>CM028131.1:64275000-64870000 GCA_016271365.2 Neoceratodus forsteri
GAGTATTACACTCCTCGTCAGGGGGCCCCTGATTTTTTTATGTTGCTTTCCTGCAATAAAGCATTTATTTAGATATGCACATAGTGTTGCTGGACTTATCTTCCTGAGTGCGGGTATATTCCATTTCTGCGGGTCATTTTGGTGGCTGGGAGTCTCTCCGGTACGTGGTCTGGTGATTTTATCGATCTTTGTTTGTTAGTGTCATTGCGGCACATCTCTTAAATAAATTGCGTTTAGCTGCATCTGTTTAGTGGGGCTGTGCTGTTGTTTCTGCTTTGCATGAATTTTATTGTTTTTGATTAAACCCTTCTGCTGTAGTTTGGTAAACTAGTTACTATCTGACCTCAACCATGGCTGTAGTGTAGTGAGCCATCTCCTTGTATTTTGGAATGAGAGTTTATCCCTAGATAGCATTTAAAGGGTAAGACTGGCTATTAGAAAAAGGGGCATCAGCTATTTCAGAAACACCCTATTAGGGCTTTTAACATGAAAGTAAACATTCTAACCACCTGTGTCATTTTCTGTTTTATTTTGCAAGACCCATGCTGACCGTCCCCTTATCACCCCAGCTGCCCCAGCCATCTTGCTTTTCAGGCACCAGCAGGCATACTAATAAGGGCTACCAACTAGTGCCATTATCTGGTAGCCCTCATTAGCATACCCTGCATGCCAGAAGCCACCTGGTGTGCACAAAATGGCTGCAGGCAGCTCAGCAACATGCGCTTAGTGCCGTTGTTGCAAAATGAAATGACAAAGGTACTTAAAAATTGTACTTTCATATTAAAAACCCTAGTCAGACATTTCTGAAGCAATGACTGCCCTTTTTCTAATATCCAGTGATTCCCTTTAACAGTATCCATCTTGCAAAACAGCCAGTGGCCATGGGTCTGTTTTAAATTTACCAAACGGTAGAACATGTCCCCTATGTCTCCATCAACTGTAAATGTTTTTGCCTCTCCCTGCTTGCTCCTCTTTGTGTATCCCTATGTCCTTGTGGCTGTTTATGTGGAAAATGTCTCAGCATGTTTCTATCAGTCTGCACAGGGTAATGGAAAGCATATTGTATGGTTGAGAGTTAGGGATTCTGATGGGGGAATGCCTTCCCAGTGATTAAATGAGTTTTCCCAGATAGAGCGCAGTCACTGTACCTAAAGATGCAGGCAACATCTGAGAACACAGGCAGATTGACCCCAAGGGCTCAGAATAGTGTCGCCAAGAATCCCATTAACATCCCATTGCACTGTTCCAAAAGAAACACGTGCCCTATAGTAGGAGACCAGTGCAGCTGTGGTGGTTAGTAGCCCCAAACAGTGACACAGTTCAGCAGGATATAGCGTACTCCTTTGAGGAGGGATGGACAGCACCATGGCACAAACAGCCGGTGAGATGAAGATTCTGTGCAAAAATATATATAACTTTATTGTGGCAAAGCTTAGTGCAAAGAGATGCAAAACAAATAAGGAATTCATCCCTCATGCATGTGTCAGCTGGGTGCCCCCATTAACATCCCAACCCCCTGCAATCATACAGGGTCACTAGTAGGGTGTCCCAATAATGTTCCATTGCTAATATGCTCATTAGAATTGGCTATAACCAAGTCTAAATATCAGTTTGCACTGAGCGTCTCCTTTAACTCAACTGCATACAATATGTGAGAGGGCTGGTAGCCCTAACTCAGTCCTCTAGAAGTTGCTCCATTAATCAGCTGATTTTGCTGTTTGGCAGTGGGTGCGGGGTCCTTCCAGCTCTTGTGGTTGGTCCTTAGCTGTCCAGCTCAGAAACATGACTATGTATACTGTCAGCATTTATCCCACCAGTGCTGCTGCAACGCCCTTAGTACCAGGAAAGCAGTCCCATGACCTGCATGAGCCATAACCAACTGCGTACCATGGAAATAAGAGGCAAAGGCTTTGTGGAGCTTGGAAAGGGCCCTTTAGTCTGCCTGACATGTGAGGGACACACTGCCCAATCCAGTATTAATGGTTAAAGAGCAGCCAGCTCCTCCCAGAGAACTTTGAAAACATAATATTTATACACAGTTTAGGTTATATTTCATGTTATAAAATAGATAGATAAAATAGAGGGCTATTATTGGCCGACACCATCACATGACTGTGAGGCGCTATTGTTTAATGCATGGTCACAGGTTTTTGTTTCCTTGTACATGGTTTACCTCCCATGCAACCAGGTGCCAGCTTTTGCCCGTGGTTGTTCCAGCCTCCACCAGAGGTCACCAACTGGCTGGACACTCACCACACTACCCCCCCCCCCGGAGAAGGAGAGACACTCCTCAGATGCTCTATCCTTCTCCACCTGGCCATCCCTCTGACTCTCAGGTCCGTTCCTGAACCCGGGATGCCGGCGTCACAAGCAGACGACATGCCGCTGCACTTGCGGGCTCACCTTAAATACACTTTTTTTAAAAACCAAGGTGCAGTACATGAACACAATGGGAGGAACTCTAAGGAGTAAATATCCTGTGTTTGTGCAGATTTCTCCAGCAATAAGTAATGGTAAGGAGAACATATAAAGAAGATACATGAAATACAAGGTGAGTTGTGTCTAAATATCATGCTTTCCAATTTGACAGTGAGGTGCCAGCAGCTCTTTAAGGATTGCAAACTTTGGTTCTGCAGAACCAGCTAAGCTTGGATACTGATCCAGAGTTTTTCTCTGTAAGAGCAGACTCTGTCTGTCTCTCTGTTTGCTAGCTCATTCTTGCCTTTTCTCTCTGTTAGATGGAAATTAGAAAAGGCTGAAAGCCAAAGCAAATCACATCAACATAAACAGTTGGGTGGGGTTGGGGTTTGTAGGTGTATGTGTTGGGGGGAGGAGTATTACATGTTTATAGTATATAATGAGGGTTTGTTCTGCATGGATTTCCGTGCTAGCTGAAACCCTGTTGTACAGTACCACAATTCAAAGGTCATGGAATGCTGTCAAACCCATCCATGGTACAACAAGGTTCCAGCTGATTTGAAATCCTTGAGTCAATTGCTGTTTTCCACAGCGCTGCCACACAGACAGCAATTAGTTCAAGTTCTGAATTGAAACCACTGGCATGTTTGCTGCTGCCATGGGAGTGCTGTGAACAAAAACAATTATACACTATAAAAGTACTGGTTGGGCAACCACATGCCCCACCAGTCTGTGCGGCCACCTCAAGCTTCTGATTGCATCTGGTTGGACGCGGTTGCTCAGCCAGTGTTCTCTATATGACTTGTCTGTTGATTTCCCTGTTCAGGAACAGAGTCATATTTGCAACCCATCAGGTACACTGCATGAAGCTCAAAGAGCAGCTGATGCCATTGCAAAAATATTGGAAAACATAACAGCTGGACACAATTCTGTTTGCATGTCATATATCTTCTATAGATTTCTCCTCTCCATTATTTATTACTGAAGATGTTCTCACAGAAACCAGATTTTTATCCCTAGAGTTCATCTGCCTCATTAGCCTGCTCCCTACTTGAAACTATAATGCTCTTCTGTGACATCACAGTCTGCTGCCATAGGGATAACTGTGATGTCACAAGCAGAGTATTATGACATCAGGTTGGGAAGAAGCAACAGGAGCAGATGAACCTGCAAGGAACAACTCTCCTGTTTTCATGTATATGCCCTCAGTAATACATAAGGTGGATAAGAAATAAAGAGCTAATGAGAAATATAGATAAGCTGCTTTTTGTCCAAATAGTATGTTTTTCAAAGTTCTTTTTGAGGTGTCAGTGGCTCTTCAATTCTTGCTATCAGGTTTGTTAAACAAGATGCACCAATAAACCTTTGTCCTTTACAATGTATTTCCTTAGAACAGCCCAGCATAGATGAAACATCTTATTTTCCATGTGGTCCTACTTCTACCCGGATTTACAGCAGGGTGGCAGGATGTATGAATGATCAGTGCTCACACCAGGAGCCACTGGCTGTGGTGGTATTCAGACCAGTGCTCTCCTATTTCACAGCTCAGTGCTTTCATTACCACATCACTTTGCTTTCCCAAAGTTACTCTGACAACCGCAAGCATGTGGAATAGCATAAGCATTCAGAGTCAGGAGTCGGGATAGCTGAACTTCGGATTTCAGAAAGTTGCCCAAACTCACATGCCCTTTGTCAGTGATCATGTGCTAAATCCGATGTATGTGCGTTGTCACTGCAATCACCTGTCATGTATAAAAAATGTCCTGCACATGGTCATGCACGTCTGTAGCACAATCACGTTATGCACATAGTAACACACAGGGCAACATGATCACATCTTGCACCTGTAACACACATGTAATAAAATCACTTGTCATGCACAGTCACACATCATGTAATGCAATCACATCATACAGTTACACATATGTGATACAGTCACGACATGCATACACACATATGTGATACAATCTCATGTCAGTGCAGCATGTGATACAATCACGTCACACACAGTCATACACATCATGTAATGAAATCATATGGCATGCAGACACATGTGTGGCATGAGCACATGTCATGCAGTCACAAATGTCATGTGCCATGATCACATGTTGTTCACATAGTCACACACATCATGTGACATGACCATATGTGGCATTCAGATGCAATCACATGAAACCCATAGGGTGGGCGGCATAGGCATGCAAATGACAAACTTCATCCTCATTCACAATCACTAGACCCAGGGTAAAGCGATGTTTTCCAGGAAGCCAGGGATTATTGGGGTACAGAATGTAATATTTTAAATTAAAATGGGGGTGTGGTTAAAAAAAACATTAACCCTGCAGGGACTGTCCATTCATTTCAGCTGTTTAACTTTAAGCAATATGGCACAAGAGCATGTGTGTTTTGCTGGGATAATGTAACACCGTGGGTGTCTTGTGAAGCAGGAGGCTAGCCCAGTGCCATCAAACACCTGAGAAGGTGATGTTCACCAGCAGAATACATGCCCTGGAGTGCCTTATCATGATTAGTAAATGGATCTTGTAGAACTGAAAAATACTTTTTGTGAAACTTTTTCTTTAGTTTCAGACCATGATGTGGTAAGATAACATCATGACTGGAACTGCCCCAGACCAATCAGATTTTGGCGGGGGGGGGGGTTCTATATAGTTTATAATTAGCATTTACTCCCCTTCACACTTATTAATCTTCACTTCCTTTTTTCAACTGTACAGGTATTTATTGAACACCCATATTGTACATGTATTACTGTATCCTTATTAACTGCGTTGGGTGCACTTTGTTGGCATCTCCCCTATGTACCTTTCCCCAGGACACACCTGGAAACGAATTGTTTGCAGCTCAGTGGACTTTATCCAAGATAACAAAAGTTTAATTTAAATACATGACTAAATAATATTTTTAACAGTCCCATCTTCCAACTTAGGTTTCAGCTGGATCTGGTCTCTGGCACTAATGTTGCACACCCCGATCTGCATTTGAAAGTAAATTATAACTGCACCTAGGAAAAGGACTGGGCAGAATTGGAGGATTTTGCTTGGATTTCTGCAGAATATCCATGAGTTCCGTGACAAAGATGCAGATCAGCTGCATAATGGTTTGCAAAGGATTAATCCATTAATTGTTGGGTTCCCCTGAAAATGGACATTTAATACTTTTTTTTTCCAATTGTTTAATCAGGTGAGACACACTAAGCTGAAAGCTTGTTTACAGGTGCAACCTGGGAGCACAGGGAAGTTAAGTGACTTGCTTAGGGTCACACAGTATGCAAGTGGGGGCTGTGGGATTCAAACCCAGGTCTCCAGATTTGCAGCTTAGAGCCTTAAACCACTGTGCGATAATACTCCTGGGGCATTACCCAATCAGCAAATTTTAAATAAACAAAACAAATTGTTTTGAATTCCCACTTGAGGTGAATGACTTTCTGAACTCACAAGTGTTGTTGCTACTCGTGAAACATAGAACTATGCATCATTAGTTGGGACATGTATTATTCATTTCCCAAACAGGGCCACTCACAGCAGGGAGGTTCTTACAATAAAAAAAACACAATCAGTCCACACAGAAAACCGAGCACTTACTGTCTAGACAAATATGCACACCTCAAGGCCAAATGAAAAGTTAAAGCTTGCTTTATTCAGATCCAAAAGTGCAGGCAGGCAGTTGGACAACGCACAACATTCAGCACCAATTTGAACACGTTGTCAAGGTCGATGTGTTATTCTCATATGACCTAGTTGTTTTCCTTTTCTAAGAGAGATGGAAAGAGCAACGAGGGAAATATAGCATAACACCTGAAAGTTTCTTCTATATAGGGCTTTGGGGTACTTCTTTCTCAGCATTCCCACTCAATACCACTTCAGCTGAGTAACAGAAGTGTAAACCCAGAAAGGGACACACAAGTCTTCAATGGTCCAACAGTAACGTTGAAATAATTGAGTTACAGTATATCCCTTACAAAAAGCACACACACAAAAGATTTGCACTGGGAATGATGGCGCCCTGAGTACTAGACACAGAACACAAAAACAAAAATTGGGCACTCAGCACCAAAACTCACATATGACGCTCAGTCTGAAGCCATCTAAATACTTACAGTATGTGTGCCATTTATTTATTAAGTGCAGAAAACACACATACAGGCGCCAACTATCGCCTGACGTGTTTCAGATAATATGATACTTTTTCTAAGGTGATTAACATAAAACATGCAGCCGCTTAAACAGGTGCCAAAAATATGACGTCACTATTATGTCACAATGAAACATATTTAAATAAACCAATCACAAGCATGCATAATTTACAAAAGACAGTGAAAAACTGCATTAAAATCAGGTTAAAAACAACCTTCTTCATTTCATTGTTCAAGAGGTTAAAACGTTTTAATAAAATATAACCCCACTGCACTATATGTTTTTTATCCATCCTTAATCTCAAATTAGAAAATTGCGCTAAGTTACACATAAGTGATTAGATGTAAAATATATATGGAATATCAGGAATTCCTTCAGTGTATTATTCCAATTGCTTCAGAACTTTAAAAATAAATTTGCCAGTAGCAGGTGTATTCATGGACTAACAATAATCAAATGCAAACGTGCAGAAAGGGGCTAGGATTTATTTTATTCACTTTGTGCATGTTTGCATTTAATTGCTGCTGTTTGTAAATTTAGTTTTCAAAGTTCAGTAGTGACTGGAGTAGTATACTGAATGGATTCCTGATATACAATATATATATTACATCCAATCACTTATGTATAATTTAGCACGATTTTCTAATTTGAGGTTAAGGATAGATAAACAAACATATAGTGCAATGGAGTTATATATTTATTTTAAATGTTTTACCATCTTGAACAATGAAGTGAAGGATGTTGTTTTTAACTGGATTTTAATGCATTTTCTCATGGTCTTTTGTAAATCATGCATGATTGTGATTGATTTCTTTAAATATGGTTCACAGTGACATAGGTGTGACATTGTATTTGGGGACCTATTTAAGAGGTTTCCTGCTATATGTAAATTGCCTTTGAGAAAATATTGTATTACCTGAAACACGTCAGGGGATAGTGGACATCTATATGTGTATTATTTGCACTTAATAAATAAATAGCACACATAAGTATTTAGATGGCTCCAGACTGAGTGTCATATGTGAGTTTTGGTGGTGACCACCCAATTTTTTGGTTTTGTGGTGTATATCTCTCACTCAGTCTGCACATAGCTTTGTACTTGGATAATAATCTTTTCTGCATGGGCAGTATCCATGTCAGAGGGACAGTGATGCTGGGTGGTGATTCTGGCGGTTCTCTGGCTTCTGTTATGTGCAAGCATTCTGAATAAATACTCCTGATTACCAGTTCTCTGTTACAGCATGCTTCAATTTTTACTTACAAAACCCATGGAACTCTACAGACACTGAGGATACGTACAGTGGGTGGCATAGTTTAGAAGCACATAAAATGCACTTTTAGATAAGGTATTGTGGGCTCACCTGCAGCTGGAAGTGTTCCAGAGATATAGTGTACATGTCTGAGTCTTTTCAATGTTAATCATACATTGCAGCCACTTGCAGAACAGTGTAATGTCATCGAGGAACATGCTCTGCTCATTGTCGTTAGGCACAGTTTGCTCCTCAATGATATCACAATGTTCTAACAATGATTGTAATGTAGTATTAATATTGAACAGAGTCAGTCATCTATATCTCTGGAGCGCTCTCAGCTACAAGTGAGCCTAATACCATATTTGGAAGAGTTTTTTGTGGGCTTTCAAAACATGATGACTACTGGGCATGAATGTGCCCCTTTAAGTGCCTCACTGTGAGTGTGTCTGGGACATCCTGGCATGGCAGTGACTATCACAAAATTTCTGGGGCACAGCCAGTCTGTCTCATTGAGTGTGGCAACTGTTTGCCATTCTGGAGCATGGCTACAGTGTCTCATTATGGGAGTGGCTGGGGCATACAGGTCTGGCTTTCACCTGGCATTTTAGGTGTAGCCAGAGTGCCCCTCATTGAGGGTATGACTATCGAATTCCTTTGTGGGTGTGGCCAGAGTTTATGGGTGAGAATAGGATTGATCTAGATGCAGGTTTGCTTGTATCTTGACAAGGCCAGCCCATTTCTGTGCATCATCTCCCATGTTAGATACAGTGGAACAATCAAGTCAAATAGGACGTTTCCTTCTGTCAGCTAGAAAAATCAGTTGCACCTTTCTCTCTCTCATGAAAACCAAGCCTTACAAGGCTTATATGATGATATATGAAAGGTGCAAGTTATTTATTGACACTCTGCTGGTTCCATTTTCTCAGCAGTTGCTTATCGTTTCGCATATCAAATGTAGCATTGTCTGTATCTGGTTTACCACATGTGCGTGCAGTATATTCTTAATTGTAAATCATCTGTTGTCTGTATTCTCTCACTTTCCTCTACACGTTTTGGGATACAGCTATAGGAAAGATGCTGTACTAAATAAAAATTGTGTGTATTTTTGTATGGTTAACAGACAAATTTGACTTTGGTTCAGCATCCAGGTTTCCTGTTTGTAAGAGAAATAGCAGGCACAAGATGGTTTAGCTGTCTGGCATTCCCTACTATACACAGATCAGTGAAAACATGTTTTCATGGAACCTGAATGGACACTTCCATCACAATTCAACTTGTTTATATCCTAGCAACAGACAACAGACCTTCTGCTGTTACTTCATTATCAACCAGTGGGTCTTGCAATGGATGAAGCAGCTGTCAAAGGTTTTTATAACTATTGCAAGGATGCAGCTGGGTGTGCTGTCGGTGGGTGGGGGGGATCTAATATGGTACTTTTCCTCTCATTATTTATAACTGATGCTGAAGAAAAAAACACCTGCAGAACCAAAGAAAGATCTGTCTGTTGAACAATTGTCAGTTTTTCCTCCTGTGATAGGCGGCCAAAGGTCCTGTATTTTGTGGATTGGCAGCAATGGAGTTAGCTGAGGACCTACACACGGGGTTGTTCGGCAGATCCCAGTCTGTCTAACTGAACGATACTTACCTTTGAACTAAGCAAGGAGAGGAACGGGTCCACCTAGTCCTAGATGTGGGCGTGGCCAGGGCTCCCATGCAGGAGGCACTTCCATGCCATCTGTAGCTGATATGGTCTAGTTTGGGTGCATTCTGGGAACACATACAGTAAGCGGGGTGATCAGTGAGTAGTTCCCTAACATGCACCTGGGCCATTCCTGTAGGAAGATCCAGTCTGGGTACTCCAAGAACTTAGACAGACAATTTTAGTGAAATAACACTAGTGCTAGCATTTGACTGGTTGTTGTGTAAATACAGTAGCTTATTTTCACTCTTCCTTACTTGCTTACTCGCTCCTTCAGTCAATGACTGCAGCTGTATTCCAGGATTTAGAAGAGAAACTGGCAGGGGATCTGTTGGTAGAGTCCAGAGTGGCTAATCCCGATTGGTTAGGGCTCCCAGGGCATTGGGATTTGTGATATTGATGGCTGCTGAAGGTCACCATTGGGCAGGACTTTTGGAACCTGCTTGGAGGGGGGATTGCCTCATTGGTAGCAGCTAGAGATCATTATTTTGCCAATCTCGTGGACCCATTATGTGAAGGTTAATGACATTAATAGCTACTGAGTGTCACCACCGGACAGGCCTCATGAAACCTGCAACACAGCTGATTACATCACTGATAGCTGATAGCCTCTGAAGGTCACTACTGGGCAGGACTTCTAGTCTGCTTCAGTGGAGGGAGGGATTGCCTCATTTTCAGATGCTGAAGGTCATTATTGTTTAGGACGCACGGAACCTGCTTGGTGGGGTTAACCTAACTGATAGCTGCCATGGGTGACTACTGGGCAAGATTCATGGAAAGCACTAGGTAGGGATTGTCTTTCTGATTAAGGGATGAACTCTGGGAGATTGGCACCTCCTTATGTGGCACTGCATCTCAGGTTACCATTAGGTGAGAGCTGTGAAGTCTAGAAGCCGAGGACTGCTTCTCTATTGCACTCTAATATCAATGGTTATAGCAGAGTAAGGTCCTTGAACCCTGCAAGACATAGAATTCCCATTAAAGCTGTGATGTACGGTCACTGCAAGCTACTGGTTGCAACATATGTGATATCATTTAAAGGAGCACCATCCCTGCCCTTCCACAACAGAACCAACAATGACTGATTCAACCATACTGCTCCGCCATATCAACAGAGTTCCCCATGAATACAAACAAGTGCTTCTTTTTAGAGCTATTGAATCAGAGTGCAAGATCATGCACACTCTTGCAGACCTAGTTCGACTTCATGCAAGCTTCTGCTAGCATCTGTCTGATTGCTGGGAGGGCTGGTGGCCTTTTGTTGAGACTTTTGGTCTTCAACTACTGAAACCCCACCAGTAACCTGAAAACTGTACAGGTTCCAAGGCTTCTTTTAGAGTGTATTATCATCTTTAGGTACATTTCCGACTACCCTACCATGCTAGTTTAATGACTCTATACCTGCACTTCATTATGTAAGAAAAATGTTATCTATCTTGTAACATTAAAATAAAAAAAATCTTCAACTTGTAAAAATAATTAAAGATAATCTTTATTCACACTGCCTTGCCATTGGTTTGGTCTTATGAATAAAATATATGCTTGATGTCATATCAGGTTTTGCAACTGTGTTTTATTTCAAAGTGTCATGTATTAGTTAATCTGTAGGTGAAGATACTTTTTTGTCTACTTACCCATTACAAATCCTGGTCTTGGTGCACTATGCAAATCATATAGACAGACAAAAATTCTCACTGACCACCTTTGCATGGATTCAGGGTGCTTTACAGAGTAATCTCACAGACAAATAATGTGAACAACACAAGGATCATAAAAGCACAAATTAATACATATCAAAATTCCACAAAGGTGTTGCTCTCATGAAGCTTATTAATAGGAGAGTTAGCTGGGAGAAGCATGATTCAATAATTATGTTTTCAGAAAGGATTTAAATGCACAGTTCCCCATGCCCAGCGGATCCTCCGATACCCTGGTTCCACTGCATCCCCTGAACCTCCTGGTTCCTCTGTTCCCTCCAGATCCACAGAATAAAACTTCACAGGGTGTCTGTTGTGCTGCAGTAATACACCTGGGTGATTGTAAGATACAAGACAATAACACTTCACAGTGTGTGTTGTGCTGTAGTAATACACCTGGGTGGTTGTGAGACAAAAGACAATACCACTTCACAGTGTGTGTGTGTTGTGCTGCAGTAATACCCCTGGGTGGTTGTTAGACACATGATAATAATACTTCACAGTGTGTGTGCTGCATTAATACCCCCGGGTGGTTGTGAGGCACAGTGTAATAATTCCTAGGGCATGTGTTGTGCTGCATTAATACTCCTGGGTGGCTGTGAGACACAAGACAATAACACTTCACAGGGGGTGTGTTGTGCTGCATTAATATCCCTGGATGGTTGTGAGACACAATGCAATAACTTTTCACAGGGCATGTGTTGTACTGCATTAATACCTATGGGTGGTTGTGAGACTCAAAACAATAACACTTCACAGTGTGTGTGCTGGGTTGCATTAATACCCCTGGGTGGTTGTGAGACACAAGACAATAACGCTTCACAGTTCTGAGTGTGTGTGTTGTGTTGCAATAATACTCCTGGACAGTTGTGAGACACAATGTAATAACACTTCACAGGATATATGTTGTGCTGCATTAACACCCCTGGGTGGTTGTGAGACACAAGACAATAGCACTTCACAGTGTGTGTGCTGGGTTGCATTAATACCCCTGAGTGGTTGTGAGACACAAGACAATAACGCTTCACAGTTCTGAGTATGTGTGTGTGTTGTGTTGCATTAATACCCCTGGGTGATTGTGAGACACAATGTAATAACACTTCATAGGGCATGTGTTGTGCTGCATTAATACTTTTAGGTGGTTGTAAGACTCAAAACAATAACACTTCACCGTGTGTGTGTGTTGTGTTGCATTAGTACCCCTGGATGGTTGTGAGACACAATGTAATAACACTTCACAGTGTGTGTGTTGTGTTGCATTAATACCCCTGGATGGTTGCGAAACACAAGACAGTAACACTTCACAGGGGGGTGTTATGCTGCGTTAGTACCCCTGTATGGTTGTGAGACACAAGACAAATAACACTTCACATGGGGGGGTGTTATGCAGCGTTAGTACCCCCGGATGGCTGTGAGACACAAGACAAATAACACTTCACATGGGGGGGTGTTATGCAGCGTTAGCACCCCCGGATGGCTGTGAGACACAAGACAAATAACACTTCACAGTGTGTGTATTGTGTTGCATTAATTCCCCTGGATGGTTGCGAAACACAAGACAGTAACACTTCACAGGGGGGTGTTATGCTGCGTTAGTACCCCAGTATGGTTGTGAGACACAAGACAAATAACACTTCATGTGGGGGGGGAGGGTGTTATGCAGCGTTAGTACCCTTGGATGGCTGTGAGACACTCTGTAGGTTGGAGGCCGAGGTTTTAGCTGAGTGCCTTTCAGTCATGGGATGGCAGAGGAGTGCAGTAATTACCCAATAACTGCAAGCTCTGAAGTGTGTTTTTGCATTCATAAAATGGCACCAAGATTATACAAATCCACAAGACTAAATACATTTTTAATTAAGAATAAATAAATCTTCATCATTGGTGAATCGGTCCTTCTTCGAAGATATCTCTTTCATTAGGCCACACCTTTGGAACAATACCTGCATCAATGCACACACAGAAACTTTGCAAACCAGGGGCTGCTCACGATAATGTCATGGGTCAGTGTGTACATACATGTAGGTGGTTCCTCTCTCTTCTGTTCTTTTCCCACCATCAATCAGACTCGTTGAATCCGCCATTGGAAACACCACTGTATAACACCACTGTCTTCTTTATTTTGCTTTAATAAAATTTTTTATTCACCTTAATTGTGATTTTCTGTGACCTGTATGCTACTAAAAGAACCATCAGTGCTTTTTTGGTTTTGTGATTGCAGAGAAAAAATCTACAAGAATGACGTGCAAGTGTGTGTCTGCTACCTAGGTCGCTCTCATGACATAAAAGCCTGTGAGGTCTGCCAAGGATTCAACTCCACTATTAGGCGATGCAGAAAAGGAGCACTGGAAAAATTCTTCCTGAAAAAGACCATAGCAGCAATGGAACAGCAACTACAAGGCAAGTCTGTGTTGCCTACCCTGTTGACTGAATTGCAGTTGGCGACATCCTGGGACCAATCCTCTCAGAAAGCCACAAATACAAGCAGTGGGACAAGGACAGGGCTACCCCAGTGAGGTCCAGATTGCCGCTGTGGACCACAGGTGCATCCCAACCTTCAACGCTGTCTGCCTCTGCAGTGGTGGCCACCACTCCTGACCATCAAGCAGATAACAAGGTTCGGGATTTGCATAGGTGCTAATGGGCCCATTATGGCCAGTACAGTGCCATTGTTGCCAGAGATCCACTCTCCACCATTGACTATTGTGGTCATGTCCACTACTCAGAGTGGCGTCGATGCACAGGCCGTGCTCCTATCATTCTCTGACATGATACGGCAGCTACTGCCAGGCCTATCTTCAGTTAGAGTAGGCCTGTCAAAGGGGACTACTGATACAATCACCCCGATGATGCCAAACTCTAACGTAGTTAAGAACAGACCTCCGCAGCTGCCATCGATGTCACTGATGCATTCCTCCATTCCTGTTGATGACAGATATGATGATGAATGTGAGTATAATCCTGACCTGACAATGGAGGAGGAAAAGCAGAGGGAGGAAGACTATGCTGAGGACGTTACAGTCTCCTCCTGCAGTGAGGACTCCGTGTTCAATACACCCAGGTCACCTCCACAGGATCCCTTTTTGCCATGATGCAGCAAATACAGGCTGCCATGGTCTTCTCCTTGGGGGAAGAGGAACACACTAAAAGGAACCTGCTTGTGTTTCTGGAGATGCCAGAATCTCTTTATTAATACTCCCCTGTATCCAGAATTGGAGGATGCTACCTATGCAACTTGGTATAAGTCAAACACTATACCAGCTGTTTCCAGAAAGGCTAATAAAATAGAAACATAGAATTTGATGGCAGATAAGAACTGCTAGGCCCATCCAGTCTGCCCTTTTTTCCCTACCTATTAAAAATCAATCAATCAATCTAAAATCTTTATTTATCCAGGTGGGCACCATTGAGCAGGGCTCATTTGCAAGATGGACCTGGTCATGCAAAAATCATAGTACAGTAACATGGTAAAACATAATGCAATATTATACAAAGAAGAAAAATATACATATGTACATCAACATTTGAGTGAGAGGGCCTTTACAACAGATAGGCTCATAACTGGGTACAGCTGGAATGTTCACTTAAAAGGAGAGAAAAAGGTAAGAAAAGGGATACCAGCTTAGGAAGAAATGACGGGGTTGGAATAGTTAACTGGCATACTTCAGGGAAGGGGGTGGAACTTGGCCATGGCTAAAGAGAGGCAGAGAAGCCAGTATTTTGGTAGGGAGAGAGAGGCAGGGTGGGAGGCAGGATGGACAGGAGGGAAACTGGAAAATAGGTGAGCTGCGATGTGGGAAACATTTGCAGGATTCCTTCACAGAGCGGTCATAGAGCAACTTGAAAATGTTCAGGCTAACAGGACAGCTCAGCTTTAAGTTTTTTTGCATATTGTTCCACAAGGAAGGCAACGAGAAACTTAGGGCAGCTCTGCCAAAACGAGATTTGACCTTAGGTAATTGCAAGGCAATTAGGGAATAGCTTCTTAGAGCATAGGCACCTATCACACTCAAGGGAATACAATCAGAGAAGTATAGGGGGAGCTTGTTGGTAACCGCTCTGAAAGCCCATAGATCGGCATTTCTGTTTCTTCTGTAATGAAGGGAAGTCCAGCCCACCGCAGTGTACAAGGAGCAATGGTGTGTGGAATGCCAGAGATCGTACTTAATCTCTTGAATTGGGCACCCCCGTTGTCACTCTTATGTTTCTTGGGAGGGGGGGTGGTGATGGGTGCTGAGAGGGAGAGTCAGATGGGGGGGAATATCTCTAATTTTAAAGAAAAAAAAACATTGGTGGTCACGGCGAAACATGACACACTCTGCCATTTCCAAGATGGCTGCCACACTCTATTGCACGTGCACGACTATTAGCGCATGTGCAGTAGAGTGCGGTGGCCATCTTCAACATGGCAGAGTGTGCAGTGTTCTACTGTGACAGCCATTTATTTTTACTTTAAAATTAGAGATATTCCCCCATCCGACCCTCCCTCTCAGCACCCACCACCCCCCAGAAACATAAGAGTGACACTGCGGTTGCCCAATCTCCCAGTGTCGTGATAAACATAGAAACATAGAAGTTGACGGCAGATAAGGACTGCAAGGCCCATCCAGTCTGCCCATTTCTTTTTCTACCTAATAAATGTGCCATCAGCCTTTGTTCTGTCAATGGCCTATCTATTCATACTCATCTGTGTTGCTCCCTTATGCCTATCCCATGCCTGTTTGAAGCCCTGCACTGTATTCATATCCACCACTTCCTGAGGTAGGCTGTTCCATGCATCCACCAGCCTTTCTGTGAAAAAAAACTTCCTCACATTACCCCTTAATCAGCCTCCCTCTAGTCTCATGCTATGTCCTCTTGTCCTGCTATTTTTCTTATATTGAAACATGTTAGACTCTTTCACCTTGTTAATGCCCTTAAGGTGTTTGAATGTTTCGATCATATCACCTCTCTCCCTCCTTTGCTCTAGGGTATACATATGGAGTTCCATTAATCTGTCCTCATATGTTTTCTGATGCAGTCCCTACACCATTTTGGTTGCCCTTCTCTGGACTGCCTCAATTTGGTTAATGTCCTTGTGAAGGTGTGTCTTCCAGTACTGCATGCAGTACTCCAGATGGGGCCTAACCAATGTCTTGTAAAGAGGGATTATTACCTCCCTCTTAAGACTTACGATACCCCTACTAATACACCCCAACATTCCCCTAGCCTTACCTATTGCTTTAGTGGTCTGTTTGAATGATTTCAGGTCATCTGTGATGATGATGCCCAAGTCTCTTTCTTCCCTTGTGACTGCCAGCAACTCCCCTCTCAGCCTATAGGTGGCTTCAGGGTTTCTCTTCCCTATGTGCATGATCTTGCAGTTCTTTGTATTAAACCCCAGTTGTCACTCTTCCGACCATTTTGCCAGTTTATCCAGATCTCTTCTCATTCTGCCCACCCCATCTGGATCACCACTCTGTTGCAGATCTTAGTGTCATCTGCAAACAGGACTGCACTGATTTTTTTTTTATTAAAAAATAGTGCAGTGCTCCACGGATGCGGAAGTGACTGTGATGTAATTCCAACAGGTTGTTTGGTCAGAAACAATGCAGAGTCCTTTTCTGATAGCAAGAGGTCTGCAGGGCTCCACCCACTGTAGCCCTAACAAATTCTGGTCAGAGCCGATACGGCTGTGGAGAGCTTTTAGAATATTAAGGGAATTGAGAGGTGATCTAGCGTAGCCACTGGCAGCTTTGCTCACTGAGTCACTTAACACAGGTGTGGTTCCAGAGAACTGGAAGAGGGCAAATGTAGTCCCTCTACACAAAAGTGGTAGTAGGGAGGATGTGGGGAACTATAGACCCATCAGCCTCACCTCAGTAGTGGGCAAGATCATGGAGGCATGCTTAAAGAAAGGATAGTGGAGCACCTGGAGTCCATCAAGGCCCAGGATTCAAGGCAGTATGGATTCACAGGAGAAGGTCAATTCAGACAAATCTGATAAACTTTTTTGATTGGGTTATGAAGGAAGTAAGGGGAAGGGTGGTGTCGCCTACCTCGATTTCAGCAAAGCCTTTGACACCGTCCCACACAAAAGGCTGGTGAACAAAATTAGTAGTCTGGTCATGGAGCACATGGTGGTAAACTGGGTTAGGAACTGGCTTACAGACAGGAAGCAAAGGGTGGTGGTAAATGAGATCCAATCAGGGGAGAGGCAGGCGACCAGCGGGGTACCTCAAGGATCAGTCCTTGGGCCAGTCCTGTTTATTGTCTTCATTAGTGACATTGTGGTAGAACTGGAGAGAAAGGTCTGCCTGTCTGTAGATGATACCAAGATCTGCAACAGGGTGGATACTCTGGACGGAGCAGAGAGAATGAGGAGGGACCTGGAGAATCTTGAAAAATGGTCTGAAGTGCGGCAACTAAGATTCAATTCCAAGAAGTGCAAAATAATGTACCTAGAAAGAGGGAACCCTGGGGAGTGCTACAGGATGGGGGGAGAATTGCTAACTATTTCAAAGGAAGAAAGAGACCTGGGGGTTATCATTTCTGATGACCTAAAGGTGTTTAAGCAGTGTACAAAGGCTGCAGGGAGGGCCAGTGGCATGCTGGGGTGCATAGGTAGAGGCATCACAAGCAGAAGGCGGGAGGTGATTATGCCATTGTACAAAATGCTAGTGAGGCCTCACCTAGAGTACTGTGTGCAGTTCTGGAAGCCGCACCTTCATAAAGACATTGACATGGTGGTGGCAGTCCAGAGAAGGATGACTAAGATGGTACAAGGATTGCACCAGAAAACATATGAAGAAACAGTAAAGGACCTCAATATGTACTCACTGGTGGAGAGGAAGGATCGGGGGGACATGATAGAACCATTCAAGTACCTTAAGGGAATAAACATGGTGCAGCAGAGAGACTTCTTCCAATATAAGAGATGTACAAGATGTACGAGGAGAGACTAAAAGAGCTTAACATGTATACCCTTGAGGGAAGGAGGGAGAGGGGGGACATGATAGAAACGTTTAAGTATCTCAGTGGAATCAACAGAGTCCAAGAGGGTAGCATCTTTCAGAAAATGAGACATGTAAAACAAGGAGACACAATTTAAAGATTGAGGGGGGGCGGTTCAGGGACAATGTGAGGAAGTATTTTTTCACAGAGAGGGTCGTGGATGCATGAAACAGCCTTCCTGAGGAGGTTGTGGGGTCTAAAACTGGGGGAGAATTCAAGAATACATGGGACAGAAATAAGGCAATTCTTGTGGGTGGTAGGAAGAAATAGGCTGTTGGTTAACTAGGATCTGCGGCTTATCCTGTAATTAGGGAAATGGGCAGACTAGGTGGGCCAAGCGGTCCTTATCTGCCGTCAAAGTCTATGTCTCTATGTTTCTAAGAACAAGGGGGGCATGACATGAAATTGGAGGGTGGCAGGATGAGGGGAAATGTGAGAAAGTTTGTCTTCACAGAGAGGGTGGTGGACGCATGGAAAAAACTGCCACAGGAGGTGGTGGAGGCAAACACAGTGGAGGGTTTTAAACATGCATCGGACAGACATAAGGGTATATTGGTGGTGGAAAAGAGGGGGGGAATCCACTGACTAGGTAGGGTCAGTGGAAACAAACTAGTGTAGGGCTTTTAGGCAGACTGGATGGGCCTGGCGGTTCCTATCTGCTGACAATTTCTATGTTTCTATAATTCAAAGCAGGATTATGTAGCAAAACAAACCATCAATGCTTCTGTTCAGTCAGGAAATCTGCACCTGCCACAGTTGCACAATTCACAATAACATTTTCCAGACTGTATTTTTAACATCTCATTTGAAGGTCTTCTTTTGGTTTCTGCACTGTTTTGCAGATTGACTATGGGCAATGGGCAGACTAGGTGGGCCAAGCGGTCCTTATCTGCCATCAAATTCTATGTTTCTGTTGCACGTTTAAACAGTGTGGGCCTGATTCCAGAAGCGCACTGCATCTGATGCAAAATGCGACGTAGCATGCCCCTGCGTCAGATGCAGTTGCATCACACAGGATGCATGGTATTCTGGAACATCTGCCAGTTGTGTCACATGTTCCAGAATATCCACAGAGATTGCAGATGTGCTCCAGGGTGTGGCACAAGTGCCGGAGATGACACGATGGTGAGACATAAAGTGGTGTGATGTCACAGGAGGCAGGAGCAATGCCGCAAGGGTAAAACAAGAAAAAGGGAAAAAAAGCAAAAGCCATGAAAGAAAAACTTCAGTAGCTTGGAGACAGATGTCCTCATTGAGGAGGTCACTGCCATGCTGGACCTGCTGTTTAGCAGGGGAGGGAATAAGGCCCTGAGGGACAAGAGAAAGGCCACCTGGGAGGAGGTTGCCATGCACGTAAATGTTGTGAGCCACAGCCAGAGGACAGTGAAGGAGCTGCAAAAGAGGTGGAATGACCTCAAACACCGTGGGAAGGAGAATCTCGTCCACAACAGAAGGAGCAGCCTGGCAACTGGAGGTGGACCAGAGGACACATAGACCCTCACCAGCCAGGAGGAGTGGGTCGGGAGCAGCACTAGCATCAAAAGTGTGGATGGTGACAGCAACCTTGACATTTTCTGGCTCAGACACACAGGAGGTAAGCAAAGCATGATGTACTCGGTTGTGTGCCAGGAGCAGGGTGAAACTGTGGCCTGTAGCTGTGCAAGGGATAGGTGTGAACACAACCCAGAATGCACAAGCAGAGCAGTGAATCTAGATGGTGAATGCCCAATGGGCCCCCCCCAAGCATCCTGGAACAGTGCCACCTGTAAGGCCACTGCAGTACCCAATGACCAACAAGAGTGGACCCAGTATGTGCACTGGCTGGCACAACAGGCAGATGTGCAGACAGAGTCTGCCTTGGGGGTGTACATAGGACTGATGTCACTGCAGGCCAAAATGGCAGGGGGTGGGGGGACACTGGACACTGTGACAGTCACAGATGTAGGGCAACACTGTCCACAGTGCCACAAGTGTCATTGCACCAGACAACAGTGGTGTGACCCCCCCCAGAGGCCAGCCCAAACACACACTGTTGTGACCATGGACCACTGTGCACAGCAGCATATGCAGTGTGACATGGATGCACACATGTGCAGTGTGACATGGATGCACGCATGTGCAGTGTGACTTGAATGCATGCATGTGCAGTGTGACATGGATGCACACGTGCAGTGTGACATGGATGCACACATGTGCAGTGTGACACGGATGCACACATGTGCAGTGTGACACAGATGCACACATATGCAGTGTGACACGGATGCACACATATGCAGTGTGACACGGATGCACACATATGCAGTGTGACACGGATGCACACATGTGCAGTGTGACACAGATGCACATATGTGCAGTGTGACATGGATGCATACGTGCAGCATGTGCAACTCAGGCCATGCAGCACCGAGGGGGGTGGGACTGGTGTGCAATGGCACTGCTGGTGGCATGCAGGACATGTATGCCACAGGGTATTGCAGCCCAGCAGTGGTAGGTGTACATGAGGCACTGCGGCCTGTGTGTTGAGAAGGACATGTGATGTCAGTGGACGTTGTAAAGCTGCCCAAGCGGAAATATGGCTTATGTGCCACTGCACACTAGAGTGAGAATAGTGTGAATGGGGATGCAGGATGTGCCACAGGTGTGTCATGCTGGTGACACTGGGGTTGAGGGAGCAACACTGACAGCAGTGTTGGTGTCTGGATGTGTCCTATGTACTGTGTGATGTACAGAACACATACACCAATCACAGACACATAGCACCATGCTGTCAGAGAAACACAGGTGTAGGGGGATGTGTGGGTGGTGGGCCAGTGGGCTTCACTGCACAGAGGGCGACCCATGACGTGTAGGCAGGTGCTGCAGCACCATGGCCTGTGTGACACAAACTGGTGTGACCTGTAGATCCCACAGTGTGCTGCAGACGTGCAGAGGGGTGCCACAGCCCACAGCATGAACATGGCACCTGTGCGTGGCTTGTGGGGATGGTGTCAGTTTGTATGTGTGTGACAAAAGCGGCACATGGCTGTGTCCTGTGGGACTGGTGGAGGTTGGTCACTGGCAGGCTGTTGTGGAGCTAGGAACCATGCACACAGGTGACAGACAGAGAGTGGGTTTTGTGGTGGATGGGCATGGGGAGGGTGGACAGTGAGCACACGCCCACAGCACACAGTCGGCCATGGTGCCTGTGTGTGCACAGACAGACCTGCAGACAGAACGACAGGACAGTATGTTGGTACTGTATGCCAGGTGTGTGTGCTGGACCCACCACTGTTGTCTGAGCAATGTGAAGGCAGGGGACGCAAGGTGTGCCAGACACTCTGAGGCATTGACATCAACGGCATGTTGTGCACGTGAAAGAGTTGCATCCC
Organism: Neoceratodus forsteri; assembly: GCA_016271365.2. Lineage (NCBI taxonomy): Eukaryota > Metazoa > Chordata > Ceratodontiformes > Ceratodontidae > Neoceratodus > Neoceratodus forsteri. The sequence goes on from CM028131.1 coordinate 64,296,580, forward strand.
CATGCTGACACAGTTGCATCTTGGAAGTTGACCCCTAAGTTACCATGGAAGATTCCCCCAAGGTCATCTTGCACTGCACATGTGCCCAGTATGGCCAGACATTACAGGGATGCAGGGCACATGGACATGTTATCTGCATGGGCACCGCTGACGCAGTGCCACTGTATGGCATAGCAGCAATGCCTGGGGCATGCTGTGGGTGCACATGTGTGCACCGTCTAATGTCCCCCAGTGTACCCTGAAGCATGTGAGCAGAGCACAAGGACCACACACGACAGCAGCATGGCCAATGGAACAATGTCAGCATGGACTGGACAATACAGAACCCATGTGTAGACAGGATCCAGGGCTGTAGATATTAATGGCATAAATACAGCAAGTGTCCCTGCAACCTCACCACCAGCAGTGCTGATGTGTGGTCACAGTGGAGTGTTTCTGTGCATCTGGTAACACAACCTTTCTCTTCCAGGTACAAGCCACAGACAGGAGACAGGCCTGTCTGGACTACAGTGCAGCCAAGGGGTGAGGCATGATGACAGCAATACCATGACGACTGATGGGTGATACCAGCTCAGACAGCAGTGAAGGTGAACATGCAGCTGCACACACAGATGACAGTGACAGCTCCAGGGAAGAGAACAACACAGGAGTGGCAACAGCAGTAACGAAACATCAGATGGGGGTGGGAACCCAGATCAGGAGGACACTGGCAAATCATATTGATAGTGTGCAGGACAATGTTGCAGACAAATTTTCACCCATGTCAGCAACACGGGGAGGATGGGGCAGCAGCAGCAGAATGACAATGAAATACCGCTGGAGATGGATGATGTCGACTGCCTCTGCCACAGAATGTTAGCATCAGAGGTGGAGGTGGGCCAGGAGCTGACAGCAGTCAGAATGGCACTGCAGGGCCTACACAGTGCGGCGGTCCATCACCACATGCTTATGGAGGGCGAGGTGGCCTGGTTGACAGAGTTCATCAACAGGGTCCTGCAGCAAATGACTGCACAACAGGGCTGGCAAACAGCAGCCATTGAGGCCCTAGCATCTGTGGTACAGCTGCATGCAGACCTGTTAAATGCACTGACAGCACTGTTGTGACGCACGTCAGTGAGATGGGACATTGCTGTGCAGGTGGACATGGTGAGTGGCAGGGGTTACACAGGGACGTAACAACAACCACCCATTAGGCAGCACCATGGAAGGCATAGGGATGCAGGGGTCGTGGCACATGGTGCAGCCACCAATGTGGGTGCCACAAACAGACCAGTAACATGGGGGACCACAGGGAAGGGGTCATGGTGCAGGCAGTGCAGGTGTTCAGTCATGCACAGGGTACATGTGCAGGAGCGTACCTCACTGATGCCCAGGTACAGGTCATAGGCCAGCACACAACCGGCCCATGCCAGTCCACATAGGAATAAGGAAATGCCTGTGCAGTAACAGCCATTGGTCCACAGAACATGCAGCACACATTGATTAGGGACAGCATGCCTGTCACAGGTTCAGGGACAAGGCAACACATGCCACACACTAGTGACATAGATGCAGCACGATGCCCTAACATGCACAGTGGTGCACCCTGCAGGGATGTTGGGACGGGTGTCCCAGTGGGCAGTGCCACAGCACACATTCCAACATGCAGCATGGTCATGTGTGTTGTGATGCAGGGGTTACAGGGTGGATATGCTGGGCAGACACAGGCTGCTGCCAATGCATGCCTTCCTGAGGCTGCAGTATCCACAGGGCCACAGGCCACATGAACAGAGTGTGCAGAGCCAGGCAATACAACAAGACCAGCAAGCCATGTCCAGCAACACCATGGGTTGGAGTACAGCAGCCACAGGACCAACACAAATGCAGCGTGCATGGTGGGCGAACACAGCACAGTCCACAGATGGCCAGGCTGTACTGGGCACGGGGACTGTGGGCAGCATTGCCTCTGAGGATACACACAGTGAGACAGCAGCACTTAACGCCACAGCAGGCATGTCCATGACTGTTTTGGGGGACTGTGACTGGGTGACAGTGCCACCCCATGTTGCAACAGGTCCAGGGAGGCCTCGAGGTCACAGGGCACTATGTGACCCACACAAACACTGGGTCTAGAGGGGGGAACAGTAGTGTGACAAGTGACGGGCCTCATAGGTCACAGCAGCAGGCAGCATGGCAGACGGGTAGGCCAGGGACATCATGAAGGACATGCAGATAGTGGCACCCAGTGAAGATAGGCGTGATGCATAAGTCAAGTGGGCACAGTTACACGCCCCATGCCCATGGGAGTGGTGGTGGTGGTGAACATGTCTTTTGGTGGAAGTGCACAGTGAGCCACACAGGCTGATGGGCCATACCAGGGGCGTGGGTGGTGGGAGTTAGTGTTGGGTTCAAGACATGTACAGTGGTACCCAGCAGTGGAATTGTGAATACACATCTGTATGTAACCCCCCTGCAAATGAGGGTTCCCAAAAGTCTTCCAGGAGCTTGCCTGAATGCTCCAAGTCTGGGCGGTGTTCGGCGTCTGAGCTGTTTAAATGTGGTTCCAAGTGAGTGCTATTTGAGCCTGCACATACTGTCTCTTTAAGAGCTGTCTGCTTGTAGACTTAATTAGCTTGTATGGGGGGACTGTATATTTAATGCTTGAATCCAGCCCGAGCTGCTGGCTACTCGCTCCGTTTCTGCCATCGCTAAACGTGCAGAGGGAGCTTTACTGAAAGGTGTAACTGTCTGCTGGTAATCTGTTAGAGTGATAATGAAAATATGGTTTGTCTAACCTGCTTTCCCTTCAGCAGGACTGTGTAGTGTAACTCTTTCATTTTAGTTCCGGACTGCTGAGTGGGACCAATCAATATGTGAGAGCCCTAAGATGGAGGCTGCTTGGGCCAACCAGAAAAGGGACTACAAGCTGGGGCTTGCCCAAAAGGTGGCTGAATGGAAAAAGCCTCTGGGTAATGTATTTTTGGAATCCGTGGCACCTTTTTTCACCAATAGAGGGAGCCTGTAGTGACTGACAAGGAGGATCAGCCAACCGAACTGGGAGGAAATCAAAGGAAACGCCCTGCTGTTACTGGAAAGTCAGATCAGTTGTGACAGTGAAGAGAGAAGGAGCTATGTGCTTCTGTGGTGTGTAGTTTAGTGTGGGAAGTGCGTGTGAGGCCCTGTGGTTTGGCCTGCAGCCGTTGCAAGTGCCAGTTTGGACTGAATCCAAGTTGTGAGGAGAAAGAAGTACCAGAAGTGTGGAAACCAGGCTCACCCTGTAGAAGACTGGAGAAATTGCTGAATCGCGCTCGGTCTGTCAGGAACTGAAGCTGCTGTGTGTGCTCCTGGGTATTTTGCAGTAAGTGCGATCGGGATCGAGGAGCAGCCTGCCTGGAATAGTACTTTCCTTTTACATATGAATGCGCGTAGTGCTTGTGGGGAATCGCTATTTCCAATCCCCAGTACTGTGTGCTGTGTGTTGAAGCTGGAAACAAACCTCAGCTTGTCTTGGACTAAATCCGTTTGCTATCAACTGCAGTGGGGTCCTGTCACAAGGACCTTGTCTCCATGCCCTGTGGTTGCTGACAATCCAGAAGAACATCCACCATCCGGTTCTCAGCTTGGGTATTGTGAGTGCAAATCAGGGTATCCCCCTGCAGCCTGTTTTCAATCACAAGTGTGCCATCTAATTCTTGTTGTTTCACTGCTTCATGGACTGAGCCATCCAGCTCCGGATTACAATTGGGTGTTGTGCATGTATTTTCTTCTACAGGGCCCCATCCATCTGCACCTGCTGGCCAACCCTGGGCAATGGACCTGGCTAGCACCCCCCCAACCTGGGTACCCAGAATGTGACTTTTCAGACCCTGTATGTGTGCACAGTACTGTGATTTAATGCCACCAATTAACCTGATTTCCCCCTTCCGTGTTACTGTCCTCTAAATAAGTCAGATTTGTTGTTGTTATACTATACACTGTCTGTGGTGTTAGTGCTTATGGAAACAGTATTGTATTTTGCTGTGTATGTTGTTTAACCTTATTTTACAGGGGGTCCTCAGAGATGTGCTGCAGAATCAGTCTCGAGGGTAAGTGGTACTTTATGAGTGAACAGTGTGTATACGTGGGGTATTAGGGCTGTAACTCCTGTGTACTGTGTGAGCCACTAGAGGGAATAAAAGGGGGTCTCAGTGTCCCAGAGGGCTGTGACCAAGCTAGTTTAACCCCTACAAACCCTGACCTCTGGGTGGAGACACCCACCATAGAACCTAGGCCCCTCAACCTGTCAGTAGTCAAGTAGGCAGGGGTAGTAGCCCTTGGGATAGTGCCACCTGGGGGTTACATGTATGTGTGTGGGAACACATGGGCAAGGTAGAGGGCTTTGTGGAGAGCAGGGGTGTGCATGGGTGGGTAGTGTGTGTTTTGCTACTGGTTGTGGGTCCAAGTGTGGAACATGCACAATGTGAATAAACCATGTACATGCACAATGAACTGCGTTGTCTGTGTGTCACCTCTCAATGTTTAATACATGTTGGTGTACATGTAGTGGGTTGGTGAAGGGGATGGTCTGCACAGATGTGCATACCAACAGTGGGAAGCAGCACGGCAAGGTAGGCGCATGCCACACACAGGGCAGGGCCGTGCACTTGTGCCATGCAGTGACCACACAGGCCAGTAACATGCCATATGCAGGGAACACATTGACAATTGTAGGTGCTGCAGGGGAGGGCACTGCTGGGATGGTGTGCACCCTACACCCAACATCAGCCTCAGCTGAAGAACCACGGTCAGTGATGCGCATACGTACACACCCTGTACCATCAACACAATAACACCGTGCCCACCCTGCTGACCTGGTGGATGTTTTGACCTACCATGGTACCTCTGAGCATCCAACCATGACTGTTGTTCACATTGCAGAGGACTTGATGACGTGGCCTGCACCAGTCACACTCAGCATACTGCCACCCTGTGCATATGTGTGTCATGAGACCACATAGCAGGCACTGGGAAGGAACACACTCACACATCAAACATTGGGTCCTTGTGAGGAACTAGGGCTCGGACCGCCTGCATACGTCAGTGCCTACATGCTCAGAACAGTGCCTGTCGCACTGTCAAGTTGTGGAAGGCAGGCACAAATGGACTGATAGTTGCTGGTGCTACATTACAGCACTGACAGGTCAGCCCAAGCCCCCCGCCCCGTGGCATTAGGTGATGCTACCATGTCCCACACATCAACCACAAGACACCTGTGCATTGCTCTGTGGACAGTGCCAGGCTCACCCAGGATACACCACTGGGGGGGCATCAGGCACACGACCCATGGCGTTGTCACAACAATCTATGATGGGGATGGTGAGTGGGATGGAACAGCAGAAGGTGTACCATGCAGTAGTCACATATGCGGCACCATGACTGTGACAGCACAGGGGTCGCATGTTTCAGTGGCACCATGTCGTGTGCTCTACAGTGCTCATGTGTAATGGGCCACGACACAACATCTGAGATGCCTACAAGATACACATGTGTAACCACCCAGTCCCCTGGGGCTACAAGATTCCCATCAGTACTAGCCTATAGGCAGGTGAAAAGGCAACTGGTAAGGAGATCATTAAGGGGCTCCTTACAGAATGACATCATTTTTTCACTCAGCTAGCCTGAGTGGGGATGATGTCAGTTGGAACTCTCGTAGCAGCATAACCACTTTTGAGACAGCTGCTCAAGGGAAGTTTAGAATGTTCATCTAGTCTCAGTTTGGAGGTCAGAGTGGCAGGGGATCTGCCAGTTGGGGCTCTGTCACAGACAGCCCTGTGTTTCTCACCTCAGTTTGGATTAAATCTGCATTTGCCAGTGAAGTGGTGGAGACCCTTTTCAGCAGGATTCCTTGATTTTCACTCCAAGGGGAGTGAAAGGGACTGCATGTTTCAGTGGAGCAAAGAGACAATCCCCTGAAGGTCCAGAGTGTGTACAACTGCCTTTGAGAAGGACACTGTGTGTGAATTGTCTGACACGCTACCATGGAAAAGGGTGCATTTCTGGGTTGTTTCCATGCCTAAAGGAATAAGCAACAAACATGTGAGTATGGACACAAAGACTGTCTCATTAGGGAGCTGGCTGAGGTGTGTGCCCTAGATAAGGCTAGATCACACCTGTCAGGACCCCTCATACACGTCGGTGTCAAATTAACATTTAGAGTTTTGGGCCTTTAGCAATCCCATGGAGACTGAAGGCTGTTTTGGTGTAACTCTGAAGGAATGGCTGGGACTGTCAGTTGGGGCAAAGGGTGGGAGGAACACCATCTGGATTCTACAAGGCAGGGCTAACTAGTTTGTTGATGGGCACCAGGTTACCCTGAACAAAGGCCATTGCTGTGTGAGGATGTTTTAAGGTGGGTAGTTAAATCCACAAGCATACACCTATAGGAATGAAGATGTTCTGAGTATGTGTTTCAATCCACAAGTATACACTCTTGGTAAATGGAAATGTTTTGGGTGTGTGGCAACAGTCCGCTAGAACACACCATGTGAAACAGAAAGGAAATGCTGTTTCTGTGAAACACTGACGTCTGTCTAGCAAATGCCTGCAAGTAGAAATGTACCAGAAATTGCAATGACAAACCTGCGGGGGTCCACCCATACCTTAATGCTTTAGAGAATACAGCAATACTGTAAAACCCCAGGTACTGCATTGGACATTCTAATCATTGCATCTGTGCGGAGTTACTGGGGCCCCCTCAGCAGTTAGGTCTAGTGTACGCCTAACATCCTCTCCCCTGGACCTGATTGTATTTATAACGGTTCCTTGTGGTAATTGTACTCCATCCCCTTTACTTTAGATAATAAGCCTGGTATACACACTAAAGCTAGGGGTGGTACCAATCTAAGTATTTGTGCCAAAAGTAAACGGTATGCCATACGTGGGTACTAGTTCTGTGTATGGGGGTGCCAGCTTGCTAAAAGTGACGTGGGGGTTACACATGCATGACACAGGAGACAGGTAATGTCAAAAACATATGTGGTTTATTAAAACAATAAACAGTTACAACAGTAAACACTGCCAAGAACGGTCAAGCACAATCATCAAAACAAAAAAACACATGAAACTATCATTAGTATGATAGTGGACACATGGGCATGGCTGCCAGTGACATGGGGTGCTGCAAGAAAGGAAACTATGGTCTGGCAGATCTACATTACATGTAATGTCATTCATATGTAGGCCGTACACATTCCCATGTACGGAGGGCTCATGGCAGGAAGACGTCAGTGGCACACATCAGCGTCGCCAGGCGGATAATGTGTCCATCATCGTGGTGATGGTGCCCTGCACCCTCTGCAGATCACTGCTGAGGCTACTGAGGCCAATATAAATGATGTCGGTGAGTGCCTCCACGTGGCCATGGCCTGGATGGGCACATGCAGCTGCAAAAGCACCACCGCCAACTTCCTCCCGTTCAGTATCACTGCCCTGCGCCATGGGTTCCGCTACCCCCATGCTGGTGTCCTGTGCCTTGAAAACAGGCACAGTCACTTCAGTGACCTCCCCATTGTCAGTTGGGCCTAAACTGCCAGCACCTCATTCCCCGTCCTGCGGTGCCACCTCTGGCTGATGTTCATTGTCAGCACCATTGCCTGGGTGTAGTGCATGACCACTGTCTTGCATCATAGCTGGGGCACCGCCTTTGTCTTGGGCAGGCTGCTGTCCCTGTCTGCTTGCTACAGCCTCTGCCTGTCTGCGACGTGTCCTATCTCTGTACAGCTGTGCCTCTCTCAGTTTCATGTGCTGCATGGCCCTCTCCAGTGCATGTTGCATTGGCGTGCAGACAGGTGTGGCACCCCTGCTGGGTCCTGCACAACCTGTGGAGATAGACATGTGTCCCACTAGGTGACTGCTGCACCTAGCCTATTCCACCCCCCAACCTTGTGTGTGCCTGCAGTGCACAAGGGGTCTCCACACAGTGACCCATGTATCCCCGCCCACACAGGCACTCAGCGGGGCACGTCAGAGTCCGTGGCTGGCCACATATGGTCTACCATGTGACACGTTGCCAGGCTGCATTGTCTGTGGCTGTGTTCTAGGCATCCCCAGCATGTGCCACCATGAGGTGTACCACTGTGACACACACAGAGGCATTGGCCACATGGCTGCATGCATTGTTGGGTCATGTGGCTGCAGCACCACTGCCTGTGTTCCTTTACATCATGACCTTGGCACATGTGTGTCTGCCAGGCAACAGCTCACACCGCAGTGAAAACCCTTTAGAATCGGCATTGTGTACAGGCCCCCAAATCAAGGAGATAAAGGAGACAATGACCTAATAGAGGAAATCCATAAAATGTCTGATAAAGGCGAAGTAATACTGGTGGTGGACTTCAACCTACCAGATATTAACTGGAGCACACTAACGGCAGCAACAACAAGAAGTAGGGACTTCTTATTGTCACTACAAAGCGCGGGACTGTGCCAACTAGTTAAAACCCCAACAAGGGGAGATGTCATTCTCGATCTTGTCCTCACAAACTTGGAAAGGATCAAAGACATTGAAGTGGGATGCCATATGGGCAACAGTGACCATCACATGGTAAGCTTTAAGGTAAACATAACACAGGACACCAGCCACTCAAAGATAAAGGTGTTAGATTTCAGAAAGGCTGACTTCCAAAAAATGAGGAACAACATAAGTAGCCAGTTAATGGAAACAGAGGTTGAGGAGGTGGAGGTTGTGTGGGGGAGACTCAAGAGAGCAGTAAAGACTGCCACAGATCAATGTGCCAGATGGGTCAGCAAAGCAAAAAGAGAAAGAAATCCTCTATGGTTTTCCAAGGATGTGGCTACCACAGTCAAAGAAAAAAAGAAGGCGTACAGCATGTACCAGGAAACCAAAACTGAGAAAGACTGGGAGTCATACAAGGAAAAAATGAAAGAGTCTAACAAATACATTAGAAAGGCAAAAACCCAGACAGAGGAAAAGACAGCAGAAGGGACAAAGAGAGGAGACAAATAATTTTTTAGATACATTAGGGAACATAGGAAGGCAGAAGGGAAGGGATAATAAAGATTGCTACTGGAGAAGGGAAATGCACCAAACATGACCCAGAGAAAGCCAAAATCCTCAACAAATACTTCTGCACGGTTTACCAGAGAGGACCCAAGGGATGGCCCAGCTCTGAAAAAACACAACACCCCAGGACCAGTGGTAGACACGAGTCCCTTTACAGAAGCTGAAGTATAGGAGGCACTAAATAAACTAAAAGTAGACAAAGCCATGGGACCAGACGAGATGCACCCCAGAATCCTTAAGGAACTGGGGCAGAATTAGCAGCCCCTCTGGCACTTTTAGTCACACAATCCTTGAAGAGTGGTGTGGTACCCAAGGACTGGAAAAAGGCAATAGTGGTTCCATTTCACAAATCAGGCAGTTGCGAAGAGGCAAGTAATTACAGACCGGTGAGCCTCACATCTGTAGTAGGGAAACTAATGGAGATACTACTCAAGTAGAGGAACATAGCATTCCTCAAAACTAGCAGCCAACAAGACCCTAAACAGCATGGTTTCATAGCCGGTAGGTCATGCCAGACAAATCTGCTCAAATTTTTTGACTACGCTACAAAAATAGTGGATGACGGTGGGGCAGTAGATGTGGTCTACCTAGACTTTAATTAGGGCCTTCGACTCGGTTCCAAACAGAAGGCTGGTAAAGAAGCTTGACCACAGAGGGCTTGGTCCAGAAGTAGTCAGATGGGTACAAAACTAGTTACAAGGCAGAACCCAGAGGGTACAGGTTAATGGAACACAATCGACTGAAGGCAGGGTGACCAGCGGGGTGCTCCAGGGCTCAGTGTTGGGGCCTCTGCTCTTCAATGTTTTTGTAGCAGACATCGCTGATGGACTGGAAGGGAAGATGTGTCTGTTCGCTGATGACACCAAGATATGTAACAGGGTGGACACCTCAGAAGGAGTGAGCAAGATGGAAGCTGATCTCAAGAAACTAGAAGAATGGTCTGGAATGTGGCAGCTGAGATTTAACACCAATAAGTGCAACGTCATGCACATAGGAAAACAAAATCTAAGAAAGGAGTATTACCTAGGATGTGAAAGACTGGCAGCCTCAAACCAGAAACGAGATCTGGGAATCAAAATCTCAGATGACCTGAAGGTTAGTAAGCAGTGTGAGAAGGCAGCATTGAAGGCCAATAGAATGTTGAGCTGCACTGGGAGGGGAATCATGAGCAGGAGGAGAGAGGTGGTACTGCCACTGTATAGATCGCTGATCAGGCCTCACCTGGAATACAGAGTCCAATTCTGGAGGCCTCACCTCAGGAAGGAGATTGACCAAGTGGAAACAGTACAGAGAAAGGTGACAAAAATGATTCAGGATCTGCAGTACATGTCCTACGAGGAGAGACTTAGGGAACTGAATATGTACTCCCTGGAGCAACGGAGAGAGAGGGGACAAGATTGAAACAGTCAAGTACATAAAAGGCATTAACAAGGTACAGGCACAGGAACTTTATCACTTCAAGAAGGGCTTCAGGACCAGGGGACATGACCACAGGCTGCAAGGAGGGAAGTTCTCTACCAACACCAGGAAGTTTTTCTTCACAGAAAGAGTGGTGGACATCTGGAACAGCCTGCCCCAAGAGGTTGTGGGAGTCAACACTGGGGGGAGAGGGGATTCAAGAATGCATGGGATAGACACAGGGAGCCCTGACTACAAAGGACTACAAAGGGCAACTAGAGTGTCAAAACAGGTCTAAAACAAATGGGCAGACTAGATGGACTTAGCGATCTCCTTTTGCCAGCAACTTCTGTTTCTATGATCTGCCTACACCCTGTACAGTGTTGGCAAATGGCACATGCAGGGACTTGTTGTGGCATGGGGCACTGGGCTGTGCACACCCACATTCAGCATCGCAACAGTGACAGCAGCATATCAAGTTCAGAATGCCCTACACCAAATACAGATGCAGACATACTACATGCATGCTGTGTGTTGCACGACACCCATGGATGCAATGGAAGTCCCTCCCACATGTGGCCCTGTGTCTGGCCTTGTGGGACACCACATTCCTATAGCTGCACACCTGTGTTTGTAAACCAACAGGGCGGCAGTGCTGTCCCATGCAGTCCTATGACACACAACTCATCTGACATGGGCCATGTGGCCACACCAGCACCCTGCTGTCAGGCACAGGTGCCCTCTGTTCTCAGCTGGAACAGTGGACAGTCATGGTGGTGGGCAAGGGCTGCAAACTGTGGGTTGTGTGTGCAGCACAGGGCACATGCCACAGCCCATGTGGGGTGTATCATACACGTGTGTGTTGGCAGTCCATGCTTACCCTACCATGGTGGCAGGTGTACAGGGTGCCATGTGCATGCATGTGGCCTACCCATGTTTGGCCATGCAACGGCATAACAACAGGTGACATGGCCCTTCACCCCACTGCACAATGTCACCTGCCAACAGACACACCCTGTGCAGCTGTGTACATGCCACACAGTCACCAGTGGTGTTGCATTGGGCCCATATTAACCTTCCACCATGGCTGTGTGTTCACCCTCTGCAGTGTGTGTGGCTGGGAAACCCTCCACGTTGTTACACTGTGACCCACCCATTGCGGCCCTATGGTGTGCGTCACTGTATGTCTGTCATACTGCTGCACTGTCTCATCCCACAGCATGCCACAGGCCGAGGGGCACCCCGTGCCACCCTATGGCCATGCTACACATGTGTCACTTTGGGTGTGTTGTGCCCAGTGTATGTCAAATGCTGCCATGAAGCACCCTGTCAGTGTGTGCGACGGTGTGCCACGTGCACCACAGTGCCATGTGTGATGATCAGGCCACACACACCAGTGCTGCAGCAGTGGTGCATTCCAGTGTGAACATCCACTGTTGTGCTATGACACATGTGTCCCACATGTTCCTGACAGGTCTGTCAGTACATGCCACAATTGCTATGTGGCTCCGTACAATGCATGTATACACATTATCCTTGGCATACAGGTGTCCGACATGGCATGTGGCCCATCATCTGAAGGACTGTGCAATGACAGCCTACTGTTGTTTGCCCACATGTGCTGCCATACATGTTACATGTGCATGTCATCATGGGCAGCCCACAGACATGGCTATGTGCATGGCAACAGTGCCTGTGCAATGTGTGCAGACACATGCCACTGTGTGGTACACTTTGTGTGTGTGTGTGTGTGTGTGTGTGTGTGTGTTCCCCCCCACAGGTCAGTGTTGTGCCAACCCCCCCATTAGGACTTGTTACAATATGCCTAGGAGTACGCTGTACACACCGCAGAACACGTGTCTCACCCCAACACCACCACATGCATGACCTTTGTGACTGTACACTGATTCCCACCTACCTTCATCTTTCCCCGATTGGCTTCCATCTCTGGCTGTCCCACATCCCCCATCTACTGTCTGGTCCATGTCCTGGTAGGTTGGTGCATCTGGACATGAGAAAGAGCAGAAACAGTACATCAGTGCCAGCCCACCACTATGGTTGGACGTCTCTGTCATGTGTTATGGTGGTCAATGCCCTGGACTTACCTTGTACACAGTGATTACCGCCCCGCATTTCTATATCTGCTTCCTTGGTGGCATCGAGGCATAGGTCAGGAAGCATAGGAAAACCAGGAGCAGTTGTAGAATTCACCAAAAATGTTTACAGTAGCAGTAACATAAAACAAACTTGTTCAGCATAACTATTTACAAAGGCAAAACAAAACAGTTTTCCTGCAGTCTCTGTGTCCCTTTTCCTTTTTCTTCCAATCTTTTTTGCAGTTGCAGCTTAGCTCTTTTAAGTCCTTTCAACTCCCATCCTTAGCGAGCATCCTCTTTTTGTAAATATCAGCCAGGAGCTGCTAGAACACAGTGTGCATCTTGAGTTGAGGCCCCTTTTGCACAGCTTTTGCAAAAGGCTTAAAAATTGAACTCAGGTAACCTCTAGTTTACAATAGCTTTCTGAAATCATCTCAAAATATAAATACATACATTTCAACAGTAATGCTATATATTTTCCAAACACAAGGGATCCCAATATCAGTTACATTTCCATACGATTAGCACATATTTTTATACCAGCAGATCTAGATATGCAAGGGAAGAGAGTTACATCGTAAGGGTACAGGTACGTCTGGCTTGTTGCACTGTACATAGTCCTTTGTCTGTACCCTGTGTAACCTCTGTGTATGTTCCCCTCACCCCATGTGCCCACCTGCTCATTCTGCAAATGTGATCTGTCACCATGTCCGGACCACTACAACACCATCTGACACTGACAGATGTTCCATGTCATGGCCTGGTTTGGGGTGACCACACAGGTGTGTACACCTCCCAGATAAAAAGATAGATAACACATTTAATTTTATACAGGATAAATACATGTCATAAGGGTGAATACCCTGTTTTCAAGACAAATACACATCACAAACTGTACAAAAGACAAATATGTTAACAAAGGTACATAAAATATATTAACATTTGCATACCAAAGAAAAAATGGATTTTAGCATAGAATTGAACACACCATATGAAGTAGTAGTATGCATGGAATGGGGTAACTAGTTCCATAGAGCAGAAGCCTGGGACCTACTGGGAAGCATGCAAACTCCTGCATGCCCACCTGAGGCGGCAGGTTGTAGTCCACTCTTCCACCTGGGCACACACCTGCTGTTGTCATGCATGCCACTCTGTGATGGGTGTGTGTCTTCATGTGAAGTGGGATTTGATCAGTTGGCACCTCAGGCATTGTCCCATGGCTGCAGAGCCTGGTTGCAACATTACCTGCTCTCCACCTTCATCATCCTCCTCCTGCCCAGTATCCTGTTCACCCTGTGGTGCCTCCTCTAGCGGTTGCTCCTCCTATTCCCTGTTTTGTATGGCAAGGTTGTGCAGTATGCAACACGTGATTATGATCTTGCACGCCATCTCTGGACTATACTGCAGGGACCCTCCCCCCCCAGACCAGTCAATGCATCTGAATCTTGCCTTCAGGAGCCCGAACATCCTCTTGATGGCAGACCATGCTGTTGTGTGAACCTCATTATATCTCAGCTCTGCTGCTGTCTGTGGGTTCTGCAATGCTGTCATCAGCCACAGCTGTTGGGGGTATCCGTTGTCTCCTGTGGGGAAGGGGAATACATGATTGCCTCTGTGCCTAATGCTGTTTCCAGATACATGTTCTCTCCACCTCAGTTGTGTGTTATTCTGTCACATCATTACATTTGCCCAACATACCTTTCCATACATGCCTGTGACCCCCGGTTTCCACCACCTCAGTGCTGCTGCCAGGCCTGTCACTTGTTTGGCCTTCACCATCACACACACATGCACTGTGTCCATGTACCACATCTGCCTCTGTGAGTGACTCCCTGCTTGGAAGGAGGGGTGCACAGAGAGTGTGCTAGCATGCAGATGTCATGACAGCCATGCATGGATAGCAACCTACCAAGCAGCCAACCACCCTTTAGTAATCCACTGGTAAATGCCTCCTGGATTCCACTTTGCCAGAATATGAATGCATTGTGTGATGATCCAGGGTATTTGGCCATGACGTCCAGGATTCAGCACAGGCTATCACAGATCACTTGCATGTTCATGGAATGGTAGCCCTTTCTATTGATAAACACATCGGCATCAGCTGATGGTGCATGTATTGCCACATGCATGCAGTCAACAGACTCCAGTACAGGGGAAACTGCATAATGCCATAGAATCACTGCTTCACTGCATTCTGCTCCTGAACATCCATTGGGAAATGGATGTACTGGTGTATCCGTTAGAGCAGGGCATCTAGGAACTGCCTCAGACATTTTGACACTGCTGACGGGAGATGCCAACAGTGTTTCTGGTGAAGGTCTGGAATGTTCCCGTTGCCAGGAAGCAGAGTGCCACTGTCACCTTCACTTCTACTGAAACTGGCTGCCCCCATGGGTTCTGTTCTGCAGATCCTCTCTGAGCTCATTGCAGAGCTCCTGTATGGCATCACGTGGCAGGCAGTAACGTGCCAGGCACTACTCCTCCTGGAGGCCCTGGAATGATATCCACTGCCTCTACACCCTTACAGGGTGCTGTCTCCCATGTACCATGGCCCTCCCTCTCTGGGGTTGTCTGACTGCACGCGGGGCTTGTTGTTGTGCATGCCAGTGACATCTCTGCAGTGCCAGTCTGAGGGCAATGTATACAGGTAGCCCAGGTGTGTCTTCCACTCTTTTCTGCCTCTGCATCACAACTGTCTTCACAGATATGTGTGCTTCCCCATATGCCTGTCATGTCTCAATTTATACTGTTGGGTTAGACCACCTCTTCCATGGTCTAACAGGTGCCTCCAATGACTGCCATATTCCACTTCCCTCACTGTCCTAGAATAGCATTTTGGTGGCTTAAGCTGCCAGAACTGTAGCAAATTGGGGTTTGTGGCATGGTGTGACTGCGTCATGCTGCAAACCTTGATGCAAGGTACTTTGACGCAGTTGTGTGGGGCCTTGACGCAGGCTCTGTTCTGGAATCCTGCTTCACGTAAGATGGATTTTGAACTGTCTTTACCTGTTATGCCTTCAATTTATATACTGTAGATGTGTTTTTATAATGTTGTACTCCCAGGCTGACCCTGAAAAAGGGACCGTAATTGTCTCAGTGGACTTACCCAATTAGCAAAACTCAAATAAAATAATAAAATAATATCGCCATTTGCGTCATGACTCCTTGATGCATTTCACTTGTGTCCTAATTTTGCCTTCTGGAATCAGGCCCCATGAGTCTAAATATTCACAAATAATATTGCCAAATGAACACAGAGTTATACGTTTTACATATTTCTAATTAATATGCTTTAGCAGGCATACACTCACACACACACATTTGAGATTTATAGCATCTGAGGAGTCAGTTCATAGCATTCATTGTGTGACCTTTGATTTATTAGTGTCAGGGATGTTTGATAATCTTTGGTTGTACTTCAGGATTAATGGCTTATTTGTCACACTCATGTGTTAAATGTGTTTTTCTCCTTGTTTAAAGCAGCTCATTTATTTGGCAACAATTATCATCATATAGTTTTTTTTAGCAAAGAAACAAAAAAAATGAAAAGGTGTTTCTGATATCCAGTCAAAATCTTAGAAGCTGAAATTACTCAGAAGCTCTGATCATTACAGCCTGGTGCACTCTGGATGATCTGCCATCCCATTTACTTTAGGCTGTATGATTTTTAATTAGCAGCTGAAAGAACTAGAATGAATCTATTTGATTGAGCTCTGGACAGATGTTCAGTCTGCAGTCCTGCAAAGGAGTATTTTATTCAACTGGCATAGTGATTTATAGTCGTGGAAGGATACACTGAAAAGTCCAAAAATGTGTACTTAGGTATTCCATTTTTCAGTTAAAGCAAGACGACTGCAGTCTCCGTTCACAGCCATAAAAATCAACCCTCTCTAGCTTGGGATTTAGAGAGGGAACAAAAAATTTCAAGATTTCTGATTTAGTTCTAATTTTAACAAGTGGATGGAAGTAGATTCTTTCTCTGCAGTAGCTCAAGCCATCTGTCTCTCTTGCCTGAAGCTGCTGTGAGTGAGGGATCACACGACCTGCTTTCGGTGAACGCAGAGCTTCCAAAGTGGCCTCTGATTCGACAGGAAGTCTCTGGAGATCTTGAACTCCCACCGAATAAGAAAGTGCCAAATAGCCATGAATAGCACCGATTGTTCATTTTTCTTCCTGAATACCGAATGGTATATTATTCATGGTATTTGAGAAATGCTATTTGTTACTTGCACACACCCCTGTCATGTTGCAGTAATACCCCACAATGGTTGTGAGACACAAAGTAATAATACTTTATAGGAGATGTGTTGGTGTGTGCTGCTACATTAATACCCTCAGGTGGTTGTGAGACACAAGACAGCACTTCACATGGTGTGTGTTATGCTGCATTATAAAATGGGTAAGAAAAGTACTTTACTGTGATTAGTGGAATCCAGTCACATAACCATGCTGTCATCCCGACACAACAGCACAGGTCAAAAATGCTTAACTTTCTGAACTTCATTACTTGGTCCTAAAATAAAAAAAAATCAGGGAAGCCATTTTATATTAGCAATAAGGCATTCCAGGGTGTACATAATTGAGGGATAATGGCACTTCTCGGGTGCATGGCTCGATTTCACCTTGGGCTTCATTTCCCGAGGTGTGCTATTATTCCACAATAACGCATGCCCTGTCATGCCTTATTGCTTAATTAATACCCTGGGTGGTTGTGAGACAGAAGACAACACTTCACATGGTGTGTGTTGTGCTGCATTATTACCCCAGGGTGGTTGTGGGACACAAGACAATAACACTTCACAGGGCGTGTGTTATGCTGTAACAATTAGGGTCAGTCATCGAGTCAGGTCAAGGTTTCGGGTTGTTCGAGTTTGGCGGTGTTTGAAACCCCCCCACCAAATCAGATTTCACAGCCAAAACCAAAAAATTCCCTTACCCGAAACTGAAATTAAGCTTTTTCTGATGAACTCTGGTGAGAGGGAGAAGTACAGTACTGTCACTCAGGACTAGGAGCAGGAGATGGAGGATGTATTTGAATGCTAGTGGCTACAACTGGTGTGTCATCTCCCTCTGGTCTCTTCCTCTGCTCTGCCTCCTCCTATGCCTCCGCCCTCTTCTCACTCCCAGCCCTCCTCCTCTCGAAGACCACACATGTCATGCACATGCAAGTGCACCAAAGTAGGAGCCAGTCATGTGAATGCACTAGTTTCAGTCCAGTCAGGGAATCTGTCTCCCAGCTCTCCATGACCGTGCTGCTAGCAGGTCTGCACAGACTGGCGCAGACAGAATGACATTGAGAGGCTTTCTGAACCCCTCACATAGCACAGCAGGGTCAGAGATGAGCAGCATGGTGGCTGTGGCAGAGGTTGCATTACACTAGTGGCAACAGCACTTGTCTCAGTCAGCACGCACGTCGTGGTCCAGCACGGAGGATCAGAATTAAATAAAAAAAAGTTTCAGGGCAGGAAAGCAGGAGGGCTTAACAGTTCCAAAGCAGAGAATTAAATTAATCCATCATGAAGAGCTATGGCGGCAACAGAACAGTGGTGACTGATGAGTAAGCCAACTGAAGTAAAGCAGGAGTTTCTGCTGGGGGTAGGGGTGGGGAGGAAGGGGCTGTCAGGGCCAGAGGCAAACTGAAAAAAAAAAATTTGTTACTGGAGGATTCACCCAGTTCAAAAAAAAAGTTCAAGGCCAGGTGGTGTGTTGGTGTGGCAGTTGTGGACTGTGGAGGCCTGCCCTGCACCAGTATTTGTTGGACTTGGAGGGGCAGGGTGCTGGCAGAAGCTACCAAACTGGCAATATATTTTGTTATTTTTAAATAAAAAAAAATGTTTGCTGGCTGTGTCCCCTCCAAAAAAATGTAAGTGTGAAAAACAAAAATCTATTGTGAGCACATTATAGTGGTATTGTGTTGTCCCAGGCAGAAGTGACGGCACCTTTGCTCTGACTTGAGGTTCTTTAAGTACACTTCACCTTCCCAGTGCGAAACATTTTTTGTTGTGCTCAAATAAAATATCTGTGAGTTCACTGTAGTATAGCGGTGCCACTGTCTCATTTTCCCAGGCAGATGTGACTGTACCTGTGCTCTCAGTTGAGGTTCTTTGCACTTCATCTCCCCAGTTTTTTGTTGTGGACACATAAAAAATCTTTGAGCCCACTGTAGTACGGCAGTGCCACTGTCTCATTGTGCCAAGCAGAAGTGACGGCACCTGTGCTCTGACTTCAGGTTATTGAACTACGTTTACTCTCCCCAGTTGGAAACATTTTTTATTCAACTAATACAATAATAATAGAGAACAATAAACTCAGAAAAGTTGGCCAAAAACAACCCCAGAACAATGCATCTCTAGCTATCTTCTGGCTCTGAAGAAAGTGATGACCCTACGTCCTCAGCTAATGTAACCTGAACAAGATCCAGTCGTACAGTTAAGTCCAAGAGGCTGTTTACACCTGTAAAAAGAAACACATTATCTCAGTTGAGAAAAACAGGCTATGCAAAAAGCTTGGTAGTTTCACATCAGCAAACTATCAAAAATACTGCAGTAACAGCAGAGAGAACTAGCGATCATTCCATATATGATGATGATGACGAGAAGGAGGAAGCTGAATTGGTTACAGTTCAATGTGATAATGTACTGGAAATGAACACCGTCATTGCTGAAGCTGCAGACAGTCGTGGTGCTGGGGTTGTGATAACGATGATGAGAATGATATGATGATGATATTGTCCCAAGCAATTCTTCCCCTGCTGTCACCACTGTAAATGATGCTGACCAAGTCTCATCCTCCATTCCTACAGTATTAGTAAACAGAACTACTGTTTTGTGTAATACCACACGCCCTTCACCACAATCGGCTTTAAACAATTTGTATACTGCTGGTACATGTGTTGCTGCAAATCGGCGTGCAACTTGCAGTATTCAAAGATATTTTCCAGCATTGTCTAACATTTCACAAGTGCAGTGTCAGCCAGTATCTGATTCACTTCCACGAAAAAGAGGCAGGAAAAGTTCTTCTGTAGTGTGGAATCATTTCTCTATATGCCTGATTGATTCCTTTAAAGCAGTATGCATTCACTGCAAAAGTAGATTTAGCAGGGGAAAGTCGGCACGTAACCCGACTACAACTGCACTGTTTAGACATCTTTAGCATCAGGATCTAACAGTAATGAAGAAGAATATGAATCTTGATGATGACAATGATGGTTGTGACTTTGATGATGGAGGTGTCTTTGATGATGCTCGGTTAATTCATTTTTATGATGATGGTGACAGGCACTTGTGCAGTACCCCCATACAGGCTGCAGAACCAGACAGCGAATCAGTTTCTTCACAGTCTATGGAGAATGGTTCCCCACGATTCGCAGCAACAAATAACATACCAACTCATCATGTGAACAGGAATGATACACATTTTAAAACTCCATTCAACCATGAGGTAGTCACTAAAAAAAAAGGCATTTGTGAATGCTGAATGTTTGCTTGCTGATATTAGCATTGGAAGTGCATGAGGTAGACAGATGCAGAATAAGAAGGGTAGTGAAATACTGAAAGTGATGCCAACCCCACCCCCACCTTGCAGAGATGGACACACATTGGAGTGTGCCTTTGGGTCATCGCCTAACGCTCATACCATTTTACCTCACCGTATCGTGCAGAGACGGACAAGTGTTGAGGTGTGCCTTGAGGTGTTCGGCTTTACTGTCACCCCCATTCCATAAGGAAATACACTGAAATGGGTGCAGTATAAGAGAATGGGGTGAACCTTGGGGCCGAAGAGTCCAAGGTACACCTCAATGCCTGTCAGTGGCTGCAGGGTGGGGGTGGGGGTAGAATGGTATGCGTATTACAGCCGGCAATGCAAAGTCACACCCCTGACACCGGCCAGTCTCTACAGGGTGGGACGTTACGGTTAGAAACCCTAACACCCTGGGCATTTGAACGAGAACACAGACTCTGAGACCAAGTAGTGTCTGCTGCTTTTACAGCAGGCAGGGAAAATGTGCAGACTAGATGGATATAGTCATGGTCCTTGTCTGCCGTCAATTTCTATGTTTATATTATTTATATGTAATAGCCCAGATTTAAACCAACTACATTGGACATGCCCTACCAAATGCAACCTTCACGTGTGTGCCAGAATCTCCAACAATAACCATAAAAAAAGAAAACATTTACATCAATATTACATAAAACAGCAAAAGTTATGTGTCCTGCGAGCAACCAATTCACTAACAATACCACCAACAGCTTAATCTGGTTCAACTTCCGTTGGTTACCATCTGTATCCCCCTCCCCCTGGTCACCCCTGAAAAAGGGAATTCTAGTCTCAGTGGGCCTACCAGGTCAACAAAATTCAATAAATAAATTAATTTATAAACCACATCAGAAAAGCACATCTGGGGAACTAAAGACCAGATCAACACTACAGAAATACTCAAGAAACTGTTAAAGCTACATGGTCTTTAATTTCTTTCACCTCTCCAAGAGGTTAGACAGGAAAACACAATTGCTGAAACAAACTGACGGTGACCAAGAAATACCGCTGTTGAAAGAAGCAGCAGCTACGTGGCGCTTTGTCTGAAGGGCGAACAAATATATTTGGTGTCCTGTGATTATGGATAATAGTCTTTATTAAATAAAGTACTTGGATCAGAACCTCAGAACCATTATATGGTTGCAAGCAATATCAAAAGAAGTTAATCTCATTAAAATGCTGGTAGCATGGTGAGAAAAGGTGCAAATTACACTATTCAACTAAATTGAGTTTTAATTACAATGCTTGCTTCTGAGTGATAGGGTAAGTTTTCCTTGTATACAGACTTTAACTCTGCATGGATTTTGATTCAAATGTGTGAAAAGTTTGGGTGGCCCTGCTGACTATAAACTTGAATGTTCTGCGGGGGCTGGTGACAGTGATCACTTACTTGTTAAAAAGAGGCGACTTGTCACCAGAACTACATATCAGACAAAGCAGCCCCAAAAATATTACATACATATGTCTATAAACATGCTAGCAAAACAGATTATGTATAAAACAGACTATTTACAAAGTTGTCTCTGTAGAGAAAAGAAAATTCTAACCTGGCTCAAACAAAAGTGCTACATTTAGTAAAAAGAACTATTGCATAATGCTGTGAAAAGCTATTTTTGTATGGTCAGCACTCAAACGGTATCTTTACTCGGTCAGCATATGAACATACGAACTTGCCAGCAGATACAGGCCATATGGTCTATCTAGCCTGCTCGAGTGTGCAGCACTTCAGTCCATTAGACTGCAGCTGCCCACCCATTAACTCTTCCCTCTCCCAACTGCCCCCGGTACGTACTTTCCCCTTGAATTTGTCCCACCCCCTCTTGAAGCACCCCACAGTCTGCACTGATATGAGTTGCTAAGGCAGTGCATTCTACCCTGTTACCACTCTTTCAGTGAAGTAGTGCCTCCTCCTTTCCCTTCTGAATCTGCCCCACTTTAACTTCAGGGAGTGCCCTCTGGTATCTCTTCCATTCTGGAGCGTGAACCCACCTTGGAAGCCTACTCTGTTCATCCCCTTCAGGTACTTGAAGGTCTCGATCATGTCCCCTCTCTCTCTTCTACCCTCCAGGGTATATATGTTGCACTCTTTTAGTCTTTCCTCGTAAGTCCCATCCCCCAACCCCTGGATCATCTTTGTTGCTCTTCACTGCACTGCCTCCAGTAGTTTGATATCCCTTTTCAAGTACGGGTGGCAGAACTGCATGCAGTACTCCAAGTGTGGCCTCACCAGGGACTTGTACAGGGGCAGTATGATTTCAGTACATCTGGATGTAATCCCTCTTGCTATGCACCCTAGCATCCTGTTAGCCTTAGCCGCTGCCTTCCTACACTGGGTCAAGTGGTTTAATTACCTGGTCACCAGCACCCCCAGATTCTTCTCCTCGTTGCATGTGGACAGTGTGATACCATCCATCCAGTAGCTGTATCCTGGGTTTTTGGCTCTGAAATGCATCACCTTGCACTTCTTGGCATTTAACCCAAGCTGCCAGGTGTGCGACCACTCCTCGAGTCTTGCCAAGTCCTCCTGCAGTAATTTGCCACCCTCTTCCCCATCCATCTCAGCACAGATCTTGGTGTCATCGGCGAAGAGGCTGATCGTATTCTTGATCCCAACCGCTATGTCTGTGATGAAAGTGCTGAACAGGACTGGTCCCAGTACTGATCCCTGTGGGACACCACTTGTCACTGCCCTGGGCTCTGATGCTTCTCCCCCCCTCCACAACTACCCTCTGTTGTCTGTCCCTCAACCAGTTTTCTACCCTTCAGGCTAGCTTCCACCCTATACCAAGACTCCTCAACATGAAGGTCAACCTTCTATGTGGCACTGAATCGAAGGCCTTGCTGAAATCCAGGTAGACTACATCTACCGCATGGCCCTTGTCCAGTGTCCTCGTGACCCAGTCAAAAAAATCAACCAAATTTGTCTGACAGGATCTGCCAGCAACAAACCTGTGCTGTCTGTCGTCTTGCAGATCATTATCCAGAAGAAACTGTACCAGCCTTTCTTTGAGGATAGATTCCATTAGTTTCCCCACAATTGCAGTTTCCTGGTTTATCCTTGGGTCCACTTTAGTGGAGAGGTACCACATGTGCCTCCCTCCAATCTCTGGGCACACATCCCATATTTAGTGAGGTGTTGAACAGATCCACCAGTGGCTCTGCCAGGACCTCTGCTAGCTCCTTCAGCACCCTGGGATGTACCCCGTCTGGCCCAGGTGCCTTGTCTACCCTCAGGGACCTAAGGCCCTCCAGCACCCTTTCCACCGTGATGACCCTGTCTGTGGTTGTCTCACCCCCATGCCTGCACCCTCTTTCCCTGCAGGAATGGGCCCATCCCTCTCCCTTGAGAACATTGAACAGAAGTACTCATTAAGTACTTCTGCCTTCTCAGCCCCCTTGTCTACCCACCCACTGCCTTTCCTGATCCTAACTATTTGATCCTTGCACTTCCTCTTTTCCCTGATGTACCAGAAGAAATCCTTTTCCCCTTCCTTAATCCCCTGTGCTAATTTCCTTTCCCCGGCTGCATTTGCAGTCCTGACCGCTCTGCTCACTTCCCTGGATTTCCTCACATAGCTGTCCCTATCCTCTGCCCTGCTGGTTCTCTTTTAGGTTCAAAAGGCCCTTCTCTTATCTCTCACCTTCTCCGTTACCTCTCTGGTCATCCAGCTTGGATGCTTGGTCCTTGATTTCTTTTGTTGGCTCTTGACACAAGCTTTAGTAGATGCAATCAGACCTAGTTTTATGATTGCCTATTTCAGCCCTTCGTCCATGTCAGGGTGAATGCCACCTATGTGTGTTCTCATTAATTGCTCCATCCTGCCAAAGTTTGCCTTTCTGAAGTCCAGGACCTTTGTTCTTGTATTGTGGATTTCTCTACCGAAACTGATAGAGAACTACCCTGTGCAGTGATCGCTACCAGCCAGTGATTCCTCCACCCTTACATCTGAGACCTGTTCTCCATCTTGCTGCGCTTCCTGCTTTTAAGACCACACAATAAAAGTATCACAATCACATCCTTTCATATTTAATACTTTATTGTTTGATTTTAAATACAGGAAGCACAGCACAACCTGCCGGCCCAGGCAAAAAAATCATATACTGCTGACTAACTACTCAAACGATTACTCAAAGGAACAGTACAACTGGCCTAAGAATTGCAACCTTTCAAAGTGCTTGTGGCCTTTCCATCTTAAGGGCAAATACAGAAATACAGAATTCCCTTTGTTTAAATACAGTGTCTTATAGGACTAATCAGACTGCTAGCACTGCAGTAGAGGAACTTGTTTATTATTGTGCTTTCTGATTAAAGTGCACAATCTGATTAGAACACTGGTTGGAACCAATGCTACAGTTAGAATGTGCACTTTAATTAGAATGCAGAAAGCACATAATCACCTGCTCTTCTGCGAACATTCTGACTATTCCTGTAAGACACCATATTGAGACTGAGCAGTTGTAGCACACAATTCAGTTCACCCCCCCCCCCACGTGCACACACATGGCAGCTTACCCTACATGTAATGTGGTTAGAGAATTTAGAGTTCCATCTTCCACTGGCCAATTTAAACCACTACACCTTCTATTACAAAGCAAGGAACATAAGTCAAACACCTACCAAAAAAAAAGAGTAGAATGAAGGCAAAGCACCCGTCTTGGTCTGACTCTCTATCTTTGACTGACACCTATTGTGAACCTGTAGTGCTGATTATCTGTTGTCTATTGTACCGCTGTTTTTGTCTTCTATGTGACGAGGTACCTTTGTGAATGAGCCCCTAGCTCAAAGGTTGTTAAACTGATGTTAAAATAAATAAATAAATATATTCTTCCAGACAGGCTGGCAGTCATGCAGTCACAGTCAATGGCAGTTGCTGTGGACAGTGGTGAATAGCTGGCTGCTGCTTAAAGAATCATTTAACTCTATTAATATCAAATGAATCCATCATTAAATGAATTGTTCAGTTTCAGTACAGTGCCTGACAGAAATTGTCGGACTGCTGGCAGTACAGTAAGTGATTTTTTTATTGTGTTTTCAAATTAAAGCGCACATTCCCACTCTAGCACTGGTTGGCAAGCAGTGCTGGAGCAGGAATGTGCACCTGAATCAGAAAGCACACTAAGAAATTTTCAAATCAAGGCTGTTCTCTCACCTTGCCACCTCCAGCTCCTGTGACTGCCCTGATTAAACCTCCTATTTTCTCACTTCCCACCCTGTCCCGTTATTTGACAAAGACATGTTTGGGAAACCTTTTCTCCTGCTATTGTCTGCTCCCCACACCTTTCACTTACCCTCTCTGTTCTGGACTTTTTCCCTATTTGTTTCTCCTAATCTGGCATGACCTCTTTCTTGTAATAATAATGTTATTATTGATATCTAATGTCTTTTTGCACAAATGATTTGATATGTATTTGTATATGTTTTTTCACTCTTGACACAGCACAAATTGCTGTGTTATCTATGTAACCTTTTTTGTACTGTACCTAATTGACGTGGAACCTTTGTAAAAGAACCTCTGGCTCAAAGGTAGTAATTCCTAGAACAATAAACTAAACTAAACTTACTCTGTCTGCCGGCAGTCTGACTATTCCTGTAAGACACTGTATTGAAACTGAGCGCGGCTGCCTAAATATAATCCACATGAAAAGCTCTACTAAACCATATAAAACCCTTGAGTACAACAAGGATAGGAAATATAAGCAGTGGAGGTTTAAACTTTAAGCATCCGTTGCTTATATTTCCTTGTATACAAACGAGAACTTCAAACCATAAACAAACTGTTCTGCGTAATACATTTATAAATGTAACCACTAGCTGGCGCTATCCCAAGGGCTACTACCCCTGCCTGCTTGGCTAGTTGCAGGTTAAGGGGCCTGAGTACTGAAACGGGTACCTCCACCCAGAGGACAGGATTGTTAGTAACAAGGCTAACCTGGGCACAGCCCTCCGGGACTCTGTAACCCCCCTCTTTCCCTTCTAGTGGCCTAGACAATATACAACAAACACTTTCACAGTAGCCCCTATTCAGCATACAAATCCCCACGCTGTTTGCATTTACAACCAGGGCTGCTTCCACCAGTTTGACCCTGAAGACCCCCTGTAAAACAAGGTTAGGCACAGCAAATAACAACAGAACAGTGCTTTGGGTACAAACTGGAACCACAGTCAGATTAAATGCAAAAAGAGTTAGATCTGATTTTTTTAAGGGAATTGAACAAGGGAGTGGCGTAATCAGGTTGATTGATTCTAAAACTGATCTAGTCAGGCAACTATGCATGCATTTTTAATCCCTACACAGTCACATGCTCTGGGTACCCAGTTGGAAGTAAGGTGGGCTAGCCTGGAACACTGCCCAGGGTAGACCAGTGTCGCAGCTAGTTTGGGCCCTGTGATGAAAAGAAAAGGCATGCACAACCACACACAATTTGTAATCCGTAGCCAGGAGGCTCAGTTTGTGATGATTAAACAAAACAATTAAATCAGATGACACACTTTGATTGAGCTGTTGTTGCAGGGAGCTACCCCGGTACTCACGCTACCCAGTACAGGACACAAGATGGACGAAGTGAAGACTGCAGGATGACTTGCTGGTTTGCCAGGAGAAGCAGGGCCCACATGATTCATCATGGTGTCATTTCATGATGTTGAGCAGGGGGCTGATCCCCAGGCAGGTCTCTCATCGATGGTCTTCTCTGTGACATGAGTAGCTGGCTGGGCCAAAATGTAGAGGCCTGGATGTCCTGACAGACCGATCACGTACAGCAAATCTTTGGTCTTCTTCAGGTTTAAATCTGGTCAGTCTTCAGTGGCTTTGTCTCACTCCAGTTCAGATACAGTCCAATTGATAAGCCTTTCAAAGGATTCCCTCTCGAGGGACAACAGGCAGACAGGCCAAACTCAGCCTTTCCACCAATCTCCCGTGCGAACTACGCAGAAGCAGCTGCTCGTATACCTCGAGCTGTTTACTCTTCAAACTCTAACTCCAGACTGATACACTGCAGCAGGCAGCTTGGGAATTTCCCTTCAGTCCAAAAGGTTCTGGTTGGTTGATCCACCAGTCTATCAAAGCAAGGGCTCCCCCTCAAGGTCCATTTAGGCGCCAAAGTGCAAAAACTACAATTCCTACAGAAATTTGCTGCCACAAGACCCCTGGGGACAGACACCATTTTAGAGTCCCCAAAGGTGCTGATTGATCCCAATAGACAGTCCAGAACCAAGATGGTGGGGCAGTACCGAAATGTCCATGCTGCAAAGGAAGGCAGGTTAGATAAACTGCAATATCATTATTATTAAAACAGATAAACAGTAAACAGTCACAGTTCCTAGCAGGGCTCCCTCTGCACAAATAGCAATGGCAGAATGGAGTGATAACACTGCAGCCTGGGCGGGACTCGTGCCTGAGACTACTCGGTCCCTACCCAGATTAATTTCACACCACAAGATAGGCAGCTCTTAAAGAGACAAGCACGGAGGCTAACAGGCACTCACATGCAAACACTTTTAAATCACTAGGACACAGAACATCAGCCTGGCAGTGGGCATTTAGGCAAGCCTAAGGAAGACTTCTGGGAACCCCCATTTGCAAGGGGGTTACATAAACTTTGTGCAACTGCTGCAGATACATATCTGCAGCAACTGCTCCAAGTTTATACAGCTTTACTAATCCTTATTTTAAATTTGGTGAAACATAAAAACTACTATTAGCTGTGCCTGCTAATAATATATTGCTATTGGCACAGAATAAACAGCAATCAGCATAAACAGGTGGGCTACAAATTGGCAGAGAAGAAAGCCAGTGCCTATAATGAATTTCATATTAGCTAACTGACAGCTAACCGTTCACTGCCCTCAGTTAATTTTGCAGCACTTCTTTAGCCACAACAAACCTCTAACCCCACTCAGTGTCTATCCCACACAAAAAACAAGTCAGAGCACACCATGAACCTCACCCACAAGAAAAAGGGTAACTGAAATGTAACGTTAAAACTTTTTTCAGCCTGAAGCGGCAACTTACTGATTTGATTTCAAAAGGAGTGGGGGGGTCTCTTGGTATTCACCTCAGAGCCCATTTACAAACTATGTCCAGTATTAGCCGCTGACCCTTGTGAGTCTCATTCATGAACTATAAATTGGATTCTAAATAAGGGGTGTTGCATATGGCATACATCAACAAAAAAAGAAAGTCAGAGCACAACCTCCTCCCCCCCGAAAACAGGTTAAATGTAACATTAAACATGTTTTCAGTCTAAATTGGCAACTTACTGATTTGATTTCAAAAGGAGTGTGGGGTCTCTTGGTTTATACCTCAGTCAGGGTCCTGCTGTGAAGTCACCCAGCTACCAACGTTGAGGTAGACCACCCATCAGCTGGGTCCCTACTCTAAACTGCATCTGCCTCGAATGGCTTACCTTTATTTAGGGGGCAGTAGCATCAGCCCAAAATAGCCTTAATTAAGGTGCGGTCCCCAGCCAATGTGCAGGTCACTGGCTAGGAGTAGCTAAGTGAGAAAGCCATACTTCTCCATTTACAAAGGGTCTGTGTCCAGTATTAGCTGCTCACCCTTGCTCCTTCATAAACTATAAATGGGGATTATAAGGGGTGCTACTCCATATGGCATACGTCAACAAAAACAAGTACAAGTATGAGCACACCCTGCCCACCTCCCAGAAAAGGAGCAACTGTACCACTGAACATATTTTTTCAGCCAAAAAAAAAGCCAGAGAAAAGCCTTTCCCACACACTGCAGCAAGTAATCCCTCTGTGCCTAAAACTAAACTACAACAATCACTGTGTACTAGGGGGACTCACAATGAAAGCTAGTCTGGAGGACCACACATTTACACAATCACCATCTGGTAGTAGTGGTCTGTGCACGGTGTTCTTTTGTGAATGCTCTAACAAACCCAAACTTTACTGATGTAGTGAGTGGTCCTTTGCTTTTCGAACAACAGAACTAGTAGTCAAACTGCATGATGTGCGAGAGTATAGAACCAGGTGGCACAACAGTTCAACAGGAACAAAACTATGTGACATAAGATAAAAACATCGAACATATGCTTGAACAAACTTTGAACATATGCTCGTGTAACCGCCCCTGCAAATGGGGGTTCCCAAAAGTCTTCCAGGAGCTTGCTTGAATGCTCCAAGTCTGGGCAGTGTTTGACGTCTGAGCTGTTTAAATGTGGCTCCAAGTGAATGCTATTTGAGCCTCCATGTACTGTCTCTTTAAGAGCTGTCTGCTTGCAGACTTAATTAGTTTGTATGGGGGGAATGTGTATTTAATGCTCGAATCCCGCCTGAGCTGCTGTCAATTCGCTCCGTCTCTGCCGTTGCTATATGTACAGAGGGAGCCTTGTTGAAAGATATAACTGTTTGCCAGAAATCATTTAGAGTGACTGAGAAAATGAAGTTTGTCTAACCTGTTTTCATTTCAGCACGAACTGTTTCAGTGTAGCTCTTTCATTTTGGTCCTGAATTGCTGACTTTGCCAAATCAGGATGATAGGGAGACCCTAAAATGGAGCCTGTGGACGAATCGGAACTTGGACTCTCAATTTTGAGCCAGCCACAAGGGGATTGTATGGGCAGTGACTTTGGGAAATGTAGTTTTTGACCTTGACGCCTTTTTCCACTAACAGAGGAAGTCTTATTGTGAGTGACAGCCGAACCAGCCAACAGAATGGTGTGGAGCTAAAGGAAATGCCCTGCTTTGTGACTGGAAAGATCAGATAAGTTGTGATAGTGAAGAGAAAAGGAGCTCTGTGCATCTGCAGTTTATAGTTTCGCAGGGGAAGCGCATGGGAGGCCCTGAGGTTCAGCCTGCAGCTGTTGTAAGCACTAGTTTGGACTGAATCCATCTTGCGAGGAGAAAGAAGGACGTCTGAAAGTAACAAACCGGGCTAACCCTGTAGAAGACTGGAGAAATTGCTGAATCGCGCTCGGTCTGTCAGGAACTGAAGCTGCTGTGTGTGCTCCCGGGTATTTTGCAGTAATTGCAATCGGGATCTAGGAGCAGCCTGCCTGGTATAGTACTTTCCTCTTACATATGAATGTGCGTAGTGCTTGTGGGGAATCGCTATTTCCAATCCCCCCTGTGCTGTGTGCTGTGTGTTGAAGCTGGAAGCAAACCCCAGCTTGTCTCGGACTAAATCCGTTTGCTATCTACTCCAGTGGGGTCCAGTTACAAGGACCTTTTCTCCATGTCCTGTTGTTCTGGCAAACCCAGAAGAACATCCACCATCCGGTTCTCAGCTTGGGTATTGTGAGTACAAATCAGGGTATTCCCCTGCAGCCTGTTTTCAATTACAAGTGTGTCATCTAATTATTGTTGTTTCACTTCTTCATGGACTGAGCCATCCAGCTCTGGATTACAATTGGGTGTTGTGCATATATTTTCTTCTACAGGGCCCTGTCCATCTGCACCTGCTGGCCAACCCCAGGCAACGGACCTGGCTAGCCCCTCCCCAACCTGGGTACCCAGAGTGTGACTTTTCAGACCCTGTTTGTGTGCACAGTACTGTGATTTAATTCTGCCAATTAACCTGATCTCCCTCTCCCGTATTTTATTCCCCCTAAATAAACCAGATTTGATGTTGTTAAACTTTAAACTGTCTGAAGTGTCAGTACCTACATATCATGCATTGTATTGGTTTGTGTATGTTGATTAACCTTATTTTATAGGGGGTCCCCAGAGACGAACCTCAGAAACAGTCTCGAGGGTAAGTGGTACTTTATGAATGAACAGTGTGTACATGTGGAGTATTGAGACTGTAACTTCTGTGCATTGTGTGAGCCACTAGAGGGAATAAAAGGGGGTCTCAGTGTCCCAAAGGGCTGTGACCAAGCTAGTCTTACCATTACAAACCCTGACCTCTGGGTGGAGGCACCCACCATAGAACCTAGGCCCCTCAACCTGTCAGTAGTCAAGCAGGCAGGGGTAGTAGCCCTTGGGATAGCGCCACCTGGGGGTTACACTCGAAGAGCGCCCAGTACCATTTGCTGCTAGACAACTGTTTTTTTCAGCAGGAGCTTCAGCCCTGTCACTGTTTTCTACCACTCAGTGTCTGCATAGCTGAGCAGCTGTACAGTGTATCATGTCACTGATGGCAGTGATCATAGATAGGCTGAGATAGCAAAACACTACAAATGTCCACAGTCCAGAAGACCATTTATTTTTATCCCACTTGTACAGTACCTCTACTCTAAACACACGAGATTGACCCATTCCTCATATACACATTCCTCTGTAAAAAAAAAATCCATATGCCCACAATTTCCACAACTGTTATTACTATTTATTATATAGTCCAAAGAAACTTACTGACTGACTGCAGTGCTACTGCTAAGCCAAGTTATTTATCGATTCTAATTTCCCTCCTCCCTTCCTAATCCTAACATAGCAGCTATTGATCCTCCCAAGCGCAGCTGAGATACCAAAAAGAGCTAGGGAAAAGTAGGAAACCAAACACCAACCTATGGACAGCTTATAGCTAGTCTAGCTGGACTTGTCTGGGATGGTACTTCTCTTCGGTGGACTAAGTAGGCTCTCTTGGCATGGCTCACGGTTGCTGCGGGTGGGTTTACAGGTCCTCTCCTCCCGACAGGCTGTCTCCCAGTCCCACTCTGTCTCAGTGATCTGCGGCGGCGGCTGGAAGGAAGCCGAAGTAAAAGAGCTGCAGAAATAAAAAGTAGTTGGCAGTACAGCCATACATGGCGGCTCAGGCCAGCAGTGCAGACAGGCCTGTGGTTGCCGGTTGCTGCATAGTGCGGGGTGGGCGGTCTTGCCTCCTCCCTCTCTCTAATCTGGTTGCCAGCATGGGGAATGGAGGGAGCGGGGTGGACAGCATGCAATGGGAGAGAGTGGGAGGCTCTAATTACCTGCGGGGACCGGGAACAGAGGGAGTGGGGTGGACAACATGCAGTGGGAGCGAGCGAGAGGGTCAACTTACATGCTGAGACCGGGAACGGAGGGAGCGAGGGTGACAGCATGCAGTGAGAGGGAGTGGGAGGGTCTACTTCCATGCCGAGACTGGGAACAGAGGGAGCGGGGCAGACAGCATGCAGTGGGAGGGAGTAGGAGGGTTTACTTGCACTCCAGTTGCTGGGATAGGGAATGGAGGGAGCGGGGTGGAAAGCATGCAGTGGGAGGAATCAGGAGGGTTCAGTTGCACTCCAGTTGCTGGGACAGGGAACGGAGGGAGTGTGGAGGGTCATAACAGGGCTCTCGGTAGGAATTTTTGATTGGGGTCTGGGACTGGCTATGAAAAAAAAAGGGGGTCCACAGCCGAAAAGTGGGAGTCCTTGGAAAATTTCCAGGGGTCCCCATTCAAATACATGGGAGCCGCACCCCGTGCCAGCACTGCTTTTACTGTAGTATTCTGCGGAAAGCTCCATTAATTTCTGTTGGGGCATTTTAATCTACATTTTTTTATGTTTCAGAGGGTGTATTCAAACAAGTTATGGCCACTGCTCAACTAACAAGGGCTTTGTTAGTTAAGCAGTGGCGGTAATTGTATAATTCCCCTCTGTAACATAAAATGCCCCAAAATAACCCCGGGCTTTGGTGGCTGGCGTCGCGGACTTTTGCGAAAAGTCTGAGTATCCCAACGCGACATGCGTAAGGGTTGACGCCAGTCTGTCCCTGAGAGCCCTGTATAAACTGCCTCAATTCCTCCAGTGACCTCGCTTTAGCTGGAGTCACGCTTTTGAAGATGTGGGGCAGCTGGAGTGGGGGCTCAATTTTTAAACTAGGGTTTCGTCTGAATCATCGCCATTATAAAATGTTAATCCTGTGTGAGTGATGGAGTTCCTAAAGAGCTACTGGGGACCCCATGCGTTCCTCCAAATTCCAACATACGAGGTAGCTGCTACCTGTCTATCCCTGCCCCATCACCCTGTAACAATCCTGAAGATAAGGGAGCACCGAGCAGAGCCCTTAGCTGAAATCAGATCATGGTCATGTTATGTGCTGTCAGTCTACATGCCAACCCGCAAGCTTCAGAGCAATCCTGAAGGATTTCAAGAGACAGAGACACATGCCAGGTTACTAACCGTCTGGTAAGGTAACTGTGTGTCAGAGGACTTTCTCCGCTGGTCTTGCTTGCCCGTCTCCTTTTCGTGCTCGTCCTGCTGCTGCTCTGCACTTTTTCTGCAGCTCTATTTCCTGCTTCCTGCAGAATATAACAGGTATAATAGTGTATTATATGAAGTTGGCACGAAAAGCAAGGGTGCCGCAGGGGACTGTCCTAGACATCTTTAACCCAAAATCCACGCATGACTCACCCCCACAGTCAAGGATGACGGAGGTCAAGTGGCGTAGGTTTTCAGGGTATAAAACTACCACTGTTTACCCCCAGTTTAAGAAATAGTTATCTTAACTTTAACACTCCAGTTGGTCTGCAAAGCTTTGGAGAGACTACACCAGTAAACATCTGATGAAAGGTAAATGTAAAGTGCAGTTTCCCGGTAATATTGCATTTGTTAGACCACTTATAAAAAAAATGTATAGTTTCCCATTAATATTGCATTTGTTAGACCACTGCAAAATGCATGGTTTCCCATAAATATCGCAATTGTTAGACCACTGCAAAATGCATAGTTTCCCATTAATATTGTATTTGTTAGACCACTGCAAAATGCACAGTTCCCCATCAGCACTGTATTTGTTTGTTGCTTTGAGCACTTGACAGACAGTTTCTAAGTACTAAATAAATGGTTGTTTGGATGAAGCGAGGCATCTATGGTGCACCTAGGGCAGAGAGGAGCGGGCAGAGCAGGAGCGGGAGGAGCAGGGAAGGGAGAAGCTGGGTAGAGCAGGGGCGGGGTGGGGCAGGAAGGAGCAGGGAAAGGGAGAAGCTGGGGGGAGCAGGGGTGGGGTGGGGAGGAGCAGGGCACACCTGGGGATGATTGCAGAAAACAGTGCAGTGCTCCGGTCGGTAGGGAAAACATGGGCGGACTGCTTCATGGTGGAAGAGGCCACTGTGACACACTCCAAAATGTTGTGGGGACAGAAGAAATGTCCCCTTTCTCAGTGATCGTAAAAGTGCTGCAGGGCTCTGCTGTATTAAGTGCTCAAATTGAAGAAGCATTTTTTAAACTACATACATAAGTAAACGTTTGGTAACGATCACATGCTTTGTCTGGTTGAACTCTCTGAGCCGGTTCACAAGACTGTAGAAACACTGGGACTGAGGCAGCTGTAGATGCTATGGTGGTGACAAGCAGGTATGATAGTACTGGATTAGGTTGGAGTGGACTCAACATGGTATGTGAGGTAGGTAGGTGACAATCACAAACCCTCCCACCTCCATGGCCAGCGGCCATCTAAATATTATGCATTCAGAGTCCACAATGGCAAGCTATGGTGGTGGGAAGGTTTATGCTGGGCCCCCTCCCACATAAAATACCTTATCAAGTTCAGTCCAGCTTAATTCAATGCTACCATACTTGCGTTTCACTGCTGTACCATCTAAGAGTCCTCAGTTGCCAGTGCCAGTGTGCCACTGTGGTCAACTGACCTGGCTTCAAACGTCTACCCAAGCAAGGCAGATGACTGCCATCAAACTCAAGTATGTGATGTTTTCAGAAATTCTCTTCAGGGAGCTTTACATTACAGTGACAGAAGGATACACACACACACTTTACTTGACTACAGTGCAGCACTCCTGAGGAAGAGTAGGTGACTGAGACTGCGGTACTATAAGAATGGGCAGAAAGGTTGGTTTTTATTTACTTTGAAAGTGGCACTTTGCAGCACACTGTATTCACAAAATGCCACTTCAGAATAGAAATTTTGATTTAGTACTCTCATTCCAAGTGGGACGTTGATTTCAAGGTCTTAGCTGACTTGGAATAAATCGGATTTGGAGTAAGAAATTCCAAAATTCTAACATATTCCTAACAGATTGGAATCGGGCAAATTCCAAGCAACACCAATCAATAAGTAATCTTAGTTATTTGCTTTCCAACAATACAGAAAAGAAGCCTTTTCTCATACTCAGTCCACTGTTCAAGCTACTTATAAACCTTATAGTAAAAC
Source organism: Neoceratodus forsteri (assembly GCA_016271365.2). Taxonomy (NCBI): domain Eukaryota; kingdom Metazoa; phylum Chordata; order Ceratodontiformes; family Ceratodontidae; genus Neoceratodus; species Neoceratodus forsteri. Next base: position 64,331,687 of record CM028131.1, read on the forward strand.
ACAGCAATCTCATTGCTTTTCTCCTGAATAGTCCTTATACAGCCTTTATTCAGATGACAGTTATATACTGTATGTTTTAAGGGAGACCAACAGTCTGACTTTATGGGTAACTAAACATCAGATCTCAAACCTTGCAACATAGCACACAACAACAGGAACCGTCTTCTAGTGCCCCACCCCTCCTAGATCACCAAGTCCCTGCCAGAGTGCCAGTTTAGAGAGTTTTTGGCACTGCCTGGTGGAAACCTTTAAAAATTAAAAAGCAAAATCCCTATTGGCCCTGGCCCACAGGCCCAGGCTTCCCAATTGTCTAGAGCAGGTCAGGATACCGTAGACGAGAAATCACATCAGAAGAACAGTGCATGCATGGCAGCAGAGAAGTAGGTAATTTCTAATGCTAATTCTCCACAACCCCCTCCCCAGTCCCCACACTTGCTGCATGCCCATTCACTGCTCAGGATAGCAGGTGAAATAGTTTGGCTCATTGCTGGCACTTCAGAGCCCAGCACAGACAGTAGTGGAAAAAAAAACAAAGTCCACAAGCCCTAAAAGTTTAAACAAAATGCCCGTGCCCCCAGCTGATGCCCGGTGCTCACCAGCACCCCACCCTCCACCACACAACACACACACACACACACACACACACATATGCATACAGTACATTACACAGGCTGTAAATCATTCTGTTCTCAATAGATTAAGAATAGATGGATTGTTTTTGTTTAAAAAATGCTTTGAAGCAAAAGTGCTTACATTTTTTATTTTTTCCCAAATGCCAAGGAGTGTGTGGTTGTACTGCCACTTGCATCTAGCTTGTAGCTGCTGGGCTCAGCTGGACAGTCAGACTTCTTGGACTGGACTTGAACTGGAGTCAGGTTGGGTATTGGGACTCGGGAGGAGAGAAGACTCTCTCCGAGGTGGACTCCTGTAAAGCCAGCAGCCTGAGCCAGCGAGGCAGACCATGGACATCTCTCTCCAAGCGTGGGCTGGTGGCTGCGACACAACTGGTCATTGACTGGGGGGAGGTGATCACTGAGCTGTACTGTGGGCTGGCTGGCACGCCTGGTTCTGGTGGTACCCCATGTGACAGGTCAGTCAGACTGGAGGCCAGAATGGGTGTTTTTGCTGCTTTCTTGTTAAGCAGTGGGACTAACCAAAATGATCTATCCTAATGAATGGCTGTTGTGCCGGCTGGTGGCCCTGCCAGTCTGGGTGGCTAGCAATGGCACTAGTGAAACACACACTAACTACTCTCGGCTACCGCTACCAAACTAGAGAGGTCAAACTGAACCAACGATACCTCTGACCTTGCGTGATAGTAAGAAACTTAGTTTTTAAGCAAGCAAGTAACAGACTGATAACGAGTAAAACAATACTACTACTACTGGTGACACGACTGGTGAGTGGTGGCAATCGCTGAGCACGGTGGGTGAGTTGTGTCCTATGCATGTGGACAGGCATACTACGTGACTAAGGCGGGAAGGAAAATGATAAGGCAGGAAGGCGAATGAGGAATAGACAGAATTTGAAAGGAGAAACAAAACAACTACCAATCATATTTCCACAGGGCACCACCTGATCATCGGCAGGCAACAGCAACTAGAGCACACTGAGCACCAATGTGTTACTTTGTTTCCTCTAGTCTGAGTCACTGTCTAGTCTACTGGTGCAGGTGCAAAGATAGTGATTGATAAATTAGTCTGCTGGTCTGCACTGCCTAGTCCTGTCTCCCTCCCAACCCCAGCCAGAGCGGAGGACCCCCACCTCTCGGCAAGCAAGGCACACCCTGCAATGATGGGGTGCTCCCTCATTGCAGAGGCCAGTTTCTTTCAGGCACACCCTGCAATGATGGGGTGCTCCCTCATTGCAGCAGCCAATTTCTTTCAAGTTGGTAGCACGCTTGCTGAACTAGTGTCAGCAGCAGCATGCCACTGCACTGGATAAAGAGGGCCAAGCCTGCAAATGCAGTGGTGGCACTGGCAGCCACAGTGACGCACCTCCACAGCCCACTTCTCTCCTAAGCTGCCACAACATGTTTCTTGCGCATGCATGCAAGCAATCATAAAAAACATAACTTTAAAGGCAGCATTACAAAAATCAAATTTCAACCAGGTCATCACACTGCTGTCAGAATTGACCGTCTAACTGGGGAGATGATAGCACTTGATTTGGAGCCATATTCAAAAGTAGAACACATTGCCTTTTGGCAACTTTTACAGGAATTACAGCCTAGTATCAAATGCCTTCACGATGTACTTTTGCCAGTCTCACCATTCCAGACATATATGAAGCAGTGAGACATGCAGTTGCCAGTCACTTAACAGAGGTATAAGGGGGCTTGTTCATTTCACAACAGACCTTTGAACAAGCTTTGCATCCCACGCTTACTTATCTGGTGCAGCTCACTGGGTCACATTTACAGAGTCTGCAGCATCATCACCAGGACAAATCAAAAAAGTCAACCTACTGTAGCATCTTTGCTTCTTGATGAAACAGGGGCATGGCACTACTTAGTGGTCTCCAATGGACACCATCTATAACACAGTAAATATACAGCTCATTCTACAGAAACTTTGGCAAAAATGCCTTGTGTCCAGGGGCCTTACCATTTGTATGACTGTAATGGATAATGGTGCAAATATTATCAAAGCTCTCCCAGACTGTGGTACTGAGTGCAGTGTTAATGTTTGGTTTGCACACACTCTACATTTGGTCGTGTGCCATGCCCTGCAAAACCAAGATGATGTATGCAACCTGGTTCAAACTGCACGTAGAACTTGTGGGCACTTTCATGGCTCCATGAAAGTCACAGCCATTACCAAAGTGAGTACAAAGTACCATCTAATAATCTCATCCAAGATATAATTACTTGGTGGAATTCCACCTATTATATGTTGGAGTGCTTACTGCAGCAGAAGTTTGCAGTACATAATTAGGCCTTAGTCCATGACATTGGGGGCCTGATCATTCAATGGAAGTTGTTAGAATACCTTGTTAAAATATTGGCACCATTTGAAAATGCAGCAAAGGTACTTAGCAGTAGCAGTGCATCCATTAGTCAGGTTATACCAATGATACGCATTCTTCTCAAAGACACAGCTGATGCCATAGACAATAAGAGAGATGAGGGACAATCCCAAGAGATTACTGAAATAGCTACCATGATAAATACAGAGCTGCATAGGAGGTTTGATTCTGTTCTTACAGACAAGACGTGTGTTATTGCTACAATACTAATTCCTTGTTTCAAGGACATCTTTTTAGGGTGAGACAATTTACCAATAACTGATATTAAAGCAGAATTCACTGAGGAGATTCAGGAGGTCCAAAACAAAATTGATGGTATTCAGCAGCAACACCCATCACCAATGCCATCACAGTGGAACTCAACTAGAAGCTCTCCTGCACTGTCAGTGGCAACAAACATTGGTTCTCCTTCCCCATGTCGTCCGCTTCACATTAGAAACATAGAAACATAGAATTTGATGGCAGATAAGGACCGCTTGGCCCACCTAGTCTGCCCATTTTCCTACCTAACAGATAAGCTGCAGATCCTAGTTAACCAACAGCTTACTTCCTCTTACCCGCCCCTAGGACTGCCTTATGCCTGTCACATGCATTCTTGAAGTCCACCACTGTTCTTGACTCCATGACCTCCTCAGGGAGGCTGTTCCATGCATCCACAACCCTCTCAGTGAAAAAATACTTCCTCACATTACCCCTGAGCCGTCCCCCCTCTATCTTCAAATTGTGCCCCCTTGTTCTTGCACATCTCTTTTTCTGGAAGATGCTACCCTCTTGGACTTTGTTAATTCCCTTGAGGTACTTGAAAGTTTCTATCATGTCCCTCTCTCCCTTCCTTCCTCAAGAGTATACATATTAAGCTCCTTTAGTCTTTCTTCATATGTCTTCTGGTGCAGACCCTGCACCATTTTGGTTGCCCTCCTCTGGACAGCCTCCACTCTGTCTATGTCTTTGCGGAGATGGAGTCTCCAGAACTGTACACAGTACTCCAGATGGGGTCTCACCAGCTGTCTGTACAGAGGGATAACAACTTCCTGTTTTCTACTATTGATCCCTCTTCCTATGCATCCCAGTATCCCTCCAGCCTTCCTTACTGCCTTCTCACATTGCTTGCCCACCTTTAGGTCATCTGATATAATTACCCCCAGGTCCCTTTCCATTTTTACTGTTGTCAGTATCTCACCCCCCATTGTGTATGCTTCCCCTGGGTTTTTGTTTCCCAGGTGCATTATCTTGCACTTCTTTGCATTGAATCTGAGCTGCCATACATTTGACCATTCCTCCAACCTTGCCAAGTCCCTTCTCATCCTTTCCACTCCATCCTGTGTATCAACCCTGTTGCAGATCTTTGTGTCATCTGCAAAAACATGCTTTTCCTTCCAGTTCCTCTGCAATGTCACTTATAAAGACATTAAAAAGGACTGGTCCCAGTACTGAACCCTGTGGTACCCCACTAGTAACCCTCCTTTCTTCACTGTGTACTCCATTTACTACTACCCTTTGCGTCCTGTTGTCTAGCCAATTTTTTATCCAGGCTACCACCTTGGGACCCATTCCAAGGCTGGCTATCTTGTGTATTAATCTTTTGTGGGGGACTGTATCAAATGCCTTGCTAAAATCTAGGTAGGCCATGTCCACAGCCCCTTCCTGATCTACTACTTTGGTCACCCAGTCAAAGAAATCTATTAGATTCGTTTGACACGACCTTCCCATCGTGAATCCATGCTGGATTAACGTTAACAAAGCTGATGACATCTGGATAACGTTAAATGCCCTTGAGTGCTCAAGGCTAATTTCAGAACAATCATGTGTGCCTACTGCTGAAACAGTGCTGAATAGGTATCTCAAGGAACCACAGGAGACCAGACCCAAATGAGACCCTCTTATCCACTGGAAAAGCAAGCACTCAGTTTGGCCAGTCGTGGCTCAAGTTACAGTACAATATCTTGAATGTCCACCCACAAGTGTACCATCAGCACACATCTTTAGTACTGCTGGTGACATTCCATCCTCTTCTCAAAATAGTTTAGACCCTGAGCATGTTGAATAGTTAGCATTTCTGAAAATAAACCTGCCACAACTTAGTTACAGGTATAATATTTCTGCATAAACTTAAGATTATAGAATCAGGCTCATAGTGCCCCAGTGTGTGCTGCAAAAAAGTGAAATCTCCATTCTGACCCTCTTATGTAATTGATTTACTATGTGTGTGGGATTATTTCAAAGTAGTCTTAGTCTTGGTCATTATCCTGTAAATCATCGTCATCATCATCATCATCATCACTCCATTATCAATGCCACCATGGGGAGTACCACTGAGGGGAGCAGGGTATGGTGTGACAGAACAGAGGAGGAGGAAGATGTCACCCCTGGGTATGCTCAAGTGTCCTCGGAAGCCAGCCACAATACATTTGCCTCGCACTCTGTCAGTCTCCTCAACACTGCAGCAGCACAGTTCACTCTAATTTTTTGGATTGCTGATGATTTTCATTTTCTTAAACTCTTGCCATCGTCATAACTATTAATCATTGCACCGTCATCAGTACTGTTGTGAGGAGTACTATATAATACCTATGAAGGGGAGCAGGTTTGGATGGGAAGGAACAGTGGAGCAGGAAGTAGTTTTGGGTTTGCTGCCCAAATCTTAGCCTCTTCGTATGGTACCCTACCCGGCTCATTGTGAAGGTTCTGCTTACACAAGTACTGTTTATTGCTTATCATGCACTTCAGCAGCATATTTTAATAATACATGAGAAGCCATTAAAAATCCAGCATGTTTAACACTCAAAATCCTTCATTTAAAGGGGGAACCATGCTGATCCCACAAGTCATTTTTTTCAGTAGAAGCTGTTTTATAAGTACCGGTTCCAATTATGTTACTGTTCCATCTATGCAGGCCTTTTAGTAACCTCACTGGGTGTTTCTGCTTTGCAATCTGATGGCAAGTACCATTTTAGAACTGTATGATATAGTTTATGACCCAAACAACTACAGAGTTCTATAATAGAACATGGGTGCATTCTGCCAACAATAGAAGAGTAGAACAGGGACATAAACTACATCATACAGTTCTAAAATGGCTCTTGCTAGCAGCATGTAAATCAGAAACACCCACTAGGATAACTAAAAAGCCCATATAGTTAGATCAATGACAAAATTGGAACCAGCATTTAAACAAGCATTTGTCAATGCTGAATGTTCGCCACTGGTATTACTGTTGTACCAGGTCCTGTTTGTAAACATTTTTATGTTTGCTTGCACGCATGTGCAAGAAACATAGTGCCATCATCAGAGATTTCGGAGGTGTGTCACCTCCTCCTCCAATTCAGTCAGTGTGTTGGCAGGCGCGGTCCCTGTAAGCCAATGCATGCTGGAGCTGTCTATGACAAGCTCCAAAATGCAGTGGCATACAGTTCAAAGGGGGAGCTACGCTTGAGTGAGCAGCGATAAGATATCTCCTGCTCATGCACAGCTCCCACCTCACACACACACGCCCACGCAGGCGTGTGCGCCCCCCGGCCCCCGCACGCACACACTGTATAGCCGACTGGGGTGCCCAATCCCCATCGGCTGTGCTGTGTTCCCCTCGCCTCCCTCCCCCAAAGCCTTCCAAAATGTCACGCTGGGTGCCCACCCCAGTGTGGCAACTAATGATATGGCCGACGGGGTGCCCAATCCCCGTCAGCTCCACTGTCCTCACCCCCGAGTATTGCCACGCTGGAGCCCACCCCAGCATGGCAATCGATGTTAGGCCAATAGGGGTGCCCAATCCCCGTCGGGCTGAACGGCCCCCCCAACCATCCTTGTACCATGCTGGGAGCCCACCCCAGCGTGGCAAATGTCCCGCGTCATCCTTTTTCTGTTTTTTTAACCTGTAAAGAAAAAACAGTCCCATGTAGTCTCACTGGCCCCCCCTCCCACAACCCGCACCCACCCACTGCGCACCCTGCCTCTCCACACATCTCCCTCACCCCATACTTACCTCCGGACCTCGGCGCGATGATCTTCGGTGGACCAGGAACACGTCTGCACTCTTCAAAGCCGACCACGAACTGAGGAAATGCCAGTAAGCTGTATAATGGGCTAGATAGAGGGGTTTCAGCTTTGTTGCTTATCTCAGGCATATTTTGGAATTTTTGCACCAAATTTTCCACATTGGGTTTTTGGGACCCCTTCTCATGAATGATGTCACTGTCATGGCGTTATTCAGGCCCGAAGGGTGATTTCGCAATCACTGTGCACTCACTCGCGCGAAATCACCCTTCGGACTAATAACGCCATGACAGTGACATCATTCATGAGAAGGGGTCCCAAAACCCCATGTTGAAAATTTGGTGCCAAAGTTCCAAAAATGAATTTTTTATTTATTTATTTATTTAGCTTTTTGTTGACCGGTAAGTGCACTAGACAAATCCTGCCTATTTTCAGGCACGACCGGGGATACAGATGAATGCCAACTGACCTTGAACCAGATTAAGCTGTTGGTGGTATTTTAGTGAATTTTTAGTTTTACGATGCGTAGCAGAATTCCTAATGCACTGTCACGACTTTCAATATTTTCACTCCAGATTTTCAACATTGCCATTTTAGCACACCTTCTTATGAGTAGTACAGCTGTCATGTTTCACATTGCACCCAAAATGTGTTTCCGCCCATGTAGCGCACAATGGTGCAGTCGGTGTGTGAAATCAATGTACAGGACAAATTAAGAAAATCACAGTGACACTGTTCATGAGTAGAGGTCTTAAAATGGCTATGTTGAAAATTTGGTGAAAAAAGTCATAAATATTACTATGTTACGAGTGTGCGTTGCGCAGTTCCTATGCATGCTCGTAAGGTCGCGAATTTTCAATATTTTCACTCCAGATTTCCAACATTGCCATTTCACCACACCTTCTTATGAGTAGTACAGCTGCCATTTTTCACATCTCACCCAAAACATGTTTCCGCCCAGGTAGTGCACAATGGCGCAGTCGGTGTGCGAGCTCAATGTATGGGAAAAATTAAGAAAATCACAGTGACACTGTTCATGAGGTGAGGTGTTAAAATGGCCATGTTGAAAATTTGGTGAAAAAATTAAAAAAAAATGACTGTTTTACGAGCGTGCGTTGTACAGTTCCTATGCATGCTCATAAGTTCGCAAATTTTCAATATTTTCACTCCAGATTTCCAACATTGTCATTTTGCCACACCTTCTTATGAGTAGTACAGCTGTCATTTTTCACATCTCACCCAAAATGTGTTTCCGCCCATGTAGCGCACAATGGCGCAGTCGGTGTGCGAAATCAATGTACGGGATAAATTAAGAAAATCACAGTGACACTGTTCATGAGCAAAGGTCTTAAAATGGCTATGTTGAAAATTTGGTGGAAAAATTCCAAAATGACTGTTTTACGGTGCGTTGTGCAGTTCCTCTTATGCTCGCCAGGTTTGCAAATTTAACATTTTCCTCCAGATTTTCAACATTGCCATTTTATTACACTTTCTTATGAACAGTACAGCTGCAATTTTCATATATGCGCCCAAAATGTGTTTTACGCACATGTAGCTACAATGGTGCTGTTGGTGTCGCAGCTTAATGTTTAGGACAGATTAAGAAAATCACAGTTACACTGTTCATGAGCAGAGGTCTTAAAATGGCTATGTTGAAAATTTGGTGACAAAAGTTCATAAAATGACAGTGTCACGAGTGAGCATTGCGCAGTTTCCACGCACCCTTGTTAGTTCATGACTTTGTAATATTTTCAGTCCAGATTTTCACCAGTGGCATTTTTCCACACTTCCTTATGAACAGTACAGCTGTCATTTTTCACAACATGGCTGAAGTGTGTTTTCACACTTTCAGCGCAGAGATGAGTGGTCGCTGTGGCAAATCATTGTTCGGCACAGATAAAGAAAATCACAGTGACACTGTTCATGATCGGAGGCACCAAAATGCCTGAGTTGACAATCTGCTGTAAAAAAATGCCCAACCTAATTATATTACGGGTGTGCGTTGCACAGTTTCTATGTACGCTCGTGACTTCACCATTTTTTTTTATATTTTTACTACAGATTTGCAACATTGCCATTTTTTTACACCTCCCCATGAACAGTACAGCTGTCATTTTTTACATCCTGTTCGGAATGTTTTTGCACCTATGTTGCTGAATGCCATAGTCACTGTGCATAAGCAGCTTTCGGCTAACAAACTGATATTCCACCTGTTCATGAGGTGGGGTCACAAAAAAAACATGTTGAAAATTTGGAGTTGAAAATACCAATGAATGCCTGAGGTATTAGGGTTTCCAACCATAACGCCCAACCCTGTAGAGAATGACAGGCATCAGGGGTGTGACTTGGGATTCTTGCCTGTGATGCTCATACCATTCCACACCCTGTAGTCAGTGAGAGGCATTGAGGTATGCCTTGGACTCTTCAGCCCCAAACTTCACCCCATTCTCCTATATCGCACCCATCTCACCATATTTCCTAATGAAATGGGGTGCGCATAAGGGCCAAAGACCCCAAGGAACACCATGACACTTGTCAGTGTCTGCAGGGTGGGGTGTGGTGAAATGGCATTGCCGTTATGCCTGACGACCCAAAGGCACACCCCAATGCCTGTCACTCTGTGCAGGGTGGTGGTGGGGTTGGCTTCAGTTCAATACTTCACTGCCATTCCTATTACGCAGCTCTGTAACTTCTACACTACCACTGCCAATGCCAGCAAGCAAACATTCGGCATTGACAAATGCTTGTTACTATCTATTTACCCAGGATAGAGCAGATGAGATGCAATATCTTACTAACAGTGGTGTCCTGCTTTGACACATTGTTAAGTTGTAATTTTTTCTGGATAAGGCAGCTGAGAGGCAATATGTACTTTTAAGTGGGCTCCCACTTTTTGACCCTAAATGTTGAACAGTATTTTTATGACCTGACGTTATGATCAAGACAGGTGGAATTTTTAAAATCCCATCTGAAAGGTGATTTCACCGTGCGACTGTGGAAACAAGTTTCAGAGGGGATTTGAAAAATGACACCTGCCACGTTCAGGAGGTGGGGTAACACAAGGGATATGTTGAACATTAGGGGCCCAAATCTGCAAAAAATAAAGTTATGAGTAAATGTTGGAACAATTCATTTCCTCATAACTTAGTTGACTTTTTCATATTTTTACCCCAAATTTTCAACATAATCTTTTTATGACCACTCCATCTGAGCATGACAGGTGTCATTTATATAACAATGGCTAAAATGTCATTTTGCATAACAAGTGTTAAACACATTTTGGGTAGGATTTGAGAAATGACAACTGTCACATTCATGAGGTGGTGTGAAAAAATGGCTAGGTTGAAAAGTTGGGGTCAAAATATTGAAAATTACCACTGTTATGAGCATGCATTGGAAAATTGCAAATGTAGACATGTAACGCTGTTGTTTTCTCATATTTGTACCCTAAATTTTCAACCTAGCCTTCTTATGACCCCACAGAGCCTTCTTATGAGCCCACCTCATGAACAAGGGTGGAGAACATTTTCAAATCCTGTCCAAAAGGTGATTTCACACCACAAGTGCAAAAACACATTTTAGTGAGGATAAATGACAGCTGTCACATTCATGAGGTGCTGTGAAGAAATAGCTACGTTCAAAATGTGGTATCAAAACATTGAAAATTACCAAAGTTACAAGCCTGCATTTGTAAATTTCAATGTAGGCTCATAACTTTGTTGTTTTTTTAATGTTTGTGCCCCACATTTTGCACATAGCCTTATTATGATCCCAAAAAGCCTTTTTATTAGCCCATCTCATAAATAAGTGTGAAGAACACTTTCAAATCCTGCCCAAAAGGTGATTTCAAGCCACAAGTGTGAAAACACAATCTGGACAGGATAAATGACAGCTGTCACGTTCATGAAGTGCTGTGAAGAAATGGCTACGTTGAAAATTTGGGGTCAAAATATTGAAAATTACCAAAGTTATGAGCATGTGTTAGCAAAGTTCAACACAGGCTCATAACTATTGTTTTTAAATATTTTTACCCCAAAATTTCAATATAGCCTCCTTATGACCCCACTTCATGAACAAGGACAGAGAACATTTTTAACTCCTGCCAGAAAGGTGATTTCACGCAGCAACCAAGAAATCACCTTTCAAGACGGAGTTGCCTAATTAAATTTCACTGCCATTGTTTATGAGGCGGGGTCCCAAAAAATGCATGTTGAAAATTTGAGGAAACAATATTTAAAAATGGCCAAATTATGAGATGAAGTTCAAAACCCCATTGAAATACATTGAACCGCATACCTGATTTCCTCAGTTTGCAGTCTGGCATTGAAGAGTGAAGATGTGTCTGCAGTCCAGAGAGGATTACAATGTTGGACCCCCCGTGGGTAAGTAAGGGCTTGGGGGATGTGGGGTGGTGGGTGCTAAGTGGGAGGTTCGGGTGGGGGGAAAGTAATGGCTGCAAAAGACGTCAATGTACAGTTTCCTTTTTTACAGAGTTTATTTTAAAAATAAACTATGAGGGATCGTTTTCTTTATTTCAGGTCATGACACTAGGGGATTGAACACCCCCCAGTGTCAGTGTTATATTGGGCAAGGTGGGGGTAGAAACTGGCACAGGTGATTGGGCAGCCCATGCCGGAAGATTAACATGGGATTGGTTTGGGGGGACAGTTATGGCGGGGCAGCAACAGACATCAATGGATGTTTCTTTTTAAAGGGCGCTTTTTTTTTTTTTTAACTATGAGGGACTGTTTTCTTTATGTCAGGTCATGACACAGGAGGACTGGGCACCCCAGTGTCATTGTTATATTGGTCAGAGTTTGGTGTAGAGGTCAGCTTGGGGGAGTGGGTATCCCCATGCCAGAACTGTCAGGTCACAACACTGGGGGATTGGGCACCCCCGGTGACAGTGTTATATCAGGCAGGGTTAGTGGTAAAAGCTGGCACAGGGGATTGGGTACCCTAATGCCAGAAGGGTAACATGAGTTGGGGTTCGTGGGCAGTTATGGTGGGATGGCAACAGACCGATGGATGGTTTTCTTTTTACAGGGTGTATTTAAAAAAAATAAGTACGAGGGATGGTTTTATTACAGGTGGCGACTCTGGAGATTGGGCATTCCCACTGTCAGTGTTGTGTTTGTGGAGGGGTATGGGGTGGGGGATGCTGAGAGGGAGGATCCAGTGGGGGAACAGTAAGGGCAGCAACAGCAGCAGACATTGACGGGCGGTTTTCTTTGTTACGAGGTGTAATTTAACCCCGGCAGGCTGATCATGACAAAAAGCTGTGCTTGCTGGGAGGTGTAGATCAAAGGAAAGAATTGATCTAAGACTGATTGGGTCATCTCTTTTCTTTGAAATACATGAAGTTTCCACCCAGCAAGCCAGAACACCACCACGACCAGCCCGAGTGATGATTGGTGTGCAACTGAAGAGACCCTTGCAGACCACTTTGCATTGGACTGACAGTGTCACGTCCCTCAAAAGCCACTCTCCTAACAAAATGATTGCTGCACATGCATGCATGGCGAACATGAAAACAGCTTCTACTGCAAAATATAACTTATACTGTAGATTTGGGACAGTTCTCCTCTAATTTTGGGCCAAATCAGACCAGTTCAGGTTTTGCCCAGACTGACTCAAAGTTAGCTTGTTGGGCCAAATGTGCCAACTCCCATGGCCCTAGTAATACTACCCCTGGGGGGCTGTGAGCCACAAGACAATAACACTTCACAGGGTGTATGTTGTTCTGCTTTAATACCCCTGAGTGGTTGCAAGACACAAGACAATAACACTTCGCAGGACATGGGTTGTGCTGCACTAATACCCCTGGCAAGTGTAAGACACAACACAGTAACACATCACAGGGTGTGTTGTATTGCATTAATACCCCTGGGTGATCGTGAGACTCAAGACAATAACACTTCAGAGTGTGTGTGTTGTGCTGCATTAATACCCTTGGGCAAGTGTGTGACACAAGACAGTAACACTTCACAGGGTGTGTTGTGTTGCATTAATACCCCCAGGTGGCTGTGAGACACAGAACAAAAATAATTCACAGGATGTGTGTTGTGGTGCATTAATACACCTGGTGTTTGTGAGACACAAGACAACAACACTTCACAGGGTGTGGGTTGTGTTGCAGTAATACCCCTGGGTGGATGTGAGTCACAAGTCAATAACACTTCATGGAGTGTGGGTTATGCAGCACTAATACTACTGGGTGGTTGTGAGACACAAGACCATAACACTTCACAGGGAGTGGGTTGTGCCGCAGTAATACTCCTGGGTGGTTGTGAGTCACAAGACAATACCACTTCACAAGGTATGTGTTGTGCTGTATTAATACCCTTGGCTGGTTGTGAGACAGAAAACAACACTTCACAGGGGTATGCTGTGCTGCATTAATACCCTTAGGTAGTTGTGAGAGACAACACAATACCACTTCATGGATTGTGGGCTGTGTTGCATTAATACCCCTGGGAAGTTGTGAGACACAAGGCAATAAAATGTCACAGGATGTGTGTTGTGCTGCATTAATACCCCTGGATGGTTGTGTGACACAACGTAATAACACTTCACAGGGGTATGTTGTGCTGGATTAATATCCCTGGATGGTTGTGAGACAGATGACAATAGCGCTTCACAGGGTGCGTGTAGTGCTGCATTAATACCCCTCTGTGGTTGTGAATAACAAGTTAATAACGCTTCACAGTGTGTGGATTGTGCTGCATAAATTAACCTGAGTGGTTGTGAGACACAAGACAATAGCACTTCACAGGGTGTGTGCTGTATTGCAATAATAACCCCCAGTGATTAAGAGACCCAGGACAAGAACATTTCAAAGGGTATGTGTTGTGTTGCATTAATACCCGTGAGTGATTGTGAGACCCAGGACAATAACACTTCACAGGGTGTGGGTTGTGCTGCATTAATACCCTGGGTGTTTGTGAGACACAACACAATAACACTTCACAGGGTGTGGGTTCTGCTGCAATAATACCCCTGGGTGGTTGTGAGTCACATGTTAATGTCACTTCACAGGGTGTGTGCTGTGTTGCAAAAATACTCCCAGTGATTGTGAGACCCACGACAAGAACACTTCACAGGGTGTGGGTTGTGTTGCATTAATACCCATGGGTTATTGTGAGACACAAGACAGTAATTCTTCAGTGTGTGTGTTGTGTTGCATTAGTACCCATGAGTGATTGTGAGACCCAGGACAATAACACTTCACAGGGTGTGTGTTGTGTTGCATTAATACCTGTGAGTGATTATGAGACCCAGGACAATAACACTTCACATGTTGTGGGTTGTGTTGCATTAATACTCATAAGGGACTGTGAGACCCAGGACAATAACACTTCACAAGGTATGTGTTGTGTAGCATTAATACCCATGAGTGATTGTGAGACCCAAAACAATAACACTTCAGGGTGTGGGTTGTGCTGCATTAATACCCATGAGTGACTGTGAGACCCAGGACAATAACACTTCACACAGTGTGTGCTGTGTTGCATTAATACCTGTGAGTGACTGTGAGACCCAGAACAATAACACTTCACAGGGCGTATGTTGTGTTGCATTAATACCCATGAGTGATTGTGAGACCCAAGACAATAATACTTCACGCAACTACTTGTTGGTTGCATCGATGTCCTGGGTCCATTTTTTGCCGAGATTGTCAAGAGTTCCTTATTGGCAGGAGTCTTCCTGATTAAGCCCCTGCTGAAAAAAAACATCTTTGGATCCAGATGTCTTGGCAAATTACTGACCTATCTCAAACCTCCCCTTTCTGGGGAAGGTTCTTGAGAAGTTGCTCGTGAAACAGCTTGAGGGTCACCTCACGGACTTACAGATTTATGAACCATTCCAGTCCAGATTTAGGGCTATGCACAGCACAGAGACAGTGTTGGTTAAGGTGTTAAATTACCTGCTCACGGCGAGGGATAAAGGAGAGCGATCAATCCTTGTTCTCCTTGATCTCTCATCAGTGTTCGACACTGTGGACCTTGGGGAGCTGTTGGATAGGCTGAGGGAGTATGTAGGACTCACCGGCAAGGTCATCAGCTGGTTTGAGTCCTTTCTCCAGGACAGGTCTCAGAGGGTGGTATTGGGGAATTGTTCCTCAAGCCCAACAGATCTGCCCTGTGGAGTGCCCCAAGACTCTGTCCTGTTCCCCATGTTGTTCGCAGTGTATATGCTGCCCCATGGCAAGGTCATAAGGTGGTATAAGCTGAGTTTTTATTGCTATGCTGATGATACTCAGATCTACCTGTCCTTCGCACCTGGGAGATCAGACACAGTCGATGTGCTGAGCGAGTGCTTGGCCAAGATCCGGGCTTGGATGTCATCAAACTGGATGGGTCTTAATCCTGGGAAGACTGAAGTGCTTGTGGTTGAGCCGGGTTGAAGGGGGGGAGTGGGGGCCTCTGGGAATAGGTTGGGGCTCTTTATTGGTCCAACTGAACTGGAGGCCTACCCAAAGGTGAAGAATTTGGGTGTTGTTCTGGACAATGAGCTGACGGTTGAGACTCAGGTGTCGGCTGTTGTCTCAGCCAGTTAGCATCTCCAAAATATCACCCGAATCAAGTCCCTTATTCCACCTGACAACCTGGCCATGCTGGTACATGCATTTGTCATCTTGAGGCTAGACTACTGTAATGCACTCTACCTCAGGGTCAATGGGGGTGTGATGCAGCATCTGCACCTCTTGCAGAATGCAGCAGTCCGGTTACTGACTGGACACTTGAGGTTCAGTCACATTACACCGGTGCTGTGCGAACCGCATTGACTGACGGTGCTGTGGTGCATCACCTTTAAAGTAGGTCTTCTAATCTACAAGGCCCTACACAGGTTGGGTCTGGACCACCTGAAGGAGCTTCTGCATCTCTAAACCCCATCTCGCTCTCTTAGGTTAGCTGGAGAGGCCCTCCTGGAGGTCTCCAGGACTAAATTAAAATCTTCCGGGGACCGAGCATTTGAAGTGGCTGCCCCATTCCTTTGGAATTCATTGTCGAGATACTTCCAGGAGGCGCCTTCCATAGAGATTTTTAAAAAACATCTGAAAACCTTCCTGTTTGAACAGGCCCTTGGGCTCTGAGGCATTTATCACAAGACTATTAGGCAGCATGGGAAGAAGTCTGTTTATGGTTTTAATAGGATTTATATATGGTTTTATATATTTTGCAGTGACTGTTTCCTAATTGCTGTTTCTGTCTGTGTTTTTGCTGTAAGGGCACCCTGAGCCTACGGGGAAGGACGCCTGGAATAAATAAACTCTACTACTACTACTTCTTCATGGGATGTGGATTGTGCTGTATTTATACCTATGTGTGACTATGAGACCCAGGACAACACTTCACAGGGCATCTGTTGTGCTGCATTAATACACCTGTGTGGTTGTGAGACACAAGGCAATAACACTTCACAGTGTGTGTGTGTTCTGTTGCATTAATACCCCTAGGTGGTTGTGAGACACAAGACAATAATACTTACAGTGTGTGTGTGTGTGTGTGTGTATGGGTGTGTGTTGTGCTGCATTAATACCCCTGGATGGTTGTGAGACACAATGTAATAACACTTCACAGGGCACATGCTGTGCTGTGTCAATACCCCTTGGTGGTTGTAAGAAAGCAATAAGACCCAACGAGGTGTGGGTTATCTCCTGATAAGAGCATGCTGTTGTTAAGCATGAGGCGCTTGCGCTGAGTGCCTTATGCACCTGTGCGTGCTCTTACCAGGAGACAACCCACACTTCGGAGTATCTTATTGCGCTTATAAAATGGGTCCCCAAATAAGTATTTAAGATAAAAAAAAAAAAGAAAAAAAATAAGAAAAAAAATGTTAAACGTGAGGTTTGGTGTAGAAGTAGTAAAAAAAAATAGTCCCCCTATTGGTCACATATTGATGGTTAAGTATAGGATGCTGCCTCCCCATGCAGATAGCTTGCTCTCCCCCCAGACTGGCGCTGGATTTATTTTGTTAGATAATTTGCTGTGTGTGTGTGTGTGTGTGTGTGTGTGTGTGTGAGAGAGCAGAACCGGCTGCTGAGAAATTACTTCCGGTTTTGAGGTCGGCTTCAGAGATTGTGGTGCATTTTTAACACCATCCTGTTTTTTAATGTGACTTTGGGTGGGAATGAGAGGCACAGACTTTATGGGACATATGGGGTAGCTGAGAAAATACAAAAAAAAAATAAGTTGGTGTGCTGGTGATGTGCATGGGAGCGAAATGCTAACAAATGACTTCCAGTTTTGTGTCAGGTTCGGAGATGGCTTTTAATGTGACTTTGAGAGGCATAGACTTCATGGGCAGACATGGGGCAGATGAGAAAATAATGAAAAATAAGTTGCTGTGCTGGTGATCTGTGTGGGATCAAAATACTGGCAAATGACTTCTGGTTTTGCATCGGGCTTGGAGATTGCGGTTGAGTTCTCACATCACGGTGATGTTTTAGAAGTGAGTTTGGGTGATCAATACGGTTCATGGGCAGACATGAGGGAACATAGAAAACAATTGTTAAGGTACGATTTAAGCTTGTTGTAGGTGGGTGGCTTGTTTATCTTTATGTGTGTGTGTGTGTGTGCTGTCCCGGTGTGTGGTCATTTTGCGGTGTTCTGGTGCGAGCTGTGTCAGCGTACATGTGTGTTTTTGAGTAGGGCTGGCAAAGCTCATTTATTTATTTGTGTTGTGGGGCTCAAGAGTGGTAACAAATGCCATTGACTACTATATATTCTGATAAGGACACGGCTCATAAGATGTAGTAGCCAATTGGATTGCTGAGTTTCATAGACCCATTGTATAAAAGACAATAACACTTCACAGTGTGTGTATTGTGTTGCATTAATACCCTTGCTGGCTGGGAGACACAAGAGAATAACACTTCATAAGGAGTGTTTTGCACACTAATTCCACTGGGTTATTGTGAGACAAAATACAATAACAGCTCACAGGGCATTCATTGTGCTGCATTAATACCCCGGGTGGTTTATTTTATTTATTTATTTACTTTGTTGACCAGGTGAGTACACTGAGCCAGAGTTCCCTTTTCAGGAATGACCCAGAGCCACTAAATTGCGGCTAAGATGGCATAGTAAGTACACAAAAGTTTAACAATAAACAGCACAGAACAACAATAACGTACAACATTAAAAAGAATTACAATCAATTTTGTTTTAAAAACAGAATGGCTACATGCATTAAGGCAGGATAAAGGCAGTATTCCAAAATTTAGCGACCAGCACAGAATAAGCACTCTCGCCCATAGCTGTTGATGTCTTCAGGATTGATAACCGTAGGCTGGATGAAGATCTTAAGACTCTATATTCTTTTCTAAACTCTAGATGACTAATTAAAGGAGATGAATGTTTTGTTCTTATTGTTTTATCTGTGAGACACAAGACAATAATACTTCACAGGGTGTGGGTTGTGCCGTATTAATTTCCTTGGGTGGTTGTGAGACACAAGACAATAACATTTTACAGGGTGTGGGTTGTGCTGTATTAATATCCTTGGGTGGTCGTGAGTCACAGGACAATAACACTACACAGGGTGTGTGTTGTGCTGCATTAATATCCTTGGGTGGCTGTGAGACACAAGACAATAACACCTCACAGGGTGCGTGTTGTGCCGTATTAATACCCCTGGGTGATTGTGAGACACATGACAATAACTTTTCACAGGGTGTGGGTTGTGCTGCATTAATACCCCTCAGTGGTTGTGAGACAATGTAATAACACTTCACAGGGTGTGTGTTCTGCTGCATTAATATCCTCGAGTGGTTGTGAGTCATGAGACAATAACACTACACAGGGCATGCGTTGTGTTGCATTAATACCCTCTCCCCCTCGGTGATTGTGAGACACAAGACAATAACACTTCACAAGGTGTGTGGGTGCTGGATTAATACCTGTGGGTGGTTGTGAGACACAAGGGAGGGTGTTATGTTGCATTAATACCCCCGGATGGTTGTGTGACATTAGACAATAACACTTCACAGAGTATGCTGTGTTACATTAATGCCCCCAGGTGACTGTGAGACACAAGGGGGGTGCTGTGTTACATTAATACCCCCAGGTGACTGTGAGACACAAGCCAGAAACAATTCACAGGGTGAGTGGTGTGCTGTATTAATGCGCTTGGGTGATCGTGAGACATACAGAGAATACTGGATGGGCAACTATGCACAACCAGAGTGTTCTGCCACACAGAGATTTGGATTCCCTCTGACCTCGAGAGTGAAGCTTGAGAAGTCCGTGAGAATCAGAACCCTGAGGTGGCAGAAGACACTGGTTGTGCATAGAGTTGCACATCCAGTATTTTTCATAGTGTGTGGTGTATCGTCAAGGCACAGGTCAGGAAGCATAGGAAGACCAGGAGCAGTAGTAAAATTTGAAAGTAGCATTTTATTATTATCAGTAGCAGTAAAATAAAAATTGTTTAGTATAACTATGTACAAAGGCAGTACAACTGGATAAAACAAAGTCCTTCGTCTGAAGGTTTCTTTTCAATTCCCATCTAAGTCTCTCTCTCTCACCCTCTCTAGCAAAAGCATTGCTGCTCTTTTTATAAGTCTTTGCCTGGGAACTCTTTAAGAAATGTCCTGTTTCTCACAAAATGTTATTGCCAGATTATTTGCAGAGCATGCTTACAAACAAAACAATGTCCCAAGCTGCCCCCCCCCCCCACTGACTGCTCTGCAAAAGAGTTTCCAAACAAGCCAAAGAGGAACTCAAACTGCATCTCAGGTTAACCCTGTAAATTCCAAATAGCTTTTTTTTGCAATCATTTCAACAGTATAACTACTGTATATACATTTCAAACAAAGGGATCATAGTTTCACATAAAGATTCACATATATTTTTATAACTGCGGATATGCAAGGGGGAAGAAAAGACAGAAACAGCAAGTAAAGGCAGAGAGATAGCGAGAGGCAAAGAAAATCGCAAGACTATCAAAATGATCAGTTCCTAGGTCTCATGAGAACATTTGGTTGTGCAACCAGACAGACAAGAGACAGAAAAGGGGAGGATAGAACAGATCATTGTGTTTAACTCTTTTTGCATAACAAATGAGACAGTGCCTTATTCAACCTTGTCACATACCCCCCTCTTTAAGAGGGAACCTGTTTTAAAAACAGGTTTCCAAAACTTTCTTTTACTTCTTTTCTAACATTAACTTATAATCTTTACAGGTCAGTGTGTATGCAGTATAGTAAACAGAGAAGTTTAAATGCACACATTTGTTTTTCAACCTTTGGAATCCTCAATGCCTGATCCATATCCTGACAGAAAATCAGCATTGACATTCTCTTTCTCAGATTTGTGCATCACTTTAAATTTAAAAGGCTGTAGTGCCAGGTAGTACCGTATGATTCTGGAATTTTTATCCTTTATTTGGTTAAGCCAACAGAGGGGATTGTGATCTGTTATAGGTATAGTCAGCCCCTAGCAAATAAAACTGAAGGGACTCCATGGCCCACTTTGCTGCAAGATATTCCTTTTCAAAAGTGGAGTACCTCTCCTCTCTGTTGTACAGCTTCCTACTGATATATAGAATGAGATGTTCCTTCCCATTTGTATGCTGACTCAAAACTGCACCTAGGCCTATCTTGGATGCATCTGTCTGTAACAAAAATGGTTTCTCAGAGTCTGGGCTTCTTAAAACAGGGGCTGAACATAATGCAGCCTTAATGGCACAAAAAGCTTCATCACATTCTGGGGTCCATTTCACATTATTTGGGAACTGTTTCTTCATGAGTTCAGTGAGGGGAGTAGCTAACTGGACAAAGTTGGGAACAAATCTCCGATACTAACCAGCCAGCCCTAAAAATGACCTGACATGTTTCTTTGTTTTAGGGACAGGGCTGTTAGGTACAGCTTCTATCTTTGAAATCTCTGACTTGACTTCTCCATTTCCCAAAACATAATCCAAATATCTGGTTTCCTGCAAGTCCAATGCACATTTGGTAGGATTAATTGTCAGACCTGCCTTTTTGATAGATTGGAGTGCTGCTCATAGGTGTTCCAGGTGGCTTTTCCAGTCTGGACTGTACACCACAACATCATCCAGGTATGCAGCACAATTACCAGAGTGAGATGATAAAATTACATTCATGTACCACTGGAATGTAGTGGGTATGCCATGTAAACCAAACGGCATGGTGGGGAACTGATAGAATCCAACAGGAGAGGCAAATGCAGTTTTGTCTCTGGATTGTTTAGCCAGGGGAATTTGCCAGTAACCCTTGGTGAGATCGAAGGTTCTGATGTACCTGATACTCCTGAATCTGTCCATCAAATCACCTATCCTGGGCACAGGATAACTGTCAAATTCTTACACTCGATTGTTTCCTAAAATCAAAGCAGATTCTTACACCCCCTTCTTTTTTATTTACAATCACCATTGGTGATGACCAAGCACTTCTTGGCTCTTCTATGATACCCAATTGTTTCATTTTTTTTATTTCCTTAACCATGTCAGCTCTTAACCACTCTGGTAATCTGTATGTCTTTTGTCTGATAGGGAGAGCATTCCTTGTCACTATTACATGCTTGACCCCTTTTGCTCAGTCTGGTACTGTGATAAAAGTACAGTACTGTTAAATGTCTTTAGCAAGTTACAGATTTCTGCGATTTGTTTGGAGGTTAAGGAAACATTCACCTTTATAGCATCAGCAGTAACAGTTTGTTCCAGTCTATCACAAGCTACATCAATATCTTCTTTATCAGTTTCTGGTAAAACCAGTAAAACAGCTTTTGGTGTTTTTTCAACCCATTTCCTCAGGAGGTTAGTATGGTATATCTTGATAGGATTTCTCCTATCATGGGTCTCAATTTCATAGTTAACTGTCAGTATGACTAAATACCTTATAATGCCCTTGCCACTTCATTGACAGTTTATTTTCTGTTGCGGGTAACAGTAGCATGACCTTTTTACCTGGCTCAGAGACTTTTTTCTTTTATCCCATTGTCATGATATGCCTTCTGCTGGTTTTGTGCCTCTTCTTGATTACTGTAGGTGAGTTTTATCGTATTTTGCTAGCTTCTTTCTCAGGGCATACATAAGATGTAATTATTTTTTTTTTGAGTGGGGTTATTTTCCCATGTTTCTTTTATTACATCTAGTGGTCCTCTAGGTTGTCTACCATACAGCATTTCAAATGGGTGAAAAACCTGTTGATGCCTGTGGCACTTCTCTGTAAGCAAAAAGCAAGTAAAGTAAGTACTGGTGCCAATCTTTCCCTTACCCTTTTACAAACCTTTTTAACATGCATTTTAGGGTTTGATTGAAATGCTCCACAAGACTGTCTGTCTGAGTGTGATAAGGGGAAGTTCTTATGGCGGTGATACCTAGTAGTCGATACAGCTCCTTCAGTAATGCAGCACCAAAATTACTACCCTGATCAATAATAATCTCTTTAGGTATGCCCACCCTGCTGAAAATGTTGACAAGCTCTGCTGCCACTTTTGGGGCTGTGACAGTATGCATTGGAACTGCCTCTGGGTATCAAGTAGCATAGTCACATACTACCAAAATGAATCGATTACCCTTTCTACTTTTGTCTAAGGGGCCAACCACTTCCATTATGATTCTCTCAAAAGGTACATCTATCAATGGTAGGGGCATCTTGTCTTTTTTAATTACTTGGGCTACAGTACTTTCTGACACTCAGCACTGGAACTGCAATATGTAGCAACATCTTAATGAATTCCAGGCTAGTCAGATCTGTACAGCAATCTAGCAAGGGTGCAATCACTCCCTGAGTGACCACCCAAAGGACTATTATGTGCTATCTGTAACAACTTAGATCTATACTTTTGTGGTATAGCCAATTGTTCTATGTGTTCCTGTGTTTGAGGTTTAACCCAAACTCTGTACAGTAACCCTTTACATTTTTTAAATGTTAGTTCACCCTGTTTTTGTTTCACCCCCAGCTGCTTAAAATAACCCTGGAGAGAAACATTGTTAGCATGCTCTGAAACCAAATCATAATCAGTTATCAGCTGAGTTTCAGTATTTTCATGTATTAACCCCCATATGTCCATAAGTCTTAGGTTACCACAGTTTCTTCAGGTGATTTCTTTCCTGGACTTCCGGATCTTGGAGCTATGTTCAAACAAGTCAGAATCAAAATCACCAAGAGGAAAAGGGTTCCACGTCATATCAGTGACTAATAAACGATGACCGAAACATCAGCAAGTGCACAATGCCAAAAAATGAGAACGGCGATGTGCAGTACAGCAGATCTCATAACAGCAATGATCTGCACCATGTAAACTACAGCAAAATGTACATCTGATTTTTCTACGCGTGGGCTGCACCCACTGCACCCTACCTACTAATTATAATCAACTCTGGGGGGGCTGCCACTGGGGTACAGGGAAATATTCAGGAGGGAGCTATTCAGGAGGGGGGCAACTGTGGATGGGGGGGGAGGCCACATCCAGGATGGTGAGGGAGTGGGAACATCAGTAAACAAAAAAGTTAAGTGCCCAACACATAAAACAAGAAAATGTTAGATCCCACATCTAGTCAGCTGCAAACCCAGATCCTCCTGCATCACAGGCATAGTTCACTACTCTAGACCAGACAGCCAGGATGACAGTCAGTGCCCAAACTATTCCCGATATCCTCCTTCCTGCGTGATTCTTCCTACCATTGCTTTCGCCTGCAGTCACGATTGCCTCCTTTCTCTCTCTATTCTGATGATCGCTATGCTGCAGCAGTCACTCTTCTTACAGGCACTCAAACTGAGTCACTCAATTTGAGCCGCTCAATTGGAGTTGCTCATATCACTGGATACCAAGGAAAAGTGTCCCCGCTATCCAAGATTTTCTTTGCTTGTGCTCTTGTAATCACAGCTGCTGAAACTACAGGTTTTGCTCCCTCTGTGATTAACTCACTAAATCCTGGAAAGTTATTTCCAATAATCACAGGTAGAGGTAACTTAGGTACTACCCCCACTTTCATTTGGTGTGACACCCCATTTATATTCAGAGTCACTTGGATGGTGGGATAGTATCGAGTGTCTATGTGGATTCAGATGACACCAGTACCTGGTCCTTTTGCAAAGTTCTTTCTCAGCACTTTAACATGCACCAAGGTCTGTCTACTTCCAAAATTTGTAAGCCCTTTCACAGTCTTATTTCCCACCTTGACATCTGTTAAGTACTTGCCCCAATTTGCTAAGGAAAAATCTGCTCCAGTGTCACCCTCTTTACTACGGAAGTTTCTTGCAATATGGCCTGGCTCATTACAGTTATAGCAAATAAAGTCCTGGGGCGCTTACTTGTTACCCCCACTAGAGTTCTTATCAGACTTGGAGTTCAACTGGGAAAAAGAGGGTCTTACTGGTGCTTGGCTGTTACCTCACTGCTCTGGCATCTGTCTGGCCATCTGGTAGTCTTCAGCTAAAGAAACGTCCTTTTCCCCACTTTCTGGTCAGTGTTCATTTACTCAAAGCTGCACATCTGTAGGCAGGATGTTGATGAACTGCTCCATGGCAAGTGTGTCAATGATGTGCAGGACTGTTTTGGCAACTGGTTGGAGCCATTTAATAAGGAGTTCTCCAAGTCGGATGAAGGCTTCTCAAGGATTGTCGACTGAGTTATACTTCAGAGACTGGAATCTTTGCCTGTAGGTCTCTCCTGAGATGTCATATCTTTTCAGGATTTCTCTTTTCACTAGGTCATGCTTTTCTGACTGTGCAGTGTCCATACTGCTGCAGGCAAGTTGGGCTTTCCTTGTCAGGTAGGGTACCAGTCTGATTCCCAGTTGCTGCTTTGGCCACTGGCAGGCTGCAGCAACCCTTTCAAATGTCATCAGGTATGCTTTGATATCATCCAAGGGACACAACTTTGTAAGTTTAATGTCATTTAAGTTGTTTGTGTCTTGTTGCTGTGCTGCTAACAAATGGGTCTGGGCCTTATGTAATCCTGTCATATGGTGCCCCTAATAATAATAATAATATAAAAAAAATTTGATTTTTTTATATATATAGAAGAATAAAGTTTTGCTGCTGTGTCTTATTCTGGGATTTAAGGCTGCTTGCTAGAGTCAGTGGTGTGGTTGGTAGGGGCAAGATGTTCCTATGCCTATAGCCCAGGTTTCCACAGGTTATCAGTTGTGTTTCGGAGTGATTTTAAGAATAAAAAACATGGCGGACATATTTCTCAATAAGCAAGAGGGCAGTGACTGAAAGAAATTGTCTTTGATTTTGTGAGTAATTTTAAGTATCTGGTTGATCCTGTAGTTGGAAGAGATGCTGGCTGCACCTCTGAAGACCCTTTTCACCCTGTCATTGGAAACAGGGGAGGTACTGGGAACTGAAGAAGGGAAGATGTAGTTCCACTACACAAAGCAGGAATAGGGAGGAGGCAGGAAATTAAAGGCCTGTCAGCCAGACGTTGTGAGTGGGCAAGGTAATGAATTGATATTGAAGGAAAGGATTGGGGAATATCTTATTGCCCCTGGCTAAAGGACCCGAGGCAACATGGTATCATGGGGGGGGGGTCTTGCCAGACAAACCTGATTGAGTTCTTTGATTGGGTGACCAAGGATGTGGATCAAGGAGGGGCAGTGGACATGGCTTACCTGGATTTCAGCAAGGCCTTTGACACCGTTCCACGTAGGAGGCTGATAAGCAAACTGGGGGCCTAGAAGTAGGCCTAAAGCAGTAAAAACCGGTAGAAAGTTGCTGGAGCAATAGGAGTCAGAAGGTGGTGGTAAATGGCACCCACTCTGTAGTAGGCAGAGTGACAAGTGGGGTTTCCACAGGGATCAGTGCTTGGGCCGGTCCTCTTCAATGTCTTTATCAGTGACATTTCAGAAGGACTGGAAGGGAAAGTGTGCCTGTTTGCAGATTACACAAATCTCTGCAACAGAGTTGACACACCATGGGGGGAAGGGCTAGACAGAATGAGGGATGATTTAAAAAAACTGGATAAATGGTCATGGGTTTGGTGCAAAAAAGTGCAAAATCATGCACATGGGGTACAGAAACCCAGGGGCAGCATACCAACTGGGAGGAGGGATATTAACAGTCGCAAAGCAGGAAAGGGACCTATGGGTGATCATTTCTGATGATCTAAAAGTAGCTAAACAGTGTGAAAAGGTCGTGAGGAAAGCTAGCAGATGCACAGGGAGAGGAATCACCAGCAGAAGAAGAGAGGGAATA
The DNA here is from genome assembly GCA_016271365.2 of Neoceratodus forsteri. Classification (NCBI taxonomy): domain Eukaryota; kingdom Metazoa; phylum Chordata; order Ceratodontiformes; family Ceratodontidae; genus Neoceratodus; species Neoceratodus forsteri. The sequence goes on from CM028131.1 coordinate 64,357,878, forward strand.
ATACCCAGTACAGATCACCGGTGAGACCCTACCTTGAGTGCCGTGTACAGTTCTGGAGGCCCCATCTGCAGAAAAACATAGATAGGCTGTAGGTGGTACAAAGGAGAGCAACCAAAATGATGCAGGGCCTGCAGCAGAAGACCTATGAAGAAAGGCTCAAGGACTTAAATATGCACTCCCTGGAAGACAGGAGGAAAGGGAGGATATGATCGAGACATTGAAGTACCTCACAAGAATATACAAGGTATAGGAAGGGAGCATCTTCCAAAGGAAGAGCTGCTCAAGGACAAGGGGACACAATATGAAACTGGAGGGGAGAGGCTCAGGAGAAGCATGAGGAAGTAATTCTTCATGGAAAAAGCAGCTGATGCTTGGAACAGACTCCCAAGGGAAGTGGTGGGGGGGCTAAGACAGTCACATGATTTAAGAATGCATGGGATAGATTAAGGGAATCTTACAAGCAAGGGGGGGAGGGTGTAAACTGGAGTCCAAGTAGAGACTCAGGTGGCAATATAGGTAGGGAATTTGGGTCAGACTAGGTGGGCCAAATGGTCTTTATCTGCCGACAACTTCCTTGTTTCTATGTTGTATTATTTTTTAAGTGAAAATATCTGGTTGATCTTGCATTTTTTTTCATATCTGGTTGATCCTGCATCTGCGGGATTTGTTCCAGTCACAGGTTTGGGTGATCGTGCCACCACCACAAGTGTCTACCTGGTTGAACCTGCTGTTTCTGTGGATCGTGTGCTTATAAAAACAGCTGAAATGTTGTTCTTCCACAATAGGGCACTACTCTGGTCTATGACCTTTGAACTATGGTACAACATTTCAGCTGGGATGGATTTTTGGGCAGAACAAATCCTCACCATACAGTATAGGATGAGATCACTTTGGAGGGTGTGTGTTGTGTCGCTTTAATACCCCTGAGTTGTTGTGAGACAAAGGACAATAACAGTGGGTCTGCTGTGCTGCATTAATACCTCCGGATACTTGTAGGACAAAAGTCAAAAAACAGTGCTGAATTTATGCCTTTGATGGTTGTGAGACACAGAGCAATAACACTTCACACGGTGTATGTTGTGCAGCACTAATACTGTCGGTGATTGTGCGACACAAGATAATAACAATTCATGGGGGTGGGTGCTGTGTTGCAATAATACCCCTGGGTGGTTGTGAGACACTAGACAGTAACACTTCACAGGGGCTGTGTTGTGCTGCATTAATACCCATGTTTGGTTGTAAGACACAAGACAGTGACACTTCACAGGGTGGGTGTTGTGCTGCATTAATACCCCTGGATGGTTGTGAGGCACAATGTAATAACACTTCACAGGGGGTGTGTTGTGGTGCATTAATACCCCTGGGTGGTTGTGAGACACAAGACAGTAACACTTCACAGGTGCTGTGTTGGGCTGCATTAATACCCGTTTGGTTGTAAGACACAAGACAGTAACATTTCACGGGGGTGGTGGTGTTGTGCTGCATTAATACCCCTGAATGGTTGTGAGACACAAGACAATAACATTTCACAGGGTGTGGGTTGTGATGCATGAATAATCCTGACTGATTGTGAAATACAAGACAATGAACACTTCACAGGGTGTCTTGTGCAACATTGATACCCCGTGCTGGTTGTTAGACACAAGACAATAACACTTCATGGGGGAGGTTGTGCTGCATGAACTAATTCTATCTTTTGCAGCCATTTTGGGTCGGTTAAGCAATGGATGGTTCACACGCCATATGACGCTTCTACAAGGAATGGGTTTTTCATACCCCAGGGTGATGATTTGTTTGTTTGTTTGTTGACCGGGTTGGTACACTGATCCCAGGGACCCTTTTCAGGCATGACCTGGGCCATAAAGATGGCACATATGTAACCCCTAGGCAGCGCTATTCTAAGGGCTACTACCCCTGCCTGTATGGTTGAGGGGCCTGAGTTTATTAATGAGGTGCCTCCACCCAGAGTAGTGGTATTTGGGATGCTTGTCTGCTCTAGTATAGCCCTCTGGGAAGCTATAACCCCCCCCACCACCACCAACCCTCCTAGTGACCTAGTACCTGACACGGTAGTAAATTCACAGACAGTATGAAACAGTAATATTATGCACACACCCTTTAAACTTACCACCAGGGTTAGATCTGCAGCAGTTTCTCTGGGGACCCCTTGTAAAGTAAGGTTAGCAATACAATAGCACACTCTTAACACTGTAACCCAACCAATAATATGCACACTAGCCAGGTTAAATGTAAAGAAAGACAATCAGGTTTATTTAGGGACAGTGAACAAGGAAAGGGTGTGAATTTAGTCAAATGATTAGCATTCTGATTTGATTCACATTTGGCATGCACTTTTAGTCCCAACGTGACAATAACACAACACTGGGTATCCAGGATGGTAAGTCTGGCTAGCCAGAGACATTGCCCATGGGTGGCTGGCATTGCAGCTAATGTTGAGGCCCTTGGTGGAAAGAAAGCAGTTAACATGCAAAACAACCAGATTATTTGTAATCTGAGCCAGTTGGCTCAGTCCTTTGTGAACTCAAGAAATTGAAACAATTAGTTGGTACCACAGATTATTTCAACACTCATTGCAGGGGGCTACCCTGATGTACTCATGCTACCAGGAATCTGCTGCAAGGCAGGCAATATGGAGACCTCATGGTGATGACCGATGGACATGGGGAAGCAGGGCCAACACGACACACCTCCTCTTCATGGCCTTTCCTCCAGGTGGCCGCAACCTGCGTGTTGTTGCTGCGCAGAGGCTGGATCCCCAAGCTGGTCTCTCGCCAAAACAGTCTCTGGTGCAGGAATAGCAGCCTAGGCTGAATTGGCATGGCCCAGGCAGGATGGGCAGTCTGGCAAAGTTCATGATCTTCTGCTGGAGAAGCCTCCAGCTGGAGTAACAGGTCTTCCCATAGGTAAGCAGGACTCGACCCCTGTATCACATTCAGCTCATTCAAAATAAGCAGCTACCTCAGTGTATGGTTTGGATATAGTCCAGTTGCAATTCAGCATCTCTACTGAGCAAACCTTTCGATCTGAGTATGTCTCACACACATGCTGGGCTAATCGCTTCAGGAACAAGTTTTCGGTCCAAATCGCAAGTAGCACTAACAAACTTCCGCTTTTTTTTTTTTTTAATTCAGTATAGTAACATGCTAACATACTATTTGCCAGCAGATTAGGCCTTATGGTCTATCGAGTCTGCTCGAACCTCAGATCCCTAGTTGGGTGCCGAGGTCCTCCACCCCCTTGTGTTCCAGAAACCCCCATCATCCATCCGCACCCCCCTGGGACAGGCCATCATCTGATACATCCACTTTCTGTGTCTGTCCCACCCCTCTCTTGAAGCCCTCCACTGTGGATCTCTGAATCAGCTTGCCAGGCAGTGCATTCCAAGGGTCCACCACCCTCTCAGTGAAAAACCTCCTCCTCTCCCCCCCACCCTTCCACCTTCCAACTTCAAACCATGCCCTCTGGTGATACCTCCCTGCTTTAGTCTAAAGATCCCTCCATGTTTACCCTATTTATTCCCTTGAGGTACTTGAAGACCTCAATCATGTCCCCGTCTCTCCTCTCCTCCAATGAAAACAGGCAGAGCTCCTCAAGTCTGTCCTCATACGTCAAATCCCCTAGACCTCGTATCATCTTAGTTGCCCTCCTCTGTACCCTCTCCAGGAGCTGTATGTCCCTCTTCAAGTGTGGTCTCCAGTACTGTACACAGTACTCAAGGTGTGGTCTAACCAGTCCATTGTACAGCGGCAGAATCACTTCCTTGCTCCTAAAGGTGATCCCCCTTACGATGCATCCCAACATCCTGTTTGCCTTGCTAGCCGCTCTCCTGCACTGCTCAGAGTTATTCATACATGCATACACCATGACCCCTTGGTCTTTTTCCCCTATTGAGGCCTCCAGTGCCTCCCCTCCCAGGGTGTACCTGTGTTTAGGGTTTCCCCGCCCAAGATGTAACACCTTGCACTTGGTGATATTGAAATGTAATTTCCATGTGTGAGCCCAGCTTTCCAGGGTGTCCAGGTCCCCTTACAGGGCCAACCTCCCCTATTCTCCCTCAACTACTGCTCCCATCTTGGAGTCATCAGTGAAGAGACTCATTTCACACCCTATACCCTCCCTGATGTCCGATATGTATGCATTAAACAGGATCGGACTCAGGACCGAGACCTGTGGTACCCCACTACCAACCTCTCTAGAGTTCGAGAGCGCCCCACAGACCACTACTCTCTGGGTGCATCCAGCTAGCCAGTTTTCAATCCATATGACCATCAAAGGGCCTACTCCCAACCCCATCAGTTTCTCCACCAGACCATTGTGGGGGACAGAGTCAAATGCCTTGCTGAAGTCCAAGAATAATACATCCACAGGCTTTCCCCTGTCCAGTTCTGATGTTACCCATTCATAGAACTCCACAAGACTGGTTTGACATGATCTACCTGGCACAAACCCATGTTTCCGACTATCCAGACCCTCCACCTCCTCCAAGTACACCCCCAATCGTTCAGTATACTTTATTAAAATTTTCTAACAAGAGTACAAACATCACAGCAAAATCAAAAACCCAACAGTCATAGACAGAAGATTCTGAAGTGGAAATACTCCAAATACAAACCTCACTCCTCCCAACAACCCAAACCCACCCATCCCCTACCCTCGTCTGAGATCCTTCTACCTTCAAGGAGCCCAGGCAAGACAGAGGTAATTGACAATTCACCCACTACAGGGGCAAGAAAATATAATTGTGGTCATGCAGAGTCATTGGGGTCTCCAAGAGTAAAAAAGGGTATAAAGAGACTCCCAGGTTTGGGAAAACTGCTGAGGTCTCTTCTGCATGGAGGCTACATGTTTTTCCAGCATAAAGGCCAATAAAATCTCCCAGTGCCATTCAACATAAGATGGAGGGATGACCCCCTTCCAGTGTCAAAGAATGACAAGCTTGGCTTCCGCAGAGACATAGATAAGTGAGCTTTTCGAATATTACGTGTGCCAGATGGAAAAATACCTAATAAGCAACTCATTATTTATTATTTTCCATTTAAATTTTGGTAACCGGGTAAACCCACTGAGACCATGACAGTCCCTTTTTTAGGGGTGACCCGGGATTAATCACAGTTAAACATTCCATAAAGTTACAATACAAATTACAGGTTGCCATTTTGTGAGTTAACAACAGTACATAGTATTCCAATGACAGTAGTACAGAGAACATGAATCGGTGTTCATCATACATTGCAATGCTTAAGCTCATCCAGACCCAAAAGAGGATCTATGGCTTACTTGAGGGAGCCCCAAAAGGTTGAATCCTATGACACTTCCATAACATGATGGAGGGAACCAGTGGTCTCTTGGTAATGGGAACAAAGTGGAGAAAGTAATTTGCCCATCCTGTGTAATTTTTGAGGAGTGAAATATAAATTATGCAGAATGTTAAACTGGATGAGCCTCAACTGGTCTTGTTCTATGAACTTATATAGAGAGTCAGGGAGCCTTCCAATTCGCCTTATCCTCTGACGACTGGAGCATGTGTACCCAGTAATAACATATCCCAGTGGGTAAGTGCGGGCCTATAGACTGGAAAAGTCGGTAAAAGGCTGACACTGCGTGAGGCTGTGCTGCTAACTGAAGAAAGGGGTCCGGCTCCTCCAGCTGTGTTAGGTGTCAGGGTTTAGGGCCCATAAAGGCTTCCACTGCACTTTTAATCTTCAAGAACTTAAATAAATCTTTACCAGTTGAAGGAAAACGGGCCTGCAGGACCTGGAAGGGGAGAAGTTCACCATCCTGAAGAATATCAGTTCATTTGCACTCAAAGGAGGGCAGAAGGCAATCGGGATGGGACAGTTGGCTATTTTGAAATGCAGATTGTTAAAACATGCGTTGTGAAGTCGATAGTGTCCATGAGGGGGATAAATATGTTTGCAGCTGGGCCCAAGCTTTAAGAGACTACTCTAATGGAGTGGAACGAAGGGCCCAGGGGAGCTGAGAGGGCCTGAGATAAAGTAGGCAATCCAAGGAACATCCCAACGTAAGGGCAAAGGCACACTCAGTGTCTAGTCAGAGGGAGGTATAAACCTGGGAACCAGTTTGAACAACCTGAGTTCCCCACCGGAAAAACTTGCTTGCATGTTGGGCACCATAATATAGAAAATTCATGGGTAAGGACAAACCCCCATTTAACTTGAGTACTGCTAACTTGGTGTACACCCTACAGATAGAAGCTGACTTCCACAGTAAAGGGCTGAAAATCTGCTGTAATTGAATAAACCATGACTTAGGAAGGTGGAAATCCAACATCCCCAAAGGGTAGAGTAATCGGGGTAAGACATACATTTTTATTATGCTAACTCTACCCCAGAGCGATATAGGAAGAGATGACCACCTTTCCAAATCAGACTTGACCAAATTAAAAAGCTTGGTCAGGTTTTCTTTAATCATACTGAAAACTGAACGGGTGGGTTTAATCCCCAAATATGTTAAGACCCGAGGCTCCCAAGAAAGCCCCAATTCCGAGATATCCCTCCTATTCACTGGGTTATTCAGTGGGAAGACCTTTGTCTTAGAAAAACTTCTTGTGGCGCAGTTCTAGGCTGGAATCAGACAAGTCCAACTTCTGCTATAGGCAGTCTCAAGCTAGAGAAAGAGGCCGGTAGGCAAGTTGGGCCTCTTCCCACCGATTCCCCTATGCTCCTTCTGGGAGCAGCTGCTCCAAAGCTCAAGCTGTTCACACTTCAACCTCCAACTCTAACTGATCCACTGTCTCTTGTCCCACTGGGAATTTCTCTTGTCAGTCCTACAGCTCAGCTGGCTGAAGGAGCTGTCAGTTACAGTTAAGGCTTCCCCTCCAGGCCAAATTGGCGCCAGCTGAATAACTACAAAACTACAGAATTTCCTTCCCATCGAACACTGGGGTTTGGATCCATTTTAGGTCCCCAGAGTCTGATTGGTTCAGTTACTGGAAGTCCCGGACCTAACATGGTGGCTCCCATCCAAAGGAATGAACTGCAAATAAAACAGGTAAGACAAACTTCTCTCTCTCTCTCTCTCTCTCTCTAATACAATAATGCACAAACAGTAAAGAAGCACAGTTACTACATAGGCTCCCTCTGTGCAAGTAGCGACTATAGAGTGGAGCATAACAGAGCACTGTCTGGCCGGTCATAAGCCCTAAATTGCTTAGACCCAGCGGACCATTTAATTAACGCAGGTTAGCTATTCTCTTAAAGGGACAGGTGCGGAGGCCAATAGGGCACTCTCACACAAATGAACAGAACTACTTAAAGACAGGACACCAACCTGACAGTGGGCATTAAGAAGCCCAGGAAGATATTAAGTAAACCCCAAATTGAAGAGGGGGGTTACACATACAATAAAAAGGTAACATGGCATGAGGAGAAAGAATGTATAGCATAACCAAGTGCATACTTACAGAATCAAATACATGAAGTGCAGAGGTTTGAAATAATGATTGTGGGACACAAGGCAGTAACACTTTACAGGGTGTGTGCTGTACTGCATTAATACCCCTGAGTGGTTCTGAGACATAAGATAATAACATGTCACTGGGTGTGTGTTGATCTGCATTAATACCCCTTGTGGGACACAAGACAATACCACTTCACAGGGTGTGTGTTGTACTGCATTAATACCCCTTGGTGGTTGTGAGACACAAAACAATAACACTTCACATGGTGTGTGTTGTGCTGCATTAATACCCCTGGGTGGTTGTGAGACACAATGTAATAACACTTCACAGTGTGTGTGTTGGGTTGCACTAATACCCCTGGATGGTTGTGAGACACAATGTAATAACACTTCACAGTGTGTGTTGTACTGCATTAATACCCCTGGGTGGTTGTGAGACACAATGTAATAACACTTCACAGTGTGTGTGTTGGGTTGCATTAATACCCGTGGATGGTTGTGAGACACAATGTAATAACGCTTCATGGGGCATGTATTGTGCTGCATTAATACCCCTGGATGGTTGTGAGACACAATGTAATAACACTTCACAGTGTGTGCGTGTTGGGTTGCATTAATACCCCTGGGTGGTTGTGAGACACAAGACAGTAACACTTCACAGTGTGTGTGTGTGTATGTGTGTTCTGTTGCATTAATACCCCTTTGTGGTTGTGAGACACAAAACAATATCACTTCACAGAGTGTGTTGTGCTACATTAATACCCCTGGGTGGTTGTAAGACACAATGTAATAACACTTCACAGGGCATGTAGTGTGCTGCATTAATACCCCAGGGTGGTTGTGGGACACAAGACAATAGCATTTCACAGGATGTGTGTTGTGCAGAATTAATACCCCTGGGTGGTTGTGAGATACGTAAGCAATAATACCCGACAGAGTGGGAGGTATTGTGCTATACCGGATCACCCAGGGGTGTAATGAGGTCTGACGCCACAGGCGGAGGGCCTTATAGACCCTGGAAGGTCTGGTATAGCACAATACCACCCACCCTGGAGGGTATTATTGCGCTTAGAAAATGGGCACTGAAAAAAAAATTAAGTTTAATTTTAAAAAGTTAGTGCAACATTAGTTTAAAATATGTTTGGAGATAAAATAGTTCCTCTACTTGCATTATATTTGTGTTTTTGCATATTTTTTTCTAGGGTGGGCCCTTCTGTCCTACTGGTGATTCTGTGCTACTGTTCTCCTTCCTCCCTCTGACTAGTAACAGTACCAAATGAAAGTAAAAGAAATTAAAGAATAGGGCTCACACAGAATAGCAACTTCCTTTTGTAGCTCTTTACAGTATTCTTTCCACAGTCACTAATTGCAGTGAACCACTGACCAGGATATGCTGCTGCGTGTCCCTATGAATTTTGACCTCACTCTGAGACAGGCTTGTAAAAGACTCAAGAAAGGCTGTGTGAAAATTAGTCAAAACATGCTGTTCTCCCTCCTTTCTATTAACTTGTTTGTCTTACTTAGTTTCAGTTCAGGTTCCTACAGTCAACAAAACCCTAGGTATGGGATGGAGTGCAATGGAAACAGTACTAATGTAATTAAAAAATGTTCTTGACATTTCTACAGTTTTTTTTTAATTTTTTCATCAATTCAATCATGTTATGGGCTGCAAAACTGAATTACTTGAGCAACAGAGAGAGAGCGCTACCTTTGATAGCACTGCTGTGTGTTAGAGGACCGCTATTTTCTTCATTTTCCATACCGCAGATGGACATCCATCGGCGGTATGGAAAAGTAAGAAACTGCCGGTGCTCTCATGCTCAGTGGCTGTATCGGAGATACCGCTCGCTCTCGCTAATATAGTATGGACTTTAGACACTGGAATTCATTTTGCTCTGCACACTGCCATTTACTTTAGTGAGATTTGTTTATTGTGGTTTCTTTGGTGGTAGGAAGAGGGCGTGCCCAGCTGTACAGGTATGTCATCTGACATTTCAGTTTCCGCGTTCTGGGCACAGTGAGAGGAAACAATGGCGGTTTTGACAGCTGTCAAAATTCTATGGCTGCCTGATTTGAGTCATGGGGCACTTACAGTGGCACTTGTTATTGGCTAGGGTCTGTTGCCACATAGACTAGGGCTCTGCCAGACCCAACAGCCAATCAGGAGACTCGATTTTTGATGCCCATTTTCTAAATGACAATAACACTTCACAGAGTGTGTGTTGTGTGGCATTAATACCGCTGAGTGGTTGTGAGACACAAGAAAATAGCACTTCACAGGGTGTGTGTCAAGCAGAATATCCCTGGGTGGTTGTGAGCCACAAGACAATAATACTTCACAGGGTGTGTGTTGTGCAGAATTAATGCCTCTGGGTGATTGTGAGACAGAGGGCAGTTCTACTTCATAGGATGTGTGTTATGCTGCATTATAAAGCGGTGTAACTGCCTCCACCAATCAGAATGCAGCATCACTGTACCTCTTATGGAGCATACAGTTGCTGCCTTATGCTGCTTGGGACAGCTGATTCCTGCCATGGTGACTCTCGCTTGTCAAAGTATTCCTGCCAGAGTTGCCATGATGGATCAGCTGTCAGTGGAGAGCACCTCACACATTAAAATTGCAGTTTTGCCAGCAAAAGTTACCTACTAAATTGGAATTAAAAAACAGCCTAATACAAAGTTTTATTTCATTCTGTGCAAAGTGAGGTGGACTGCACGCTGTCTGATCGGTCACAGCACAAGACTAAATGTTTGGTTCCTCTCTGCAGTCAGGTCGACTATGGGGTGTGTGATTGGTCGCAGCTAATGAAAAATAAGAAAATAATACATGTAATGCATGGTTCCTGTGTGCAAACTCCACATGAGAAGCACATAGAAACATAGAAGTTGATGACAGATAAGGACCACAAAGCCCATCCAGTCTGCCCATTTCTTTTTCTACTTTATAAATGTGCCATCTGCCTTTGCTCTGTCAATGGCCTATCCATTCATACTCATCTGTACTGCTCCCTTATGCCTATCCCATGCCTGTTTGAAGCCCTGCACTGTATTCATATCCACCACTTCCTGAGGTAGACCGTTCCATGCATCCACCACCCTTTCTGTGAAAAAGAACTTCCTCACATTACCCCTTAATCGGTCTTCCTCTAATCTCATGCTGTGTTCTCTTGTCCTGCTATTTTTCTTATATTGAAACATGTTAGACTCTCACCTTGTTAATGCCCTTAAGGTGTTTGAATGTTTCGATCATATCACCTGTCTCCCTCCTTTGCGCTAGGGTATACATATTGAGCTCCGTTAATCTGTCCTCATATGTTTTCTGATGCAGTCCCTGCACCATTTTGGTTGCCCTTCTCTGGACTGCCTCAATTTGGTTAATGTCCTTGTGAAGGTGTGGCCCCCAGTACTGCACGCAGTACTCCAGATGGGGCCTAAGCAGTGTCATGTAAAGAGGGATTATTACCGCCCTCTTCCGACTTGTAAGACCACTACTAATACACCCTAACATCCCCCTAGCCTTACCTACTGCTTTAGTGGTCTGCTTGGATGATTTCAGGTCATCGGTGATGATGATGCCCAAGTTTCTTTCTTCCCTTGTGACTGCCAGCAACTCCCCTCCCTGCCTATAGGTGGCTTCAGGGTTTCTCTTCCCTATGTGCATGATCTTGCGCTTCTTTGCATTAAACCTCATTTGCCACTCTTCTGAACCATTTTGCTAGTTTATTCAGATCTCTTCTCATTCTGCCCACCCCATCTGGATCATCTACTCTGTTGCAGATCTTGATGTCATCTGCAAACAGACAAACCTTACCCTCCAGTCCATCTGCAACGTCACTAATGAAGATATTGAAGAGGACTGGCCCCAGGACTGATCCCAGAGGTACCCCACTTGTGACTTGCATCTCTTGTGACTATACCATTTACCACCATTCTGCTTTTTGCCCGCCAACCAGTTTGCCACCCAGTTGACCAACGTCTGACCCACCCCGAGCCTACCCAGCTTATTAATCAATCTTCTATGTGGAACAGTATCGGAAGCTTTGCTGAAGTCAAGGTAGGCGACATCAACTGCTCCCCCTTGGTCCACCACTCTGGTTACCCAGTTAAAGAAATCTATGAGATTAGTTTGACAGGACCTTCCTTTTGTAAACCCATGCTGTCTTGGATCCTGTGCTCCTATGGATTCCAGGTGTTGCACTATCCTTTCCTTAAGGAGTGCCTCCATAATCTTGCCCACTACTGAGGTAAGACTGACTGGTCTGTAGTCCCCTGCCTCCTCCCTGCTACTATTCTTGTGGAGTGGGATCACATGAGCCCTTCTCCACTCTTCTTGGACCTCTCCTGTGCTCAGAAACTCACTAAACAGTTCTGATAATGGCTCTGCTACTTCCACCCTTAGCTCCTTTAGTACCCTGAGATATAAGCCATCAGGTCCCATTGCCTTGTCCACCCTGAGCTTATCAAGCTCTTTTAGCACCCTTTCTTTTGTGAAGGGACTAGTGCTCCCCTCCCTCCCCCCTGTGCCCATGGTGCTGATCTGTGGGCCCTGCCCTACCTTCTCTTCAATAAACACTGAGCAGAAGTATCTATTTAGGATAGATGCTTTTACATGGTCCTCCTCCTCACACGCCTCCTAATCTCCTTTGATCTTAGCAATACCCCCCTCTGGACTTTCTCCTTTCACTAATGTATCTACAGAAAGTCTTGTCGCCTTCTTCTACTGTTCGTGCTAGTGTTTCCTCGGTTTGGGCCTTTGCCTGCCTTACTGCCTTCCCTGCTTCCCTTAGGGAAGTTTGGTATGCCTCCCTATCTTCATCCCGCTGTGTTCCCTTATATTTCCTGAAGGTCAACCTTTTGGTTCTGACCTTTTCTGCTACTGTTTTTGGGAACCAAAGTGGTTTCCTTCTTCTGTTGCACTTCCTTTTCTCTCTAACACAATGGGATGTTGCTTCAAGTATTGCATCCTTTATGCTTGCCCACTTTACCTGTGCCCCCTCACCTGTATTTCTTTTTGCCAGGGCTAGCTTAACTCTGTTGACCATCTTATCAAAGTCAGCTCCTCTGAAGCCCCATATTTTTGCCTTGGAATGGGACGATTTAGTTTTAGTGGCCAAATTGAACAATACCATGTGATGGTCACTGGCCCCCAGGTGACCTTCTACCTGGAGATATGTGATCCTTTCCCTGCTAGTCAGCATTAGATCTAGGATAGCCCTGTCTCTTGTGGGTTGTTGTACCAATTGTTTGAGGCCCTTCCCCTGCAGGGAATCCACCATGTGTCTAGTTCAGGCAGATGTTCCTGCTGGTATTAACCAATCTGTATCTGGCATGTTGAAGTCTCCCATTATCAGAACCTCCCCTTTAGCTGTCACGTTTTGTATATCTTCTAACAGTAATGTGTCTATGCTCTCCCCCTGATCTGGGGGCTTGTAGACAATCCCAGTTCTTATGGCTGTCCCATTTCCTGTTTCCAGGGTGACCCACTGTTCTATCTTCTGGCTTATGTGTATTCTGAATTTCTATAGCTTTGATATTTTCATTGACATACAGGGCCACTCCACCCATTTTAGGCTGCTTTTAATAAAGAAATCGGATCATGATCAGTACCCCCATCTCCCCTGCTACGACACACAAAGAGTCAGTGGAATGTACCAAAGCCTTCAAAAACAGCAAGGGACGCCAGAAAGGTTTACAGTAATAAAAACACATTTTCTGACAAAATACAGGGTGTTTTGCGGTGCTGGCAGTTCCACCACTTTATGATACATAGAATAATGGTTGGGTAGGGAGTTATAATGAGATTTTACAGCCCCCCCCCCGGAGAGGTGGGATGCCACATAAATCCCGAGAGCGAAGCTTGAGGGGTTTATTAAGGCATCCCACCCCAAGGGTATGTGTAAAATTCGAATTTTACATCCCCTACACAGCCTTTATTTTAATTGCTGGGGAGCATTTTCTCGCCACAGCAACTATTTAAAATAAATATATTTCTACATAGCCGTGGACCGGTCAGATTTCAGTGCAGTCTGTGGCTCCTGATAAAAACAATTGCTCGGGGGGGGGTCTGTTTTTTTTTCTTAGCCAGCTGTTGTAAAAAAAAATGTTGTCCAGTTGTTTAGTGTTTTAAAAATAACTTACCACTGCTGACTCCAAGTGTGGTGAACTGTGCAGAGCTGAGGAGTGGTGGCCGGCACCAAGAAGTGAAGGAGCAGTGGCTGCGCATGGTTAGCTTTGCTTTGGGGTGCTCTCGCCCGAACCAGTACGAGATAACCTTCTTGTCTCATAAGAGACACCAGTCATTAAACATATTAATATACAGTATATTAATACTTCTGGGTTGCCGTGAAACACAAGACAATAACACTTCACAGTGGGTGTGCTGTGCTGCATTAATAGAAACTTACAAATAGAATTTGATGGCAGGTGAGGACTGCTTGGCCCACCTAGACTGCCCAGTTTTCCGTACCTGCTGTATCACCGCAGATCCTACTTGATCTCTGGCTCTGCCCCCCTTTGCCTTACCACTAAGATTCCTTTATGCCTATCCCATGCATTTCTGAACCCCACTACAGTTTTTGCCCCCACCACCTCTGCTGGGAGGATGTTCCAGGCATCCACTACTCTGTGAAGAATTATCTCCTCACATCTCCTGAGAGTCTACCCCTTCCCCCAGCTTCATAGCATGACCCCTTGTTCTTGGCATCTTTTTTTCTGAAGTATGATTCTCTCTTGTGCCTTATTTATACCTGTGAGGTATTTGAAAGTCTCTAGCATATCCCCCTCTCCCTCCTTTCCTCCAGGTTGTACATATTGAGGTCCTTCAGTTTCTCCTCATAGGGCCTTTTATGCAGACCCTGCACCATTTTAGTTGCCCTCCTCTGGACCGCATCCACTCTATGTCCTTCCAGAGATGAGGTCCCCAGAACTGGATACAGTACTCTAGGTGAGGTCTCACCAGTGATCTATACAGAGGTAACACCATCTCCCTCTTTCTACTGGTGATACCTCTCCCTATGCACCCCAGCATCTCACTAGCTCTCCCAACTGCCTTGTCACACTGCCTAGCCACCTTAACGTCATCAGATATGATTACTCCCAGGTCTCTTTCCGGTTTTATGGCTGTCAATAACACTCCCCCCATTATGTACTCTGCCCCTGGGTTTCTGTGCCATAAGTGAATGTTTTTGCACTTTTTCCCCATTGAAGTTTAGCTACCATATCCTGGACCACTCCTCTAACTTTCTCAGATCACGACATATTTTTTCCACCCCACCTGGAGTGTCTATCCTATTGCAGATTTTAGTGTCATCTGTAAAAAGGGAGCCCTTCCCATCCAGTCCCTCTGCAATGTTGCTAATAAAGACATTAAAGAGGACTGGTCCCAATACTGTTCTCTGTGGCATCCCACTGGTTGCCCTCCCTTCCTCTGAGTGAACTCCGTTTACCACCACCCTCTGTCACCTGTCCCCTAACCAATTTCTTACCCAGTTTACCAGCTTTTGAACCACTCCTAGACTGGTCAGCTTGCTTACAAGTCTCCTGTGTGGAATGTTGTCAAAGACTTTACTGAAATCTAGGTAGGCCACATCCACTGCTCCACCCTGATCCAATTCCCTGGTCAACCAGCCAAAGAAATCTATCAGATATGTTTGACACAACCTCCTCCTTGTGAATCCATGCTGCCTCGGATCTTGTAAGCCACTGGGTTCAAGATATTCCACAATCCATTCCTTCAGCAGTGATTCCATTAGTTTCCCCACCACTGAAGTCAGACTGACCGGCCTATAGTTGCCAGCATCCTCCCTGCTACCATTTTTAAGAAGTGGGACTACATCTGCCCTCCTCCAGTCCTCTGGAATGACCCCCATCTCCAGTGAGTGTTTGAACAGGACCATCAGAGGTACTGCCAGTACCACCCTGAGCTCCCTCAATATCTTTGGATACACCCTATCTAGCCCCATTGCCTCATCCACTTTCAGATTTGCGAGTTCCTTCAGGACTTTCTCCTCCAAAAATGGACTAATGTCCACCTCCCTTCCTTCAATGCTCCTTTTACTTTTCTGTGGCCCCTTGTATTCCCCTTTCTCTGTGAACACTGAACAAAAGTATTTGTATAGGATATCTGCTTCTTCCTGGTCCCCCTCCACCTAATCCTCCCTTCCCTTCTTAGCCTTACTATCCCTCCCCTAGTTTTCCCTTTTTCACTTACATACATCAAAAATGTCTTGCCCCTTTTGCTACTGCCAGGGCTATTCTCTCCTCTGTTTGCACCTTTGTGCTCCTTGATACTTTCCCAGCCTCCCTCTATTTCTCTTGACACACCTCCCTATCCTCCTTCTTCTGTGTCTTCTTATAACTCCTGAATGCTAACTTTTTTGTGCTTACATTCCCAGCCACCTCTTTTGAGAATCATAATGGTCTCATTTTCCTCTTGTTTTTGCTCACTTGCCTGATGCAGAAGTTTGTTGCCTTCACTATAGCCCCTTTCAGATTTGCCCACTGTTCCTGCACTCCGCTCAAGTCCTCTCCCCTGCCAGGGCATCCCTGGGACATTCACCCATCTTTTTAAAATTGGCCCTCCTGAAGTCCAGGACCCTCACCCTTATGTGGTTTGATTCTGCCACAGTTCTTATATTGAACCACACTGTATGGTGATCACTGGTCTCCAGGTAGCCTCCCACTGTGATGTCTGCAACCCTTTCCCCGTTAATGAGTACAAGGTCCAGTATTGCCCCATCATTAGCAGGTTCCCTTACTAGTTGTCCGAGGAATGCCCCCCGAAGGGAGTCCTGGATGTCCCTGGTCCTATCTGAAGCTGCAGCTGGGAGACTCCAATCTACATCAGGCAGATTGAAGTGACTCACCAGCAGCACCTCCCCCTTATTTGCCATCTTTTTGATGGTTCCCACCAGAACCTTATCTAACTCCCCCCTTCCCCATGCTGGAGGTCTGCAGATCATGCCAGTGTGAACAGTGGCTCCATTTGCTGTTTCTAGGGTGACCCACAGTACCTCCACCCCTCCCAGTATTCCCTGTACTATATATCTGTTGCTTTTATGCTTTTCTTCACACAAAGCACCACTTCTCCTCCTTTCTTTCCCACCTTGTCCTTCCTGAACAGAATATAGCCTGGTATGGCTATATCCCAGCCATGGTTCTCAGTGCACCATGACTCAGTAATGGCGACAATATCCAGGTCTGCCTCTGCTATAATGGCCAACAGAGCCAGAATTTTATTTCATAGACTTCGGGCATTTGCACACATGGCCTTCCAGATTTTGCTACTATCCTGCTTGTCAACCCCCCTTTTTCCATGTGGCCCTCTTTCCTTACCCTCTGTGCTGTCATTCCCATCTTCCTTCATTACTACCATTTTGTTTATCTCATTGTAACCACCCAGTCCCCTGGGGTTACTAGAATCCCATTAGTGTCAGTGCTAGGTAGGTTAAGCAACTGGTGAATAACTAGTTAAATGGGTTTTTCACCTATTCACTCTCTTGTTTATTTGGTCTCAGCTGAGATGAGAGAGATGAGGTCATTTAGAACTGTCACAGTAGTATAAGCCACAGCAGCTGGCTATTAGTGGGGAGTTTTAGAATCTTGGGTCAGTTGCTAGAGATAGTGTGTTGTCAGCAGTTGAAGTGTGAGGTGTGAGAGTTGCTGTTGGCTCTTAGAGGAGAGCCTGATTTCTCACCCTAGTCCTGAGAGTCACCATCCTGCCCAGAGAAGTGGTGGAAACCATTGTCTACTGCAGGATCTCCTGATTTTCATCCTCAGAGGGATGGAAAGGATTGCTAAAGAATGGATCCTAGGGGCAATCCCCTATTTGATCCATGACAATTTGAAGCTGCCTGTAATCTTCTAACTATGAACAGATTTGACTTTGAAATTCCTGAAGAAAGTACCCGTACTTTGGTGTTTCTCTGACAGAGGGAAAGGTACACCAGTTCTGTTCTAAGTTTGAGACTTTTCTCAGTTTAAAGTTGGCTGACAATTGTGGGGTCCAGAGGCAGACTAATGCACATTGTTCAGGGCTTTAATTTCCTACACTCCAAAAGAAGTGTTTCCTAATGCTGGATGTGAAAGTTCATTCAAAGATGCATTTTCATAAGTGTTTTCAAGAAGTTGTATTGCGTAACTCTGAAAGAATGGCTGGGATGTGGACATGGACGTGGAAGCAAAGGGTGGGCAGCCCCCATCTGGAGTAACTAGTTCAGCACTACAGGTTCCGTAAGGGCACCTGTTTATTCAGGACATGGTGGCCAATGTCCGAAGAGAAGTTTAACCCCTGGTGTGAGTTGTTCTACTAATGAGCCCCAATGTGCTCCATTCTGACCAGTTGCCACTTGAAGAAGTTTTAAAGTCCTATGCCATATGGAAAATGTGTGTGCTCAGTTGTGGCCAGTGCCACTAGAAGAAATGTGTGTTTAGTTGCAGCCATTGCCACTGAACAGATTTCAATGCCCTATGAAATATGGGACTATGTAGAGTTTCTGTCAGATACAGTTGTTCTATTGTTCTGTAATTCCTTGTGCCATGACGTGTAAACCTTGGGGGTCCACCGTTGCTTTAGAGAACATCTTTTGGAAAAAGTCACACTTTAGAACCCCAGCTTTGCTTTGGACATTTACGCTTTTGCTTCCTGCATGTGGAGTTACTGGGTACCCCTTCAGAAGTAAAGGTCTAGCATAGCCCTAGCAAAAAGTTCTCTCCTCAGGACCTGGGTTTTGGTCAAATGTATTGGTTTTGTACACCCCCAACCCTTTTTCTGACCTCTAGAAATAACGAGCCTGGTATGCATTCCCAAAGTCCAGGGATGGTACCAATGTCCAAAGTGGTTTGTGCCCAGTTAAGGGTACCAAGGGGTAGCTAACTGTGTAAAGTAGCGGGGGGGGGGGTGTTACAAAAAATGGGGGCTTATCCAGAGATGTTTAAATTGGGATAGTGCCACACAGAAAAAGTGGGCTCATCTAATGTTGTTTAATTTGGGGAGAGAACCAGAGATTTTTGCTGAGGGCATGGCTAGTATCTGTCTGTCTGGTAGCATGGTAGCCCAAACAGAAAAGGAAGCTTTGGACAAGAGGATTTTGCCCAGAAAAGTGTCATCCAAGTGTGCTGCTTATGTTCCAGCTAGCATAGAAAAGAACAGAGTGCTGCTTGTGTGCTGTCAACCTGCAATGGACAGTAAAGCCTTGAAGAGTGTGTCCTAGTCTCTGCATCAAAAGTGTTTACAGAACTTTTAAATTGCAATTTAAAATGCTCAAAGTAGTGTGGACTTTAGGAAACAGACTCAAATATGAGCCCTGAAAGTTTCATGTGCTTTGTGTGCAAATTGGGGGAGTCACTAGAAAAATTGCCAGAAACTGTGGAAAAAATGGTCAAAACGGCACTCCTGCTCCTGAAATTGCAGCCGAGGTAAAAAGTTACAGTCTGCAGTTTAAATTTGCTCCTGCTCGATGAACGCCATGGAGGAAGAGCAAGCTAGGAGAGAGAGATAGAGAGAGGCTCATTTGCATGGCTTTGAGTGATTGGTGCAACTGCAATCAGTCCTGCCCCCTGGCCAGCGTCTGCATACTGCAGAGTGTTCGAGGAGGAGAGAAAGAGTGGCGTGCAAGCTGGTCAGACCAGGATCAACCATTGAGGGACTTGCAAAGATTCTAATCTGTAGTAAACAGACTATTACTGTGTAATTTGGGGCTCAACCAGCTGTCCGATGACTGAAAAGTGAATGAGGTGTTCGTGGCTATGATCGGCGAGACCACCAGACCAGCTACTGAATTCAGTGCATAAAACCAGTTACCTGGGGGGCACCAGAGAGACATCTTCCAGGTTGGATGCACTGCTGCAGTCTCTCCCACTTAAGATGGCAATTTCGATAAAAAAAAGACAACTTAAATGATACTTTACCTGCAAAAGAACAGTAAATCTAGGTGTATTAGACCTTTCTGAACCTGACGATACCAAATGTGTTATGGTCGAACCAAAAGACAAGCTGCAGAGATCGTCGAGAGATCCAATGGTGCATTCCACTGGGGAGGTAGGTTCTGCCTGTAATAAGGGTCCTGATGATCTAGCAAGTCAGACAGACTCACCATGGCAGATTATTCTCAAGTTCATGCTGGCCATGGACTCAAAGATCCAGAAAACATTACAGAACTTGGAGTTCCAAGCTGCCATGGCTGCATGCCTGAAGAACACAGCCCACTAAGAGGATGCTTGGAGGCCTCGGAGACTGAGATTGATCCGGGAGCTTGCCCGGTGAACTTTTTTCAGCCATACACTGCACGGGTTGGGACTGAAGGATTTCGGACTAGGGACGCGGCTGTTGCAGCAGAGCAAAGCCTTCTCCTGGGATATGCCTCTGCCTTGAAGATTGAGAGCGACCAGGAGATCCAACGAGTGAGCAGTCTCCAGTCATGCCCTGCAAATGGGGGATTGAGGACTCTGGGGCCCAAGAAGAAGTCAGTGTTGTGTCCACCAGAATGGTGCATCTTGTGGAGCTCGATGGGGTGCACGTTGCTTGGTGCCTCGACTTTCTGTATCAGGTTCGTGCTCTACCCAGAAATTGGAAGGGGGGGCGGCAGTGACTTGAAGGCCTCAGAATTCTGTACCTTTCTCTGCACCTAGTGAGGCTCCAAGTGATCAGTACAGAGGCTGCTGCTCGGTGGGTCCTTATCACAACTCTGTGCTTTTCCCTAACAGAAACTTGAACACTGAGCCGAACAGAATTGAGGTCTAGGTTTGGACATTGCAGTTAAAAAAACTACATTGATTGTTGTACTTTACTGATTGAAATGTTAGTCCTGGGTGTGGATTTCTAAGGGAGGTGACATGTTTACCTCCTAATTTGCTTGTTAAACACTTTGGGCAGTATGATGGAAGGGAATGTTTAATATAAGTGAATATTGGGTACGTGGCAATATTGCCACGAGGTGGTCGTGGGATCACCATTCAGAATCCCTTCATAATGTGCCATTTGTTTGAACATTTTGTACTGATACAGTGTTTTATGCTCATAATCCAGAACTGCATAAGCTATAACTACAGTTGCTATCGTAACCGATTAGTATTGCAGTAAAGTTTCCATAGTTTGTAAAGAAATGTTTGCTATGCTCGAGGGGACATGACTGCATTGGGGGTCAATACTGACTTATGTTTACTCCCTAGTCATGTAACAGTTTAAATAACAATTTGCGGACTGTGTTAAATGTCTTTGAATGAAATTTCCCTAATGGACACACCTTATACCGCTGACGAGGCTACCAATTTATTGGGAGACTTTTGGGACTTGATATTACAGGACTTTTGTCCAGGATTATCCCCTATTCCTACTGTACCAGAATGCATGGGTAAAGTATTGTGTATATCAACTATTTGTGGATGTGAACATATATTTCCTATACCCTGTACAAGATCTTGTGGATGTTGTCTGCTTATACAAAAAAATTAATAAAGTATAAAAAACCAACAGTTATTGTGCAAACAAACTGTGTGTGATTATCAAGCCAGCTGAATCTGTGTGGAAGCAGTGTGATTGTTTTGCAAAGAAGGACTGTGCCTTTTTCGAGCAAGTGCAACAAACAAAAATTCTGAGCTTAGACTGTGAGCAGTGATAATGGGTTCAGCAACAGTATATGTTTTCTAAGCAAAAAGGACTGTGGGTTGTATAGTGAGAATGCAACAAACAGGCAAACCCGTGCAAAGAAAGACTGTGGGACTTGTGACTTTTAGCATGTATAAATAGTTCTCTGAATGGATATGGATCACAAAGTCAAGTTTAAAATTGTATAAATGTGCTGAAAGGTACCAGCAGAGCAACTGATTGCAGTTTTGAGTAAATTCAATAGCCAGAAAATCAGAAACACAGTTTTAGCCAGTGAACAAAGCTTGATGCATGAGGAAAGTTGCCACCGCCACTACAGGGCAGGGTCAGCAATGTAAACACAGCAGCAGGGAGTCATTTTGTGAGATAGTAAAGGGACTAACGAGCAATTCAGTAACAAGAAGTTTTTTGCTGGGTTTGCTTTCAGACATGGCTTCGGGAACTCCCCGATACCCAGATCATGCCCAAGCTATGATCGCAGAGGAGGTGGCAGCACTAAGAGAAATAGAGAGAACTTTTTATGGTGAAAGGTTGCCTCCAGATGTAGCAATCCCTAACCATCCAGTGAGACTGTGCATTGTGTGCCTCAAGGCTGGAAGGGATGTGTTTCTGATACCCCACTGCTCAGAGTGCCTTGTGAAGTATGGAATGAGCAGGGGTGCAGTGCCAGAGAGGGCATTACAAATTTGTTTGGCCCCCACATGAACCCAAGTGGGGGATTCTGCATATAGCAGCACGCAGCACCAGGTTGAACCTGTTGGGGGAAGTTCTCCAGATTGTGTTACAGAACGAGAGAGTAAAACTGATGTTGATCCACTGCAAGGGCAGGAACATAGAGAGGTTTCCACGCCTGTGTCCCAGATGGACAGTACAACGGAAGGATCCATGGATCCATGGAACCAGGGTCTGAGTCCTAGCCTAGCAGGGGAGAACAAACTGCAAGAAACACTGAATTGGGAGGTGTCTACTTCTGCACCTTGTAATGAGCGGAATGTCTCAGGAGTGAGGACATTTGCTCACTCCTGGGCTCAGATCATGAGTGAGGAAGAGGAGCATGAAGAATTGTATCTTCATGTTGAGGACTCCAGTGAGTCATCTCAAGCTCTTGCCTCAGAGGAGCCAGAGAGAGAGAGAGAGAGAGAGAGAAAAGGCTCCAGTAACCTTCCACAGAGATGGTAAGGGACAAGTTATTTCATTCTTTGAGTATGCGACACTGACTCAACCAGGATTAGCCACCCCAAGCAGGAACATGGGTCACAGACTTGTGAAGAGTAGCAAGGAGGAGAAACTGGTATGTAGGAGGGATGATGCCATCTATGAGAAGTCCTTTCCTACCTTTCCTCGCTGAGTCTGGGAGGAAATCAAACAGAACAAGCAATCCTGGCTGTTGGAAGAGGCAAGCAAGAATTTGTACTCTGGTGTAGCCCCATGTGTAAGAGACAAAGTCAAAAATGATCGAGTTACATTCTAGAGAATGATCAGGACTCTGTTTATGAACACTGTGTGAATTGTGGATGGGGCAGGGAATGAGACATTTCACAACATCAATTTCGAACACCCAGATAGGGTCACAAGTCCTCGCCCCACACCCTGAGTGATACTACCCTTAATGGTGCCACACCCTGTGAATATACCCAGGATACCTAGAGGGAAGTGAGCAGTGGCAGGCCAGTTGCCTGTCGTCTGAAGCAGCAGCATCCAAGAAGTAAGATTCAGCTATTCTGGCATTCCAGGATTCTTCAGGTGTATCCAGATTCGTCGGCCTAGCAGTGTGTTCCTGTTTCATCACCTGGCCTTCCAGATGACATCAACTCAGCTGTTTTCCTGTTTTATCGCCTGGTTTTCCAGATGACATCAATCCAGCAGTTTTCCCGTTTCATCATTTGGTTTCCAGATGATATCAACCCAACAGTTTCCTGTTTCATTGTTTATTTTTCCAAAGGACATCATCCCAGTAGTATCCAAAAATGCCACCTGGTCTGAAGGAGCGGGGTCCTCAGCTCGTAGAAGTAAGGTGATCCTTTATTTTTGATCTTCAAGGAACTGGTAAGACCAAATTTTCTGTTTACTTTACTGATTTTGCATAATACATCCTACATTTGAAGACTATCCATGGAAATATACTTGTCATCAAAGACTGTCCCATAGATTGTAGTGCTATACAGGCCCTGTCCTGTCCAAGAACTGTTCTTCAGCAGACTCTAGCCTAGGAAAGACTTTTTAATGGACTATGCCTATGGGCAACAGTGAGTTTGTCCCTTGTGTTAAACATTGTAGGTCCTTTTGCCCCCAAATGTGTTGTATAAATGTCTATTGTCCATATTTTTACTTTTGTACTTTTATAGAAAAATATTTTTGGGGTTCTATAGTGTTCAGGTGGAGGTTTAGGCACTGTGCGGAATGCAGAATGTGTTTTGGTGTTTTCTTCTCTTGCAGGTGTTCCTGAGGAAGAAAAGAAGAGTAGAAGAGGATGCAGGAGCTCAGGTGAGTTCCCCTTTTCTTAGTATTTTTAGGATTGTCTGTGGTTAATGGGATGTTAACATGTTTTTCTTCACAGGTGTGAGACTGTGGGGAAAGTTTGGGCAATTTAATGCAATGTAATATGTTTCCTTGTTTTTGTTCATAGGTACCCTGAGAAGTTGTGGGGTAGGTTAGAGGGTAGGATGGCCTGGTGCCAGGTGGAGTAATGACTGCAGATAGTCATTTGCCTGGCCAAGGGTGAGTGTAACTACCCAGTCCCCTGGGGTTACTAGAATCCCATCAGTGTCAGTGGGTTTTTCACCTACTCACTCTCTTGTTTACTTTTCCTTGGCTGAGATGAAAGAGAAGAGGTCATTTAGAACTCACAGCAGCATACGCCACAGCAGCTGACTGTGAGTGGGGAGCTTTAGAATCTTGGGTCAGTTGCTAGAGAGAGTGTGTTGTCAGCAGTCGAAGTGTGAGGAGTGAGAGCTGCTGTGGGCTCTGAGAGGAGAGCCTACTTTCTCACCCTAGTCTTGAGAGTCATCAGCCTGCCCAGAGCGGTGGTGGAAACCATTGTCTACTACAGGATCTCCTGATTTTCATCCTCAGAGGGATGGAAAGGACTGCTAGAGAATGGATCCTAGGGCCAATCCCCTATTTGATCCATGACAAGTTGAAGCTGCCTGTACTCTTCTAACTGTGAGTAGATTTGACTTTGTGCTTCCTGAAGAAAGTACCTGTACTTTGGTGTTTCTCTGGGAAAGGTATACCAGTTCTGTTCTAAGTTTGAGACTTTTCTCAGTTTAAAGTTGGCTGACAATTGTGGGGTCCAGAGGCAGCTATTGCATATTTATTCAGAACTTTAATTTCCACACTCCAAGAAAAGTGTTTCCTAATGCTGGATGTGAAAGTTCATTCAAAGATGCATTTTCATAAGTGTTTTTCAAGACGTTTAAATGTGTAACTGTGAAAGAATTGCTGGGTATGGGCATGGATGGGAAGGGTTGGCAGCCCCTCATCTGGAGTAACCAGTTAAGCACTACAAGTTCCATAAGGGCACCTGGTTATTCAGGACATGGTAGCCAATGTCTGAAGAGTTTACCCCTTGGTGTGGGTTGTGCTAGTAATGAGCCACAGTGTGCCTCATTGTGGCCAGTTGCCACTTGAAGAAGTTTTAAAGTCCTATGCCATATGGGAAATGTGTGTGCTCAGTTGCGGCCATTGCCACTGAAGAGATTTCAATGTCCTATGAAATATGGGACTACATAGAGTTTCTGTCAGATATAATCATTCTATTGTTCTGTATTTCCTTGTGCCATGATGTGTAAACCTCGGGGGTCCAGCCTTGCTCTAGAGAACATCTTTTGGTATAAAGTCACACTCTAGAACCCCAATGCTGGTTTGGACATTTACGCGTTTGCATCCTGTGTGTGGAGTTACTGGGTACCCCTCCGGAAGTATAGGTCTAGCATAGCCCTAGCAAAAGGTTCTCTCCTCAGGACCTGGGTTTTGGTCAAATGTATTGTTTTTGCACACTCCCACCCCTTTTTTCTCACCTCTAGAAGTAAAGAGCCTGGTATACATTCCCAAAGTCTTGGGATGGTACCAATGTCCAAAGTGGTTTCTGCCCAGTCAAGGGTACCAAGGGGTAGCTGTGTAAAGTAGCGGGGGGTGGATGTTACATTATTTATTTATTTATGTATCATATCGGAATTGTAAACTTTTGAGTCAGAGACTCCTTTACAAAGGCGCCACATCAGTTGAACAGTATACAATCATAGACAGATGAACAGAACCATATACAAGCAGATGAGAGAGTCTTAAGATGAACACAGTAGCAATCAACAGGATACACAGTCATAAGAACAGCATTGTAGTAATCAACAGGTCATGTGAGAAAATTCACAATTATAATGTGATTCCCTAGAGTGTTTGCACAGAGGAATTCTAGTCCAGGAGAGGCAGCAGAAGGGCTAGGCTGGGGGGACAGGGAATAAGCAGGACAGGTGTCCTAAAGGACACTAGGCCTTTGACAGAGGAATTAGAATTGTTGCTGAGAGGGTTGAGGTCATGGTGGGGATATATCAGAGCCTAATGCTGAGATGGCCGTGGGAAGAGGTGGAGATAAGAGAAAGGGGCGAGGGGGCTAGTGGCAGATCATAGTCACGAGACAGATGGAGGGGGCTAGAAGCAGTCATTTATTATGAATGAATACCTTTGGGGATTTCTCTTCCTTAGGGTTCTCACTTCTGACTACTTTAGCCTGTGGGGGCAGTTAATGCCTCCCTGCTTCATTCCGCCATGCCCTTTGGCTAGTTTGAATGTACACTAAAGTAACATTTGAATCATTCATGGAGGACTACGGTTCCCCTCCTGGATAGATGCAAACCATCTCCTCTGTATAGGCCCTTATACTTCCAGCTGGGACCCCAGTCCCCGATGTAGTCAAACCGCTTCTCTCTGCACCACTCCTTCAACCATGAGTTGAAGCTCCTGATATGGAGTTCCCTATTCTCCCCCCTGTTGTAGGTGGGCAGCACCTCAGAAAATGCCACTGAGCATGTTACCGGACTACAACCTTTGAGTCATAGGCTCGTTTACAAAGGTAAACCCTGGAAGGGTGAGGGTTGTGGGTTAGAGACACATTACCCATCGGGTTCCACTATACAATTCCTATGTCACTCTGTCAGGGTGGGACTGCCCCATGGAGGTGTCCATGGTACTAACCAGAGAGGATGGTGAGAGTCCTCAGTAGTGGACACCCCAAGGAAGGTGGCAGAGGAACCCAGAGGAAGAGGTTCCTCTGCCACCCCTTCCGAACTCCCTGAACTCCTCCTGCACTATTCCAGCCTCATCCCAAGCCAGATCATTAGTCCTCAGGTAGACAATGACATCCAGCTGTCCCTCCCTTCCTGCTGCCCTAGCTATCCTCAGGATCTGCTATCCATCCCTCCAAGTCATGGCACCTAACCTCCCTCTCCCCCTTCCTTCCTATTCCCAAATCTATCCCTCTTACAGTTGAATCTCCCACCAGGAGTTGCTTCCTCTTCCTCTGGGTTCCTCTGTCACCCTCCTTGGGGTGTCCACTACAGAGGACCCCCACCATCCTCTCTGGTTAGTACCATGGGCACCTCCATGGGGCAGTCCCGCCCTGACAGAGTGACATAGGAATTGTATAGTGGAACCCGATGGGTAATGTGTCTCTGACCCACAACCCTCGTCCTTCCAAAGCCCAACGTAGTCCAACCACTACTCCTCCTTGGCATCCTCTGAGGTAATGGTAGCAGACTTCGTGGTCCCTGGGTGGGAGAGGAGGCCTCCCAAATCCTAGCCAACTCATTCTGGAGTCTAGCAACCTCCTGCCTGATCCCAGAGAGTATTTGCAGATGGGGCAGCACAGCAGTCTCCAGAAGGATACACCCAGGTAATTGTGGGACACAAGACAATAACATTTCACAGGGTATATGTTGTGCTGCATTAATACCCCCCCCGATGGCTGAAAGAAACAAGACAGCAACACTGCACAAGGTGTGTGCTGTGCTCTATTAATACCTCTGAGTGGTTGTGAGACACAAGACAATAACACTTCACAGGTTGTGTGTTGTGCTGTATTAATACCCTGAGTGGTTGTGAGACACAAGACAGTAACACTTCACAGGGTGTATGTTGTGCTACATTAATATTCCTGAGTGATTATGAGGCACACGACAACAACACTTCACAGTGTATGTGTTATGTTGCATTAATACCCCTGTGGTTGTGAGACACAAAACAGTAACATATCACAGGGTGTGTGTTGTGCTGCATTAATACCCCTGGGTGATTGTGAGACACAAGACAATAACACTTCAGAGAGTGTGTGTTGTGCTGCATTACTACCGCTGGGTGGTTATGAGAGACAAGACAATATTACTTCACAGGGTGTGCGTTGTGCTGCATTAATATCCCTGAGTGGTTGTGAGACACAAGACAATAACGCTTCACAAGGGTGTATGTTGTGGTGCATTACTACCCCTGGGTGGTTGTGAGACACAAGACAATATTACTTCACAGGGTGTGCGTTGTGCTGCATTAATATCCCTGAGTGGTTGTGAGACACAAGACAATAACACTTCACAATGGTGTATGTTATGTTGCATTACTACCCCGGGTGGTTGCGAGACACAAGACAATAACACTTCATAGTGTGTGGGTTTTGCTGCATTAATACCCCTTAGTGGTTGTGAGACACAAGACAATAATACTTCATAGAGGGTGAGCTGTTCTGCATTAATACCCCAAGGGTGATTATTGGACAAAAGACAACAGCACTTCTCAGGGTGTGTGTTGTTCTGCATTAATACCCAGGGCAGCTATGAGACACAAGACAATAACACTTCACATGGTGTGTTGTGTTGCATTAATACCCCTGGGTGGTTGTAAGACACAAGACAATAACATTCTCAGGGTGTGGGTTGTGCTGCATTAATTCTCCTAGGTGGTTGTGAGACACAAGACAACAGCATTTCACAGGGAGTGCAATGTGCTGCATGAATACCCCCAGATAAGTGTGAGGCACACGAAAATCACAGTTCTCAGGGTGTGAGTTGTGCTGCATTAATACCCTTGGGTGGTGTGAGACAAAACACAATAAACTTTGACAGAGGAGGGGTTTTATGCTGCATTAATACCCCTGGGTAGTTGCAAGATGTAAGACAACACTTCAGTGTGTGTGCTGTGTTGCATTAATACCCCCAGTGGTTGTGAGAGACAGAAGGCAATTACACTTCAGGGAGTTTACTGTTGTGGAGTGTGGTAGAGGCATAGGTGAAGGAGCATAGGTAGACCAGGATAACTTATAAAATTCACAAGTAGAATTTCATTATAATCGTTAACAGAGTATAATGGAAGGGCAACAGTGAACAACAATGCTGTGTTCACTTCGAGTGGTTGTCATGACAACCAAGTAGAGTTTGAGAGCAAAGCTCGAGAGATCTTCATTGCCATGACAACCCCGAGAAGTGAACTCAGTACTGTTGTTCACTATTGCCTATCCATTGTTTGTTATAGTGTATGGGCAACAGTTAAACAATTACTGAGCATTTCTTGAGCATTGTGCAGCTGTTTCCATCTTTCTCCATGCCATCTTGATCAACTGCCCCCCACTCACACGGCTCGATTTTTTTGCAAATAAAGAAACTGGAGCAAGTGTACTCTTATCCCGGAGTCCACAGTGTCTCTCCATGTTTTCCTTGCTGTGTCCACAAGCCAGATTCAGTGGTTAATGGAAGCCATAAGCACAATTTAACAAGATGTTTGATCAGCAACGCTGCGATTGGAGGTGGAAGCAGCAGCGCATTTCGACATTCAAAGTTGTAGTAGCAGAAAAATAAAATTGTACAGGACAGCTCTTTATAAAGGCAGTATGAACAAAAATTTCTCCATCTGAATCTGCCAGGACAAACATTGCCCTGTTTATCAAAGATGTTTTTGCCTGGCAGTTTAAACCATGCATCCTGTTGTTGTAAGTTATTGTACATCTTCTGTTTTCCACAAAATGTATCAAAACTTTGTCAGTTTTCTACCTGAGGGCAGACTGAAGAGCATATCTCATCTTAACAGGTGCAACAAAATTATGCATGTTATCCTAGTGCTGGTTTCCTGCAGACAGTTCTGTAAACAAGCTTGTGGAGGTCATACGAACATACGAATGTGCCAGCAGAAACAGACCACCCAGTCTATCTAAGTCTGCTCGAGTGTGCAGCTAGCACCCCTAGTTTGCAGCTTCCCCACCCCCTCCCTTTTGTCATCCCACTGCCACCCCACCTCCCCCACCTCACTCCTCTCCCTGTTCCCAGTCCCATGCCCTTTTAAAGTTGTTCACAGATTTACATGATACCACCCATTCTGGTAGTGCATTCCATTTTGCTACCACCCTCTACATGAAATAGTGTCTCCTCATTTCCCTCCTAAATCTCCCCCCCCCCTCTATTCTTAGCCCATACCCCTGGTGTTCCTCCCCCTCCTTAGCTTAAAGACCTCATCTGCCCCATCCTTATTGATTCCTCACAGATACTTGAATGTCTCTATCGTGTCCCCCCCGTCCCTTGTATCCTCCAAGGTGTACATATTCAGGTCTCCCAGCCTGCTGTCATAGTCTCTCCCCTCCATTCCACATATCATCTTTGTTGCCCTCCTCTGCACCCTCTCCAGTAGCCTGATATGACGCTTCAGGTATGGCCTCCAAAACTGCACGCAGTACTCTAAGTGCAGCCTTACCAGTGACCTGTAGATGGGCAAGATCACCTCTCTTCGCCTAGACAAAAAAAACCTCGCTATACACCCCAGCATTTTGTTCACTTTTGCAGATGCTCTCCTGCACTGGGCAGTGCTGTTCATGGTCCGTGTTATCATTACCCCTAGGTCCTTTTCCTCCTCAGTGATCCCCAGCTTAACCCCCCTCCCCAGTCAGTATTCTCCCCTTGGGTTCTTTGCTCGGAAGTGCATAACCTTACACTTCTTTGCATTGAACCTCAGCTGCCACCTCTCTGACCACTCCTCTAGCTTGCTTAGGTCCCCCTGCAGCTGCTTCCATCCCTTCCCTCCATCTACCACTGCTCTGATTTTGGTGTCGTCAGTGAACAGACTTACCTTGCTCACCATCCCGTGTGCAATGTCTGATATGAAGAGCCCAAATAATACTGGTCCCAGCACAGAGCTGCTCATCACCGGCCTTGGAGTTGAGAACTCCCCTCCCACTACCACCCATTGCAGCCTCCCACTCAGCCAGCTTGTAATCCAGTTCATCATTTTTGCCCCTACCCCTACACCAGTTAGGTTCCCTCCAAGCCGCCCATGAGGCACCGAATCAAAGGCCTTGCTGAAGTTCAAGTAAAGAACATCCACCGCATGACTCTTATCCAGCTCACCTGTCACCCAGTCATAA
Source organism: Neoceratodus forsteri (assembly GCA_016271365.2). NCBI lineage: Eukaryota > Metazoa > Chordata > Ceratodontiformes > Ceratodontidae > Neoceratodus > Neoceratodus forsteri. Next base: position 64,388,309 of record CM028131.1, read on the forward strand.
TATTGTATCAGGTTGGTTTGACAAGATTTCCCCTAAATGAACCCGAGCTGTCTCACATCCTGGAGGCCATTGTCCTCCAGGTACGACACTAGTCTTTCTTTTAGTATCATTTCCATGAGTTTGCACACTATGGAGGTGAGACTTACCGGATGATCATTACCCATTTCATCCCTTGGTCCACTCTTGTGTAATGGTACTACATGTGCCATCCTCCAGTCCAGTGGTACACATCCCAACTCCAATGAGGTGCTGTAGAGATCTGCCAGTGGCTCCTCCTTGTCTACCTTCAGTGCCCTCAGTCCCTCTAGGACTCTGCCTCCCTCAATTCTTCCATCTGTCGCCTCTTCTCCCCAGTATACCATGAGGAGGGCACTGGGGAAAGGGCACCAACAATAATGGTGACCCGCTCCTCAGCGCATCCCTCGAGGGCTATGGTAGGGTAGGACGGCTGGATGGGGCGGGGTGAATATAGCGACAGAATGTCACTATACATATGCATGTTGGGGTGGCGAGCATGCACAGCGAGGGGGCAGGAGGGGATGTGGGGGTTGTGCCATGGTGGGTTGCTGAGCCGACCCAGTGGTGTGGTAGGTGGGTTGCCGGTGCTGGTCAACAGGGTACTGGGTTCAGGTCCAGGCGCTGGTGCGTTTTTGTTGCGCCTGGCCTGAACCTTTTAATTTTTTAATGTTTGCACCCCCCCGGAGTTGAGAATCCTTTAGTAGGGGGTGGGGGGGCACATCCCCCCACATAAAACATTAAAAAAGTAAGTCCCCGGCGATGTTTTGCTGTGCACCGGGGTGTCACAGTGCCGAAAAAACATTATGGCACTCTTGACTTCTTGATAACAGCAATCGCCTTCAGGCTGTCACCATTATCACATAGAACCCCTCTCCCCCCGTCCCCACTCTCCCAGCCCATGGTGGTAGCGGTCCCCACCTTTCTTCCGTGAACACTGAGCAAAAGTAATCATTCAGTGCTTCCACCTGTTCTCCCCTTTTCCATCTACTCCCACCTTTTTATCCTCACTATTGCCTCCCGATGTATCTGAAAAATCCCCCCATTCCCTGTGCTAATCTCAGCTCCTTCTGGGCCTTGGCTTCTCTCACTTTTCTGGTCACCTCCCTGGACCATCTTGCATACTCCTCCCTGTCCCCTTCCTTTCCCATCCTCCTATACCTCTGGTGCACCTCTCATTTTGCCCTCACCACCTCCACTACCTCGCTGTTCAACCAGCATGGTTTCCTTGCTCTGCTCCTTTTACTCTGTGTCTTGGTGCAGGCTTCCATTGCCTCTATAATACCCCGTTTAATAATATTCCATTTCTACTCTGCGTCCATCTCCTGCCTTATGCCCTCCAGTTTCACTTTCAGTACTTCCTGCATTCTCCCAAAGTCCGCCCCCCTGAAGTTTACCACCCGGGTTACTGATTTCTCCATCTCTCTGACCATCATATTAAACCACACCGGTTGGAGATCGCTTTCGGCTAGTGGGCTACCTCCCCATTTGACAATACCAGATCTAAAGTGTTCTTTAGCCTAGTAGGAACACTGACCAACTGTGTCAGGAGACCCTCCTGGATCGCATCCAGGAGCATTTGCTCCCTAGCACTGGAGGAGACCGGAATGCTCCAGTCAGCCCCCGGCAAGTTGAAATCCCCCACAATGACCACCTTCACTTTTCTACATATCTTTGTGATTTGTTCCACTAATTCCCTGTCAAGCTTCTCAGACTGGGACAGTGGCCTGTATACCACCTCAGACCTCAGTTTCCCACCCCTTGAGTCTAGGAGCTGCAGCCAGATTGCCTCTGTTCTCCTTTCTTCCCCCTCGTCCCTTGTGCATTTGATGCCGTCCCTCACATAGACTGCCACCCCACCCTCCCTCCCTCCTTATGGTCCTTCCTGTATAATTTGTACTCTGGGATTGCCAGATCCCAGGCCCAGTGCTCAGTTGTCCACGTTTCTGTGACAGCTGCAATATCCACCCTCCACACTGCCAAGAGTGCCTGTAGCTCAGCTGATTTGTTGCCTAAGCTTCTTGCATTCAGCAAGACCATCCTCCATCCTGCCCACTTCCCTTCACTACCCTCCATCTCTTCCCTTCTACTCACTCCCTTTTCGGCCACCCTGAGTTCTTCCCTGCTAATCTGGGGGGTAGTCTGTAACTCCACTCTATTGGATCCCTGCCTACCTGCTGTCCACTTGCACCCCCATCTAGTTTAAATCCACCTTTGTTGCAATATACCTCCCAGTCTTTGCTTTAATACCTCCTTCCCCTCCCCTCTCAGATGCAGCCTATCCCTTGCAAACAGATTGATTTTATCCAAGGTATTGCCCCAGCTGCCCACAACCCCATACCCCTTAGTTTGACACCATCCTACCAACCATGTGTTCAACTCCCTAATCCTCTCCTTTGTCACTGTGCTTGCACAGGGTACTGGGAGCACCTCGGAGAAGGCCACAGACTCTGCAGTCTCCTTGCACAACCTTCCCACTTCCTCAAACCTCTCCCTTTTTACCTCCATTGTTTCTCCCCTAGGTCATCTGTCCCCACATGTACAACAGTGTGCAGTTTCCTCCTACCCCTCCTTGCGCACCTTAGGATTGCCTGTCCTGCTTTGTCTGCCTTTTATCCCGGGATGGACTCCACCCATATCCAACTGTGCCCCTCCCCCATGCTGCCCCATCTGATCCCCTTGAGTATGGAGTCCCCCAACACCAGTACATCCCCCTCCTCTTTTCTTGTGCCCAATGCCACCCCCCACCCAGGTTCTCATTCTCGGGACCACTCAAGATGGTGCTTTTACCATTCGCCCCAGCGTCTTCCCCTGCCCTCTCAATTGAGACCCTCCCTCCTCATTTGACTGCCAATCTCCCTCTCCCTCCTCTCCTCTCCGAGTATTATCACTCCCCCTGCCACTAGTAATGCCCCTCACTCCCTCCTCTTCATGAGTACTATCCCTTGTGCAATCTTCTCCTGTGTCCTCTTCCCCACGTGTTGCTAGTAGAGCAAACATGTTCCCTACCCTCTTTGCCTTACTATGTGTTACATAGATACATAGATACATAGACAGTGTCGGCAGATATGGGCCTATGGCCCACCCAGTCTGCCCATTTGAGCTTGTAAGTTCAGTTTGTTTTCCTAGAAGTCTGTTGCCCCTTACCCCTGACCTCTAGAATTCCTTTATGTCTATCCCATGCATTCTTAAATCCCGTGATTGTTTCAGCCCCCACCACTTCCTCTGGCAGGGTGTTCCACTTGTCCACTACCCATTCTGTGAAGAAATTCTTTCTCATGTTTCCTCTGAATCGTCCTCCCTCCAACTTCATCCCATGCCCTCTAGTCCTGGAACATCTTTTTCGCTTAAAAATAGTGTTTTCCTGCACCCTGTTCCTCCCTGTAAGATACTTGTATGTCTCTATCATATCCCCTCTCCCTCCTCTCCTCCAGGAGTACATGTTCAGTTCCTTCAACCTGTCTTCATAGGACTTGTGATGCAATCCATGCACCATCTTTGTTGCCCTCCTCTGAACCTTCTCTACCCTGTCTATGTCCTTATGTAGGTATGGTCTCCAGAACTGTACACTGTACTCCAGGTGGGCCTCACTAGTGTCTTGTATAGCGGAATTATGACCTCCCTTTTCCTGCTGGTGATGCCCCTGCCTATACATCCCAGCATCCCATTTGCTTTACCTGCTGCCTTGTCACACTGTTTCCCTACCTTGAGGTCATCAGAGATGACAACCCCAAGATCCTTTCCTGCTTGGTGCATGCTATATCCTCACCCCCAACTGATATATTGTGCCAGGGTTTTTGTGCCCCATATGCATTATGTTGCACTTCTTTGCATTGAATTTCAACTGCCAAACCCTTGACCATTCTTCAAGTTTCTGCAGGTCGCTTCTCATTCTGTCTACACCCTCTGGTGTGTCTACTCTGTTACAGAGCTTTGTGTCATCAGCGAACAGTGAAATTCTGCCTTCTAGGTCCTGCGCAATGTCACTGATGAAAATATTGAATAGGACCGGTCCCAGCACTGATCCCTGTGGTACCCCACTGGTCACTCTTCCCTCTGTGGAGTGACAGCCATTTACCACCACCTCTGTGTCCTGCCACCCAGCCAGTTACCTACCCACCACCACTACTGTCCTGCCACACCCATATTCCCAGTTTGTGTAATAGTCTTCTATGTGGCACAGTGTCAAAGGCCTTGCTGAAGTCCAGATAGGCCATGTCCACTTCCCTCCCTGATCCACCTCCCTAGTCACCCAGTCAAAAATTCAACGAGGTTGGTCTGACATGACCTCCCCTGGTGAAACCATGCTGTCTTGGGTCCTGTGGTCCATTGACAACCGAAGTTCCACCAATCTCTCCTTCAGTAGTGCTTCCATGATCTTCCCCACTACCGAGGTGAGGCTGACTGGTCTGTAGTTCCCTGCTTCCTCTTTGTTCTCACTTTGTATAAGGGGACTACATCTGCTGTCCTCCAGTCTTTGGGTACCTCCCCTGTTTCCAGTGATCGGCTAAACAGGATAGCCAGAGGTTCAGCCACCACCTCTCTTAGTTCTTTAAGGACCCTGGGGTGCACCCCATCTGGCCCCATTGCTTTATCAACTCTTATTACTTCCAGTTCCTTCAGGACCCTTTCTTGTGTAAAGGGACTTGTGTCCATTTCTGCACCATTCTCACCCCTTGTTTTCTCCTCCCTCCTGCCTACTACTGCTCCTTTTTTGCTAGGTCCTATTAGAATCCACCCTTCATCAGCTGGCTTCCTGTCTAGTTTGTCCCCTCCCACAGACCATCCCTTGATCCACTGTTCCTTCTCTGTGTTGCCCTCCAATACTCTCAGATGTCAGCCCTCCTACTGATGAAACCCTCCCTTCAACCTCCCCAGATCCCTGCCAAGCCACTGAGCCTCTTCCTTGAATCTCCCTAGCCTGTGGCATATAGGGCACCCTCCCAGCCTCCACAGTATGTTCATCCGCATTGCTGCCCCACAACCATTGTACCCCACAATCCTACCCACGGTCCACACTACCCATACAGAACAGTTTCTCTATATTGATTGCAGTTGTTTATGAACACAATTACAAACCCACCAATAGCATTCCCAGGTCTCACAAACACATACAGTCCAGAAATTAGACATTTGCCCCAGGTCCTCTTTAGGACTCTTCCCCCCACTTTAAGTGGTGCTGTTGTGCCCCCATTGAGCTTAATTCCAAAAAACATAGCCACTGAGGCCTTTAAGGTAAATTCAAAAAGACACAGCCACAGAAACCTTTAAGCTTAATTCAAAAAGACACAGTCACAGAAACCTTTAAGCTAAGTAAAAGAAAAAAAATAGCAAAACGTCCAAAAATTCTCTCCAAACTAACTCTCTCTACAGCAAGTAGAATTAACTAATCTGAGCCCAGGCTCTAACAGAAATTTTAATACAAAACGCCCTTGCATGCAGCATAAGACAGCCAACTACAGTAATAACTGGAAACCACAGTCCTACTCATAAGATCTACAGACCTACTCATAAGTTATTTATATATCTTTAAGAATTAGCTCGTATGGCTGTTCCTTGTTTCCTCCTTCCTGACCTGTCCTGAGGGCTCAGGTCAGTTTGCAGCTCCCCAAGCTCCTCCCTCACAGCCTTCAAACCCAACCCCTAGTGGCATTTCAGTATTTAAGAAAGGCTGGTGGAAGTGGTCAGTGGGAGGACTTCTACTCCAGCCACAGAAACCTTTAAGCTAAATTCCACTTTAAGCTAAATTAAAAAAAAAATGAAACAATAGCAACACTTACAAGAATCCTCTACACACTAACTCTCTCAACAGCAAGTAGAATTAACTAATCCTTCTTCTCCTGTAGTTTAAAAAACAATAGCAAAACTTATAAAAATCCTCTCCACAGCAAGCAAAGTTAAACAATCCTTTTCTTCTGCATGTCAAAAGGAATCTCAAGGTCAACCCTCATGTTCCAGACTATATTTTCCAATAAACCCAAGCAGCTTTCTGTAATCATTTCAACAATATAAGTATATATGTTTGCAAACCAAGGGACCTCAGTTTCGCATAAAGATTCACATGTATTTTTTTTAACCACAGAGCAGTGAGGGGAGAATGAAAGAAAAGAAATGACAAGTTAAAGAAGGGAGATAATGGAGGAAATTGTGGGACCATCGGAATGACCAGTTCCTATGTACCACCAATTTTGCTTGTGCAATCACACAGGCAAGAGATGGGCAAGTGGCAGAAAAAGAGAGGACAAAATAGATCCTTGCTTTTAACTCTCTCTACATAGTAAATGGGACAGGGTCTTACCCGACCATGTCACCCACACCCCCTTTAAGAGGGAGTCTGTTTTTTTTTTCTTGAGTTCAGTGAGGGGAGTAGCTAACTGGGAAAAGTTAGGAACCAATCTCCAGTAGTAACCTGCCAGATCTATAAATGATTTGACATTTTTCTTTGTTTTAGGACAGTACTGTTGGCTTCAGCTTCTATCTTGTAACTCTCTGGCTTTACTTCTCCATTTCCCATGCTATAACCCACATATCTAGTTTCCTGCATGCCTAAAGTGCACTTGGTAAAACTGATGGTCAGACCTGCATTTTTGATTGACTTGAATAACTGCTCAAAGGTGTTCCAGGTGACTTTTCCAGTCTGGACTGTACAGCATAATACCATCCAGGTAAGCAGCACAATAACCACTGTGAGCAGTTTGAATCACATCCATGTACCACTGGAACATAGCAGGTAGGCCATGTAAACCAAATGGCACAGTGGTGAACTGACAGAATTCAACTGCACTGGAAAATTAAGTTTTATCTCTGGATTGTTTAGCTAGGGAAATTTGCCAGTAACCCTTCATGAGATCAAGCATACTAATGTACTTGGCACTTCCCAGTCTGTCCACCAAATCATCTATCCGGGGCATTTTATAGCTGTCAAACACAGGCACTTGATTAAGTTTCCTAAAATCAAAGCAAATTCTTACGCCCTGCTTCTTTTTTATTTACAGTCACCATTGATGATGACCAAGCACTTCTCAACTCTTCTTTGATACCCAGTTCTTTCATTTTTTGTATTTCCTTAACCAAGTCATCTCTTAACTGCTCTGGTATCTGTATGTCTTTTATCTGATAGGGTGAGCATTCCCTGCCATGATTTCATGCTCAACCCCTTTTGCTGCACCTGGCACTGTGGTAAAAGTTCTTTTAAATGTCTTTACCAAATTACAAATTCCTGCAGTTTGTTCTGTGGGCAAGGAAACATTCTCCTTTACAGCATCAGAAGTTACCATTTGTTCCAGTCTGTCATAAGCTATATCAATATCTTCTTCAGCAGTTTCTGGTAAGACTAACAAAGCAACCTTTGGTGTTTTTTCAACCAAGTTCTTTAGGAGGTAAGCATGGTGTATCGGGATACGATTTTTTCTTATTAGGGGTCTCAGTCTGTTAGTTAACTGCACCAGTTCATCTAAAAACTTCGTAAGGCCCTTGCCACTTCATTAGCAGTTTGTTTTCTGTAGTGGAAGATCCAGAAAAAAAAGACGATTTGATACCTTTTATTGGACCAACATAGATGTCACAAAAGAAAGCAGGTGCTTAAGCTTTCGGACTACAAAGTCCTTCATCAGAAACTAATGCCAGTTATTTTGGAAGAATATATTCTAATAAAGATCAGCTCATACATAAACAGACAAAAGTGTTGTAAAGAATCCCATTGGCCTACAAATTGCATTTAAAAGTCAACATAAACCATATAGAGAACACAGGCTGACTGCTATCAAGGAACGGCAAGTCAAGGTCAAATGTCACGGAACAGATAACTCCCTTCTAAAAAGAACTTATAAAACCCACTTGAGGTTAATTTTAAACTATTCGTGTGTGCTTGTGTGTACATATGGAACCAAATCCCACTGACCTAAGCTTTCATTTAAAAATCAACCTAAAATAAGGATAAGGAAAACAGGAAGAGTCTAATCCAAAGGAAAGCATTTCAAGGTCACAGTTGCAGAATGAATAACTTTTTATCTGAGAGAAAACATAGAATACATTTACTTTAATTAAGACCTTGCCTGTGTATGTTAGTGCATACATTTGAAAATAACTGTGATTTTAACCCCAAGTTAGGATAGGTTAAGAAATTATAGTATACAATACTAACAAGTCTTTTAAATAAGAAATTACCTTTATGTATGGCAGGGTTTCTCAAACGGTGAGGCCAGCCTCCCAGGGGAAGCCACAACCTGTTCCAGGGGAGGCTCAAGCAAGCCTTAAAATGTACTATATTTAAATGTCAAGTCTGGGATGCTTTGTGTGAAAAGATGCTTCAATCTGAAAGTGAATAATGGTATGCGAATTTATGTACAAAATGGGTTACCAGGAAAGTGGCACTCAAAAAGCATTTGTTTCCTGGTGTGACAGCTGGGAAAGCTGAATGGATGAAATACAAGTCTTGGAAACTGTGCAAAACAAAATGCAAAATAATACAAATGAATACATTTGAACATTCTACTGGCTGCAGAAAAGCACAAATACAAAGGTTAAGTGGAGAGCTACTTGAAGCAAGAACAGGAACAAAGCAAAATGTTCCCTGAAAAGGTGTTTCAGAACAAGGTAAAACTGACAAAGAAAGCAATCTGACTCATGAAGGTGTTGCAACGAGGGGTAAATAGGGTCCAAAACTCAGAAGTGTGGAGAGAGCAGGCTGACATGGGGAGGGGGAGTTATACAGAAGGACAATAATAAGTTCAATAAAATGAGAATAAACTCAACTACTCAAAGGAATTTCATTGTGTTCCTTGTATACTGTGCAAAGTATGATAGTTATTCTGACTATGGTGAGGCCCAACTTTTTTTTATATTAGGGGGAGACTCAAGATCTTTTCCAAGGCTTGGGGAGGCTCACAATGGCAAAGTGTGAGAACTACTGATGTATGGCAATTAGTGGATTTAAAAATAGGCTGCCCTAGTGTGAACAATAATTATTCACACTAGGGCAGCCTAGTGAGAACAATAATTATTCACTAGCTGTGTCACACTTTCAAACAGTGTTAGCCCTATTAGGAGATGCATGTCCTCAGCCCTCTGCCCAAACAGTCAATATTTTTCATGAATATTAATACCTACAGTATACTGCTCAACCAAGATCCCTCTGCAACTTTGTATCCAATGCTAAGTGTTTGTGTACAATTAAAAATCAAACCTAGCCAGCCCATTGACACAGCAGTTGGATTTTCATCTGTGATGCCAGCGACCCGGGTTCAGGAACGGAATCGCGTCGCTGGAGAGCCGATCAGGGGAGAAGGATGGAGCATCCGGGGACAGCTCTCCTTCTCTGGGGGGGGAGGGGGGATGCACATCAATGCCTGCTGACTCCTGGCGGAGGCCGGGAGTATGGCAGAGATGTCCGGATTGGTGCTCAGGGGGGTGTGACAGACGTCGGCATATGCCTTGATGTCAGGACATCACTCCCCACAGAAAATCAGGAAATGCTTCCTGTCTGGCCGGATGATGGTCTCTCTGTCCTCCGCTGTTGCCAATTCCACAGCCGACACACCTCAGCAATACCCCGGGCCAATAAATGATGCACTGGCCACCCCCAACGGTGCCTTTCCCCTCGGAGGAGGGGAACCCGTCCAGTGAAGGGATACGCCGGGTTACCCATGGGGAATTGCAATATGGGGTTGGTAGCCGGTGTGGGAATTGGGGCAGGCAGTCGGTAGAGGGCGCTGGAGACTCGAAGGAGTGGGCAGCCAGGAAGAGGGGAGGCGCCAAAAAAAAAATCAAACCTAACAAGGACTCCCTAGTAAGTGAGACACTGCATCCTAATATGTCCATGTATCAAAACAAGGACTCTCTAGTAAAGGAAATACTGCAGGGTTTTATTTAACTCCAAAAATTGATTAGCGTTTTGCTCATAAAAGTGCTAAAACAATGTGAAAATGCATAGCACTTGCCTCACTGTGTTTAACAAACATAACACTTCTAGAAAACCTATATAAATACTTTCTGTACAGTTAGCATTGTTGCAAAGAAAAAAACTGCTAATCAATTATTTAAAACCCTGTACTGTATCCTAATATGTCCATGTATCAAAACAAGGACTCCCTAGTAAGTGAGATACTGTATCCTAATATGTTCATGTATCAAAATGTGTCAGTATGTATCAAGTCTTCTGTATACACAAGAACAGTTTTGGAAATCTGAGACTAAAACTGAGGGAATCTACCACCCACCCCCATGCCTTACAAACTCCTCCCCCCCTTTGGGGGGTGGGGTTAAAACCAATGTATTGATATCTAATTAGAAGGAATCATATATCCATTATGTATGTGAACATATAGTAATACCACAATGTACCCCCATTATATGTCCATTTACTAAATGCCAAGAGTTTGTGCACATATAAGAAGCAAGCATAACAAAGACTCCCTTGTTATTGAGATACTGGTATCCTAATATGTCCATTTATCAACATGTGTCCATATATATGCCTTACCCCATAACATCCACATCACCCTCCTCACCTCCATTGAGAAGTAAAATGAGCTTGACCTCTAAAGCCTGCCTCCGTTATGTATTTTTAAAATGTCCTTTCAAAACGAGTACCGACATATCTGAGATGAGGGGGATCAGACTGAGATAAGCACTGTCCCACTGTTTTTTCCATCATCTTCATTTTACTAGCATGTCTGTGTGAGTTAATTTGGGTTCAGAGAGGTTGTCCCGTCTGTCCCACATATCCTGTTTGTGGACATCTCTTGCATTGAATAAAATAAACATTTTGAGATGCACATGTGTAGTTCCCCATATCCTGAATTGTCTGTTCCATGGAGTATTGATACAACTGGAAGCAGAAATGTGCTCACAAGTCTCACATCTAGTGTAATTGCAGGGTCTCGTGCCATCTAGTAGTCTGTTATTTTGTTCTGGTGCAAGTTTACTCATGACAGTCAGGTTGGTTAAATTAGGTGGTTGTTTAAAAGACAGTAGTGGTATTTCTTTAAAAATGTATTTTAGGGTCTCATCCTCACTGAATATTGGTTGGATGTCCTTAACAACTTTACGTAGATGCTCCAGATCAGGATGATATGTAACTACTAAGGATATTCTGTTGGTGGCAGTGCTTTATTTATACTGAAGTAGTTGTTCCCTTGGTATCTGCATTGCACATTCTACCGCTCTGTCAAATTCTCTGGATGAATGCCCCTGCCCAATGAATGGTCTTTTTCAGTGTGGCCAAATGTCTATCTCTGTCCTCCTCACTTAAACAGATACGGTGGTATCGCAGCACTTGGCTGTACATTACAGATTTTTTAATGCACCTTGAGCGATTACTGTTCCTATGCAAGTATCCTTGTCTGTCTGTGGGTTTCCTGTAAATGCATGCCTGCAAGGTTCCATCCTTGATGGTGACTGTGGTGTTCAGAAAGTTAACACTGGTGTCAGAATATTCCAGGGGAAGTTTAATGGATGGGTGGAGGTTGTTAAGTTCCTGATGAAACTCTGAGTGTGTCAGTGCCCTCTGTCCAAATTATAAATAAATCATCAATATAATTGAAATAAGCAAGTGGTTCATGTGTGTAGTACCTTAAAAGATTTTCCTCCAAATTTGCCGTGAAAAGGTTGGCATATTGTGGAGCCATCCTGGGACCCATTGCTGTTCCCATGGTTTCAACATAATGTTTAGCACCGAAGCTGAAGTTGTGTGTCAGAATAAATTCAATATGTTTCCTCACCACTTCTGGGCCGATGTGTTGGTGTGTTTAAATGTAATTTTTAGGCCAATGGGATTCTTTACAACCTTTTTGTCTGATTTTTTAAGTATGATCTGGTCTGTGTAGTCTGAAAGCTTAAGCACCTGTTTTCTTTTGTAACATCTATGTTGGTCCAACAAAAGGTATCAGATCATCTTTTTTTCTGGATCTTTTGTTACAAGGACCAATACGGCAACAATAATATTTTTCTGTGCTTTCTGTACTGGGTAACAGCAATAAGACATTTTCACCTTGCTCAAAAACATTTTCTTTTACTCCATGGTCTTAATACACATTCTGCTGTTTTGGGACTTCCTCCTGATGACTGTGGACAATTTCAAACTATTTTGGCAGTTTCTTTCTCAGAGCACACATATGAGATGTAAAAGATTCTTTCTGAGGGGGGTTAGCTTCTTATGTTTCATGTATTACATCTAGTAAGGGTGGTAGAGATAAAGGGGGAAGGAGGGAGGGCAAAAATGAAAAATTGGGGTCAACAAGAAGAGTGAAAACAAAATCTGGAACTGTGTGAATGCTAGAAGTCTAGGAAATAAGATTCTGGACCTAGAGGCCATCATGGCAGAGGCCAACCTGAATATTGTGGCCATTACTGAGTCATAGTGAACTGAAAACCATGACCAGGACATGGCTATTCCAGGCTATACTCTGTGTAGGAAGGAACGTGTGGGAATGAAAGGAGGGTGTGTGGTGCTTTATGTGAAGGAAAGCATAAATGCAGCAGAGATACAGGGAATAGAGGAGGAGGCAGAAGTACTGTGGGACACCCTGGAGATGGGGAATGGAGTTACTATTCTCACTGGAGTGATCTGCAGGCCTTGAGCATAGGGCAGGAATTAGATAAGGTACTGGTGGAAGCCACTCATGAGATGGCAGAAAAGGGGGAGGTGCTGTTGGTGGAGGACTTCAACCTGGCAGATGTAGACTGGAGCCTCCCAGCAGTGGCTTCGGCTAGAAGCAGGGACATCTTGGACTCCCTGCAGGTAGTGTTCCTCAGATAATTAGTCAGTAAACCCACTCATGATCAGGCAGTACTGGACCTGGTACTCACTAACAAGGACAGTATTGCAGACATCAAGGTGGGAGACCACCTGGGGACCAATGATCACCATATGGTGTAGTTTAATATAAGAACAGCTGTGGAATCGAACCACACAAGCGTGTGGGTCCTGGACTTCAGGAGGGCAGATTTTATAAAGATAGGTGAATACCTCAGGGATGACATGACAGATGGGATGGCCTGTGTGGGGTGGAAGAACAATGTGCGAAGGTAAAAACAGCATAGTACAGGCAACAAACTTCTGCAATAAACAAATGAGCAAAAGCAAAAGGAAAAATAGACCGCTATGGTTCTTAAAAGAGGTGGTTGAAAGGTAAAGGCTAAAAGGGTAGCACTCAAAAGATATAAGGAGACACAGAGGGAGGAGGATAGTGAGGTGTATCAAGGAAGTGGAGGGGAAACAGGGAAAGCAGTAAGGAGAGCAAAGGTGCAATCTGAAAAGAGAATAGCCCAGGAGGTAAGACAAGACAGTTTTTAGGTATGTATGTGAAAAGAGGAAGACCAGGAGTAGGACTGTAAGGTAGGGGTGGGCAAAAAGTACAGTTATGTAAGAACTTACCGTAACAGTAGATCTTCGAGAGAGGCTCTTGCAGTAGGTAATTACATATAGGACTGAAGCCGGCAGGCATCAGGACCCCACGGAAAAATTTCTAGCTAGCAGTATCTGGTGGGGGACTGCCCCCACTTCGGGTGACAGACGTCATGCGATGTCAGTATAAAGGGGCGGTCCCCCATGCCAACCTTCCAGTTCTTTCCCGACAAAGTCCAAAAGGCAAGAAGCGAGAGAAGCAACTATTTCCCCCCTGGAAAAGGAGCTGAAAAGGCTAAGGGGGATGGAGGGCGGGAAGGTATTAACTACTGCAAGAGCCTCTCTCAAAGATCTACTGTTAACGGTAAGCTCTTACGTAACTGTACTATCTTACTTCAAGAGGGCTCTTGCAGTAGGTAATTACATATAGGACTGAGTCCCAAGCAGTCTGGAACAAGGAAGAGCACTCGGGAGGAGGAAAACTACCACCAATAGAACCTCCGGCTATAATGGTCTAGGAAAGAAGACCTTGCAGAACAGCTAACCTGAAGCCAGCTCTACAGTGAGAGACAATGTACAAACTGTAGTGCTTCGTAAAGATATGAACAGAAGTCCAAGCTGTGGCTGCACAAATATCAGCCGCTGACACATTCTTGAAACAAGCAGCAGAGGCAGCAACACCCCTAGTGGAGTGACCTCTGACTTGACCTGGCAAGGTCTTGTGATACTTGTCATAACAGAAAGTGATACAATGAGCCAACCATTTCGAAAGGCATTGCTTGGAAACAGCACTGCCCTCTCTTTTGCGAGCAAAGGAGACAAACAGTTGATCAGTCTTTCTGAGATCCTTCATCCTGTTGGTATAGTATCTCAGAATCTGGTGAACATCCAAAGTATGCAAGAGGTACTCCCCTTGATTGGAATGTTGCGTAAAGAATGCAGGCAGTTCCATAGATTGATTCAGCGTAGATTCCGCTACCACCTTAGGAAGAAACTTAGGCTTGGTACACAGAGCCACACGTTCCTTGTGGAAAATCAGGTACAGGATTTTGCACATTAAGGCCTGAAGCTCGGAAATTCATCGAGCAGAAGTAATGGCCACCAGGAAGAGAGCCTTCCAGGAAAGGAACTTTAGGTCTGTTGATGCTGATGGCTCAAAAGGAGGCAGGGTAAGCTTCTCCAGAATAAAATTCAAGTCCCAAAGGGGGGCAGGTGTGTGAATGGGGGGTCTCAAATGAAGAGCCCCTCTCAGAAAGGTTTTAGCGACTTCTAGCTGTGCAAAGGATCTGTCCCCAAAAGGAACATGGTAAGCAGAAAGAGCTGTCACATGAACCTTCAAAGAGGAATGACTGAGACCCAGGTTGAGAGGTGACGCATATAATCCAGGAGCCTTCCGACAGGACAGGCAAATGTCTCGAAATCTCTGGAAGAGGCCCAAAAAGAGAACCTTTTCCATTTCATGGCGTAGGTGGATCGAGTGGAAGGCTTTCTGGCCTCCACCAGAATCTAAGCCACCTGCGGCGAAACCCCGAACCGGGATTGAACTATGTCTGCAGGAGCCACGCATGCAGCTGAAGGGATTTGAGTCCTGGATGGACCAGGGTCCCCTGATCCTGGGTCAACAAGAGTGGCGACAAAGGAAGAGGAAGAGGAGGTTCCTCTGAGAACTGTTGTATAAATGAGAACCAAACTTGCCTGGGCCAGAATGGGGCGATGAGGATCATGCGAACCCCTTCTGAACTGAGTTTGTGTAAGACCCTCGGAATTAACGGGATCAGGGGAAAGGCATAAACGAATCTGCCCTTCCAGTCTAGAGACACAGCGTCTCTCCAAAAACTCCGCACCCTGGAGCAAGCGAGCAGAAGATAGAAAGTTTTGCGTTGAGAGAAGAGGTGAATAAGTTTACCTGAGGGGTTCCCCAGTGTAGTAAGACATCGTCTACCACCCCCTGATCCAGTTCCCATTCGCGAGCTTGGTTGGACGATTGGCTGAGGTGGTCCGCCAGCTTATTCTTGAGCCCCGGAACATGAACCCCCATGAGGTGAAGGTTGTGAGGTACCTCCCAGTCCTATACCCGCATCGCTTCCCTGCAAAGAGGGTAGGAACGAGTTCCTCCCTGTTTGTTGATGTACCACACTACGCACACGTTGTCTGTCTGGACACCCAGATGACCGGGAAGCAGGTAGAAATGTGGAGCTTGTAGAGCATACAACACAGACTGAAACTCGAGCATGTTTATGTGAAGAGACTGCTCGACTATGGACCAAAAGGCCTGGGTCCGTTGAGATCCCAGGTGGGCTCTCCAACCCTTGGCCTGAGGCGTCTGTTGTCAAGGTTTGGGAGGGGGGAGGAATACAGAAGGGAACTCTCTGGCAAAGGTTCTCCTGAACCATCCATCATTGCAAGTCCCGAGCCATCGGAGAGGAGACCAGGATCTCCCGATCTAGGTCGTCCACCAATTGATTCCACTGAGACTACAGCATCCACTGAGAGATTCTCATGTGGAGCTGAGCACGGTGTACCGTAGGAATGGCAGCCGCCATGAGCCTGAGGAGGTGAAGGACTGACCTGGCATTGACCCGCCTGCGAATGGACAAAGAGCTGACCTGAGATTGAAGGGTGGCCACCCTGTCCAAAGGCAGGAAGGCAATACCGGAGGTCATGTCCAGGATCGCCCCAATAAACTGGAGTCTTTGGGATGGGATCAAATGGGACTTGGCCTGGTTGATGGTAATACCCAGGCTGGTGAAAACCTGCAGGGTAAGGGAAAGGGAGCGCAGGAAATCCTCCCTGGATGTGGCCGCCAGGAGCCAGCCATCCAGGTACGGGAAAACCTGAACCCCCTGGGTACATAGGTGGGCCGCCACCACAGCAAGGCATTTGGTAAAGACTTGGGGAGGCGAGGAAAGACCAAATGGGAGGGCCTTGAACTGGTAGTGGTCCCTCTGAAAAGAAAACTGAAGGTATCTGTGGTGGGACGGGCAGATAGGAATATGCAGGTAGGCATCCTGCATATCCAGAGGGCACAGCCACTGTCCCAGCTGAAGAAGAGGCAGAAGGCCCTGCAGAGAGAGCATTCTGAACCTCTTGTACTCCATGAACAGGTTCAGAGAGCTGAGGTCTAGAACTGGCCTCACCTCACCTTACTTCTTCGGAACCAGGAAAAAATGGGAATAGTAACCCGTCCCCCGGAGATGAGGAGAGATAGGCTCTATTGCTGCCTTCTGAGGAAGGGCGGAGATTTCTTCCTGAACCAGAAGAAGGTGTTCCAGGGAGTAACACGACCTTGGAAGGGGTCTTCTGGGTGGTTTCCGAAGAAACTCTATGGAGTGCCCCTCCACAATGAGCTGAAGCACCCAAATGTCATAAGTGATCCTCTCCCAACCCAGCAGATGCAGAGAGAACCTCCCTCCTACCGGTTCCTCTGGGAAGCCCCGAGGCCATGGGAGAGGAAAGGAGACAGGAGGTGTGAGGCAGCACTGCAGCTGAAACCCCTGCTGCCTGCTTGGGCAGGAGGGAGCTTCACAGCCGGAGGAGCCCGACGTTTATTGGCCCGCTTCCCTTGGGGTTTCGCCTTGGCCTGTGCCCCTCTGCGAAAGGGACAGCGCTGAGTCTGAGGGGCTATGTACATGGAGTCAACCTCCTCGAGAGCAGTGCCCTTCTCCCGCAATCCGATGATAATGTCCTTGACATCACCGAGGACTGCACCTCCAAGACCAACCCTGACACGCGGAGCCAGGCATGACGCCATAAACCTATGGCAAATCCCGAGCTCCTTCCAGCAGCATCCACTACATCATAAGTAGCGTGTAGCATGTGCCTACTGGCCGAACGAGCAGAACGGACAAGACTTGCTGCTTCCTGCTTGGTCTGCGACTCAGGAAGGGAGTCCAATTTAGCTTCCACCATGCTAAGGATGGCCTTCTGGTAATCC
This sequence comes from Neoceratodus forsteri, assembly GCA_016271365.2. Lineage (NCBI taxonomy): Eukaryota > Metazoa > Chordata > Ceratodontiformes > Ceratodontidae > Neoceratodus > Neoceratodus forsteri. The sequence continues at coordinate 64,405,603 of CM028131.1, forward strand.
TCCATGTGAGCAACATAGTTCATGGCCCTTATACCCAGAATGGAAGAAGCGAAAACCTTCTTGCCATACTGGTCCAGAAGACGGAACTCCTTATCTGGTGGCGACGAGCTCAAATGCTTAGTGTTAGCTGTACGGCCATGGGCGGCGCTGATCACAACTGAATCAGCCTTGGGGTGTGAAGAGAGAAACTCAGCACCCTCCAGAGCCTGATACAGCATGTCCGCCTTCCTGGGAAGGGGGGCTATGGCTGACGGTTGCTTCCAGATAGTGGAAACAAGGTCTGCACGAGGCTCGATCCAGGGAGGAACCAATGTAGGAGCGACCTCGGGCAGATCCAAATGGGCAGCTAGCTTCTGCCACTGTGGATCTGGCTCCAAAGACTTCCACTGATGCAACCACTGGATCTTGCGAAGCAACTCCGAAACAGAAGGATCCTCCGGAGGGGACTTTGAAGGAGTCCTAGACCAGGGCTTGTCTGGAGTACGAGGCTCGTCATTGAAGTCAGAGCGTCCCTCAGAGTAATCCGAGGAGTCCGAAGAAGATGGAGGAGAGGAAGACCCCTCCCCACTTGGGGGAGGAACGGATCCCTTGGGAAGTTCCCGGGGCAAGGTGCCATCCCCTGTTTTGGAACCGGAGGGATCCCCTCTGGTAACAGGAGGGGGGAGGGGGATCTCTCACCCTCACCATCAGAAGGTGGCTCTCTACTTCCTTGGTGAGCTGAGCCTTGGCCTCAGCCCACCAGGAAGCCAGAGTCTCCCTCAAATCCACCGGCGGCTGGGGGGGCAGTGGAGAAGGGGGAGGAGGGGGAGATACAGATAGTGAGGATATCCAAAAGGTGAGTATCTGTACCCCAATGGCAGGAAACCCGGCATCGGGTACTGAGGCACTGGGTACTGCAGTGCCGGATACTGCGGTGTCAGATACTGCGGGCCCGGGTAGGATGGTGTTGGATAAGATGGCATGTACCCGGGTGCCAGGGGCTCAGACGGGGCAGAAGGCCCTGGAAATGCCCCCGTAGGCGGTCCGGGGATAGGAGGCTCGGTGAGTGTCGGGTCCATCATTGGGATGGTATCCGGAAGACGGATGTCACCCGGAGATGGCAAGACTGGCATCAGAGCCAGCGTCTGAGGGTCCGATGTCAGGTCGTCTGGCCCAGCGGGAAGGAGACCTGATGGGAGCATGCCTGCATCCTCCGTATCGCCCGGGGAAGGAGGATTAAAATCCCCAGGGTCTAGCAGAGGAGACGCTGGGGCCTCAGAAGGCAATGGCGAATGCTGCAAGGAGCCAGGGACGGTGGACTGGATGTCAGGGTCTGGCGTTGGCTCCAACGCTGTGCAACCATCGGAGGGGATGGCGTTCGCCTTACTGGCAGGGTCCGGGTGGACGTCAGAGGAGCCATCGTCCGACTTAATGGAACCAGCACCCGAGGAAGGCCATGAAGGAGGGGCTACCTTTTTTGGACTGCTTGGAGGGTCGAGCGACTTAACAGTCTTCTCCGGGCAGGTGTCAGAGGAGCCGACGTCTGGCTTACTGGAGCCACTACCACCAGAAGGCCGCACAGTGGCTACCTTACCGGGAGTGGATGCCTCCCTTGACCTGGAGGCTCCCGAAAGACCCGAGCACGAGCCAGACAGGAGGGTCGACGCCGGCTTGGAAGCCTCCAAGACAGCCATCGTGGAGTGGTCCCCCGGGGAGGATGTTACCTTTAACACGGCGACTCCAGCCGAAGTCGCAGTGGTCGAGGAAGGGGAGTCCCAGTCCCGGTGCTTATCCTTGTCTTTCTTCTTACAGTGACCCTTGGGCGAAGTGGATGCCTGACGAAGCTTTTTTTAGCTCCTTCTCCATGGAGGACATTTTCTTTTTGAGTAAGTGGGCCTCTAGGGACTGCTGCCTCTGTATGCGGGTGGCGGCATTAAATTTAAGGCAATGCTCGTACGTCTCCATGGGGTGATCCGAGTCTAGACAGAAGAGGCACCGGGAGTGTCCGTTCTTGTGCTGGAGTTAGGCGCCACACAAGTCGCACTTGTTTTTGTGCTCGGAGGGAGTAGGGGACGACATACACTGCACAAATCCTGACAATAAATCAAAAATTGAATGGAAAAAGACGGTAAAACTACCGACGACAGACTGATGAGAAGTTGAACTTAACCGCGAGGCACTTTTGCAAGTGAACGGTGGGAAAGAACTGGAAGGCAGGTGTGGGAGACCGTCCTTTTATACTGATGTCGCATGACGTCAGTCACCTGACGTGGGGGTGGTCCTCCGCCAGAGACTGCTAGCTAGAAATTTTTCCGTGGGGTCCTGACGCCTGCCGGCTTCAGTCCTATATGTAATTACCTACTGCAAGAGCCCTCTTGAAGTAAGATCTGCTGTTTTTGGCCCCAGCAGAACTTCTGCAGAAAACAGGGAACTTTCGAGGATGTTTCCAAACTTCCATCTGTGGTGGAGCGGAAAACTTCTGTGAAAGTTACCGGGTGAAATTTAGCCCAATATTAATAAAATAAGCCCTGGTGGCTAGTGGTCCCTCCCCTCACCCACCCCACATGTAAAAAAAAAAAAATCCCTGGTGGCTAGTGGTCCCTTCTCTCCATCTGGTAACCTGCCTGCCTGAAGTGTACAGTAACCCCCTCCCCCAACCCTATCTCCAGTATTACTGTTTTAACAAAATCCTTGATGGTCTAGTGTTTGTTTGTTTTTTAACCTCCTCCCCATCCCTGATTCCCAGTCCAAAATCCCTGGTGGTCTAGTGCCCCCATCCCCCTCCCCAGCAGGTGTCCTCCCACCCCCATCATAAACCCCGGCAGTGGGTGGACCGACACAGCCCTCCTCCCTCTTCCACAGCTGGCCCACCCACTGAACTGTCAATGAATGTGCACATATGCCCATTGCCAGGGTTTGCAATGGGGGTGCAAGCAGGGTGGTGGGACACCTGCTGGAGAGGGTTACTGTATACTTCAGGGAGAGTGGGTTACTGGGTGGAGGGTAGGGGACCACTAGCCACCAGGGATATTTTTTTTACATGTGGGGCGGGTGGAGGGAGGGATCCCTAGCCACCAGAGCTTTTTGGGGGGCAAGTGGGTTGGAACTTTGGCAGTGATCATGGGCAGAATTTCTGCATAAGTTCAGAAATCAATTTACGAACTTCCGTGAAAGAGAAAGTCAGACTTTCGCTTGAATTCTGCCCACAGAAGATTTTTTTCACCCATGCCTATTGTAAGGTTAAAAAGAGAAGGCGGGGAGAGACTGTGCAGAGGTGGCCCAGGAAAAGGCAGACATCCTGAACAAATACTTTTGTTTACTGTTAACAGAGGGAAGGAGAAGGGGAGAGGCCACAAAAAGTGACAGAAGCTTTTGAGGGAGAGAGGTGGACACTAGTCCTTTTTGGAGGTGAGAGTCCTGAAGGGACTCACTATTCTGAGGGTAGACAAAACAATGGGGCCAGGTGGGGTGCAGCCAAGGGTATTGAGAGAGCTCAGGAAAATACTAGTTGCACCTCTAACAGTTCTATTTAACATCTCACTAGAAACAGGAGTCGTTCCGGAGGTCTAGGGGAGTGCAGATGTAGTCCCAATACATGGAAGCATTAGCAGGTAAGAGGCTGACAATGATAGGCCAGTCAGCCTGACATCAGTGGTGGGAAAGTTAATGTAATCACTGCTGATGGAAAGGATTGTGTAATATCTTAGATCTGTGGGTTACAAGACCCGAGGCAGCATGGTTTCACAGTGGGGAGGTCATGTCAAAGTACACTCAGACACCACATTCGGCAAAAACATAGGGTTAGTATGCAAAGACTGCTGCAATGTCTTTGTGGAAAATCAAATAAGGTTGCTGACACGAGAACCTGCAGCTCGGAAATCCTACGAGCAGAAGTAATTGCAACTAAAAACAAACTCTAGCCAGAGCCAATACGGCTGCAAAATTATATTATTGATAGTTGTGAAAAGGAAAGAAAACATCTAGCACAGATGAAAGATTGTGTGCCACAGTTCCTGGCTGACACAAACGTGTGTTTATATGTGTGTGTGTGTGGGGGGAATAGATTGTATGATATCCAAATGTGCATAGACTTTTATACTAAAAGGATGTATAAAAAATTAAAACAACACAGACCCAATAGCAGAAACAGTTGCATGTGCTCTGAAATTCTTGAGTCCCATCAAAGCCACTTGTATAATCATTCATAACATACACACACGTGCATACTCTACCTGCTCCTGTGGATAAACAGGGGACTTTATTCTCCAGAGCTATAAGCCCCTTACCTTTCACCAGCAATAAATACATACTGAACCTACCTGTGCTATGCCTGGCTCATTGGATAAACAGATGGTTTCATTCTCTAGTGCTGTCTGACCCTTACCTTTCACCAAAACTAAATTCATCACAGTATGGAGAACACCTACCCTGTACCTGTCCCTGTGGATGAACAGGAGTCTGCAGTATCCAGAGTTGTCAGTCCCTCACATCTCACCATCACTAACAACCACATCACAGTTAGGAAAAACCTGCACTGTCTCTACCCACACTGTACCTACCTCTGTGGATAAACTGAGGGTTTCAGTTTTCAGTGATAGCAGTCCCTCACCTTTCATCAACACTAAATATGTCACAATATGGAGACATCATACACTCTACATGTATCAGTGGATAAATAGGGGTCTCCAGAGCTGTCAGTTGTTCACTTATCAACATTACTACGTTCATTACAGGGTAGAGAAAGCTTGCACTGTACCTGTCTCTGTGTATGAACTGGGGGCTCCAGAACTGTCAGTCCCTCAACTTTTCTCACTGTTACATTCATTACAGTATGGAAAGCCTGCACTGTACCTGTCCCTGGGATAAACTGAGGGCTCCAGAGAGGTGTCAGACTCTCACCTTTCACCACTGCTACATTCATAAGTGCGGAGAAAGCCTGTACTGTACCTGTTCCTGTGGATAAACAGGGGGTTCCAAAGCAGTCAGTCCTCCATCTTTCACCACCACTACATTTTATCAGTGTGCAGAAACACTATACTGCACCTGCATCTGTGGATAAACATAGGTCTCCAGAGCAATCAACTCCTCACCTTTCACCACCACTGTATTTCATCACAGTGTGGAGAAACTCTGCACTATACTTGTATCAGTGGATAAATGGAGCTGGAGAGCTGTCAGTCCCTCGCTGATCAACATCACTACATTCACCACATGGTGTCTGTACCCACACTATACCTATCTCTATGGATAAACTGAGGGTTTCAGTTTCCAGTGATGTCAGTCCCTCACCTTTCACCAACACTAAATCCATTATATTGTAGGGAAGTTTGCATTGTATCTGCCCATGTTGTACTATGTAGGAAAGAACTGGCAGGTAAAATAAAAGAATACTATTAAGTTACAAGAAGGCTGAATGTAAACTACCAGGATAATCAAAAGTTAAAACTTAGTTCTATCTGTAAGGGAGTGAGACATTGCAGCAGAAAGAGGTGTTAGAAGCTTCTGAAAGAGTTCTAAACACACACACACACACACACACACACACACCCCTCAACTCTCAACTTTATTTATAAAAAGTGCAATTCATTCAAGCATCAAAGCGCTTGTGCAATTTAAAATTCTAAAATTAGATAACAATAAATAAGGAAAAAGTTTTCCAGTACAGCCAGTACCTCAAAACATTTTTTTATAAAACAAAGTTTTTTAGAAAAGTAAACATAGGGGAGAAGGTAATTTCCAGTATAAGCTTAAGCTCAATTATACAAAAATTAATACTGGACTTTCACCCCACTCACCCAATTAAACCACAAAGCTATATTTTTTAAAATTCTCAGAATGTTTCTTTTATTTCAGTAACATCCAGTATTTACTTCTACGTTTCAGGTTAAACCCTTCTTCAGGAACTGGTTTCTTTGTTACTGGTTTCTAAACTACAAAATTATATTTTACATTTCACAAATGAGGTTTAGCAACTTCTTTTTTTAAAAAAAATTATATACACATTGTCTTAATATTTCACAGAAAAGGTAGAACTAATACTCCAGATCAATATCTGTTACTTCACCTTTTCTGTCTTTTCACAGTCTCTGTTCTTGTTTTTAAGTTTTCAGGTTTGAATCCCAACACTATTCTAGTTAAAAAAAAGGCCTTAACATTACACTTTTAATCTTAATGGATGCTTATCTCTACTGCAGCCACTTTATATTTAAATCATTATCAATCTATACTAAACTTCTTCATAATCAGGTAGTCAACAATATAAAAGTTCAGCAATTTTTAGGTTTCATTTCATATCTTGCTGATGCCTTGTGCTATGCATACTACCTTCAATACATGCGTATCACTTTAAATTTTAGGCTTCCTTTTTCTTATTCAAATTTAGGTTAAATAAATGTAGCTTCCTTCTACTTCATTTTTAGCATATATTATCTCAACTTTTCTCATTACAATAATGGCTTAAACCACAATAACATCAGCATCTTTTTAGCCATCATTTATGCTAACCTGCAAGCCTTTTCGTTTCTCATTCCTTTCAGATTTAAGCAATGTTCCAGCAGACAGCTTGTAAAATATGCAAATTTCCCAGTTTTTATCTAAATAAGACCAAATAAAACAAATTCAGTTGCCGCTTAATGTTTCTACAAAAAATCTTTTTACTATATCGTTATACTGTAAAAGCCTCTGATACTCACAGTTCAGTTTTGCAGTAGTTCTTGGTGGAAATCAAAAGTGCAGGGACTAAATGATCTCCTTAAATATCTTTTGCCTCTCCTTTGAATCTGGCACAGATGAAACGCATCACAATGGGCTAATTACAGCCCATTAGTTGTGCCAACCCGCTATTGAGCAGCACCCAATTACTGAAGTATACTAGGTGTCAAAGGGCACCTTTTGTCTTATTTTAGACATGTTTCTTTGTGAGAATAAAGGTTCACTTCTATGACATGCATTAACTCACTAATTAAATCACTAAATGCCCCTTATTGGTCTCATATCAGAGCTTGCCATTAGAGAAGGGACTGTTTTCAAAACATCTCTTAAAGAGGCATTTATAATTCAGGCAAACGTTTATGCCTTACTTCAATTACCAGTGTACTTTCTAAAATACCAACATGTATGGGAACACTCCCAATACAACTTTTGCCCAGAGTTTTATAATGTAAATACCTTTCCATCTTTAAATAATCGGTTGCCATTCTATCACTTCATTTAAACCAAATCTAGGGTCGCACGTCTGAAAATAATGTATATACATAGCTTCCCTTAATAATAACTTACTGTTGAAATCTCAGCCTCTTTTATTTTTTGAAACTTTTTCAATTCCAAAATACCTAAGAGTAGGAATTTGATGGCTTCTTTCTATAAAATGTCTCGCTATGGGGGATGTAAGATCTCTATTTCTTACATACCTTTTATGTTCTCCCACTCTTTGCTTCAAAGCTCTTTTCCTATATATAGGAGGTCACAAGGGCATTTTATACCATAAATAACTCCTTCTGTTTGACAGTTTATAAAACTTTTGATCTCAAAAACTTCATTTTTGCTTGCGTTTCTGACATTTTTAATTTTATAAGTATTGTGACAATGCACACATCTACCACAAGGAAAATTACCCCTTAATTCTTCCTTTGTAAATAGCATCTGCAATGTTTTTATTTCTGGGATTCTGTGTTCTGTATGTACCTAGCGGTCAGACAAAGATTTGACTTTTTTAGCTAGAATTTGAGGACCTCTCTGAAATGCCTTTTCCCCCATTTTCGTTGAATTTAATACATGCCAGTGTTTTTTCACTACAGACTTAATAGATCCAAAGATGTCACTATATTTTAATGACAAAATTATTTTATTCTCAATATTCTCTGTTTCATGTACCTTGGGACTTCTGTTATCTAGGATGTTTAGAAAAACTACAGACAGAACTACTATTTTAAGGGCAGATAGTTTTCATCCAAAAAAATTTGTGGAATTGATTCCATATAGCCATTTTTTAAGAATTAAATGAAATTGCTCAGAGGAACCAGATGTGGAAAAATTAAGTGAAGAAATGACAGAAAGATTTAAAGTGAGAGGTTATCAGGGAGAACTGTTAGAAAAAGCAAAAGTTAAAGCATTCTCAAAAGTTTGGAAGGTATTATTAAAGAACAGATAAGAGGTACATGAAACAGAGAATATTAAGAATAAAATAATTTTGTCTTTAAAATATAGTGACATCTTTGGGTCTATTAAGTTGGTAGTGAAAAAACACTGGCATGTATTAAATTCAATGAAAATGGGGGAAAAAGCATTTCAGAGAGGTCCTCAAATTCTAGCTAAAAAAGTTAAATCTTTGTCTGACCGCTTGGTACATACAGAACACAGAATCCCAGAAATAAAAACATCACAGATGCTATTTACAAAGGAAGAATTAAGGGGTAATTTTCCTTGTGCTAGATGTGTGCTTTGTCACAATACTTATAAAATTAAAAATGTCAGAAATGTAAGCAAAAATGAAGTTTTTGAGATCAAAAGTTTTATAAACTGTCAAACAGAAGGAGTTATTTATGATATAAAATGCCCTTATGACCTCCTATATATAGGAAAAGAGCTTTGAAACAGAGAGTGGGAGAACATAAAGGGTATATAAGAAATAGAGATCTTACATCCCCCATAGCGAGACATTTTACAGAAAGAAGCCATCAAATTCCTACTCTTAGGTATTTTGGAATCGAAAAAGTTTCAAAAAATAAAAGAGGAGGAGATTTCAACAGTAAGTTATTATTAAGGGAAGCTATGTATATAAATTATTTTCAGACGTGTAACCCTAGATTTGGTTTAAATGAAGTGATAGAATGGCAAGCGATTATTTAAAGATGGAAATGTATTTATATTCTAAAACATTGGGCAAAAGTTGTATTGGGAGTGTTCCCATACATGTTGGTATTTTAGAAAGTACATTGGTAATTTTTTTTTTTTTTTAGTTGTTTAACCAGGTATAGCACACTAAGCTGAAAGCTTTTTTACAGGAGCGACCTGGGAGCACAAGGAGGTTAAGTGACTTGCTCAGGGTCACACAGTATGCAAGTGGAAGCTGTGGGATTCAAAGCCAGGTCTGGTCTGCTGGATGTCACCAAATTTGCAGCTCAGAGCCTTAGACCACTGCACTATACTGCCTGCCTAAGGCATAAAAGTTTGCCTGAATTATAAATGCCTCTTTAAGAGATGTTTTGAAAACAGTCTCTTCTCTAATGGCAAGCTCTGATATGAGACCAATAAGGGGCATTTAGTGATTTAATTAGTGAGTTAATGCATGTCATAGAAGTGAACCTTTATTCTCACAAAGAAACATGTCTAAAATAAGACAAAAAGGTGCCCTTTGACACCTAGTACTTCAGTAATTGGGTGCTGCTCAATAGCGGGTCTGGCACAACTAATGGGCTGTAATTAGCCCATTGTGATGCGTTTCATCTGTGCCAGATTCAAAGGAGAGGCAAAAGATATTTAAGGAGATCATTTAGTCCCTGCGCTTTTGATTTCCACCAAGAACTACTGCAAAACTGAACTGTGAGTATCAGAGGCTTTTACAGTATAACAATATAGTAAAAAGATTTTTTGTAGAAACATTAAGTGGCAACTGAATTTGTTTTATTTGGTCTTATTTAGATAAAAACTGGGAAATGTGCATATTTTACAAGCTGTCTGCTGGAACATTGTTTAAATCTGAAAGGAATGAGAAACGAAAAGGCTTGCAGGTTAGCATAAATGAAGGCTAAAAAGATGTTGATGTTATTGTGGTTTAAGCCATTATTGTAATGAGAAAAGTTGAGATAATATATGCTAAAAATGAAGTAGAAGGAAGCTACATTTATTTAACTTAAATTTGAATAAGAAAAAGGAAGCCTAATATTTAAAGTGATACGCATGTATTGAAGGTAGTATACATAGCACAAGGCATCAGCAAGATATGAAATGAAACCTAAAAATTGCTGAACTTTTATATTGTTGACTACCTGATTATGAAGAAGTTTAGTATAGATTGATAATGATTTAAATATAAAGTGGCTGCAGTAGAGATAAGCATCCATTAAGATTAAAAGTGTAATGTTAAGACCTTTTTTATTCACTAGAATAGTGTTGGGAGTCAAACCTGAAAACTTAAAAACAAGAACAGAGACTATGAAAAGACAGAAAAGGTGAAGTAACAGATACTGATTTGGAGTATTAGTCCAACCTTTTCTGTAAAATATTAAGACAATGTGTATATAAAATTTAAAAAAAAAGAAGTTGTTAAACCTCATTTGTGAAATGTAAATTATAATTTTGTCTTTTAGAAACCAGTAACAAAGAAACCAGTTCCTGAAGAAGGGTTTAACCCGAAACGTAGAAGTAAATACTGGATGTTACTGAAGTAAAAGAAAAATTCTGAGAATTTAAAAAAATATAGATTTGTGGTTTAATTGGGTGAGTGGGGTGAAAGTCCAGTATTCATTTTTGTATAGCAATAAATAATAAAATAAATATCTACTTCAGCAATTTATACAAACTCAGAAAAAGCAAGATTGAAAAGATGAGTCTTTAATGCAGATTTAAAACTCTCCACAGTCAAGCACTCCCTTATCCAATGAGGTAGAGTGTTCCACAGGGTAGGTGCTACAAATGCAAATACCCTGGTACCTGAGATCTTCAAATGAACCCTGGAAACCTCTAGCAATCCCTTGTCAGCAGAGCAGAGTGGGTGGGGAGGGCAGTGGTGGGGGGGGGATCTTGCAGGTAACATGGTCCCCATCCATGTAGGGCTTTGTAGGTCAGCAAACCAACCTTGCAGGTGATCCACCACTGGATAGGCAGTCAGTGCAGGCCATAGAGCACAGGTGTGACATGCTAAGATCGAGATAAACCAGTCAACAACCTGGCAGCCACATTCTGCACCAGCTGCAAGTGGCGGAGATCAACCCCCAGTAGCCCTAGGTACAGGTAGTTGCAATAGTCAAGGTGGGAGGTCACAAAAGGATGGACCCATGTAGGAAGGTCATCTGGTGGGACCAGGTGCTTAATTTGGGCAATATTCCTCAGATAGAAGAATGAGGTCTTGACGATGGATGACACCTGAGAGCTAAGTGTTAACCCCTCGTCCAAATTAACGCCCAGGTTTTGCACCCAATCTGAAGCCAACAGCTGGCTGCCACCAAGCTGAAGCCTGGAAGGCTGCCCAGCTGAAAGCTCATCTGCCTGATGACCCAGGTCCACAACCAACATCTTGGTCTTGTCAGGGTTCAACCTTAGCCACTTGGCACTCATCCAATCCTGGATCTCAGCGGGGCAGTTGTTAAATGTCGAGATAGCTTCATCCTGTTTGGGCACAAAGGACATGTATAGCTGAGTATCATTTGAATATCAGTGAGAACTCAGTCCATACCACCTTACAGTGTCTCCCATTGGCAGTATATACGCCACAAACAACATGGGTGATAAAACAGAGCCCTGCTGCACCTCACAAGACAGGGAGAATGGGTTGAAGGAATAAATCCCCGACACCACTCTCTGAAACCTGCCAGTGAGGAAAGAACGGAGCTACCTGACAACCACAGATCAGCCGCAGGTGCTCTAGTATTACACCATGGTCCATGGTGTCAAATGCCGCAAAGAGTTTAAGAAGGACCAAGGTGGAACAGCTCTTCTGATCGCTCGCTATCAGAAGATTATCGAGTACCCAAACTAGGGCCGTCTCAGTACTGTGCCTCTTCCAAAATCCATACTGAAGAGGATCGTAGACATCGTGGATGGTAAGGTGGTCCTCCAGTTGCAGCGTGACACCCTTCAGTGCCAATTTGCACACATTTCTTTTGTACTGCAATGATATTTCAGTTTGCAAATGCATTCTTTTTTATTACAATATAAAAAATACACAGCATTCCTCAGCAATACTTGAGAGTCTTGGTTTTGAATTACAGGGGCTGAGTTCTGAATAAAAAAAAAAAACACTCTCAAAGAGCTATAAAAGCAGGAGGGCATGCAGAGCTGGAGCTGGACTGTCTGCAATTTGACACTGTAGTCTGCTGAATGAGACACTGAGAGATTCAGAGCTTCAATAAGGGAAACTCCAGCATACTTGTATGCTTCTTTTCAGCAATAAAAACAAGCTGAAACTAGTAACCATGTTATCACACAAGTCCTGTTATGCACAAATTAAGACTGAAGTACATGTACTGTTACTGTCAGCCTCATTCCTCACTGGGAAACACTGACTAACAGAGAAAAAATAGTGTGGTAAACAGACTGCTGAGTGGAGCGATTGCTATAAAATTTCAATTTAATGAAGTTCGTCAGCAATCTGCTGAGGTCCATTTTTCTATGTGATAGTAAAACATCTGCAGAGCTCTGCCCTGCAACCATAATAATGCTTTCCATGATAGAAAGCGTAGCCTGAAAGTCATGGCGGGCTCAAAAGTAGCCAAAGTAAGCTTTTCTAAAACAAAATTTAAGTCCCAGACCAGGACTGGATTGTAGATGGTAGGCTTCAAGTGCAGGATGCCTCTCAGAAAGGTATGGGCCAAATCCAACTGAGCTACCATATGGCCATCAATGGGCACATGGAAGGCTAATATGGTGGACAAGTGCACTTTTAGCAAAGAGTATTTTGGCCCAGCTTCTGACAAGGAGAGTAAGTACTCTAGAATCTGGTTCACTGGTCAGATGAAGGGATAGAGGTGATGGAAGGCTGCCCATAAAGCGAAGCATGTCCATTTCATGGAATGTCACCCTAATGGATGGTTTTCTGGTGGTCACCAGGACATCAGGCACATTAGGGAAGACACCAAACCTGGCAATGGCTGTCTTCAGGAGCCAGTCATGCAGGTGAAGGGACCTGAGGTCCAGATGAGCAGGGGTTCCCTGTTCCTGTGACTGCAAGCACGGGCACAGAGGAAGGGGCACTGGAGGCTCCACCACTAACTGTTGCAGCAGTAGAAACTGAATTTGACCAGGCCAAAAGAGGGGCCCCCAGAATCAGAATGGCACCCTCCATTTGGAGCTTGATTAGAACTCTCTGAATCAGAGAAATGGGGGAAGCATAAAGGAACCTCTCTTTCCAAGAGAGGGACAATGCATCTTGCCAGAAAACTTCAGGCCCTGGAGCACACGAGCAGAAAAGCAGCAGTTTTGCATTGTATGGGGACGCAAAAAGGTCCAGCTCTGGGCCCCCCACCTGTTGAATAGGTCTTCCACCACTGAGGTGAGCAGTTCCCATTTGTGCATTCTGAACTGCAACTTGCTTAGCCTGTCTGCCAGGATGCTTTGGACACCTGGAACATAGACAGCCAGCAGTTGCAGACTGTGCTCTGGAGCCCAGTACCAAACACTCATCACCTCCCTGCACAGGGGGTAAGAATGGATGTATCCTGCTTGTTGATGTAGTGCACCACACCGATATTGTCTATCTGCACTGGCAGATGGCCCAGGGACAGGTGTCACTGGAAGGCCTGTAGGTCATATAGGACAGCTCTCATCTCGAGGGTACTGACATAGAGAGAAACTTCGAGTGGAGTCCATGTCCTTGAGTATGGTAAGGACCCAGATGTTTTCCAACCCATCCCCAAGGCATCCGTGGTAAGGATCTGATGAGGGGAGAGAATGAGGAAAGGAACCCCCTTGAGCAAATGGCTGGGTTCCATCCACCACAGAAGAACCTTCTTTACAGGTGAAGTGACTAGAACCTTCTGTTCCAGATTGTTGGTTCGCTGATCCCACTGGACCCTCAAAGTCCACTGAGGGATGCTTATGCACAGCCTTGTCAGGGGAACTGTGGCAATGGCTGATGCCATCAGGACCAACAGGTTTAGATATGTTCTAGCTATGACATATCAGCTGTTGTAAAGTTCCTGGGCCTGCACTATCAGGCATTCCACCCTGTTTGTGGGCAGAAAGGCAGATCCTGGGCAGTGTCTAGTATAGCTCCTACGTACTGGAGATGTTGGCTGGTAGTCAAAACTGGCTTGGATAGGTTGACTGTCATCCCCAAAGTGCCGAGTAGTTGCCTGGTATGCACCAGGGTTAGAGACAGTTACTCCTTAGACTAAGCTTTGAGCAACCAGTTGTCTAGATAGGGGAAGACATAACGTTCCTCCTTCCTGAGGGCCACTGCCACCATTGCTAGGCATTTGGTGAAGACCCAAGGTGCAGAAGACAAGCCAAAAGGGAGTACCCAAAATTGGTAGTGCTTCTCCTAAAACAGGAACCTGAGGTACTTCCTGTGGGGGAGGCAGACCTTGATGTGCAGGTAGGCAGCCTGCATATATAGTGCACATATCCAATCTCCCTTCTGGAGCAAAGGCAACAGGCCTGGAAAAGTGACCATCCTGAACTTTTTGTACTGGATGTAGTAGTTCAGGTTTCATAAATCCAGGATGGGTCTCAAGTCCCCTGTGGACTTGGGGGCGAAGAAGAAGTGGGAGAAGAACCCCATGTTCCTTTGATCCTCAGGGACAGGTTTTATGGCCCTTTTACGCAGCTGCATAAGGATCTCCTCCAGCAACATAGGTATGTGACCCAGAGGGTAAGTAGAAGGCCTTGGAGGGAGATCTGGAGGCATCTCTAAAAATTCCAGAGCATGTCCTTGTTCTATGAGTTACAGAACCCAGGTGTTGATGGTAATCTCCTGCCACCCATCCAGATGGAGGGAGAAATGACCCCCAACACCACCACCACCACCATCATCATCACATCCTGGGGAACCAGATGGAGGAGGTCATGAAAGGAGTCAGGCCGAGACAGAACCCGTGACTAAGATCGCTTCTCCACCTCTTAAGGTTTTCCCTGTGGTGGATATGGGGGGGGGGTAGGTAGGGCTGTTCCAGCTTTATGTTTGCTGGGCTTTCTGGTGCCAGACCTGGGTCTATGGGTGGCACGCTGAAAGGGCACCCTCTGCCCGCTCTTCTGATGGGTGTGGTAGAAGGAGTGCACTGACCTCAGAGTTCTTCCCGAGGCTTGCAGGTCATTAAGGATATCCTGCATGTCCAACCTGAAGAGCCTGTAGCCTCTGAAGGGAGAATTCAGGATGGACTGCTGGATGTCAGTAGCAAATCCTAACACCCTGAGCCAGGAATACCTCCTCAGACAAACTCCCACCACAGATGCCCTGGCCAAGGCATCCAGGGCATCATATGCAGCCATAGAGGTTCTTGAGCATCTCCCATTTGGGAGGGGGGGCTCTCTGGGAGGGTCTGGGCTGCAGTCCTGACTGCTTTCCAGAGAGTATTCTGGAATTTGAGCAAATGGCCCACATAATTAATTATCCTGATGGCCAAAGTGGGAGAGGAAAATACCCTCTTGCCCATAAGGCCCAACTTTCTGGACTCCTTGTCTGGAAGGAAAGAGCTGAGGTGCTGAGGTCTCTTGTATCTATCATGTGCTGTATGGATCACCATGGAATCAGCCTGTGGGGACTGGCAAAAAAGGGCTTCCCAGAGGGGGCCTGATACAGCTTGTCTGCCTTTCTGGGCATAGGTGGAATCATGTCAGGTCTGTACAAAGTGGCAATAGTGGCATCCTTGTAGGCATTTAGCATAGAAGGAATGATGAGAAAAGTGGAATCTGGCAGGTCCAGGTATTGAACCTGGTTCCACTTGGTAATGGCCTGCTCCGCAGCATCAAACACCATAGCAGCCTGCAGCTGCCACATCACTGCAATGAAGGAGGGGTCATCTGGGGGAGACCAAGGGGCATATTTTGAGGAATCCTCCCCGCTGAGGAAAGAGTGGATATGCTAGATGGGCTCTGGGCCCCAGCATCCTCATCTTTTTCACTGGGTAGAAGGAAGTCAGGGCAATAACCATCTTCATCCCCTGGTTCAGAAATAGGCACTGAAGACATCCATGACCAAGAAGGGTCTGGCTGCGATGATGTATGGTGTGACAGCACTGAAGCTAGCCTAGAAGCAGCACCCCCACCCAGCAAGGTCCCAGATGGTAGAAAACAATGCCTGGACGTCATTGGTCACTGGTGTTGGCAGAATGCCCGGTGGTAACAACAGAAGGTATCGAGGCCCCAGCGTCTGTGGGGAAGGCTGAAGTAGTGACAGGATGGGGGCAGGTTGAGGCACCAGTTGAGGAACCTGCATCCCTGACATCACAGGAACAGTAAGGGGCATCAGCTGACGGGGCCTAAAGCCCGACGACTGACCATCACCATCAAAACCGGGCCGCTGCAGCTTCCTGACTGTGGCCTCTGAGAGGGAAGGAGGCACTCAGCAGGAGTGGAAGCATCGGTGGGGTGAGGAGAGCCCAGACAATGGGCCAGTGCTGGTTGAGAAGAAAGTGATAGGCCACACTGCCAGAGTCCCCCCCCCCGAGGAAAGTGTGAGGGATGCAGTAGGGATCATCAGTGGGAGGAAATGAAGGCCCGCCAGTGACGAACCAACACTGGTTGAAGAAGCACCAGCAGTAAAAGCTGCCAAGGTCAACCCTGCTGTTGAGAGGATGTGGGCGGCAGCGGGGGTCACCACTGACCTGGCCAATGACCCCATAACACTCAGTGCTGGAAGTAGTGACCGAGAGCACTCCCGGGAGGGTCTATCTTTATCCCGGTGGTGATGCTTCCCAGCCATTTTGTCTCTGGCCTTGGCAGCATGACAGTCCATGGACTGGGCTGGGGAGGCAGAGGAGCTCCTAGCCTAAAGCTCCTTTTTCATGGCAGTGACCCTCTGCTCCATTAGGAAGGATTCCAGGGCATTCTGGTGATGCCGCTGGGTAACTTGATTGAAGACACGTCAGATCTCCCAGGCCTTAACATCATGGTCGGTGCTGAGGCAGTGGACAGAGGCCTCATGGTCGTCTTTGTTGTAAACATGTCCACAGCTTCAGTGCCAGAAAAGTTTGTTGGAGATGGTCAGCATAAATGGGAGAAGAAGGAACTAGGGTGAGAAAATCAAAAAAGTGGTAGAGGAAAATGGTCGAGTGAAGCAATGGTGCTCTGAGGAGTCCGAAGTGCGATGGTTGATGGTGGGAAAAGAACTGAGGAGGGCACGGGGCCACTCATGGCTTCATAGGGAGGATGTCACTGTGGCCAGCCCCAGATAGACTGCTAGCAAAAATGTTTCCATGTGGTCCTGGTGCCTGATGGCTACAGTTCCTAAGGTTTGACCTGCTGCAAGAGACATCCTCGAAGATCTACAATTTACAGTCAAACAATGGGAGACAATATATTTAACCCAACATAAAGTCTCCTCCTCTACACAATGGAAGGAATTCACATAGAAATTGACAGTCAGATATTTTAAAACTCCAAGTATAATGGCCAAGTTCAGGTAAGGGCCATTCCAGAGCATGTTGGAGAAAATGTGGAGAAACAACAGCAATACATTCACACATATTTTGGACTTGTCCAGTTCTAAACAACTACAACAAGAACTGACCTAACAATGTACTGACTTTCACACCCTAACCCCCAACCTAGCAGTATTTCTTTCTTATCCTGCTAACAGGTTTAATTAGCATCAAAAACATTTTCTCAACATAGCCCTAACAGTGGCTAAAAAAGTCATCACAAAACAGTAGTTGCAGCCTTTGCCCTCCACAGTGAAACAATGGCACACTTTAATGAAACAAATTTACACTATGGAAAATATAACACACAAGCTGAGGCTGGATCTTCCACACAATAAATGTCAACCAAGACTTTGTTCCTTATGGTCGGCACCCATATACTTTCCACAGTATTAATCCACAAAAGAAAGTCATATAAGATATAATGATAACTAGCTCTCGTTTTTTCCCTAAGGGAAACCCGGTTTATAATTTGCCATTATAAAGGAGTGTTTATAACAGCAAACACACACCGGCGTTTCCTTTGTCTTGCACATGCGCCAGCCGCCACTCTTCCCTTCCTCATTGCTGGATGCCATGGCTTATCACTGAAAAAGTACAGTTACGTAAGAACTTACTGTAACAGTAACAGTAGATCTTCGAGAAGAGCACATGCAGCTGGCAAAAACATTAGGACAATGATGCCAGGCACTAGGACCCCACGGAAAAAAATTCTAGCTAGCAGTTTATGGTGGGGGACGACCCCCTGACGTCGGCCCTGCCCCTGACATCACCCATGGTATAAAGGGGTGGTCCGCCGGCTCCACCTCAGTTTGCTCGCTGGAGATCCAGCTGTATGAAGGTTGGGGAATCGAGGAGGTTCTAACATCCCCTAAAGGAAAAATAAATTATACCTTCCTAACGAGGGGGAAAGAGGGAGGGAAAGCATGCCTACTGCGAGAGCGCTTCTTGAAGATCTACAGATACGGTAGGTTCTTACATAACTGTACTATCTCACTTTGAGACAGAGCTCTTGCAGCAGGCAATAACCATTAGGACTGAGTCCTAAGCAGTACAAGGATAAAAGCCAGGTCAGATGGGTGGTGGATATAGAAATACATGGTAGCTCCTAAGAGAGCAGTACTTGGAGAATGGCTAGGCTGAAACCTGCTCTCCTTTTGGAAACAATGTCCAAACTGTAATGCTTGATGAATGTGTGGACAGAAGTGGCTGCAGCACAGAGATCCGCTGCGGACACATTTTTGAGGGATGCAAATGAAGTGGCAACACCCGTAGTGGAGTGACCTTTAACCGAGCCCCGTAAAGGTTTGTCGTACTTTTGATAGCATAAAACCATGCAATTGACCAACCATTTGGACAAAGACTGCTTAGTCACTGGCGCCCCTAGCATTCTCAGAGTGAAAGATACAAACAACTGATCAGATTTTCTTAAAAACCTGGTATGGTCAACATAAAAACAGTTATATCACCTCTATTAATGTCACTGATTGGCGCCCCATTAAAACACTCCCTGACATAAATCAAGCATTAGATTTCTTTATTTCGACCTTCACTCTAATAGTTAACCACCCCCCCCAGAAAAAATGTAGGTCTAAGGGTGTCAAGACTCCGTGGCTCTCCAAGGAAATTAGGACGCTCATGTTCCCTTGTGATAAAGCTTGGCGGACCTACAAAAAGAGTGGACTTCCTTCCCACTGGCAAGTCTATAGGCAACTCAGAAACGAGTGTAAGAATTCTCTACACAAAGCCAATCGCCTTCACTTCAAATCCCTTCAAACGGAACATCTTTGCAATCCTAAGGAGTTCTGGTGGCAAGTTAACTCCCTAGTAAATGGGAAGACTGTAGAAATCCCGAGTTCTGTTACTGCCAATGGCTCCGCTCTTGCTGACTCTGCTTCTATTGCCACCGGATTTAATATACAGTATATATATATTTTTTTTTACAGATCTTCACAAATATACATCACTCTTCCATAACTCCTCCTCTCCAAACTCTGTCCCGCTTCCTCCAAATGCCCCCAAGGATCGCCCTGAGTTCCACCTGAAACTTGCCACTCTCATAGAGGTACAGAAGCTCCTCTCAAACTTAAATCCAGACAGTTCTTCCTGGACATGGCTCCCTTGAGCCAAAATTTCTTAAGTTGGGCGCCACAGCCCTTGCTCGCCCCGTCCGTGACCTATTCAACTGATCTTTCCTCTCTAACACTGTACCAGATAAATGGAATGTGGCAGTAGTTGTTCCACTGCACAAGGGGAGTTCCAATACTGTTGTTGACAACTATAGACCAAATATCCATTCTCTGCCCTTTGGCAAAGATAAAGGAGTGCATAGTTTATAACCACCTTCAGGACTACCTCGAATCACACAACCTGCTGTCCCTATATCAGCACAGCTTTAGAAGGAATCGCAGTGCACTAACTGCCCTGATAAAAGTAACTACTGACGTATTCCATGCTATGGACAAGGGTTTTGCCATAGGCGCCATTTTCATTGACCTTACTAAAGCATTTGATCTGGTAAATCATGGTCTCCTGCTCCATCAGCTACATGTACTTTTTCTGGATAACAATGCTCTGAACTGGGTAAAAAGCCATCTATCCTGCAGCTCCCAAAGAATTAAGTGGGATGGCTCCCTCTCTGAACTTAGGCCCATAACTCACAGCATTTCGCAGGGCTCCATTTTGGAACCTATATTATTCTCACTTTTCATTACCGACCTCACCCATTTTTGTGGTGGTGCTTCTGTACATCTTCATGCAGATGATGCAATCATCTATAATTCCTCACCGCACATTGACCAAATTAACCGGGAGCTTGCCTCTGACTTCACTTCCCTTGAGGACTGATTCGACTGTAATCATCTTGTTCTTAATACAAGAAAAATGAAATATATGCTATTCTCCCAGCGTTCCACCTCTAAATTTACTCTTTCCTCCCTTGACATTTCATCTCTCATGGGTGATACCTTAGAGACAGTCCAAACCTTTAAATATCTGGGCTTCACCTTGGACTCAGCTCTCTCATTCAACATTCATGTCTCCACCATTGTCAAAATTCTGAATCAGAAGCTCTGACTGCTCAATCATATCCATCTGTTTCTCACCTGTGCCTCCTGCCTAAGAATTGCTTCCTTGTCTCTTATTCCCCCTAACCTATGGAGCTCTTCTGCTGCTTTCTACTAATTCTTCCTCCCTCTCTCTCTCCCCCTCCCCTCTCAGGCCTACCATAGGATTGGAAGGTTTGCCTCGGGGGCTAACTCCTGCTCACACCACTGTGATGTCCTCTCCACCCTGGGCTGGCTACCATACAAAGCTAAATTGAGGTACTACTCCATGTGTCTTATGTTTAAACTTGTCCACTACTTCACACCTCCTTGCCTTAGTGATCTGATACGCCTCAGGCAAGTGCCTCATACCCTCCGCTCTGCCTCACTTCCCCTTTTAGTTCTTCCTAATCTAGGTCTAGCCGCCCCCAGGAGGTCTTTCTCATTTGCCGCAGTTTATGACTGGAACTCCCTTCCTCCCTCCTTCCTTCCTTTCTAGTTCCTCTCTTCCTCTGTTCCAATCTAATTTGTATGCCTCTCTGTCTCTCTCTCAGCTCCTACATCCTGCTCTTGCCTCTGCTGATGACCCTTTTACCTTCTCTTTCCTGCCTAATCCTGAATCTCCACCCTCCTCACTTCTTGTCCCTGGCCTCTTTTCCCCTCCCCCCTTCCTCAATTATAACTGTAAGCCTTGGTTCCTTCAAGCCACACTTCTCAAATTGTATATATCTAGCAATTATGTCTTTGTTTAGCTTTATATTACATGCGTATACATACTATTGTATTTATTGTTTTACTGAATGTCAATTTCTTGCTGTTTTGAATTACTTCTCTGTACATCTGCACAGTTTTCTGTACTAACTGCGACCCTGGGTCAACCCTGAAAAAGGGACTGTAACAGTCTCAGTGGACTTACCCGGTCACCAAAACTCAAATAAATAAATAAAATGAAATAGTGCTCTTTACACATTAGAGCCTAAAGCTCGGAAATCCTTCTAGTTGATGTGATGGCAACTAAAGATAGCGCTTTCCAAGACAGGAAGCATAGGTTGCAACTTGCGGCTGGCTCAAAGGGAGGCAACGTAAGCTTCTCTAACAAAAATAAGAGATCCCATGAGGGAACAGGGCCCCGAATGGGTGGCTTAATGTGCATCATACCTCACAAGAAGGTGCAGGGCAGATCCATTTGTGCCAGGTTCCTGCCATCCACTGGTACATGATAAGCTGACAGTGCAGAAAGGTGCACCTTTATGGACGAGTAGCTAAGACCCGCATTGGACAGGGAAAGGAGATACTCCAGAGTCAAATTCACGGGACAGGTGAACGGGTCCATATGATGGGCACAAGCCCATAGGCAGAAGCGCTTCCATTTCATGGCATAGGTGGCCCTGGTTGAGAGTTTTCTTGCAGCCACTAGGACTTCCGCTACCCCTGCTGACACCACATACCGGTCCTTGACTAAGTCTGCAGAAGCCATGCATGCAGGTGCAGAGACTTGAGATTCGCATGTACAAGACTCCCTTGCTCCTGGGAGAGCAAGTGAGAGGACAGGGGCAAAGGAATCAGAGGTTCTATTGCCATTTGCTGGACCAATGGGAACCAAATCTGCTGAGGCCAGAATGGTGCTATGAGAATCATGCCTGCTCATTCTGCTTGAAGTTTGAGCAGTACTCATTGAAGTAGTGGGAAGAGAGGGAAGGCATAAAGAAACCTCCCTGTCCAGGAGAGGGACAACGTGTATCACCAGAAAACACCAGGCCCTGGATCTAGCGAGCAGAAACTGGGCAGTCTGGCACAGAGTGGGAACACAAAGAGGTCCAGTTCAGGAAGTTACCATCTTTTGAACAGATCATCTACTGCTTCCTGTAGTAGTTCCCACTCGTGGGGCCTGAGATCGAGAGCTGCTTAGGCTGTCGGCTAATGCGTTTTGTACTCCTGGAATGTGCACCGTTGTGAGTTCCTGACTGTGCACCACTGCCCAGTACCAGACTCTCATGGCCTGTCTGCAAAGGGGATAGGAGTGAGTGCCCACTTGCTTGTTGATGTAAAACATCACCGACATGTCGTCTGTCTGGATCAATAAAGGGCCTGGGAGAAGGTCTTTCTGAAATGCCTGTAAGGCATACAGAACAGCTCTCATCTCTAACACATTGATGTGGAGGCTACATTCCAAAGGAGTCATGTCCCTCGAGTCTGATTTTTCTTTGAAATGTGCGCCCCACCCCAGTCCCGAAGCATGCATTGTCAGGATTTGCTGAGGACTGGTACTTCGAATCTGAGCCACGGTCTCTAGTTGGGAGGGGGTGAGCCACCATTCCAAAGTCTGATGCACAGCACTGGAGATCCGAACTTGCTGCTCGAGATCGTCTGAACGCTGATCCCACTGTACCCTGAGGTTCCACAGAAGCACTCATGTGGAGATGAGCTAAGGGCACTGTCGCAATGGCAGCTGTGGTCTAGGAGTTGCAAAAGCATTCTGGTTGCTATCTGGCCTGAGGAGGTGATTTTCTAAGCCAGAACCCGTAGGCAATCTACCCTGTCTGAGGGGAGGAAGGCCTCCCCTGGATAGTGTCCAAGATGGCCCCTATGTATTGTAATCTCTGATTGGGCCAGGGGATGACTTGGGAAGATTTAAGGTGATCCACAGGGCTTGAAACAGTCGGAAAGTACTTTCCTGTGTGTGATGCTACTGGTCCCTTGTGGGAGCTGTCAGAAGTCAGTCATCAAGGTAGGGGTAGATGTAATGTCCCGGCCTCCTGAGAGCTGCTACCACCACTGCCAGGCACATGGTGAATACTCGAGGTGCCGAGGAGAAGCCGAATGGTAGCACCCAAAACTGATAATGCTCACCCTCGAAGGTAAAGCAAAGGTACTTTCTGTGGGATGGCGGGATTTTTATGTGCATGTATGCATCCTGCATGTCCAGGGAGCACAGCCAGTCCCCTTGGTGTAGCATGGGCAGACATCCTGGCATTGTCACCATTCTGAACCTTTTGTATTCGATAAAATTGTTCAGCTGACTAAGATCTAGAATGGGACGAAGGTCCCCTGTCTTTTTTGGAACTAAGAAGTGGAAGTAATAACCCCTTCCTCTTTGATGCAGTGGGACTACCTGGATCACCTTTTTGCTCAGGAGGGCTTGGATTTCTGCCCAAATGAGGCTTGCGTGAGATGGGGGGCAATGACTGGAAATCAGTGGGTTGTCTGGAGGTATTTGGGTGAACTCCTGAGCATAATCCCTTTCTATAATTTGGAGTACCCACTGATCTGCCATAATGCTGGACCAATCTGTGAGGTAAAGGGAGAACCGCCCTCCTACTGCCTCCCCCTGTAGCTCTGCCGGGGGGGGGGGGCAGGCAGAGAGTCATGAAGAGGTTGTTGGAGTGGGCTAGGGAGCTCTGGCATTTTTGGCATTCCTTGGTCCCTGTGCTCCTGATGATGGGGGGGTGCCTTTTCTTGTTTAACCCCCTCTTTGCTGCTGTCATTTTCCCTGCTGGCCTTGTTTCCTGTGAAAGGGCTGATGCCTGGAAGGGGTTGTCTCTGACTTATACATCTTGTGGACTTCAGAAACTGCTCCCCCCAAGTCCTGCAAGCCTGTGATAATCTTTTCTGCCTCCTGGTCGAAAAGAACTAATCCTTGAAAAAGGGCATCCTGAAAATCCTGTCAGAAGCCTGACATTCTCAACCAAGAGTAGCGCCAGAGGCATATCCCCCTTGGCAGTTGCACTGGCAGCAGTGTCTGCCAAGTCATATGAGCACCTGAGAACGTGTTTACCCACGTCAGCACCAGACTGTAGGATGGGTAAGAGCTCCAACTTATTAGTGGAGTCAGGTTGTGACTGAGCCAGGCCCATAGCCTTGTTCCAGACAGGTTTCTGACAACTTACCATGTGTGCTAGAAAATTTAATGATCGGACCGTACAAGTGGCTGAAGAGTACACCTTGCGGCCAAATTGGTCCATCTTTTTGGATTCCTCATCTGGTGGGTGGGAGCTCATATGCCTCGGCTGTTAAGTCCTACAATGTGTAGCCATAAGGACCATAGAGTCCGCTTTTGGTTGCTCGCTCAAATGAGGTTCCTCCCTAGGGGTCCTATATAAGTGGACATCTTTCTTAGGAACCACCGAGGTTGTGGAAGGGTGCTTCCAGGCTAGTTTCATAACATCCTGGAAAGGCTCCACTAATGGTGGAATGACCAAGGGTTTTAGGTCAGTGGCCCCTAAGAATTTCACCAGATGGCATCTCTTGGGGTTTAAATTTTCTGTCTCCCACTGGTTAAGGAACTGAATGTGTCTCATCACATCTAGGAAAGTGGGATCATCTGGAGGAGAACTTGGGGAATCCCTCCTTGGATCTGGAGATAGAAGAGACAAGTCGTCTTCTGACAAGTCGTAAGAGGAGGATTCTCCAGTGGACTCCTCCGAAGATGTGGACCGGCGTCCGCTAGAGCAACTCCGGCATCTAGAGGAGGGTCTGGATGATGGGTGATGTCCATGCTTCCGATGTCTGGAAGATTCTTGTCCATCGCTGCCTGAAGCTGGGCTGGCTGGCATCCAGAGTAGCGAAGGCGATCTGCATAGAGGAGGAGTTGGTTGCCTAGGCAAAGCTGGAATAGGGGTCCCCGTGGGAATGGGGTTCAGCTCCAGTGGTCTGAGCAACAGATCCCTTTTGATAGTGTTCCACCAAATGGTGAAGAGAGCACCAACCTCAGGCAAAGGGACCATGGGGCTTGGTTGTGGGTCTGGCTTCTGGGTAGGGGCGTCTGAGGGGCCTGGCATCAGACCCTTTGGTTTAGTCCCCCCTGTCATTAGGTCTGACGGTGCCACTGTGTTGGGCATCTGGTCTGGTGGGGTCTCATCCCTGGGCTTCGGGTGCCCTGGCATCTGGTCATTGGGTTCCTGAGGGAGAGGTAATGATAGAGCAAGTGGCACCTGGTCCATGGCCCTCTCGGAGGCAGAAGACAGGTCTCCCGACATCCAGTCCATGGTCAGACCCTCTTTAGAGCCCTGTGGATCAAATGATGACTTGGAGGGTGTCATCTGCTCTGGCTCCATAGTGGAGTCAGAGGGCGTTGTGGACTGTCATTGGTCCGGAGCCTTGGCTGACGATGGCTTGGAAGGTGAGCTCAGTTGCTTGTGGCACTCATGTTCCTGACATCTTTTGGTGTTATTGGACCCTGTCATCTTGTCTGACGACCCGGAGGCAACGGCCTTGCGGACAGCGAGTTCTGACCCACCACCTGACGAAGTGTGAGTCGATCCTTCTTGCTAAAACCCTAGTGAGAGCTTGTTGGGCCTGATAGCCAGGGAAATGGGGGCCTGAGAAGGCCCTAGCCCAGAAGACTCCCCGCTGGACATCTGGGTGGAGGCAGGAGGGTTCCTCGATGGTAACCCAGGGACAGCAAGGGAAACTGGAGGGGCTAAGTTTGACCTCGCACCAAAGGTAGAACTTTTGGAAGCCTTGTGTGGAGACCTGGGATGGGATTCTGACCTGGACCTATCCTTGTTTTAATGATGGTGCTTCCTGCTCAGTTTCTTCTCTCTAGGGGAAGAGTCCTTGGCCAAGGAGGAAGACGAGCTGTGTGGGTCTTCTGCATGGTGACCACTAGTTGTTCAAGAAGGTATGCTTTTAAATTCTTCAGGTGGTGGATGTATGTCCTCCTATTGAAGCTGAGGAAAAGCGGCAGGCGTCCGGCTTATGGACAGGACCTAGGCACAGAAAGCAGGCCAAACTGCCGTCTTTTGCTGGGATCTGCTAGCCACACACGCACTTTGATTTCTGCTGCTCTGTAGATGAAATTGGCTAGGTAGACATACAAGATGAATTCGGTTAAATTTGACAAACAACAGTAACTGTGTGAAGTGTGAAGAATGGCAGTTGACTGGTAGCAGGAGGCATCCGCAGAACCAAGATGCATGGGTCGACGGTGGGAAAAAACAGGTGGTGCCGGGGGACCACCCTTTTATACCATGGGCAATGTCAGGGGTGGGGCCGACATCAGGGGGCAGTCCCCTGCCATAGACTGCTAGCTAGGATTTTTTCTGTGGGGTCTTCATGCCTGGTGGCATAATTCTAATGGTTGTTGTCTGCTGCAAGAGCTCTGTCTCAACGTGAGATCTACACTGCCACTTGAACTCAGCAGTAAGTCCATTACAAAAAAAGGCTAAAATTCCTTAAACTGGGCTACTTTTTTAAAAAAGTTGGAAAAAAAGTAAACTAAATGTTTCTTTCAGCAGCTGCGTCCGACCACGGATCCCACTGAAACCCGGTCAGACCGTGGCTGCACAGAGACATCTTGTTATTTTACTTAATTGCTGTGGCAAAAACAATACCCAGCATTTATTTAAAATAAAACATGAGACTGTGTGTAAAACTCAAATTTTACACACACCCTTGGTAATGGATGCTTACATAAACCCCTCGAGCTTTGCTTTCAGAGTTTACGTAGCATCCAACACATCAGGTGTGTGTAAAATTCTCACTAGCACACAACCCCATATATTAGTCTATATTTATTTTTTTCCCATTAGGATATGCGAGGCTGGAGCATCTGAGGGTTGGCTGGGGGGAGAAGGATCGAACATCCAGCAGATAGCTGTCCTGCGGGACAGGAGGGTTATGGTGCTTAGCAATAGCGTGACGCCCATCACTGACTGGAGACTGGTGAGTCAGAGACTGCACAAGAAAGGGAATCAGAGAAGAGGTGAATGTTGATGTGTCAGGCATGGGAGCATACCTGACATCACCAGGACATCACTGCTCATCCTCTCCTCCAAAGAGGAGTGGAAAACGGCCATCGGATGGGAGGGTGATGCCGTTCATGCCCACCACATCCTCCGCTGGACCAGACCTCCTTGGGCCTGGGTACTCCTCACCTTCACCAGCGCATGTGGCCAACTGTACAGAGTGGTGAGTTAGCCGAGGCACTGGAGGTAACCCCACCTTGGGGGAGTAAGACAATGGGTCTGGCCAGCAGATGTGTAGTGGTTGGACCAGGGTAGGTCCAGAACCATAAGCAGGAGGGTCTTGGCCAGATGGGATAAGTACGGTGGAAATGACTGAAAGTGGTCCCATTTGATGACAGTAAGCAGGGATAAAAAAAAATAAAAAAAAGTAAAAAATAAAGAATAGCTTGCATGCATGAGCATGGAGTCCCCTTCATGCCAATGTGACTAGGGCAGGGAAATAGACTACAGAAAATTACCCTGGCTTGTGCAGAATGAACCCAAGTGAGCTTGGCCCCGACCTCTGCCACTGTCCGCTCTCACTACACAACTCAGGAACTCCTTTCTCTACACTCAGGAAGAGGTGGGAGGTTGAGTCTGCCAGAACCTGCCATGAGGAGGGGGGGCAGCCCAAGGGGTTGAAAGTGGAATGCGAGGTAAGTGACCAAGACGCAGGTGGTTGAGGCTGGGCACGACCCGAGGGAAGGCGGAACAAGTCAGTGTGGGAGCATGGACAAAAAATGAAATAAGTAAACATGCACGACAGTCTAATTATATTCTTAAAGGTACAGGCCTAATTGCTAGGCATAACAATTTCAGTATTTAACAACAAAGGCAGATTATAAACCTGCTGGTAATTATACTTTACTGATGCTGCAGTGCCAGCAATCTGATTACGAGTGTTTAAAATGATGGGTGTCCTGGGGGGGATGGGCTATCCATGGCAGTGCCAACAGTCTGATTCCCACAGTGTTGAAAAGGATCTCATTTTAATTTTATTTGTTATACTGGAAAGGCATGTAAGCAAAATTGCCCATTTTCACAAGCGTCCACTTTATCGTCGTCTCCGAGCTGAGCTACTGCTATGCTTAATTGTTATATACACTACTGTCATCTCTCATTGATGCCATCCTTGACTTGAGTAACTTGTTATTAAGCTGCTATTGTATTACTACTCTAACTTGTATAATGTTGCTGGTATCTTGCCCAGTTTGTATTTTCAATTGCTTCTGCTGTTGATGTACTTTGTCCTGACTGTTTAGTTATGTATTTTTTCTTTTTTTTCTCTCTCTCATTATGTACAATTTGTTGTTCACTGCTGTCTGTCTTCTTGTACTCTCCCGGGTTGTGCCTGAAAATAGGCAGGATTGTTGCCTAGTGCACTTACCCGGTTACCGAAAGCTAATAAATAAATAGAAAACACAATCAATAGGTTACAAGGTAAGAGAGGAGGTGCAAAAGGCTTGACAATGACAGCTTTAAACGGAAAAAGGGAAAAATGTTCCGGGGGATGAGCCTTCCACGGCAGTGTCAGTGGTCTGAATATCACATTGTTGAAAAGGATGAATGTTCCTTGGGGGGGGGGGGGCTTCCATGGGAGTGCCAGCAATCTGATTACCACAGTGTTGAAAATGATGAGTGTGCCGGGGGATGGGCAGTCCATAGTAGTGCCAGTGGTCTGATTAGCACAATGCTGAAAAAGATGAGTATGCCAGAGGTCAGGCTATCCATTGAAGAGCCAGCCGTCTGATAACCACAGTGTTGAAAAGGATGCATGTGCCAGGGGATCAGCTTTCCATGACAGTGTCAGCTTTCTGAGTACCACAGTGTTGCAAAGGATGCATATGCCAGGGTAATGGGCTATCCATTGCAGAGCCAGTGGTCTGATTACCACAGTGCTGAAAAGGATGGATGTGCTGGGGGGATTGGCTATCCATGGCAATGCCAGTGGTCCAGTTACCACAGTACTGAAAAGGATGGGTATGCCAGGGGGCTGGGCTATCCGTGGCAGTGCCAGAGGTCTGATTACCACAGTGCTGAAAAGGATGGGTGTGCTGGGGGGACTGGCTATCCATGGCAATGCCAGTGGTCCAGTTACCACAGTGCTGAAAAGGATGGGTATGCCAGGGGGATGGGCTATCTGTGGCAATGCCAGTGGTCCAGTTACCACAGTACTGAAAAGGATGAGTATGCCAGGGGGATGGGCTATCTGTGGCGGTGCCAGAGGTCTGATTACCACAGTGTTGAAAAGGATGGGTATGCCGGGGGGGGATGGGACACACATGGCTGTGACAGCAGTCTGCTTATCACTGTGTTGAAACAGATGGGTGGGCTGGAGATTGGGCTTTCATGGCAGTGCCAGTGGTCAAATTACCACAGTGTTGAAGAGTATGGGTGTGCCAGGGGCTGGGCTATCTATGGCAGTGCAAGCTGTCTGATTACCACAGTGTTGAAAAGGATGGGTGTGCTGGGGGGATAGACTATCCATCGCGGTGCCAGTGGTCTGATTATCACACTGTTGAAAAAGATGGGTACAGCTGGCCTGGTGGCACTGAGGGTTGAGGTGCTGGATGCCATACCTCGCACCACACTGGCGACCCGGGTTCGGGAACGAGCTTGGGTCATTGGGGGTCGGTTGGGGGGGGAGGAGGATTGAGCATCCTAGGGACTGTTCTTCTTCTCCAGGAGGGTGGGGTGGGATAACCTCGGCTGTGCTGGCTCCTGGCAGTGGCTGGGGGTCATTGCAAGTGGTGGTTCACTGTGGGGATGGCACGGACGGCATCGAACGTGTGGTGTGTGGAAGCACACATGACAACATCATTGATGCCATTGCACACCCGTGCCGGGGAACGGGGACCTAACAGAGAAAATCCTCTGGCACGCTACATGAAGTATGGTCCATTGGCACTGTGCCACTCCAACTTGAGATGCTCCCCCTGGATCCTGACCCCTGGCTTCCACGGTGGTGGGGCAAGTACCCGTCATGGTGCAGCCAGTGAGAGAAATGGAGGAGGGGGTCAAGCACTGGTACTTGGAGTGGCGCGGGTGCTGTGGGACCAGATGGATTGGGGGGGGCCATAGGTAACACCTCCCCTGCTGAGGATGGAATAAATAAAAAAATGGGTGGGCTGGAGAGTGGGTTATTCATGGCAGTGCCAGCATTCCAATTACCATAGTGCTGAAAAGGATGAGTGTGCAAGAGGGATTGGCTATCCATGGCAGTGCCAGCAATCCAATTACCACAGTGTTGAAAGGTATAAGTGTGCTGGGGGGTGGGCCTTCCATGACCAAATCAGCGGCCTGATTACCGCAGTGTTTAAAAGGATGGGTGTGCCAGAGGATGAACTATCCATGGCAGTGCCAGTGGTCAGATTACCACAGTGTTGAAGAGGACAGGTGTGCCGGGGGGGTGAACTATCCATGGCAGTGCCAGTGGTCAGATTACCACAGTGTTAGAGGACAGGTGTGCCGGGGGGATGGGCTATCCATGGCAGTGCCAGTGGTCAGATTGCAGCAGTGTTGAAGAGGACAGGTGTGCCGGGGGGGGGGATGGGCTATCCATGGCAGTGCCAGTGCTCAGGTTACCGCAGTGTTGAAGAGGACAGGTGTGCTGGGGGGGATGGGCTATCCATGGCAGTGCCAGTGCTCAGATTACCGCAGTGTTGAAGAGGACAGGTATGCCAGAGGATGAACTATCCATGGCAGTGCCAGTGGTCAGATTACCGCAGTGTTGAAGAGGACAGGTGTGCCGGGGGGGGGGGATGAGCTATCCATGGCAGTGCTAGTGGTCCGATTACCATATTGTTGAAAAGGATGGGTGTGTTGGGGGAGATGGGTGACCCATGCCATTGCTCTTCCTCTTGGGGGAGAGGCTGTGTGCTGTCCCGCTCCTGGAGTGACCCTGTCGTCGTCACACTGAGAGCCATATGACACATTACACATTCAGTCACTAGTCACAGCAGTGTCAGGCAGCAGAGAGGTACAGAAAAGTGAGGGGAAGCTATTATGAGCACACACATGTCTGAGCATCACTGGAACAAGAGTCAGGGAGTACTGGAAATGTACTTAGCATTTATGGACATATGAAAATGCCAGCAGAAACAGGCCATATTGATCTATCAAGTCTGCTTGAGTATGCAGCTCACAATTGATTTGACTGTTTGATTTTGTTGACAGGGAAAGGAGGGCTGAACAACAGTGCTATTTTAGCCTCATTCGGGGAATACAGACACAAACTAATTGAAACTGACCAGATTCAACTGCTAGTTGTTTTCTTAGTGAATGGAGGAAATTTGGCCATGATGCCCGGAAAACTCCCCTACTCCTGCTAGTAGGAGGACCTCTTGCTGTCTTGCTGTCAGGCAAGATGGTGGACCCGGAGGATAAGGTAGGAGGTGGACATGTTACTTTCGGACAGTCTCTTGCTAACAATCCTGTGAACAGCATTTTTTCCATACATTACATGAAAACACGGAAGAATCTAGTGGTATAGCAATGAACATAGAATTTGATGGTAGATCAGGATTGCTTGGCCCACCCAAATTTCCAGTTTTTCCCTACAGTACCACTGCAGACCCTAATCCAGCACCAGCTCTTTCTCCTTCCCAACCTTCCTTCCTTTCCACTAAGACACCCTTATGCCTATTCCATGCATTCTTGAACCCCACCACAGTTTTCACCCCCCCAACACCTCTGCTAGAAGACTGTTCCAGGAATCTACCACTCCTTCTGTGTAGTACTTCCTCACATCTCTCCTGAATCTACCCCCTCCAGCTTCATAGCATGTCCCCTTGTTCTTGAGCTCCTTTTTTCTGATACATACTTCCATCCTGTACCTTGTTTACCCCAGTGAGATATTTAAAGGTCTCTATCTCTCTCTCCCTCCTCTCTTCCAGAGGGTACATACTGAGGTCCTTTAGTCTCTCCTCACAGGGCTTCTGATGCAGACCCTGCACCATTTTAGTTCCCTCCTCTAGACTGCTTCCACTCTATGTCCTTCCAGAGATGTGGTCTCCAGAACTGGACACAGTACTCAAGATGGGGTCTCACCGGTGATCTATACAGAGGCAACACTGTGTCCCTCTTTCTGTTGGTGATATCCCTCCCTATGCACCCAAGCCTCCCATTAGTCCTCCCAACTGCCTTGGTGCACTGCCTGGCCATCTTTAACAACTGAGATATTTTTAAGTAACATAAACAACTAACTCATAAACTGGATTATGTTTAAGTTGAAAAATTCAGTCAATCCATAAGTACAGTATTTTTCAAAGTCTGATTTCTCAACTAATGCAGAAGTAAATGTAACCCCCCTGCAAATGGGGGTTCCCAAAAGACTTCCAGGAGCTTGCTTGAATGCTCCAAGCCTGAATGGTGTTTGGCGTTTAAGCCATTTATCAGTGAGTGTTTTTAGAACCTCTGGTACTGTCTCTTTAAGAGCTGTCTGCTTGCAGACATAATTAGTGTGTATGGGGGACTGTGTGTTTCTTTGATTGAGTACCACTCAAACTGCTGCCAATTCACTCCATTTTTGCAGTCACTAGGAGTGCAAATGGAACCTATCTGAAAGATGTAACTGTTTGCCAGAAATCATTTACAGTAATAATGAAATTGCAGTTTGTCTAACCTGCTTTTCTTTTGCAGTCAGAACAGTGTCTGCCTAGTTCCCCATTCTGGTTTTGAACTGCTGAACTGGACCAATCAGTGTGGGGTAAGCTAGCTCTAAAATGGTGCCTTGGACGAATCAGAACTTGGACTCATAATCTGAGCCAGCCACAAGAGGATTGTATGGGCAGTGACTCTGGGAGATGTAGTTTAGACTTCAGTGCCTTTTTGGACCAACAGCAGCAGTCTATTGTGGGTGACAGCCAATCCAGTCAAGAACTGGGAGGAACTCAAAGGAAGTGCCCGGTTTTGTCGGTTGGAGTTTCAGTTGAGCTTTGGCAGTGAAGAAGGAAGGAGCCCTGTGCTTTTTCAGTGTGCAGTTTTAGTCAAAAAACGTGTGTAAGGCCCAGAGTTCCGGTCTGCAGCTTGTTAGGACTGAATCCGTCCTGTGAAGAGAATCAAAGGATATCTGAAGAGTAGAAACCAGGCTCACCCTGTAGAAGACTGGAGGAATTGCTGAAAATTGCACTCGGTCTGTCAGGAACTGAATCTGCTGTGTGTTCTCCCGGGTATTGTGCAGTAATTGCGATCGGGATACAGATGCAGCCTGCCTGGTATACTGCTTTCTTTTTACCATATAAATGTGTGAGGAGTCTCTTGGAGCTCAAGAGTAGCCCTGCTGATATTGAAGGACCCTATCTTATTTGGAGGTCGTGAGTACTAATTCAGGGTCGCTCCCTGTTGAATTGCCACATAAATCAAATGGAATTACTGTACTGCTGACTGTTTAATTTTCCTTTTCTCTGTGTGAAAGGTCTCACCAGCTGCCACGGTTTGGACTAGCCACTAGGGCTTGGGTACCCAGGGACAGTAACTGATAGGGATAGGCCTGTGCACAGAGCCATAAATGAATTATTAGAGTGATAAGCTAATTAACCTGATTTCCCTGTCCTTGTTATATCCCCTAAATAAATCAGAGCTGCTTGTTTCAGCAAAGTTATACTGCTTGAGGTATTTGTCTATGTTAAAGTACTGTACTGTGATTGTTGCACTGTATCTCATTTCACAGGAGGTCCCAGTGCGGAACCAGTCCTGGGGTAAGTGTATACTGTGAAGGTAATTCTGATATATTGTGTGGGCCACTAGTGGGAAGAAAGGGGGGTTGCAGTGTCCCAGAGGGCTGTGACCAAGTTAGTTTAACTATTGCAAACCCTGACCTCTGGGTGGAGGCACCCGCCATTGGATCCAGGCCCCTCAACCTGTTAGTGGCAAATCAGGCAGGGGTAGTAGCCCCTGGGATAGCGCCATCTAGGGGTTACATAAAAAAAAAAATTTCTCTGGTAATAGCTAGCTAGCACAAATTACACATTAGCAGAGTAAAAGCCCATAACCAGTGGTCAAGTTTAGTGCTCAGCTTTTTAGTTAGTTATTCCCTATTGAAAAGGGAAACATTGGCTAGTTGCTAACTTGTGTTTTTTGTATGGGTCTACAAGGGGACCTCCCCACCACTACCAACACCGCGGATGAACTGGTTGCATCAACAGGAATGGCAGTTACTGCAGAGACAGAGACTATCTCCTCCAGTACTCAGGCTCAAGTCCCCTCGGAAGTGGGGCCCGCTCCAGTGAGAGACCCAAACTATGAGCACGTATCCACAAGCTTAATGGGCCAGAAGGCAACTAAAGAAACACTGAAACAGAATTTGTTAGCAGCAAATGAACACTTGGCCCACCCAGTCTGCCCAGATGGTCCTTGTCTACTCGGTCTCTGCAGTCCTACTTGGTCTCTGGTGACCGTCCCTCCTCCCTGCCTATTTACTAATATTCCCTTATGTCTATCCCATGCATGCTTGAAGCCCCTTACTATTTTTGCCTCCACCACTTCTGCTGTCGGGCTGTTCCAGGTGCTACCACTCTTTCAGTGAAGAAATACTTCCTCACACCCCTGTTAAACCCCCCCCCTTTCAGCTTCATCACATGCCCTCTAGTCCTGGTGGTCTTTCTCATTTCAAAGAGACTCCCCTCCTGTACATTGTTCACCCCTGTGAGAAACATAGAATTTGTTGACAGATAAGGACCACTTGACCCACCCTGGCTGCCCAGTCTGTCTCTGCCTATACAGTCACCGCAGACCCTATCTGATCTCGGACTACTCCCCCACCTGTTTTTCTACTAATCTTCCTTTGTGCCTATTTCATGCATGCTTGAAGCCCACCACTATTTTCATTCCCATCACCTCCAATGGTAGACTGTTCCAGGTGTCTACCACTCATTCAGTGAAGAAGTATTTCCTCACATCCCTCCTAAACTTCCCCTCTTCCAGCTTGATTGCATGCCGTCTTTTCCTGGTGCACCTTCTCTTCTGAAACATACTCCCCTCCTGTATCTTGTTCAGCTCTGTGAGGTACTTATAGGTCTCTATCATACCCCCCCCTTCCAAGGTGTACATATTGAGATCCCCCATTTCTCCTCATAGGGCATTTGATGCAACCCCTGCACTCTTTTAGTTGCCCTCCTCCAGACTACTTCCACCCTATGTCCTTTCTGAGATGTGGTCTCCAGAACTGAACATAGTACTCCAGGTGGGTCTCACCAATGATCGATACATGGCAACACCACCTCTCTCCTCCTGGTGACCCCCCATGCACTCCAGCATCCCACTGGCCCTGCCTACTGCCTTGTTATACTGCCCCGCCACCTAGAGATCATCAGCTATGATAACCCCAAGGTCTCTTTTCTGCTTTGTGACTGTCAATACTTTCCCCTCATTTTATACACTGCCCCTGGATCTCTGTGTCCTAGGTGCATGGTTTTGCTCTTTTTTGCATTGACACCTAGCTGTCATACTCTTGACTACTCCTCAAGCTTTCTCAGGTATCTAGTCATTCACTCCACCTCCTCTGGAGTATCTTCCTTATTGCAGATTTTGGTGTGTCATCTGCAAAAAGGCATACCTTACCTTCCATCTCTTCTGCAATGTCACTTATGAAGACATTAAAGAGGTCTGGTACCAGAACTGAGCACTGAGGTACCCCATTGGTCACTTTCCCCTCATTAAAGTGAATACCATTTACCACCACCCTCTGTTGCCAATCCATCAACCAATTCATTACCCAGTTTACCACATTAGATCCCCACCTCCAAGCTGCCCAGTTTCTTTATAATCCTCCTATGTGGTATGATGTCGAAGGTCTTGCTGAAGTCTAAGTAGGTCATGTCCACTGCCCCACCCTGACCTATTTCCCTGGTCACCCAGTCACAGAAATTGATCAGGTTCATCTGACATGACCTCCCCCCTTCCTGAAAATGCATACTGCCTCGGATCTCGTAAACCACTAGATTCAAGGAACTCCACAAGTCTTTCTTTCAATAGTGTTTCCACTAACTTCCCCACCATGGACATTAGACTGACCAGTCTGTAGCTTCCAGCTTCCTCCCTCCTGCCGGTGTCATGGAGCAGGACTACATATGCCCTCCTCCAATCCTCTGGACTCACTCCTGCTTCCAGTGAATTGCTGAACAGGGCTGTCAGAGGTGCAGCCAGCACCTCGCTGAGCTCCCTCAGCACCCTTGGATGTATCCAGTACGGTACCATAGCCTTGTTCACTTTTAGATTTGCAAGGCCTCTCAGGACTCTTTCCTCTGTGAATGGACCTGTCCACCTCCCTTCTCCCACTGTTCCTGCTGCTTTTGTGTGATCCGTCCCCCCCTCTCTCTCTCCACTGTGAAGACTGAGTAGAAGTACCTGTTCAGGATATCTGCTTTTCCCTGATCCTCTTCCGTGCAGTCTCCTCCTGCCTTTCCTATCCTCACAATCCTTTTCCTTGTCTTCCTGTTTTCACTTATGTATCTGAAGAAAGTCTAGTCTCGTTAGCTACTTCTTTGGCTATCCTTTCCTTTGTCTGCATCCCTCACTACCTCCCTTGCTTCTCTCTGCATTAACTGGTACACCTCCCTATCCTCTTTCCTCTGTGTGTCTTTCCTGAATACCACCAGTGTAGCCTTTGTAGTCACTTCCTTGGAGAGCCATTGTGGTCTTTTTCCTCCTGTTTTTGCTCACTTCCTTTGCACAGAGGGTTGTTGCCTTCACTATGCCTTCCCTTAATTTATCACACTGTTCCTCCAACCCCCGGCACCCCAATATGTCACTGTGGCATTCACCTATTTTTTTAATCCACTCTCCTGAAGTCCAGTACCCTTGTCCTTGTGTGGTTTGTCTCGGCTGCCATCTTTATATTAAACCACACTGTATGGTGATCACTGGTTCCCCAGGTGACACCCCACCTTGATGTCTGCAACACCGCCCCTATTTGTGAGCACCAGATCACAAACATGATTGAGACCTAAAACTGAGGTACTTGTCTCAATCATGTCCCCTCTCGCTCTCCTCTCTTCTAGGGTGTACATGACAGCGCTCAGTCTTTCCTCAGAATTTCGGATGAATCCTTGCTCCTTTTAGTTGTCCTCCTCCTCTGGACTGCTTCCACCCTGTCTATGACCTTTCTGAGATGTGGCCTCCAGAGCTGGACACTGGACTAGAATTTCAGCATTGGTCGCCATCTATTCCCCTGAGGAGGAACACAATGGTAACGAGTGACCAAGGCCTAAATTTACCATGACAAATTGATTCTGGAAAAAATATTCAGAGGTCAAGAACTGTCCAATCTATTTTCTCTTTACTATTATTTCCCTCATAAAACCTACTTAGGAGAACATTATGGTGCTATTCTGTAATGAAGGGGTGAATGTCTCGGACATTCTCTTCTGGCTTCAACAAAAATGTGAAGTTCAGAGTCCACTCAAACCCATTTTTAATTCAGAGTCAGTCTGGACTGGGGGTTGAAAATTCAAGATGCAGCTATGATGATCCAGTTCTGGAGTACAACATCTGCCCAATAGCGTCTTTATTGGCCGAGACCAAGGTATAATCTTTTACCCTGGGCAACCAAAAGCCTGCTATAAATGTGGCTCCTGTGCACAATTAAGCAGCACTTGTGACCAGCCACATTGTGGGCTTTGCTCTGGGTTTGGGTATGCAAGTCTGAATTGTGAGAATATCCTGTACTATAATCTCTGGGATGAGAGGGGTCACGCCTATGGGTCATACCCATGAGCCACACATAATGGCAGAGACTAGCTGAACCAGGATGATTAACTGGCACAAGCCCAAAACATGAACCGTACCACAGCACTTTCGATGAGGCCATCAACATCTCATCCCACCCCTGAAGCATGGAATAGACCTAGGGCTTTAGAAGCACCCCCCCACAACCTAGAACACCAGTAAAAGAGCTGCCCAGAAGCTCATGAAGCTAGGTCATCTGCTTCAGCTAAGGTAGTACTGCTTACTTTTAGAAGGTTTGACAAACTATGTAAAGCCAGTTTCCAGTCTGTTTAACTTTTTAACATTAATTACGGTACTTAGAGAGGTAGGAGAAAACTAGTTAGTATCAGACGTCTAATGGTTATTGTAAGTGTAAACCCCTACACCCCTGCCCTTTTGCAAAACGACAGGTGGTATGCTGTTGAAGCTGACAGCAGTACCAGGTGGGGGACTGGGTTCGGGGAGGACTAGGTTACTCGGCACAAGGGGCCTAGGTTTGGCTACTCTGCACAGGGGGCACCCAAGTAAATCTGAACACAGGAAGCAATAACTGTAATGTCCAATACCAGGAATAGGATTCTAAAGTGTGGCTTTTATTCACATTCAAACTGAACAAACAAAGCATAGACGGACCCCCACGGGGCTACATTCCTGGTAATGCAGATAAGAGATACAGAACACTTCTTCACTATTTCAGCCCTCAGGCTTTGAACCCAGCAGGCGCACAGCCCGGACATGCACGCAGCTTTGGGTAGATAGCCCGACTTGCACACTATTTGGGTTTTTTCCCAGCCTGGCTCCCCTGCCAGCCTCTCAATCCCGGTCCATATGGCAGTGAAACAAATTTTCTGTTGGTGGCTCCCCAAACCACCTTAGAGCCTTCAACCCCTTAAGGGAAATTTCCTTCCAATCCCACATCTGGGTACTTCCCTCATCACTGGCCAAGTGCATGAGGTAAAGTAGAAATCCACAGAGCAAATTCGTAGAGGTGGACCTGGTTACTAAAGATGGGGGGTCTCCCACCTCCAGCTCCCACAATCCATACCTGGCCATTTCTCTGGACATTAAACAACTCTTTTGAAAGCTTGGCAATGTAGATTAAAGGGTAGACGTATAGCACATCTCCTCTACATGTCTTGACTTTCCCCTTGTGCTGGACTTGAACATACTTTTACTTTGGCTAAGCCTATTCCTCTAGGCCTCCCACTAATTCAGTAGCCCAATCCCCACTTTAACACAGTTCAGGTGAAACATAGGCCCTTTGACAAGAGCAGAACTCACCCTTTAGTTGCAGGTGCCCCACAGGCAAATCTTGACAGCTTCTGGTGCCACAACACCCTTGGAAAAATAAGGCAGCTTCTTCTTTAGCAGGAACCAGGGGGTTGCCCCTGGAATAACAGGCAAACCTTCCACCCCATCCCCTCAGGGATGGGGCACAGAGACCAATATCAGCGGTCTCCACCACTTCAAGAACAGCTTACTGTGTTCCTCTTCTGGTGGAAACACACACCTTTCCCTAAAAGTAGCTCTATATCAGAGCTTTAGGCTCCAAGAGCCTGTGCACAGACTGCTGTGCTCCTCTCTTCAAGACAGCTCACACACAACTGCTGCTCACTGTTCAAAAAAACTCCCAACATTCTAATCTAACTCCCTTCTGCAGATTCCAATGTGGCTCATGCAGCTGCGATAGTTCTATGGTGATGTCATCACTCAGTCTCAGCTGAGACTGAGAACAGAGTGAGACAGTGTGAAATCCATTTAACTGGAGTTTCACAAGCTGCCTTCCCTGCCTACCACTAGGTCTTACTGGGATTCTAGTAACTCCGGGTAATGGGGGGGTTACATAAGGATCGGTACAGGGGCGAGGTTTAGCGGGAAGCAAGTCAGTTGCAGGGACTGTGGGGCACTCCTCTTCATGGCTACGCTCTGAAGGAGGGATCGCTGCCCCTTCTGCAGGACCTTTTCAAAGGTCAATGCTCAGCTAGCAGCAGTGAGGGAAGAAATATCTCTTCTGTGGCACCTGCTCAGCTGGACCCCACAGCCCACACCTCCAGAGGCCCACTGGTCTAGGGGGGTGGAGAGGGGTAGGAGGGACAGCCACAAGGAGGTCAACCAACCCCTCACCATCCCAAAGGCAAATTCCTTTGCATCCCTGATGGTGACTCAGCTACCTGACTCCACCAGGGTGGTTGGAACTACGGGGTCAGCTGGGGGAAGAGGGAGTAATGACCTGGTGGAACTCAGCGGTGGAATTAAGAAGACTACAGCTAGGAGAGTCTTAGTGGTTTAAGATTCTATGATGAGCAGAGTAGAGAGGGTGGTGGGAGGAGGGGTGGGGCATGGTCAGGTGCCTTCCCGGGGCATCAGCCATCTGGGACAAAGACATAATAGGCAGGATGGCGGAGAGGGTGGAGGGAGTTGGTACACTTGGGTATCACTGATCTGGCAAATCAGCCTGTGTAGCAAGTGAAGTGGAACTTTCAGAGGCAGGGGGACAGACTGCAAGCAGATTCGGCCTCCCCAGCCTTCTCCAAGGTCCTCCCTATGAGGAGTAGGGGGTGAAGGAAAGATAGAGTAAGGAGAGGAAGAGACAGAGGAATTAAATGGGTGGTCAAAGGGATGGTGTCAGGAGAAAGGGTACCACTTTGTGGGGGACTGGGGGAACTTCTGGAACAGGAAGGTCTTCAAAGGTGATGGCCTTCCCCTGACAAGAGAGGGGACCAGCACGCTGGGGCAGAAGTTTGATGTCTACAGTAGACAGTTAAACTGACTTCAGGGGCAGGGGGGACACTGAAGATAGGGTAACCATAGTGCTCCCCCTATACTGGGAATAGGTAGCAGTAAGATGAGTAAAAATAGGGCTGAGGTTCAAAAAGGAGTAGTGGAAGGGGTAAAGTGGAGAAGGCTTTCAGGGTCTGAAGGCAATAGAAAACATATGATGGTAAGGAAAATGAGAAGAAATACAGGTGTAGGATCACACCACAGCAAAAGAGGATCTGGAGCTAGTTGGAATATGGTCTACCTTAATGCCAGGAGCCATGGTAATACAATTAGTGAGCTCAAGGCACTGGTAGCAGACACTGAGGCAGACCTCATAGCCATCACATAAACTTGGACCACAGAGAATAAAGATTGAGGCTTGTCAGTCCTAGGTTACATAATGTTTTGACAGGACAGAGGGAAAGGTAAAGGGAGGAC
This sequence comes from Neoceratodus forsteri, assembly GCA_016271365.2. Lineage (NCBI taxonomy): Eukaryota > Metazoa > Chordata > Ceratodontiformes > Ceratodontidae > Neoceratodus > Neoceratodus forsteri. The sequence continues at coordinate 64,446,547 of CM028131.1, forward strand.
TTAGCCCTATATGTCAGGGAGGGCAAAGGGGATGTGGAGGATGGACACATTAGGAGAAGCAAAGAGGAAACAGTCGCTGTGTGGTCACCTCACAATGCCCTTAGGCAAGGAACTACTAGTGTGGGTGATGTATAAACACCATGACCAGGGGAAGAAAAAGACAGGGAGCTCAGGGAAGAGCTGGCAGGGGAGCGAAGAAGGAGAGATGGTGGTGGGTGATCCGAACCTGCTGGATACAGACTAGGTCATTCCAGCGGTCAGGAGCACCAGAAGATAGGCCCTGTTAGATACATTGCAGGAGTGCCTGCATGTGCTACTAGTTAAGGAACCCACTAAACAGGTGGCCATTCTTAATTTGGTGCTCACCACCTCAGAGATAGTGTGTGGAGTGAGGGAAGGGGAGCCACTGGGGTCCAGCGACCATCAATTCCATTTGGTTCAGGCTGGTCCTCAGGACCAGAATGCCCCTATCAAAAACTGAAGTCCTAGATCTTGGAAAAGTAGACTTCAGATGGATACTGGAGCTGGTCTGAGACAAACTGACCAGGGTGGACAACATCAGAGGTATAGAGGAAAATTGGAGGGCAATGAATGAGACCATTCTCAATGCAACGAAGTCATGCATGAGAACTGTTACAAAACAAAACAGGTACAAGACACCAATATGGTTTTCAGAAAGAGTCAGAGAAGCAGTGAGGGCCTAGAAAAATGCTTTCACCAGGTACAAGGACAAGCAGGGGGAGCAGAAATCGGGAGAGTACCACATAAAAACTAGGGAAGCAAAGAGGACAGTCAGGGAGGCAAATGCAGACACAGAGCTGCGTATTGTGGAGAGGGTCATGGGTGGGGAAATGAATTCTTCAGATGTATTAAAGGAAGAAGGGAGAGGTATTGTTAGGCTATGGGAGGTGGGACTACTAGAGGAAGATGAACAAAAGGCAGCCATCTTTAATTACGTCAGCTCTGTCTTCACAAGGGAAGACAGTGGGCCTCTATCTGAAAGTGGCATCAAGGTGGCTGTCGGGGGCATTCCTGAAATGAGGCAGATAGTATTTACCAGACAAAGGGTGCATGAGGTGCCTGAAGCCCTAAAGGTGGATAAAGCCCCAGGGCCGGATGGGATGCACCCAAAGGAGCTCAAGGAACTGGCTGAACCCCTAGTAGTGCTGTTAAATAGCTCAGTTCAGACAGGGGTAGCTCTGAAAGACTGGAGGATAGCAGATATAGTCCTGCTACATGGGGGGGGGGGCAAGGAGCAACCAGGGAATTGCAGACACATCAGCCTTACCTTGCAGTGAGTAAACTGATGGTGTCACTGTTCAGAGAGGACATTGCTGACTATCTAAAGAGCGACGGTCTACAGGATAGTAAACAGCATGGGTTTGTGTCAGAGAGGTCTTTTCAGAAAAATTTCTTTGATTGGGTAACAAAGATAGTAGATAAGAAGAAGAATCAGCATTTATATAGCACTTTTCATACACAATGTATCCCAAAATGCTTTACAAGCAATGCTAGACTGGTAGTGAAGTGACTGAATGTGTAGTGGCAGCCATATTGCACATCAGCACCCACAGACAGCCTGAACAATTGAATGAACTGGTTTTATGGGAAGGGGAATATTGGCCAGAACACTGGGAATATCCCCTACTCTTTTCAAAGAATGCCTTGGGTTCTTTTACTTCCACCTGGACAGCACCAGGATAGGTAGAAGGGAACTCAGTGTAACGTCTCATCTGAAGGATGGCACACCCCAACAGTATAGCATCCCCCTAATACTGCACTCAAGTGCCTGCATTTTTAGGTATGAGTACAATCCCGGTGTGGGATGAGAACCCACAATCTTCTGGTCCAGAGGTGGATGTGCTACCAACTGAGCCACACTGACAAGGGTCATGCTGTGGATTTACTTTACTTCGATTTCAGCAAGGAATTTGATTTGGTGCCACACAGAAGATTACTGAAGAACCTGGAGGATCTAGGTGCAGCTAGGTACATAGTTAGAGGTATAGGAAGCTGGTTGGGGAAACAGCAGAGGGTGGTGGCAAACAGGATCAGATTGGAAGATAGGGAGGTCATGAATGGGGTGCCGCTGGGATCTGTCCTAGGTCCTGTCCTCTTCTATATGTTCATCGGTGACATTGGAGAGGACACAGCAAGTGGGCTTGTGTTTCTGATGTTTATTATACCAGACAGATAGACAAACAATATAAGTGTTATTTAGTGAACATGCACAAGTTTTTGAAAAATATGCAATTTTTATTTTTTCATTTTAATTTGTATTAACTGTATAGCCCTGAACAAGAGGATTATTCCTCGAAATGTTGTCTGGCTTTAATGCAGTACTGAAACTTCTTGGATATAATAAAACTATAAAATCAGTTCCTGGCAAGTGAATCTTAATATCTCCAGAAAGCAAGTGTGATTTACAGTGGTGGGCTTTTTACTGGAGCAGACTCCTCCAGGTGCATTTTGTCTTCACAGATGTTGGACCACACTGACCTCCCCATAAAGTTGTATACAAGTTTAGCAAGTTGTTTGAAGGCAGTCTTTCTTTTGTTTTTCCTTTTTGCATTTTACAGAGGTTTCCCCTCTCTCCTTCATGATGTCTGAATGGACTCAGGACAATACAGTATGGAGAAATCTGTGTGTTTTTTTTTTTTATTTCTTTCAGCCAATTCCTCATAATTTGATTTGTTTGCCATGTCTCACCATTTTCCACCTGGTGTTTTCTGCCCTTCCCCATGCTGTGACTCACCCACCAATGTGTGTGTGTAGAGACACACACACGCTGCAGAGTCCCGCAGCACCATCCTATTTTTGCCACTCCTTGTCCCACACTACTACCGGGCTTCCACCTGGTAGCAGTCATTTGGCACAGCCAATAGTCTTCGTGCCTCAGGAGAGGAGATCAGTCATTGGGACACCCAATCCTCTCCCTCCCCAGCCAACCCCTGGCAACCTGTGCTCATTCCCGAACATGGGTCTCCGTCATGGAGTGAAGTGTGGCATCCTGCACCTCAACCCTCAGTTCCACCTGGCCGGCCTAGTTTGGGAACATTTTCATAGTCATCTCTCTTCCCAAATTTGCCTCTTGGGCCTTGATCTATATGACATTACGGGGTCAAGAAAGATACCACATCTCCTTGATCTCTGCTACTGCCCAAAAAATCATTTTAAAACATTGGATGGATGATGTCATCCATACCTACCAAGAATGGCACAACGCTATGCTAGATGCTCTCCGCACCGAGAAAATAAACTGTTTGATCTACAACATTCCCCCAATACTGTATATTTCAGAAGGTGGGGAGCTTTAGATGCTCTGTTAACCATCTCATGATTTTGGATTAGCCATTTTCTTGAATGCATTCCAAAACAGACTTACTACAACATCATTATTGCCACCACTATCTTCTTCCCTTTATAGAAATCTGATTATTGTGCTCTTTAGCACACCCATCATATTCAGTGGTGAGTTCTGGTGAAGTCATCTTTTATCTGTTAGCTATATAAGCTGTTTTTTGTTTATTGGCTGTCCTGTAATGTTGCTGTTCTGTTGTTTTTTAAAGAATCTTTCAATTAAGTATACTATTTTCAAACAAAAAAAAAGTTGTCTTTCTTATTTTGGGGGGAGGGGGCAGTGGATACAAGTCCATTTTCAGAGGACAGAGCCCAGAAGGGACTGGAAGCCATAAAGGAGAACAAGGTGATGGGATCGGATGGGTTTCATGCAAGGGTTCTAAAAGAATGGAGTATAGTGCTGGTCGCCCATGTGGCAACACTATTCAGTACCTCACTGGAGATGGGTGGTAGTTCCAGAAGACTGGAGGAGGGCAGATATGGTCCCTTAGCACAAGAGTGACAGCAGGATGGATGAGGAGGCTAGCAACTACAGGCCAGTCAGCCTCACATCAGTGGTGAGGAAATTAATAGTGACCCTGCTGAAGGAGAGGTTGATGGAGTAACTGGAGGCATATGGGCTGCAGGATCACTGGCAGCATGGTTTCACGGAGAGAGGTCATGCCAAACAAATCTCATACATTTCTTTGACTGGGTGACTAGAGACGTGAATCAGGGGAAGGCACTGGATGTGGCCTAGTTTGACTTCTGACACTGTGCCACACAGGAGGCTAGTAAAGAAACTAAGCAGCCTGGGGGTTGGGGGAGAAAGTACTAAACTGGGTATCAAAACGGTTGAAGGGTAGGAGGCACAGGGTGGTGGTAAATGGCAGACATCTGAGAGATGGGAGAGTGACTAGTGGGGTGCCACAGGGATCAGTATGAGGACCGGTCCTCTTCAATGTCTTCTTAAAGGGGAAGTCTCCCATAGTTTCACACGCATATGTTCCCCAACTCCTTATGTGTAACTGTTGTGTTCCTCCTCTAGTTGCCAGCAGTCCTATTGCTGTCCAAACCTAGATTATAAATAAAAATATACAGCCCCCAGAAGTTATCAATGTGTTTGTCCTCCATTTTACCATCAATGCTGCTGGAGGATGATGTCATCAGAGCAACAGATAATGGTGCTGCACTAAATGCTGTTCCACCAGTAAACAGAACCCACAATGTTTGGTCCCCCACTTGAGTAATGGGGGAACTCTAAGTGCTGTGCACATCCTGAAGTGCAGGTCTAATAGAGACTAGGACCATATGAGTGTAATTCAGCACTGATTTGACATGTATATACAGTATGCCTATAAGGAAGTTCCTGTATGTGTTGTGTTAATGTTTCTGTTAGCAAAAACAGTTTACCCAATAAATCACTCCGGGTACAACAAGAGTCTTAAGTGGTATTATATAGCTGTTGTATTATGTTCTGTGTGTGTTAGCATTCTCTGTTTTGATTGACACCAGCAGTGAGACACAATCTTGCAAAAATGCTCCTTTCCCTTTGTAACTAGGCAGTCAGTGATTGGACGGCTGATGTAAGGCAATAAAGAGTTCAGCTATAACAAGGAATAGGTTACCAGTAAATCAACTGCAGCATATGGAAGAAGGCTAATCTAGTGGTTAAAGCACAGGCACAAGAACTGGAAAACTCTGGCTCAAATTCTACTAAAGTCCCTTACTATCTAACCCTTAACAAGTTCCCCTAACCTTCTTGGGAACTGTGATGGCCCCTCAGGTCCATGACTTTAACAGTGTCCCCATTCCCATTATAAATCATTAGCAGTGATGTGAGAGCTCCACACTTCACTTTGAAGGTACTGAAAACAAGCTGTGGCAGCCCCCCTTTGTAATGCCAGCATTTGAAGTAGGATGTCCCTCACAAATCAGATGCTACACTTCAACTGTTGTAGGTAAAGAAACTAATTGGTCTTGGTGTTTGTAGTACTCTGTATTTGCTTAGCTCATTCCTCCCATGTCATATGCATTCTGTATCTTGGTATTTCCAGTCAGAACCCAGATGTAAGGAGCATTTGAAATGTAAAACAATACATTTTATAAAGTAAGTGAGCTAGCTCTCCACTTTCAGGCTGCTGAAAGGGGAGTGTATAATTTGTGCAAAGGAGGAATTCAGTCTTGTGTGATCCTTTGAGAAACTGCTCAAGCCTATCTTGTAAATGAATCCTCTCAAGGGTGTTCACCTGGTTCACTACAGAGTGACTGATTGACTGCTCGATTGATTGATTGGTTGGTTGATTAACTGATTCAGTCTACTGATTTCCACAACATGTTACAACTGTTTCATGGAGAGAAATGAGCAGTACACAGGAACAGCTTTTGTTTCCTGTGAATGAAATACTATTAGATGTATTATTTGCTATACACATGCAGTATTAAGGCTACAAGTACCATTCCCTGTGTGAGTTGCATGACAGAACTGTCTTAAGCCATTGCAAACTTAAACCAAAATCAGGCTAGACAGCATTGATACCCTTATGTTTTGTTCCGCAGTGACATCAAGGAATGGGAGGGGCTATATAACAAGTGACTCATTTGCATGTAAATGGAGGCTTGCTTGACATTTTACTACCTTGTGTCAGAGCCTCAAACTCTAGATATGTGTTGCAACAGAAGAAATGGCTGATCTCTTATTGACATATGTACAGCACTTGATGTAATGTATAATAAATACATCAGACATATCCGAATCATAAATACACAGGAGTCTTCTCCTTTAAGTGACATTGCTGAGGAACTAGAAGGGAAGGTGTGTCATTTTGCAGATGACGCAAAAATCTGCAGTAAGGTGGACACTCAGGAAGGGATGGGGAGAATGCAAAGATATCCCAGGAAACTAGAGCAGTGGTTTAGGGCGAGGCAGCTGGGTGTCGGTGCCATAAAGTGCAAAGTCAAGCACCTGGGTGGAGAAACCTGAGAGCGGAGTATAAGATTGGGGGAAGGGGTACTGACAGTCACCATGCAAGAAAGGGACCACAGGGTAATCATATCTTATGATCTCAAGGTAGCAGTGCAGTCTGACATGGCGGTAGGCAAGGCTAGTGGGGTGCATAGAGAGAGAGAGATTTCTTGAAGGAGAAGGGAGGTGGTGTTGCCACTGTATCACTCACTTGTGAGACCCCACAAAGGGGACTATGTCCAGTTCTAAAGGTCGCATCTCTACAAGAACACTGACAAGGTGGAAGCAGTCCAGAGGAGGGCTACCAAAATGGGAAGGGGGCTGCACAAGGTGCCATGTGAGAAGAGGCTGTGGGATCTCAGCATGTGCTCCCTGGAGGAGAGGAGTGAGAGAGAATACATGATTGAGATTTACAAGTACCTTATGGGGTGAACAAGGTGCAGATGTGGAGTCTTTCAGAGTAGAAGGAGCACCAGAACATGGGGGAATGCAATGTGGCTGGCGGGGTGTTTAATAGGGATGTGACAATATACTTCTCCACAGAAAGGGTGGTGGATGCCTGGAAAAGCCTGCCAGAAGAGGTGGTGGGGCAAAAAACAGTGGTGAGCTTCAAGCATGCATGGGATAGGCACACGTGTGTAAGTAGGGGATAGGGAGGGGCTGTGGACATGGCCTACCTAGACTTTAGCAAGGCATTTGACACAGTCCCACACAAAAGATTAATATACAAGTTAGCAAACTTGGGAGTAGGTCCCCAGATGGTAGCCTGGGTAAAAAACTGTCTGGAGAACAGGACACAGAGGGTAATAGTAAATGGAGTCCACTCTGAAGAAAGGTGGTTACTAGTGGGGTACCGCAGGGTTCAGTTTCATAGGTTTCATAGGTTGATCAGAGCTGAGAAGACCGTAGTCCATTTTGCTCACCGAATATATTTAGTAATAACCCTTAATTGACTTCTGTCTTAAAAAAGTATCCAAACGAGTTTTTAAAATATTCATATTATCACTAGTCACCACAGAAATTGGTAATCCATTCCAAATTTTGGATATTCTAACAGAGAACCAAGTACTTCTCTGTTTTGTTCGACATCGTTCTACCACCAATTGCAGTGGGTGAGCCCTAGTATCATAAACGACTTCTCTAAAAACTAATCCCAAAGACTCCCATAAGGTATCATCATGTAATGCTTTAAACACCAGACACATATCACCTCTCAATCTGCGGTACTCAAGACTATATAATCCAAGTTTTACTAGTCTATTTTCATAGTCCATACCCTGAACTTCGTTAATTCTTTTGGTAGCCCTTTTCTGTATACGCTCCAGGGCATTAATTGATCCCCTGTCACCGGGGGAACAAAACTGGGCACAGTACTCAACATGAGGTCTGACCAATGAAGTATACAGTGGCAATAAGACCTTAGTATTAGTACTTTTAATATGTTTATTAATACAATGGAGTATTCCCCCAGCTTTGTTAATTACATGTTGGCAATGTAAGCCAAATTTTAAATCATTTTTGACCCTAATACCCAGGTCACGCTCATTCTCGACGACCTTAAGACGTTTGTTGCCCATATAATAATCAGCTAAAAGGTTGTTTTTCCCAAAATGCATTACAACGCATTTCTCAACATTGAACATTAGTTTTTTAGTTAATGCCCAATTTTCAAATTCACTTAGTGTAGTTTGTAAAGTAATCACATCCTCGGGTTTATTAATAGTATAGCCTATACGAGTATCATCAGCAAACTTAGTCAACCATACGTTAGAGGGGGATGTCAGGGAAGATATATAGATATTAAATAAACTGGGTCCCAATACAGAACCCTGTGGAACCCCGCTAGTCATAGGTTTGTATTCTGAATAGTAACCTTTAATACAAACACGTTGTGTCCTTTCAAACAGCCAGGATTCAATCCATCTGGTAAATGTTCCCTTCAAGTCCCATATTTATCATAGCATCAGTAAGTTTCTCCATGTGGCACCTTATCAAAAGCCTTTGAAAAGTCCAGCAAGATCACATCCACTGCTACACCCTCATCCAAAGCTAAACTTACTCCACCATAAAAGTCAAGCAGGTTGATCATACAGGATCGAGACTTAACAAATCCATGCTGTGATGGGTCTGGTTGTAAAGTGGTCTCTATAATATTTTTTATTATACCCTCCATAATTTTACTTAGGGCAGATGTCAGACTAATTGGTCTGTAATTTTCAACATTCTGTTTTGGTCCTTTATTTTTATATACGGGAATAACGGTAGCCTGTCTCCATTCATCCAATACCACTCCTTCCATGAAAGATTTAGTAAAGAGGGCAGCCAATGGACCAGATAAGGGGAGTGCCAGTTCTTTCAAGATACGGGGGTGTATACCATCGGGTCCTGCCGATTTGTTAGGGTCGAGTCCCTTAAGTAATTTCTCTATTTCCTCATCCTCAATCTTAAATTGTATATTTGTAGGATGAAAATTGTGATTTATAGTAGGGGAGGATTTACTATTAAAGACTGACATAAAATAGTTATTACAAACAGCAGCCATATTTGTTTTATCAGTTTCAAGATCACCATTTTGGTTTTCTAATGGACCTATAACAGGTGCACCACCCCTTTTGTTGTTTATATAGGTATAGAAGGCTTTATAATTATCATTTACTTTCGTCGCTAGCCTATATTCATAATCACTTTGTCATTTCAGTATGAAAATCTGCAAAGTTAGCCTTACTAAAATTATATACTGAAATAATACTAGGATCAAATTCAAAGTTAACTTTGTATTTAAAAGATACCATTAAGTGGTCACTAGATCCGAGAGGTGGAATAACCTTAACATTTGTTAAACTCGGACCCACATTAGTCAAAACTAAATCTAATATATTTGAACCACGAGTGTTGTCTAGTACCATCTGATCCATATTATGCTCCAAAAAGATTTCCAGATAATTGTTTTCTATAGTAGTATTTGTGTAAAGTGTATGCCAATTGATACCAGGTAAGTTAAAGTCCCCCATCAAAACAGCATTTGTTGATGATGAGAACTTATTTATAAACTCAAGTAATTGAATATTGTCACTATGAAAAATAGATGGGGGTCTATATACTACACCAAAATGTATGTGTTCACCAGTTTTTGGTAGGACTTTAATCCATAGGGCTGCAATATCAGGCCAATGACTCATTTCCATATTACCAATTTCAATGTTATTAGATATATAGAAAGCTACCTCCCACCCTTAGAGTGGGATCTGTCCTTATGTAGTAAGGTATAACCAGAAATATCTTTATCCCAAGTATCTGTGTCTTGCCACCATGTCTCTGTAATTGCACTTATATGAATATTTAATTGCTCCAGAGTAAACGATAATTCGACAAACTTGTTATTTAAACTTCTAGCATTGATAAGTAAACAATTCCAGTTGGGGATACATAAACCCACCTTACTACTATTAGGCCCTAGTTGAATAGACGTTCCCCCCCGAGATTAGTTTAAATAATTATCAATATGTTTCTTAAGTCTATCTGCAAAAATCCATTTGCCATGCTTATTTAAATGTAATCCATCCCTTGCAAATAATCTTGGGTTTAAAAAGCCTTCCCAGTTGTCAAGGAACACACAACCTTCTCTATGACACCGTTTAAACCATCCATTTAAAAATATTATATTTTGCCTTAAAACAGGTTTTGCACGAGGGACAGGTAGTAATCCTGATATAATTAGGTCTCCTCCTTGATTTTTTAATGAGTTTCCTACCCATTCAAAATCTCTCTGAATATCAGTGATGGATCGTTTGCCCAAGTAGTTTATTCCCACATGTAATAGAGTAAGTGGATTTTTAGTATGTTCTTGAAGTCCAGTGCATAGATTCCTAACATCACCAATACCAGCTCCTGGCAATGCGCTGACAGTGGTATACATGTTTCGGTTTTTACAAATAATCCTGTCAGTATAGCGCAACATTGAATCACCTATAACCAAGACGTCCCTCGGGACAACTAAGGGATTTAAATCATTTGTGTTCGGTGGAACTGTAACACTAACGCTAGATGAAATATCTGGTGGAAGGGTAACACTGGCAGGTACATTTTCCAAAACACTAAATTTGTTAGTGAGTGGATATTAACTAAGTTTGAATTTCCCGATGTTGCGCTCTACCCTTTTGCCAGTTTATAGGAACATGACACCATTCATCTTCAGCTTTAAACTTTCACTAATGGGAGTGGTAGAACTAGGTAAATCTCCGGCCAAGGTATCAGCCATAGAGTCTATAAACTCCTCTAGGTTACTGATTTCTAAGTGGGTATGTAAGCGCTGCTCCAATCTATCTATATGTGCCTTCAGTTCATCAATTTTAATACAATTATCACATATATACATTGCACTAACATTTTTATCGGTATACATACCACATTCTAGGCATTTAGAAAATATCATGGTTGCTTCAGCCATTTTGAATTATAACGCAGAGTTTTAAATGCCCTATGCCCAGTGTTCCCAGCGGACACAGCTGACATGTGCCGACAAGCGTGTCTCTGCGAGCGTCTCCGCGTGCGACGACGCGCGACCTGCACGAGCTCTCCCTGCTACGCCGCAGGGGCAGTGCTGTATGGGGAGATACTGGAAATGACTAAGCGAGCTGAGCAAGCCGTGAAAAGAAATTAATAGATTTAGCTCAAATATGCTCCCAACCAAAGTATTTATTTAAAATAAGCCCAAATAAGATTGGGAAAAACTTTAAAAATGCAAATGAATTTAAATTAGTGCCTCAGTAGTTCCCAGTGCAAGTCTGAGAACTACAGGTACTCTCTTCCTGCTTCCTGTAACATCGGGAGTCAGGGCTCCTAGAAGTTTGTTTTTAAAATGACAGTATACACTTGAATAGTATATCACAACACAGCTAAAAGGTATATCAGTTATATTATTTGAGATTAGTTCAGCAACAAGAGCCAACAATAAAATTTCACTCCTACTCACTGGTCCTCCTCAATGTCTTTGTAAGTGACATTGCAGAGGGACTGGAAGGAAAAGTATGTTTATTTGCCGACGACACAAAGATCTGCAACAGGGTTGATACACAAGGTGGGGTGTAAAGGATGAGAAGGGACTTGGCAAGGTTGGAGGAATGGTCAAATGTATGGCAGCTTAGATTCAATGCTAAGAAGTGCAAAATAATGCACCTGGGAAACAAAGACCCAGGGGAAGAGTACACTATGGGGGGTGAGATACTAACAACAAAAATGGAAAAGGACCGGGGGGTAGTCATATCAGATGTCCTAAAGGTAGGCAAGCAAAAGGGCTGGGGGATAACTGGGATGTATAGGAAGAGGCATCACCAGTAGAAAACAGGAAGTTATTATTCCTCTGTACAGACAGCTGGTGAGACCCCATCTGGAGTACTGTGTACCGTTCTGGAGACCCAATCTCTGCAAGGACATAGACAGGATGGAGGAAGTCCAGAGGAGGGCAACTAAATGGTGCAGGGTCTGCACCAGAAGACATATGAAGAGAGACTTAAGAAGCTTAATATGTATACCTCAAGGAAAGAGGGACGGGGGACATGATAGAAACTTTCAAGTACCTCAAGGAATCAACAAAGTCCAAGAGGGTAGCATCTTTCAGAAAAAGAGATGTGCAAGAACAAGGGAGCACAATTTGAAGATAGAAGGGGGACGGCTCAGAGGTAATGTGAGGAAGTATTTTTTCATGGAGAGGGTAGTGGATGCATGGAATGGCCTTCCTGAGGAGGTTGTGGAGTCAAAAACAGTTGGGAAATTCAAGAATGCATGGGACAGACAAGGCAATTCTAGGGGTTGGGGGTAGGAAGAAGTAGGCTGTTGGTTAACTATCTGCAGCTTAACCATTAGGTAGGGAAATGGGTAGACTGGGTGGGCCAAGAGGTCCTTATCTGCTGTCAAATTCTATTTTCTATGTTGCTACAGTATGTAGGGAGGCAGGAAGGTTGCTGGTGACCAAATAGGATCTGAAGTGTTGGAAAAGGCAAGGAAAAACAGGGCAGACTGGACGGGCCTACTGGTCCTTTTCGGACAATAAATTCTGTTTCTATTATTAATTAGTTTGATCTTAGCTATGTATAGTACTATATGTTCAGGTGGTGTTATGTGTTTGCCAGCTCTAACCGTGGGATACTACTGAAAATAAAGCAATTGTCTCACAGGGCCATATCCCAGATCCCTGTGGAGAATGGTCTGGGCAACAGGCTTGGGGTTTTGGGGGGGGGGGGGGCAGTATCAGCAGATTCAAATTTATTTTAATGAATGTACTGGATGGCTCATGGGCAGGGGTGTGATGCTACAGACTTAAGAGTGGAAATAGCCCTACAAGTACAGAGATGGTCAGTCAAAAGCCCATGGGTATGGCTAGTTGGCAAATATAGAAAGTCTTTGTTTTATGTGGTGGGGAGGAAAACTGGCAGTTTGGAGAGGTGGTAGGGGTAGATAGCAGCACAAAGCAGACAAGATAACGGGATATATCTGACTGAGTCTGATAAAATTAGACAGGATAAAACATTACTAATTAAGTCAGATACTGGTATTATCCAAACTATCAGAGATGGTATCCTGTGATATAGGGCACTAGCGAGTGGCGCCTGCCGAAACGGCGACCAATGTTCGGCTAGTGCCCCCGCGGCGGGGATATGGGGTAGGTGACTGGATAGTGGTTGTCGCGAAAAGGCGACAGGATATCGCACGGGAGGTTTGGGAGCAAGCCCGACAGACGTGGGGAGGGTATGTGAGGGGTGGTGCTGTGGGGTTCCAGCGAGCTGGCATCATGGCGTTGTGGGATAAGTGCCGGCTTGGGGTGGTGGGGATACAGAGTTTGGGACTGGACACTGGTGGTTTTTGTTGCGCCCGGCCTGACACAGTGCTTTTTTTTCCAAACTTGCACCTCCGGAGTTCAGAATTCTACAGTAGGGGATATATGGTGGAAGTACAGCCCCCACATAAAACAAAAAGAAGGTTTTTCTGTGCTGGGTTTAGTTTTCGGTATGATCCCACATCAACCAAAATTTGTGGGGTTGCCATAAGGGCATTTGACATGCCAAATTCGCCCTTATGATATAGAACCATCAGAGATGTACCAGGTAGTATATAGTTTTTACAAAATATTAAAATGAGCAATGATGGGAGAATATTAAAAACTTAAAGCATTAAGGTGAAATATGACTGCTACAAATGTCAGGACTTTCAGTGTGTATATAGAAAATAATGGCTAGGCAGGGGTGTGTTATGGTGTGTTTTTTTTTTTTTTTTTTACACACCTATAGAGTAGAGTCTTTAAACCCTCAAGAGCGTAGTTCAGAGGTTTATGAGCTCATCAATCACTGAGGGAGTGTAAAAAAAACACCATGAACACACTCCTACCTAGACTTAATTGCTGGTGCTTTGTTTTGTGTGCAGCACAAGAGCAGTCGGTCAGCTCCAGTCAGTTTCCGATCTGACTGACTGAGGAAGCCCCAATAAAAGCGCGAATTTGGCAGGATACATTTTTTTTTTTTTCTTTTTCTTTTTTATGAAGGCAGGATAAACTATATAAAAAAAAATAAAACGTACTTTACTGGTGTGGCAATGAGGAGGTGCAGGGATGAGCAGTCAGCAACGTGGGTCTTCGATAGCGGAGGGAGAGAAACGTGTTGTTGGGATCACTGGCCCACCCAACTGGATTGAGAGCCAATGAGGGGATGCGCTCAACTTCAGTGACATCTTGCATCAATTGAACACTGGGCTCTTACCAATAGAATGGACTTTAATGTATCTAAATGCGCTGTTTTACATATGGGGAAAAATAACCCTAAACAGGTATACACACTGAACAACATTAATATCAAGGTTTCCTGTCTTGAAAAAAATCTCGGGATCCTAGTAAACAATAAACTTACCCCATTTTCTCATTGTAACAAAATTGCTAATCAAACCAATGCTCTTCTTTGAAGGATTAATTGCACATTTGTTTTTAAAACCGAACAGTGCATCATTACTTTGTACAGATCTCACATTAGGCCCTACCTTGATTATGGCTCCCCTTTTTGGAGTCCTTACCTCATTAAGGATGTAGACAGAGTTGAGAGGATTCAGAGTAGAGCTACAAAAATTATTCCTCATTTAGCACATCTGGATTATGAGTCCAGACTACAAAAGATAGGTTTGCATTCCCTTAAATTGAAAAGAACAAGAGGCGATTTACTACAACTTTTTAAGATTATTAAATCACCCATTTTGATGAGACAATGTGGCATATCATTCTCTTCCAGAAAAATCGGACCAAGGTTAAATAAAAAACAAGTGGATATCGTTAAATGTAACACTAATAAAAGACATATTTTTTTCTCTATAATAACTCCCCAACTATGGAATACTCTCCCACAAGACATTATTGACGCAACTACCGTTACGACTTTTAAAATGAAACTTGATAATTGGCTAACTAGAGAGTATCACAATAATGATCCACACATGTGGAGGACAATCTTGATGGGCCTCGGCTTTCTTTTGTCCTTTCAACCAAATAACCAAGTAATCCCTTCCCTTAGTTTTCGGTGGAAAAAAGCTGCTCAGTGTAGCGCAAGGAGAGCGAGTGACTTGGAGGATTCGGAAGACCTGACAGAACCGTTTGCAAGTGTTGGCATAGCAACACTCACAAACGGTTGCATTGACTTTTCTGAAGCCACCGAGTCACTAGCTCTCCCAGTATAATCGGTGGCTTCTTTCGCAAAAAAAAAAAAAAAAAACCTGAGGAATTGGGGAAATTATTTTTAAAGCACAGATTGGTCTTTGGGGTATTCTGTTCAACAGAATTGGTCTGGACTGCTGCAGGCTTCTTGGCGTGAGACTGTAAAAGTCGTATCAACCTGTGGGTTGATACGAGTTTTTTTGTATCAACCTGCGGGTTGATATGACTTTTTACAGTACTCAAAAATGGGTTGATAATGGGGGTCACCAGTTATTATATAGAGAATAATGCATATGCAGGTGTGTGATATGCAATTTTTTTTTTACACACCTAAGGTGTGTGATATATAAACCTTGACAGTGAAGCTAGAGAGGTTTATATATTATCACACACTGAAGGTGTGTAAAAAAACTGCACATCACACACCTACATGTGTTATTTTTTATAATAACTGGTGCATTTTTTTATTTTGTTTTAAAGGAAGTGAATACAAGACTAAGGTACACTGTCAGCCTTTTGATCGAATTTGAGAGTACAAACAAAGGTGTGAGGAGCTAGCTTTAGTAATGTAAAATGCATAAATACTCCTACATTTGTAAAAACTCACCTCACATGTGGTCCATCAAAAACGTTGGCTCCGCTCAGCCATGAGCTAGTGTGCTGTGGAGCCGAGGGGATACATAATGCGCATGCCCAGAAGTACAGCTTTATTTTTTTGCAGACAAAATAAAACAAACTACAATGCTGGTTTAAAAAAAATGAATATGTTTGCCCAACTCTTTGCTACATACTGTTAGTGGTGGGTGAAGTGGCCAAAATTAGCTCCACGAAATGATTCAGGAGTAAAAGCGAATCATGAAGTAGTTCCACAACATGACCAGTGCACAATGTTATAATGGGGAACGTAAGTCCATTGAGAACAATGACTTTGTGTTATTTCGCCTTTCTAAACCACTTCACCAATTTTAGGCGAAGTACATTCGCCTTGTTTTTGAGCTCCAAAGGTGAATTTTGCAGTGCATCATGGGATTGTAGGTCACATGGGCTCTAGATTGTTCTGCACAGCCTCAGTTCTGTGTGGTGTGTGTGTAGTGGAAGATGAAGACAGTTTCCTTTCAGAGCTCTGCGATTCAAATCCTCTAAAAGCTGTTAAAAAAGCCTTTTTGAGCTTTATTTTTTGCTCACAATTTAGTACATCGATTGTAGGAAACCCTCCTATGCTGATATCATTGAGTGTTTATTGTTTGTGTGTGGATTTTGAATGTTAATTTAGAACAGTCTGTGTACTGTGAAGTGTGCTTTGGGGGAAGGGTGTAACTGTGGTGTAGTAGATTTACTGGGAGAAAAAGGCAGTCTTTCTGTTTTGGTTATATTTTTCTTGTATAACTGTTAATGTACGCACAGTAATATTTTCAGTAATTCTTGATTTTTTTTGCTAATTGTTGTGGTGCAGCAGTGTATAATTTCAGTTTGTTTAAAACATTTGGTTATATTACTAAAGGCTTTCAATTTGCTACGCATTACTTGTGTGTGTGCGATGCATGCCATTAAATCAGATACCTTTTATTGTGCCACAGAGTAATTGCAGCAGTGTGAACCTGCTATCCACTACACCTGCATGCATTTTTTTATACTGCTTCGTGGTATCTTTACTGGTAGTGGACTGTTACTGCCATGTACTACTGCCCCCCACCCCAAACTGGCAAAATATATTCTTTTCCAGATTTGGATTTGTGACTTGTGAGCACTGGTTAGGTAGTGGTGTGCCTTTGTGTCTGCATCTCTTGAGTGTGCAGCGCAATCTTAATCTGTCTGTGCGTTTGCAGTACACCATTAATTCTGGGAGACTTTGCATTCTTCGTTACCCTCTCATTTCACTTTGTCAGCACTGGGGGAATTTTCTGGACACAAGACAGTAGCATTTTGGGGATGCAAATTAATTCTAGTGACTGTGTGAGACCACTGCGCACATGACTGAGTGCGCCATTAATTCTGGGAGACTTTGCATTTCTTGTGCTCTCATTTCACATCATCACCATCAGCACTGGGGAGTTTTCTGGATACAAGACATGAGCATTTTGGGGATGCACATTAATTCTGGTGACTGTGTGTGTGAATGGCTGCCAATATTATTGTCACTTTGCCTTACTTTGCGTTAAGGCAGAATGACAATGTGAATTCAAAATTACAAGGCGAAGTGAGCCTTTTGCATTGGCCACTTCACGGCAAAATTTAAATTTGCTGTATGTCTACATACTGCACCACATGAGATCTTTTCTGAGTATGGCACTAAAAAAAAGTATCATGGATATGAATGAACGTCCTCTCGGCTCCATATCAGCTTGGTGTGATGCCGTGTCATAGATGCGTAGACACTGTTGGCAGATAAGGGCCTATGGCCCACCCAGTCTGCCCATTTGAGCTTCTAAGTTCCCTTTACGTTTTTCTAAAGTCTGTTGCCCCTTACCCCCGACTTCCAGAATTCCCTTATGTCTATCCCATGCACTCTTAAATTCCGTGATTGTTTCAGCTCCCACCACTTTCTCTGGCAAAGAGTGTTCCACTTGTCCGCCACCCTTTCTGTGAAGAAATTCTTCCTCAAATTTCCTCTGAATCGCCCTTCCTCCAACTTCATCCCATGCCCTCTAGTCCTGGAACATCTTTTTTGCTGGAAAATAGTGTATTCCTGCACCCTGTTCCTCCCTGTAAGGTACTTGTACTTGTATCAACTTGGTGTGAAGTCACACCGGGTTGATACGGCTTTTGAAAACATCAACAAGTGAGCTAATATCGGGGGTCACCAGTTATACATTAGTACACAACTACTGCCGACATGAAATTTCTGCTAATTGTCAGTAGTTATGTTCCTATGCACAGGAATGAAATTTATACCTCCAAAATATTTAACTGTACCTGATTATACAATGGCAGGGAAGAATGCTGGCCTCTGATTGGTTTGTCTGGAGCTGGACCCAGATGTTATCCCAACATAACATCACGGCTCTAGTCCCAGTACACTTATGACTGCATTAAATGTTAAAAAAGGAAAAAAATAAATCGGCAACCTTCCCTGCCACTGGCTTCACTGCTCCCCACTCCCAGCCAAAGGGAACTCCATGCTGCTGATCGGCGTCACATTACTGGAAATCTCCCTCCTCCCTCCCACAATACAAAACCGCAAAATCAAACCCAGAACTGAGAAACACTCCTCCAAATCCCAAAAGTTATTTATATGTAATTTAAGTCAGCCAAGTTAAATCCAATGGGTCCCTGCACGGAGTCCGAGTGAACTGAAACAGCAAGCGAGACAGCGCAGCTTTCACAGTCCCGCGCGCCTCTTTCAATAATGCTCGCTCGCTGTTCTAAGTAACTGTCTTCAGCTTAAAAAAACAAATCCTCAACCACATAAAAGCATACCAGTCAAAATTAATTTTCCCTGCCACCATCCTACCTCCTTCCATCTGCTTTTATACACATTCTCACAGCAGTGGTAACGGGCGGCTGGGAGCAGTCAGAGCTCCAAACAGAGTTTCCTGGTTGAAAATATTACCCACATTACATATCTCGCAATACAACTTTTAGAACACACTAGAAAACTGTACCAGAAAAAATCCCAGCCAGAACACAGGGGAGGGGACCATAGGTAAACAAATAAAATACACGTCAAGCAAGCAAACAGATACAGAACATTAGAAAAATACAGCCACTGGCCACACAGCTCCATCTAGAGGATAAACAGCAAAAAGAAACTTCTTTTCACATAAGTATACAGCCACATACAAAATTCCAGTAGAAAACTGTTTAAAAAATATATTTTTTTATTTTCTTCTATTTAAAGATCAGCCATTGTATAATAGGAATAATGGATGACAGGGTGGGTGTTATGCTGGGATAACATCCCTTCATGGGTGTTGGACGCACTCGGCCTGCAGCCTTGTGCCCTACCAACTGAGGCGGAATGTTATCCCAGCATAATACCCACCCTGTCGTCCATTATTCCTTTAGTAAACATTAACCTAAAGTTGTGTTTTCAATAATTTTGTTTTTGTGGACAGCATTCTGCACTGTTCTCTTCATGGAACCAGCAATTTGGAGTTTCTACTGTGTCATAGTTTGTGTACAGACTGCTAAGCATGAGTTTCTGACCAATCAGAACCATGCTTGGACTTCTGTACACAAACTCTGACATAGTTACAACTCCAATTTAGTTTGTCAATTCTTTCATGCTGCTCTTTTCATTGGTCCTTTAGGTCTCCCTCAGGTGTGGTCACTCACACCGGCCGGTTCCTGCTCTGCCTGAGGTCCTCTCCAGGCCAGGTCTCCATCTCGGGATATCATCCTCCACAGCAACCGGCCCCCCCCCAACCCCCCGGCTCTGAGCCCCTTGAGGTAGGACCACCTACTCCTCTGGTGCTTTATCTATAATCCAGAAGGGGTGAACTGGAGACCGCCTGGGAGTGACCCAGCGATGAGCGTGGGAGCCATCCACTGGACCCATCACCTACTCGGGTGCCAAGGCTTTTTCCATTTTTCTGTGGTTCCAGGGGCACAGACGTGCAATGGCGTCTAGCGCAGTGCGGGCACACTCCTGCACCCAACTGCAGGACGTCAGCCACAGCTCCCATACTCCTGTAATGTATGCTGCATCAGCCGCACCACCAGTCACCACCTGGAGCCCCCAGAGCTGCACGATGCAACCAACCCTCCTTCAGGAAAGGAGAGCTGCCTGGCAGTGGCTCAATCCAAATCCATGCCCTCCCCTTCATCCAACCCCCAGTGGCCTGAGCTTGCTCATGAACCCGGGTCACTGGCGTAGCATGAAGTGTGGCATCCAGCGCCTCAACCCTCAGCGCCACCGGGCTGGCTTACAACTCCAAATTACTGGTTCCTTAAAGAGAACTGTAACAGAATAATAAGTTTTATTTATAAAGCGCCTTTCATTTTTCAAGGCACTGTACAAGTTAAAACAGTACACATTAACCATTAAAATCCAGTATTAGACACAGTTAAAAAACAAAACATGATTGACAACTTCAATATAATCAGCTTTTCAAGAAGGCCATTTGCCAAAAACGGGTTTTCAAACCCCTCTTAAATTCCTCCACAAATGCAGTCCATAAAAACACAGCAATGCAAAATACGTTTTTTTCACATCATATTTTATTCTGGTACATACTAACATACTAGAACTTACATATAGATCATTTAAGTGTATGACTATCATTTCTGAACACAGGTACATTATGAACAGTTATTAATTTAAAATAGTTTCCTGTCCTGTATAAATATTAACACCTGCCATAAAATTCATGGTGTCAGACTGACTGGATCAGCACCTCTCCAAGAGCCCTCGATGGGGACATAACTGCAGGACCCGAGTCCCGGAGGCATTTAGCTGAAAGGAAAAGTCTTCCACAGCTGGTTCTGCATTATAAGTTTGTTGCCATGCTAGTCTGAATGTTGAACTGATGCTACAAAAATATCCAAGCAGTGTCTTTGTGGCTTTGAGAGCCCTCATGCACAATTCTCTTAATCTAATAAAAGGTATTTACCATGAGCCAGCCTGTTGTTGTAGTGGTTGGATTTCCACTTGCAGCACCAGCGACCTTGGTTCGGGAATGAGCCCGGCAGCTGGAGGGCCAACTGGGAGGCTTGGGCATCCCAGGGACAGTGCATCTTCTTCAGGGAGAGGGGGTAGTGACTCGGCACTTGATTGGCTGCAGGCGGAAGTCTGGGACGTAGCAAGCACCGAGGCAGACATAGGGGCAGGACATCATGGACATCGATGCTATGTGCCTTGATGTTAGGGCACACGTGATGCCCATAAGAAAGGAGGAAAAAGACCCTCCAGCTCTGAGGAGACGGAGCGTCGAGTATGACCCCTATGTGCTGCCACCTGCCTGACTGCCATAAGCCTGACAAGACATTGAATTGTTCGGGGTGTACGGCCCCACCTCATCCATGCCCAGGGGGGAAAACATCTGAATGGGGGAACAGGTAAACGCAGGTAAGGTGGGTAGCAGGGATGGACTCCATTGGTGCTCCTGAGGAAATGGAGCTGGTAGGGACGAGGGGCCAGATAAACAGAAATGACCAAAAAATAAAAAGGTATTTACCACGGACTTTTTGCACTGATTCCCTTAACCTGTTGGTAGAAAATACAGTTATGTAAGAACTTACCATAACAGTAGACCTTTGAAACAGTCTCTTGCAGTAGGCAACACTATTAGGACTGAGCTGCCAGGCCCCTCCAAAGAGCACCAAGCCTCTGAAAGAGGTGTCCAGGATAGACATTTGAACATCCTGGGTGAAACCAGATACATGCAACCAGGAGTGTCTGTGTAGACAGACCACCATTGCTGTGCTTCTTGCGGAGGCATCTATGGCATCATACGTTGCTCGTAAAGTGTGATGGCAGGTAATCTCTGCTGTCCTGTCTGCTCAATTTTGGTCTTGGCTTCAGAGTCTGGCAAGGCCGCAAATTCAGCTGTCCGTTGACTCAGAATGGACTTCGGGTAGCAAACTATGTGAGCTACATAATTTGGAGCCCGCAGGGCCAGGATAGAGGATGAATAAACCCATCTACTTCTTGTCAGGAGAGGAAGTACTTATATGCTTAGGTTGAGTGGAGCAATCGTGAGCCACATTGATAAGCACCGAATCAGCTTTGGGGTGGTTAACCAAATGGTCTTTCCCCTCAAGGGAGTGATATAATCTGTCTGCCTTCTTGGATGTGGGCGTGATTGATGGCAGTTGCTGCCATATCATAGTGGCCAAATCGTTGTGAGGCCCTGTCCAAGGGGAGGTGATAAAGAGAGGGGTCAGCTCCAGGAGGACAAGGTATTCTGCCAACCTCTGGCACTGAGGATCCTGTTCTTCTATCTTTCCAGTTGTTGGCCTTCTAATTTTCCAGAGGATATCCATGAAGGAGGGGTCCTCTGGAGGAGACTTAGTGGTCTCCTTTGGATCCCCTGGTGGGGGGGGGGAGTGACTCAGAGCCTGAGGAAGAAGAGTCAGAGTCCGAATCAGTGCCATGTGAAGGGCTCCTGTCTGGGTCAAGGACCTTTGCCTGGTGTCCTCCTTCTGAGAAGTAGCCTGCCCATGACCCTGGTCCTCTCCCGCAGAGGCACCCAACATGTGTCCAGAGGTGGAGGTACAAGACTCAACGGGTGAGAGAGAACATGGGGCAGGGGTCTGTCAGACCGGCATGGGGGGTATGGCCAGTCAAGCTCTGACACGAGCTGATGCCTGATTCAGTTACACCACGAAGCAAAGATGGCATTGTAATCCACTGATGGCTGTGGTCGAGGATGCTGATAAACAGGCGTTGGATACCCTGATGGTGGGTAAATACAGGTTACTCACCTGTAACAGGAGTTCTAGGAGTGGTATATGTTGTTCATCCACACTTACTGGCAGGTTCCTTGCCGCTTTAAATCTTGCCGGAAGGTCTTCAAGCTGGCTCCTCCCACCCACCCGGGTGGTAAAACTCTCGGCTCTGCCCCATGACGCCAGATCTAGCCCTCTGGAAGCCAGGTTGTGTGTCGGCTGGGGAGGTCGGAGTTAGGTGGATGAACAACATATACCACTCTAGAACTCCTGTTACAGGTGAGTAACCTGTATTTCTAGGGACGTGGATATGTTGTTCAATCCACACTTACTGTCAGACTCCTAGCAGTTCTCCGGGAGGAGGGAGGCAAGGCGCGCACCCCCTACTTGGGAAATAAGGACTGGAGAACAGAGGTCCCAAAACCAGCATCCCGGCATGACTCACTGTCGATGTGGTAGTGGGTAATGAAGGTGTGCGCTGACTTCCAGGTAGCAGCCCTGCAGATTTCCTGGATAGGGACGTCCCTGGAAGCAGCCAGCGAAGCAGCGGTATGGCGGGTAGAATAAGCTCTTATCCCTCTGGGAGGCTCCATGCCCACCAACTTATAACAGAGATCCATGCAGGAGGTGACCCACCTGCCTATCATCCGCTTGGCTGCAGGTCTGCCAGGTGCAGCTTCAGTGTAGGTGACAAACAGCTGGCGAACCTCTCCCTGAACTTCAGCCGTTCGCTCCTTATAATAAGAAAGTGCTCTTCTAGGGTCCAAAGTATGGAGCCTATATTTGGCCTCTGAGGTGTGATTGGGGTAGAACACCAGCAGAATCAACACCTGGTTAAGGTGAAACTCTGACACCACCTTCGGAAGGAATTTCGGGTGGGGGTGCAGGACAACCTTGTCCCTGTGGAAGACCAGATAAGGAGACTCTATGGAAAGTGCCTGGAGCTCTCCCATCCTTCTGGCTGACGTAATAGCCACCAAGAAGGCAGTCTTCCACGACAGGTGGGAGATATCACACCTGTGCATCAGTTCGAATGGCTTTCCCATGAGCTTAGCCAATACCAGCAGTAGATCCCATGGAGGTGGAGGTTCTTGCACCGGAGGGGATATGTGATCAAGGCCTTTGAAAAAGCGCCTGACCACCTTTTCCTGCACCACCGACTGCTTTCCGGCCCGCACCCGGTAAGCAGAGATGGCTGCCAGGTGCACCTTAAGGGTCGTCGACCAAAGCCCTAGCTGAGAAAGGGACCATAGGTAGTCCAGAATGCTGGCCAAGGAACAGGAGGAAGGGTCCAACCCCTTATCCTAACACCAAATGGAGAATCTCTTCCATTTGAAGGCATATCATTTTCTGGCAGACTCCTTATGGGATGCCTCAACAACGTTGAGGAACTCGTCAGAAAGACCCAAGGCCTGGGACTCTAGCCGCTCTGGAACCAGGCCATCAGGTGCGGATTGAAGGTCCGGGTGGTTGACTGAGATCAGGTCCGGGCGGGCCAGAAGCTGTCTCGGAAGCCTGGAGCTGAGGCTGAGGAGATCTGGATACCAGAACTGACGGAGCCAGTCTCTGGCTACCAGAATCACCTGCGCCTTGTCCTTCCTCACCTTGAGAAACACCTTGTGGATCTAGGGAAATGGGGGAAAGGCATAGAAGAGGCCCGGGGTCCAAGGCCTCGAGAAGGCATCCCCTTGCAGCAAGCCCTGCTGAGGGGGGCGGGCATGAAATAGCTCAGCTTCGCATTCTCCCTGGAGGCAGACAGGTCCACCTGAGGTGTGCCCCAGTGGGAGAACAGATTGTGTACTACCTTCGGCAGGAGAGACCACTTGTGAGATGCAGCACCTATCTGGCTTAGGGCATCGGCCAGAGTGTTTGAGGCTCCCGCCACATGAATGGCTAGGAAATCCGCCTCCAGTCTGCCCACGAGAGACCAAGTGTGGAGAGCTTCCTTGCACAGAGGCAAGGAGCGCGTCCCACCATGTTGGTTTAGGTAGTACATGGTCATGGTGTTGTCCGTCTGGACCTGGTACACTTGACCCCGTACAAACGGAGCGAAGGCAGTGAGGGCTAGTCAGACTGCTAGAAGCTCCAGCAGGTTGATGTGGCATCGAGACTCCTGAGGGGACCAGAGGCCGTGCACTCTGAGCTCCCCCAGATGGGCACCCCAACCCATCAGAGACGTGTCGTTCATTAGAGTGACCATCGGCTCTGGGCAGACATAGAAACATAGACTTTGACGGCAGATAAGGACCGCTAGGTCCATCTAGTCTGCCCATTTCCCTACCTACAGGATAGGCCGCAGATCCTATTTAACCAACAGCCTATATCTTCCTGCCCCCCACAAGAATTGCCTTATGTCTGTCCCATGCATTCTTGAATTCTCCCCCAGTTTTAGACTCCACAACTTCCTCAGGAAGGCTGTTCCATGCATCCACTACCCTCTCTGTGAAATAATACTTCCTCACATTGCCCCTGAACCGCCTCCTTCTATCTTTAAATTGTGTCCCTTGTTCTTGCAAGTCTCTTTTCTGAAAGATGCTACCTTCTTGGACTTTGCCGATTCCCTTGAGGTACTTGAAAGTTTCTATCATGTCCCCTCTCCCTTCTTTCCTCAAGGGTATACATATTAAGCTCCTTTAGTCTCTCCTCATACGGCTTCTCTTGCAGACCCTGCACCATTTTAGTTGCCCTCCTCTGACTGCCTCTATCCTGTCTATGTCCTTGTGGAGATGGGGTCTCCAGAACTGGACACAGTATTCAGATGGGGTCTCACCAACTGTCTGTACAGAGGGATAACAACTTCCTGTTTTCTGCTGTTGATGCTTCCTATACATCCCAGTATACCCCGGCCCTCCCTACTGCCTTCTCACATTGCTTGCTAGCCTTAAGGTCATCTGATATGATTACCCCAGGTCCCTTTCCTGTTTTGTTGTTGTTACTACCTCCCACCCATTGTGTATTCTTCCCTGGGTTCTTGTTTCCAGGTGCATTATTTGCACTTTTTGCATTGAATCCTAGCTGCCATACATCAGACCATTCCTCCAACCTTGCCAAGTCCCTTTTCATCCTTTCCACGCCTCCTTGTGTATCAACCCTGTTGCAGATCTTTGTGTCATCTGCAAAAAGGCATACTTTTCCTTCCAGTCCCTCTGCAATGCCACTGATGAAGACATTAAAAAGGACTGGACCCAATACTGAACCCTGCGGTACCCCACTAGTAACCGCCCTTTCTTCAGAGCAGACTCCATTTACAATTACCTTCTGTGTCCTGTTGTCCAGCCAATGTTTTACCTAGGCTACCACCCTGGGACCCACTCCCAGGCTGGTTAATTTGACTAATAATCTTTGTGTGGGACTGTGTCAAATGCCTTGCTAAAGTCTAGGTAGGCCATGTCCACAGCCCTCCCTGGTCTACTGCTTTGGTCACCCAGTCAAAGAAATCTATTAGATTGTCTGACATGACCTTCCCGCTGTGAACCCATGCTGCCTGGATCCTGTGCTCCACTGACCTCTAGGTACTAAATTATTCTTTCCTCTCAGAAGTGACTCCATCACTTTCTACCACAGAGGTCAGACTGACAGGTCTGTAGTTTCCTGCCTCTGTCTTGGTCCCACTTTTGTGAAGGGGAATCACATCCACCTTCCTCCAGTCCTCGGTACCACACCATCCTCCCATGATTTATTAAAAAGAGTAGCCAGTGGTTTCACTAGTTCCTTCCTTAATTCTTTAGAATTCTGGGGTGAATTCCATCAGGACCCATTGCTTTGTCCACCTTTCAGTTTTAGGAGTTCTTGCAGAACCCTTTCTTCTGTGAAAGGACTGGATCACCCCCTATCAAGAGTGCTTTGTTAATTGGATTAGGCACTTCTCCTCTTTTGAATACTGAGCAGAAATATTCATTCAGTATTCCTGCTTTTTCACTGTCCCCCTGCCCACCCACCGCTTATTCTATTCAGCCTCACTATCCCTCCCTTTGTCTTTCTACGCCGCTGATGTACCTATAAAAGGTTTTATCCCTTCTAACTGAGTTGGCTATCTTTTCCTCAGTTTGGGCCTTGCTATTCTGACTTCCTCCTGCTTCTTTCTGCATTAACTGTACAGCTCTCTGTCCTGCTCCTTCTGTGTTTCCTTATACTTCTGGAATGCTATCTTTTCTTCCTGACTTTCACAGCCACCTCTCTTGAGAACCATAGTGGCTTTTTCTTCATTTTGATTTATTTGTTTCACACAAAGGCTTGTTGCCCTGTGATGGCAGTTTGATAATTCCCATTGTTGCTCCACACCTCCTTCTAGCCTGTTTGCTAGTGCTTTTTGAGGCACTCTCCTATCTTTCCAAAGTCAGCCTCCTAAAGTCCAGTACCCTCACTTTTGTATGGCTTGACTCTGCAGCTGAGTTTAACGTGAACCACACTGTTTGATGGTCACTTGTCCCCAGATGGCAACCCACTTTAGATCTGAGATCCTCTCACTGCCCCCATTTGAGAGTACGAGGTCTAAGACTGCTCCTCAAGTGGGTTCCAAACTAGCTGTCTAATGCCTGCCACCTGTAGGGCGCCAAGAATGGCCCTGTTTTGAATGTCGCTGCAGCAAATGTGCTCCAGTTAACATCTGGCATATTCAGGTCTCCCATCAACAGTATCTCCCTTCTCTGCCATTCTAAGAATGCCTTCCATCATATCCTTGTCCATTCCTTCCCCTGACATGGGGGTCTGTACACAACCCCTGTGCGGATTGTGGTGCTCCTTTCCAGTCTCCAAGGTGACCCACAGTGCCTCCTCTCCTCCCTGTTTACTCTTTTGTTCAGTTGCTTTATCCCTTCCTTTACATAGAGAGCTATTCTCCCCTCTTCTCCCTGCCTGTCTCTCCTGTAGGTTATGTACCCTGGTATGTTAACATCCCAGTCATGGTTCTCTGTAAACCATGTTTCTGTGACTGCACATATCCAGGCATCCTCTTCCATTAAGGCCACCAGCTCAGGGAGCTTGTTGCCCAGACTACGGGCATTGGTACTCATTACCTCCATTTCCTGATGGCCTTACCCCCTTTTGCCCCATCCCTGTCCTTCTTGCCTTTGTCACTTCTCCATTTACCCCTGCCCTTCTCCCTATCGATACCTCCATGCTGGTGTTGCCACACTTACTACCGTGATTGTTTGGGGCTGATTTTCCTGCTCCTTTCCAGTGCCTCCTCCTGGCTAGTTTAAAAGCTTGCCAATGAAGCATTTAAACTATCACCTAGGATCCTGGTTCCTCCCGACAGATGCAGCCCATCATGCCAGTATAGGCTTGCATCACTCAGGTGGACCCCAGTCCCCAATGAAGCCAAATCCCTGAGCTCCACACCAGTTTTTCAACCACTGATTGAATCCTATGGTACGGAACACCCTAGCCTCCTATGCCATAGATGGGTAGCACCTCCAGAAGGTTACCGTCAAGTGCTACTTGAACCAAGGCCCTCCCAATTCCACAAACTCTTCCTGCACTTCTTTAATCCTTTTTAGCTAGGTCATTTGTCCCTAATGACAATGACATCCAGCTCCCTCCTGTGCAGCTGCTCCTGCAATCCTGAGGATCGCCCCTGTCCCTCTCTAAGCCATGGTGCCAGGCAGCACTTACCTCCTCTCCCTTCCTTGCCCAGTTCTACCTTCCTAACAATGGAGTCCCCACCAGGAGTTGTTTCCTTCCCTGCAGGTCCCCTGCCACCCTCCTGTGGGTCTCCTTTGTGGAGGTTCCCAGCATCCTCCTTGGTCTCCACTGTAGGTGCTCCATAGAGGAACCACACTTTGCCAGAATGGCATAGGAATTGTGGAGAGTACAACTGGAGGATGTGCCTCTGTTCCACCACCCTCACCCTCCCTGAGCCCACTGTGGTCCAACCGCCTCTTTCTTGGCAACCTCTGAGGCAACGGCAGGCACTGGTGGTCCCTGGATGGAAGAGGAGGTCCCACAATCCTGGCCAACTCAGCCTGGAGATGAGCAACCTCCTCAGCCCAGAGAGGTGCTCTGCAGATGGGACAACACCCGCATCCTCCAGAACATCTCCTCGAAGACTGCTGCTACATGCCACTGCACTGCACCACTCAATCATGTCTTATTTCTGGCCCCTTAACTGTTTGCAATCCTTACTCTTTCCTCTGTTTTTTTTTCTCTCTCCTTACTTTCTGCCTGTGTGCCCTTTTAAGCTCCTGATTGTCCTGTTCTGAGACAAGAATATCCTATATTTCTCAGTAGACTGCTTACTTGTTCAGAGGCAGACCTCCAGCAGCTAGAGGGGGCTGGAGAGCTACTCTGCCCTTCTAGGATGGTGGGTCCTTGGTGGTTCCTGGATCACTCACTTCCTGCTCCTAAACAGGAAGTTCCTGTTGTCAGTCAAATCCTGTGCCTATAAAAATAGAACCAGCTTTGGGTGGGGGGGGTGGAAGGGAGGGAAGAAGGGCAATATAGTCCCAGTAGAGAAGTTCAGTCACACAGCAGTCCTTTCTCCTGGAGTGTTCAGACAAATGGGATACCCTCCTGCAGATGAGCCGGAATGATCCACCACTGGAGAGCATTCCCCATCTTCTGGGTTACTATCACTGGCTGGTCCACAGGACTGGAGTGCTGTGACCATTGGCGGGCCAGTCCCCATTGCACGGGACGCATGAGCCAGTAGGCCCAACGGACCACGCTGGTGCAGGCCGCCATGAGGCCCAGGAGGCGCAGGAAGTCCAGGGCAGGGCACAACTGCCCAACCAGAAATGATTGGGCAAAAGAGGAAAGAACCTCAGCCCTGTCCACCGGGAGCCGTGCTCTGGCTCGAAGAGAGTCAAGTTCTTCCCCAATGAACTGAATCACCTGCACTGGCACGAGTCCCGATTTGGCCTCATTGATGAGGCCAATCTAAGAGCAGACCTGGAGGGCCAGATCCCTGGACCGCTCCACTTCTGGCTTGGAGGAGGCTGCAATCAGCCAGTCATCCAGGTAAGGGTACAACTGGACCCTTCGGTGCCGCAGGAATGCAGTCACCACTGCCATGCATTTGGTGAAGACCCTGGGAGCTGGAGAGAGGCCGAAGGGCATGGCCCGGAACTCGAAAAGGGATCTCTCTGCACTGAAGCGGAGGAATCGCTGGTGGGACGGACGGATTGAGATGTGAAAGAACATGTCCTGAAGGTCCAGAGAGCAGAATCACATGCCTCGTTCCAAGGATGCGATGATCTGAGCCAGAGTGACCATCCTGAAGGTTCAAGACCTTAGGAACCTGTTCAGGTTGTGCAGGTCTAGAATGGGGCGCCAGCCCCCCGTCCGTTTTGGGACCAGGAAGTACCTGGACACAAACCCTGGGTCTGATGGAGGATCCGCCACCTCCCTGATCACCTCTTTCTGGAGGAGCAGGGCAATGTCTGCTCGACGGACCGACAGAGAGGCTGCGGACCCCTGCAGCCCCCCATGGGGCGACGGCTCGATAGGGTGGGGACTGCTTGAATTCCAGTGGTAGACCCTTCCTACTACTTCCAGCACCCAGCGTCCATGGTGATATAGGACCAGGCAGAAACGGCGATAGAGTCAGCCCCCACGGGGGAACCTGGGGAGGAGGACGAGGTTGGGGCACACCCTCGACCCATCACTGGGCAGGCTTGGAGGAAGGACTGGCCGAGGAGCCTCTGAACCTTTCCCTCCTGGCTCCTGTTGGAGGAAGCATCAGGTTTGGCTTTAAGGTGCCAAGTGCAAGCCTGCTGGCCCTGATGCTGGTGTGCTGCTGGGCTGGACGTGCTGCAGGGCTGAAGGATGAAAGGGCTTATGCTGCTGCTGGCGGCCTTTGTCCCTCTGGGCAGACGTGACCGAGTCCAAGGTGGCACTGGACTTCTCAATCCACTGAAGATGCCCCTCAACCCCGGGACCGAACAAGTCGGTACCCAGGAAGGGAACGTCTGCCAGCTTGTGCTGGGTATCTGCCGTGAAGGTGGCGATCCGCAGCCAAGCTCTGCGGTGCATGGCCACTGCGGCTGCTACTGACTGGGCACATGAGTCAGCAATGTCCAGGGAAGTCTGGAGCTGCTGTTTGGCCACCGCCTTTCCCTAATCCCGCACCTGCTTGACTGTAGTTTGGAGGTCACCTGGGAGATCAGGAATCACCTCATCCAGGGAGCCCAAAAGGGCGTGTGAAAAGTGTGCCATCAGGACGGCCGAACTGGCCTGATGAAGGTCTAGGGAGGAAGCAGCATAAACTTTCCACCCGGAGTAGTCCAACTTCTTGGACTTCTTGTCGGGAGGCTTGTCCATGTCCCGAGCGTTCCCGGAATGCCGGAAAATGCTATTGGTCATGAGCCCCTCCGCAGAGGGGTGCTCAGAGAAACCGGAGATTGAACCAGTGGGAACAGCATACTTCAGAGCCATCCTGGCCGAAGGTGCAGGACAAGAAGCTGGCCACTGCCATAGCTCCAGGGCCGGGCCAACAATGGCTTCGGCCACCGGGAAGGTGCCGTGGGGGAATCCCCTCGGTCCAGTATCTCCGTGAGGGGATACTTGGCCCATTTTGAAATGGGTTTGAGCTTAATCCCAGTGGACTCAGACGAGCGGAAGCATTTCCAGAAATGAGGATGGGCTCTCGTCCACCAACTGACCCCCAGTGGACTCCAAGTCAAGCGGCCTGGAGAACAAGGAGTCATCGTCATCAGACTCCGAGGAGTCTGTGAACAGCTGCCGAGTGCCTGAGCCACCCTCCACCTGCCAAGGTCGATCGGGAGTGAGGGTGACCGACAACTTATGGGGCAAACCCTGACCCGACCGAGAATCCTTGGTTGGGGCCCCAGTCTTCGGTTGTGGAGGCGGAGGTTCCACCACAATGGGTGGCGCAGCTAGTTTCGGCTGAACAACCGGTGACGTCTTTGGCTCCTCGACCATTATGAGGGGTTGTTTCGGCCGCTCCGGTGACAGCCACTTAATGGCTGGGGAAGGCGACGGAGTCAGCTTATTCCCAGTCAAAAGGAGCTGCTGCCACATTAGCTCCTCGTAGCGGCGACGCAATTTGCACCGGAGCCTATCCTCTGAAGAGGACGAAGACAAGGATGAGCGGTGCTGCCGCTTTCCACGGTGCCGAGACCGAGACTGCCGATGTTGGCGGGATCGGCTGGACCGGGAAGAGGTCCGAGACCGAGGCCTTCGGTGTTTCTGAGGGTGGGTATGAGAGGGGGTGGGGGAAACCCGCTCCCCTCCCTTGGTTCTGGGACCTTAACCGGGGACTCTGGCACAGGAGGCACAGGTAAGTCTTCGGTTTCTATGGGGGGGAACCGGGTGAAGAAGGGTTGTCAGCTTCTCTGGTCGACAGCCCATCCGACGGGTCAAGAAAAATCTTGACTGCATCAACAGGTGTCTCGGCCGGCTGACCTGACTGGGACACCATGAAGCCAGTGGCCTTAGCCACAACCTCGACCGAAGTCGAGTGTCGACTATCTGGGGAAGGGGACCTCTCTCGCTCCCACGAATGTCGATGGTGGGACTTACCTTTGGGGTCCTTCTTTTTGGACCGAAAGGAATGTCCCGAAGGGCCTTTTCCCTTGGTGGAGAGGGACTGGCAAAGCTCCTTGAAAGAAGCTGTGTAGGAGGATTCCAAGGAGAGTGGGATAAATGCCGCGACCGATGATGATGATGATGATGATGATGATGATGATGTGGCCTGGGCTGCCTCCTCCTCGAGGGCGATCATCTGCTCCAGCTGTTCAGCCGAGCCCGCAGCCGTGGACACCGCCCAACGGGCCTCCTTAGACTTAACTGAAGGCCAACGTCTTTTGGGTCACCCCAACAGTAATCGGGCAGCACGGTCCTCCAAGACCGCAGCCGAAAAGGATTTGCACAGCTCACAAGCCTGTGAGTCATGGCCGAGTCCAAGGCAATAAACGCACATGGCATGCGGATCGGTCTGGGACATCTTCTGCCAACAGGGGCACCGACGAAATCCGGGAATCGATCTGTCCATTGCAGCCGCGAGGGAAGATAAAGACCAAGTCTTGTAAATTTAAAAAAAAGTTTCGGATTAACCGCAGAGTTTGGATCCAGGCCTAAAACGCAGAGCGCAAAGGAGGGAACCTGAGCTTCCAAGTGGTAAGGAAGATCTGGCATCATGGGGCGAAGCTGAGAGTTTTACCACCCAGGTGGGTGGGAGGAGCCAGCTTGAAGACCTTCCGGCAAGATTTAAAGCGGCAAGGAACCTGCCAGTAAGTGTGGATTGAACACATCCACGTCCCTAGAACCTGGCATTGGGTACCTGGGCACTGGATACCCCGGCGTAGGATGGCCTGAAGTAGGGTAGCCCGGTATTAGGTAGCTTGGCATAGGGCCAGAAGGACCTGGTTGAAGCTCCGAAGGGGTACCTGAATGCCCAGGAATAGTATCCAGCTGTAGGCCTGCTGGGGGTGCCGGCGCCAGAACCGCTGGGGGTGCTGGTGAAGCTGGCCCGGGTGGGGCGATGGGCATCTCCAGAGTTTGGGGAGAAGGGGTCCAGATGGAGGCATCAGAGTCGGAGTGGCCAGGAGATCCCCTGGGTGGTCTGGCATAGGGCGGCCTGGCGCTAGCATTGATCAAGCCAGCTGATGGCGGCACCTCCGGCTCTGGGTGTGTGGAGGGGTGTCAGAAGGCCCCACTGGAGGAAACAAAGGGTTGTCCTGAGGGGAGGAGGGATTTCCCTTGGGTCGGCTGTGGCTGAAGCAGCAGCAGGCACTGGTCCAGAGGACAGATGATGTATCTCGAATCAGGGTTCGATGTGAGCACTGGGGCTGTGCAGACATTGGTGGAGTCAGTGTCCAACTTACCAGTTGAACCACTTGGCTTAGGCCTGGAAGGTCTGAAGGGCCTAAGGGTGGAAGTAGCCTCCAAATCCCTGGAGGTCCCCACCTGAACTGTGACCAGCTTGGGCGGGGGGGGCGCTAAGGCTGCTCAGTAGTGGGAGAAGCAGTTTTGGCTGGAGCGGTGCCTCCCTTACCAGCAGAGGGCCATTCACTGGCCGTGGTATTGGAAAAGATCTGAGGCCTGAAAGGAGACTGATCCCAGTCCCAGTGCTTGTCTTTGTCCCGTTTGTGCTTCTTCTGTTCATGGGAGCTAGAAGAGACCTCTGGAGATGGAGAAGCACTCTGCACCTACTGCAGCTCCTTCTCCACTGAAGCCAGTTTTTGCTTTAAAAGATGTTTCCAGGACTTTTTGACGGTGCTTTCATGTGGCCTGGTTGAAGCTCTGGCAGGCCTCACAGTCCTCAGTGTTGTGGTCAGGCCCCAGGCAGAAGAGACATGAGATATGGCCGTTTTTCTCTGGGATCTGCTTGCCACAGGTGCACTTGTTTTTGCACAATTTGGTTGGAGAAATAGAAGACATGCAATCTGATGTCCAGCAACACTATTTTTATTTCGAGAAAAAAATTTTGAAAGATATACTTAGCGAAAATGGCGGTCAACTGTAGCAGCATTCCACAAGGTCCAATGTGCGCAGATTAACTGCAGGAAAGAACTGGAGGCAGGCATGGGGGACCACCCTTATATGGCACCAGGACCGACGTTGGTCAAGTGACGCTGGGCTTTACATTGCTAATTTTTCCACGTGGTCCTAGCGCCTGGCGGCTTAGTCCTAATAGTGTTACCTACTGCAAGATCCCTCTCGAAGTCAGATCTTAGCTTTTGGCTGTCTCATCACTTCAGTTGCTCACATCTAGAGGTTGCTAGTGTTGCAGCTCCTTCACAGCAGAGGGCTGTTGCAGCCTCTCACCTCTAGATGTCGCTGCCATTGCAACTTCTCAAGACTAGAGAGTTCTTCTATTGCAGCTTCCCACATCTAGAGTGCTCTTCTGTTGTAACTTCTCAACACTATATGACTTGTCTGTTGCTGCTTCTCAACTCTAAATGTCACTTGTATGGCAACTTCTCAGCATTACAGGGCACTTCTGTTGCAGCTTCTCACATCTAGCAGGCACTTGTGCTATAACTTGTCACCACCAGAGGACTCTTCTGTTACAGCAGCTTATAGCTACACAACACCTGACTTGCAACTTCTCAACATGAGACGAGAGGGTTCTTTTACTCCAGCTTTCTACAGCTAAAGGTTGCTGCTGTTGCAGTTTCACACTAGAGGTCTTGCCTATTGCAGACATCTAGAGGGCACTTGTGTTGCAAATTTTCAGCACTAGAGGGCTCTTCTATTGCCGTTTCTCATATGTAGAGAGCACTTGTGTTGCAACTGTTCAACACTAGGGGGTATTATCTAGTGCAACTTCTCAAATTTAGAGGGTGCTGCTGTTACTGCTTCTTATCACTAAAGGGTATATGGATTGCAGTTTCCTAAATATTGAGGGTGTTTCTGTTTCAGCACCTCAGTACTGGTGGGTTCTTCTATTGCAACGTCTCATATGTACTGCAGATGGCACTTCTCATAGACGACTTTCGACACCTATGACGAAACTGTCATCCATATTCATACAATGCTAATTTTTTTTTTGCGTTGAATATTTTGTTCAGGAGTGATCACAGGGCAAGCTCTTCCCTACGCTGCCTCAGCAATGTGTCTCAACTCTATCATGGAGGGACCACCACACAGGTGAGAGGGCAGTTCAGACCCCTTGCTCATCCTTGGCCTCTCATACGAGACTGCCAGCAAGGGTGCCAATTAGTGCTGTGTCACTATTTTCGTGACAGGAACACCTGGCCATTAGGAAGTGGCCTGCCAACCACAACTCTTTCTACTCAGGCCACCAAATTGCAAACAGATGATAATAGCTTTTGGATTTTAAGGTCAGTAGGCAGAAGACAAAGTCTTTCCCCTATTTCTCTCGAGGAAACAACGTAGAAGACATTGTCTTCCCATCCAATCTGACAGAATGGAAACGGGAGCAGCTTGTGCATCAGGATCCTGCATGCCTAAAAGTTACTTTTCCAGGACACACATATAGAAGTCCAATGTTACAACGAATGTCTCGGGGTCCAGTTTGTTCATTATACTGCAGCAAGGGTTCATTAGATTGAGGCAACAGTGTAACAGCCGAGTTTTGCGGTTCAGTTCTGCCAGTGTCGGTGAGTGAGAGGGCAGAGTAAAAGGGCAGTATCTGAGGGCAGGAAGTAATCAGAGAAAATGGTGAACCATCATAATACTGTAGTGCGAGACCCACTATCACGGTTCTTGCACGCTCTACGCAATAACACCGCTGACTCCGTGGCATGCATGGCTTTCAGCTTTCTGTTTAGGCAGAGTGCAGAGCGACAGAGCAACATCTGAGGGTAGGACATGAGAAACAGTACACAGTACACTTGAGTAAAACAGTATAGACCAGAGGTTAGAGTTACAAGCTGTGAATGAGCTTGGAACCTCCAGCACACCTGGGTTTGATTCCCCCAACCTCCTCTTGCATACTGTGCGACTCTGAGCAAGTCACTTAACCTCCCCAGTGCTCCCAGATCACCCCTGAAAACAGGCACCTGTGCCTCGTGAGCCTTACCTGGTTACCAAAGAATTAAAAAAATAAACTGTAATTAGAGAATCACTCACAGCTCTCTGTATTTCACAGCACAGCTAACTTGGCAGTGCATATAGTTTTAAGCAGTTCTGATACCTTATTGAATTCAGTTCAGGCAGAGGGAGACCTTTTAATCAATCATTTTTTTTATTTTTAAAAAGTGCAATTCCATGCGTTTAAAGTGCAGGGTTTTATTTAACTTTAAAAATTGATTAGCGTTTTGCTCATAAAAGTGCCAAAACATTGTGAAAATGCATATCACTTGCTTCACTGTGTTTAACAAACATAACACTTCCAGAAAACCTATATAAATACTTTCTGTACAGTTAGTATTGTCCCAAGGAAAAAAACTGCTAATCAATGATTTAAAACTTTGAAGTGCTTGTACAATAAAATCATAAAAACAAATACAAACATAGCAATAATTAAAAGAATACAGCTGTAAAACCCATATCCAAAAATCTAAACAGAATCAGAGAAGGCTAATCTAAATAAATGAGTCTTGAGAGTGATCTTAATGCTCTTGATAGTCAGGCACTCTCTTACCCGATGTGGTAGAGAGTTCCACAGGGTAGGGG
This sequence comes from Neoceratodus forsteri, assembly GCA_016271365.2. NCBI lineage: Eukaryota > Metazoa > Chordata > Ceratodontiformes > Ceratodontidae > Neoceratodus > Neoceratodus forsteri. Next base: position 64,482,909 of record CM028131.1, read on the forward strand.
CAACAAAAGCAAATGAGCAGGCCCCGAGGTTTTAAGTCAAAACCTGGGAACCTCTAGCAATCCCTCATCAGAGGAGCAAAGTGGGCAGAGGGGCAGTAGGGACAAAGGAGACATTGCAAGTACTGAGGTCCCTGACCATGTAGGGCATTATAGGTCAGTAACCGGACCCTGAAGGTGATCCGCCACTGTACTGGCAGCCAGTGCAGGCCGTAGAGCACAGGCATGACATGGCAAAATCTTGATAAGTCAGTCAACAGCCTGGCCATCACATTCTACATCAGCTGCATACGGCAGATATCAACCCCCAGGAGCCCTAGGTAAAGGGCATTGCAGTAGTCAAGGCAAGAAGTCGCAAAGACATAGAACAACTGGAAGATCGCTGGGTGGGACCAGATGTTTTATCCGGACGACATTCCTCAGATGGTAAAAGGAGGTCTTGACAACGGCCGACACCTGAGATTTAAGGATCAGATGGGAGATCAGAAGGCTGTGGGTTCAGTTCCCACATCTGGCACTTGAGTTAATATCCCAGTACTGACACTGTAGTGCAGCATGAGAGGGGTGCTGCACTTCTGAGGTGCCGTCTTTCGGATGAGACGTTAAACCGAGGTCCCATCTGCCTGGATTGGTGGTAGTTCAGGTGGATGTTAAAGATCCCATGGCACTTATCGAAAAGAGTAGGGGAATTTCCCCGGTGTCCTGGCCAAATGTCCCTCATTCACTAAAAGATACCACCAACAGCTTAATCTGGTTCAAGGTCAGTTGGCATTCATCTGTATCCCCCTCCCCCTGGTCGTGCCTGAAAATAGGCAGGATTTGTCTAGTGCACTTACCCGGTCAACAAAAGCTAAATAAATAAAAAATAAATAAAAAGGATCAGACTGTCATCAAAAATAACACCCAGATTCCACACCTGGTCAGAGGTTGCTAGCTGGGCGCCACTGAGCCAAAGCCCCGTAGGCTGTCCCGCCGGCAACTCCATACCCTGACGACCTGGGTCCGCCATCAACACCTTAGTTTTTCCGGGTTCAACCACAGCCAGTTGGCAGTCATCCAATCCTGAATCTTGGAGAGGCAGTCATTAAAGATCGAGACAGCTCCACCCTGCTCAGGTACAAAGGACGTGTATAGCTGAATATAATCTGCATAGCAGTGAAAACTCCACTCATACCACCTTATAATGTATCCTAACGGCAGCATGTACACCGCAAACAACATGGGTGACAGAATGGAGCCCTGTGGCACCCCACAGGAAAGAGGGAGAGGATCCGAGGAATAAATCTCCGACATCACTCTCTGAGTCCTACCTGCAAGGAAAGACCAAAACCATCTGAGGACTGTGACTGACAGCCCACAGATCAGCTGCAAGCACTCCAATAACACACCATGGTCCACAGAGTCAAATGCTGCAGAGCAATCAAGGAGAACCAAGATCGAATGGATCCTCCAATTCATTGCTATCAGCAGATCATTCAGTACCCGAACCAGTGCCATCTCAGTACTATGTCTCTTCCTAAATCTGGATTGAAGAGGATCATAGACATCATGGGTGGTCAAGTGATCAGCTACAACACAACTACCTTTTCAATAACCTTACCCACAAAGGGTAGGTTAGAGACAGATCTGTAGTTAGCGAGACAGTTTGAGTCAAGAGAAGGTTTCTTAAGGAGAGGTCTCACCACCGCCTCCTTCTGGGGGTCAGGAAACACCCCCATCTCCAACGAACTCCAGACTATCTCAGCTAGGACTGGGTCAATCACCTCAACACACCCCACAAGGAGGCATATTGGGCCTAGGTCCAAACTACAACAGGTTAGTAGCAAACTCTGGATGATCCTCACGAAGTCAGTGATCGCCAGCCAAAGTCAAACCAGGTAAACTGGGCACTCACAGCCTCCTGCCGACCTCCACAACACCCAACAGAGGGGGCAAGATGGATCCCAGACCTGATGATGGCAACCTTATCTACGAAGAAGTGGGCGAACTCATCACACTTATTTTGTGAAAACACTCCTCCAGTCTGAAGACAGATTGGATTGCACAATCTGTCAACAGTCTGGAAGAGCTGAGCCAGTTGATTCCTCACAGCAGCAATCTCCCTGGAACAGAAATATGGAAAAAAACAAAAAGATTAAAACCGTGGTGACGCCCATTATTTTCAGTCTAACCGACTATTGAGTGCAAACAGGTTAAGCTAAAAACAACTGGAGCAATCACAGATGTTCTCTATAACCGAGATTCACTAAACAAACAGAGAAAATGGCAGCAGGCAAAAACTGATAGGCCAATCTAGTCTAGCCTACATTCCCTGCCTAACTCTACATCATGGATAGTATTTGGTCACAGGTGTCCCTCCCTCCTTCCTTACTTCTGCATATAATACTCATGTGACTACAGTATCCCACGCATGCCTGAAGCTCCTTACTGTCTTTGCCCCTACCAATGTTTGGCAGGCTGTTCCAACTGTCTGTCACTCTTTCTTTGACAAAGCATTTCCTCACACCCCTCTTAAACATCCCCCCCTCAAATTTCATAGCATGCCCCCGTGTACTGATGCTCCTCCTCCTTTGAAAGAGGATCCGCCCCTGCACTTGGTTCTCCCCATGAGTTACATATAAGTCTCAATGGTGTCACCTCTTGCTGTCCTATGTTCTAGGAAGTACAAGCCAAGCTCGCGCAGTCTCTCCATATATGGCATCTCATGCAAAGACCTCACTATTTTAGTGGCCCTCCTCTGGATTGTCTCCATTCTGTCAATGTTCTTGCAGAGGTGTGGCCTCCAGAAATGGATGCAGTACCCCAGGTGAGGTCTCACTGAGCAATACTGAGGCAACATCACCTCCCTTCTCCTGCTAGAGATCCAGAGAAACACACAAACATGGAATTCGACAGCAGATGAGGACCACTTGGCCCACCTAGTCTGCCCATTTTTTCCTACCTACTGTATCATCGCAGACCCTACTTGATCTCCAGTCTTACCCCCCCTTGCTTTGCCATTAAGGTTCCCTTATTCCTATTCTATGCAATCTTTTTTTTTTTTTTTTTTTTACTCACTTTCATTGTGATTAGCAAAATCAGTACTGTCACATGATTCTGAACATCTCTAGATCACATTACAGTTAGTTTCTTTCAGCAAAAGAGTTAATTATGCATAATAGTGATCAGTCTCTACATGTTATTACAACCAAAAATATCATTAAACAGTTCTTTCAGGTATTAATTTATGTGCAATAAGGTGATACTACTGTCTTAAAGGTACCTGTACCTCTGCCTTCACCAAAATTGACTCTCATTAACAATGTCGACCAGCCAACTGTGGCTAATCATAAGAAAAAGGAGAACAAATCCAACATGACAGAACTATGCACTGTTATCAATGGATCATCTCCCCATGCATTCTTGAACCCTGCTACAGGTTTTGTCCCCACCACCTCCACTGGGAGGCTGTTCCAGACATCCTCCACCCTTTCTGTGAAGAACTACTTCCTCACAACTCCCGAGTCTACCCCCCTTCCCAGCTTCATAGCATGACCCCTTTTGAGCATCTTTTTTTCTACAAAATGCTTCCCTCTTGCACCTTATTTATATCTGTGAGGTATTTGTATGTTTCCATCACATCTCTTTCCTACCTCCTTTCCTCCAGGGTGTATATATTGAGATTCTTGAGTCTTTCCTTGTGATTTTTTTTTTATGCAGACCATGCACCATTTTGGTTGCCTTCCTCTGGACCACCTCCGCTCTGTCCGCATTCTTCCGGAGACGAAGTCTCCAGAACTGGACACAGTACTCTAGGTGAGGTCTCACCAGTGATCTCTACAGAAGCAACACCACCTCCCTCTCTCTGCTGGTGATAACTCTCCCTATGCACCCCAGCATCCCACTAGCTCTCCCAACTGCCTTGTCACACTGCTTGGCCAGCTTTAGGTCATCAGAAATTACTACCCCCAGGTTTCTTTCCTGTTTGGTGTTCGTCAGTACTACTCCCCTCATTTTGTACTCTGCCTCTGGATTTCTGTGCCCTAGGTGCATGATTTTGCACTTTTTCGCACTGAAACTTAGCTGCCATACCGTTGGCCATTCCTCTAACTTTCTCAGATCACTACTCATTTTTTCCACCCATCCTGGAGTGTCTACCCTATTGCAAATTTTAGAGTCATCTGCAAAAAGGCAGGTCTTCCCATCCAGCCCCTCTGCAATGTTGCTAGTAAAGACATTAAACAGGACCGGTCCCAGTATTGATCCATGTGGCACCCTGCTGGTCACCATCCCTTCCCTTCCCTTCCCCTGAGTGAACTCTGTTTACCACTACCCTCTGTCGCCTATCCCTTATCAAATTTCTTACCCAGTTTACCACCTTTGGACCCACTCCTAGGCTGCTACACTTACTTACAAGTCTCCTATGTGGAACAGTGCTGAAGGCCTTATTGAAATCAAGGTAGGCCACATCTACCACTACACCCTGATCCATTTCCGTGGTCACCCAAAGAAATCTATCAGACTTGTTTGACATGACCTCCCATTGTGAATCTATGCTGCCTCGGACCTTGCAAGCCACTGAATTCAAGATATTCCACAATCCTTTCCTTCTATAGTGATTCCTTTAACTTCTCTCCCATCGACATTAAGCTGACTGGTCTGTAGTTGCCAGCCTCCTCCCTGCTACCACTTTAGTGAAGTGGGACTACATCTACTCTCCTTCAGTCCTCTGGAACCACTCCCATCTCCAGTAAATGGTTGAACAGGACTGTCAGGGTGCAGCCAGTACCTCCCTGAGCTCCCTCAGTATCCTTGGATGCACTCTGTCTGACCCCTTTACCTTGTCCACTTTCAGATTTACGAGTTCCTTCAGGACTCTCTCCTCTGAAAATGGACTGCTGTCCACCTCCCTTCCTTTGATGCTCCTGTTAGTTTTCTGTGTCCCCTTACCTTCCCCTTCCTCCGTGAACACACAATAGAAGTATTTGTTCAAGATGTCTGCTTTTTCCTGTTCCACCTCCACCCAACAACCCTCCTCCCCCGGTCTTCCTTTTTTCACTCCCATACCTGAAAAATGTCTTGTCCCCTTTCGTTACGGCCTGGACTAGTCTCTCCTCCACTTGTGTCTTTATGCTCCTTACCGTTTTCCCTGTCTCCCCGTTTCTCTTGATACACCTACCTATCTTCCTCCCTCTGTGTGTTTTATACCTCCTGAATGCTAACTTTTTGCTCTTACCTTCCCAGCCACCTCTTCTGAAAACCATAGAGGTCTCTTTTTCCTCTTGCTTTTGCTTACTTGCCTGATGCAGAGGTTTGTTGCCTTCACTATGGCCCATGTCAGCTTTGCCTACTGTTCCTCCACTCCACCCAAGTCCTCTCCCCCTGCCAGGGCATCTCTGAGGCACTCGCCCATCTTTTTAAAATCGGCCTGCCTGAAGTACAGGACCCTCGCCCTTGTGTGGCTCGATTCTGCCACAGTTCTTATTTTGAACTACACTGAACAGTGATCACTGGTCCCCAGGTGGCCTACCACCTCGACATCTGTAACCCTGTCCCCATTAGTGAGTACATGGTCCAGTATTACCCCATTGTGAGTGGGTTTCCTTACTATTTTTTTTATTCTTTGGTAACCGGGTTAGGCCCACTAGGCACAAGTGCCTGTTTTCAGGGGTAGCCTGGGAGCACTGGGTGGTTAAGTGACTTGCTCTGAGTCACACAGTATGCAAGTGGAGGTTGTGGGAATCAAACCCAAGCTCATTCACAGCTCGTTACCCTAACCTCTAGGCTATACTGCCAGCCACAATGTCCTCTCCCTAAGCATCCCAGCATCCAGTTCGCTTTGCCTATTGCCTTGTCGCACTGCCCTGCCACCTTATAACAAGGGATGTTTGCTCTTCCAAGAACCTATGCATTAGAAAGTTAATTTTCAAGGACGTACATATATTTTCACTGATTAAAGAGAAACATCAACCTGGAATACGACCCCACCTCTTCTTTAACATCTGAGCTTATAGCACCTTCTCAATTAGGGTAGCACCCTTTTCCATGTGGGACAACGCAATTCTGAGAAGTACAATGAGGGGTGTCTCTTGTAATGGGAGCTAATGACATAGCCTAGAGATTAAAGTAACAAGCTGTGAATCAGCTTGGCACACTCAACGGACTTGGGCTTCCTTCCCACAACCTCCACTTGCATGCTGTGTGACTATGAGCAAGTCACTTAGACTCTCCAGTGCTCCCACGTCACCCCTGCAAACAGGCCTTGTGCCAAGTGGCCCTCACCCAGTTACCAAAAGAATTAAAAACAAATTAATGAGGGACAGTTGACAGGTATGCTTCAGTCCTCTATCCACTCAAAAGGGCAACATTCTGAAGCTAAGGCAATGCTGCAACTGCCCGCTTCAAATGTTTCTGACTTGCTGGCACTATCTTCCCTATGGTGATCCATACAAGAATGCTTACTCAGCAATTTTGTTCTCTCTTCTGATTGGAGGTGTTTGTATTGCATGTGTCTGGAGACTCTTGAAGCCAGGTTACTTTAAAATTATTTTGCCTACCATAGAGGGGGGTTATCCCAGACTTGTTAGAAGAAAACTCTGTGCTCTGTACAACAGGTTATAATTAAACTTCCAACAAAGCAAGTTACATTTTCATTTGAGCAGATGACTGCAATTAATTTGTTTTCTGTTTTTTGATTTTCTTTTTTAATGATACGGTAGTCAGTGTAATTAATTGTTAGGGACAGAGATCTCTACCAAATAACGAAGTATAATTAGAGAACTTTGTCCCAACCCCACTACCACCGCCGTCCTGAGGACTCTGTTTTCTTAGACAAGGAATCGTTTCTCTCTCTCTTTGTTTTATTTGTATTATTTTTGTAAACTTGTTGCATCTTGTTTGTCTGAATTAAAAATCCAATAAGGCGTCAATGGGAAATTCCTTCTCACTGTCATTTCCTTCTCCGCTAGCTCCAACATTGTCAGTGGGGAGTTAATACATATGTATTAAATACCCACTGACAATGTGAAGAGATGCAAAAATTGCCAAAGTATACCGTTTTTCTATCACTGCTGACCGGAGACAGATTCCAAGCAGTGAATTCAAGGTGAAAGGTTCCTTAACCTGCTACTAATCCCACCGAGCCATCCAGCACCCCCATTCAATTTTATTTGTAATACAATAAACAACCTTTACAGTGGATGCCTAGCCTATGCCTGATCAGTGGTTGTCCTTTCAGTTTAAGCGGCTACAATACAATCTGCACATCAAGCTTTGCAAAACAGTGAGCCAACTGTCCCCGCTAGTGTATTTATATATATATATATTTTTTATAATCAGACTTTGTTGAATTTTCTGCACAGGTGACAGACAACCGGACAGAACAAAAAATAAGGCAACAGCTGGCAGCATACAATTGTCTGTAATCTTAATGTATTATCACTCATCTCCCTTTGCATCATTTCTGATAGTGCAGATACGGGAACAAGAGAAAAGGGTATGGGGGCCCCTTGGTTCCCCTCTCCTTCTCCAGACACTGCATCCTTTCGTCCTGTGAATTCAAGGAGGCCTCCAAGGTGAGAAATCTGGGAGTCATTCTGGATGAGGGGCTGACACTTGAGGCACAGTTGTCAGCAGCAGTAGTCTGGAATGGCTTTTGCCATCTGCGGAACATCAACCAGATTAAGTCCCTTATCCCTCCTGGTGATCTGGCCACACTGGTGCATGCGTTTGTGACTTCGAGGCTTGACTGCTGCAATGCCCTTTACCTTGTGGTCAATGGAGGTAGACTACAGTGCCTGCAGCAGTTGCAGAATGTAGCTGCTCAGTTGCTGACTGGCCTTTCGAGGACATGTCATGTTTCCCCAGTGCTGTGGGATATGCATTGGCTGCTGCTCAAGTGGTGAATCTCAATTCAATTTTATTTTTTTAATCAGGATAACACCATTGAGACAGTTCATTTGCAAGGTGGTCCTGGAAGGACTAACATACATGGGAGGTACATAGAATTAATAATCACAATGGCAGATTCAACAACAGTGGTATCAAAGCCAGTGGTACAAAACAAGTAATGTGCAGGTACAGCTGACTTAGGTTCCATACGTAGAACTCAGAGCAGCAGATACAAAAAAAAAACAAAAAACAATGCTACCTGCTTTAAAGTTGGACTTCTAACTTAGAAGGCCCTATATGGGCTGGGTCCTGGCTACGTGACAGACCTCCTGCATTCCCATATACCTGTACGACCTCTCTGCTCCACTGAGGGCGGCCTCCAGGTAGTTCCTAGGGCATGGTCGAAGTCTTCGGGGACCGGGCTTTTGATGCTGCATGTCCAGTCCACTAGAACTCCCTGCCCAGAACTTTGAGGGAGGCCCCCTCGGTGGAGGTCTTTAAGCAGGATCTGAAAACGTTCTTATTTGCACCAGGTGTTCAGGGTTTAACTTCCCCTTAATAATACCATCCTTATTAGAAACTTTTATTGATTTATTGCAATATTTTGTTGTTTACTAATTTTACATGGGCTGTATAAGTTGATTGATGAATTCTAATTATTGCTGCTGTATTTATTGTTAACGGCACTCTATGCCTCCGTGGAAGGACACCACATATAAAGACTCCTCCTCCTCCTCCTCCTTAAGGCACAAAACTGGGGTGCCTATCCATGGCATAGATCAGCCATTTGTTCCATCTATTCTGCCATTTGTCTGTTGGTCATTGCCTCAAATCGGTATGTGCTGTCGATCAGTACTATCCACCTCTCCATTGCGGGGGTCTCCAGGGTTAGCCATTTTTCTATAAAACATTTCTGTGCTACAGTTAACAGGATACCTATTAAGTATTTACTCGCAGAGTACCTCTGTCCCTGTGGATGTAGTGAGATAAGGAAAAGAAAGAACCACATACACCATTCATGTGGGGATAACATCTCCTGTTCAAGGAACACCTGGGAGTGAGCTATAGCAACACTTAAAGACAACTGAAAGGGGAGAATAGAGTACGGATTCAGCTCATTCCATTATTAAAGAGCTCTGTGGCTGCCAAGTGCAGAGAAGCTGAACCATACCTTATTGGGTGAACGGGTCCTGTATGCTGTGATTTATAGCTGCAGAGTTAGGTTTACAGTACAGAACTGAAAAGAGTTTAATGGTTCCAAGTTCAAGTCTTATCCTTTCCCAAACCATCACTATGTTACTGCGAGCATTCACTGTCTCCTCTGCCAGTGGCGTATCACAGGTGTCTATCTGGGAGTGTCTTCTGTAGAATGGCAGCAGGAGGGCTTGGGAGTGCATTGGGGGTTATAGCAGGGTTCCAGATCAGGGTCCTCGCCCTTTCCGATCTGACTTTCGCCAAACTCCATCCCGCTCTGAAACTTTGCTTTTTCCAGCTCTATCTGGTATAGGAGGGTGGCATAATCCTCTGCACTGCTGCTGCTCAGTAGGTTGTAGTTCTCTGAGGGGTCTGCCTCTAGGTCAAAGAGCAGTGGGGGATAATGCGAGGTGAGGAGGGCAGAGATGTGGCAGTCTGGATCTGGGGTGGTTTCACTGTGTGGAGAGCCTGCAGAGAGACGGGACAGAGGGTAGAAAGGGACGTTAGTTTTGAGATCGACAGTAAAATCATCTTTTGCACCAGTATCATGCTCTATCAGTATAAATATAATGAAATAGAATATAATGAAAAAGTATAAATGGCTTACAATTTGTCCCCTCTGGACAGTTTTCTCACCTTTATTCTGTCATAGTATCACAATAAAACAGAATATATACAGTAAGGTAAAAAACAAGCATTCGTCAATGCCGAATGTTGTCTCGCTGGCACTGGCATTGGCAGTGCAGGAGTTAGAGATGAACAATAGGAATGGCAGTGAAGTATGGAACTGACGCCAACCCCACCCCCACCCTGCAGAGATTGACAGGCACCGGGGGTGTGCCTTTGGGGCGTCAGCTATAACGCTCATGCCATTTTACCTCACCCTACCCTGTAGACACTGACAAGTGTCGTGGTGTGCTTTGGGGTCTTTGGGCTTTGTACTTACTCCATTCCATAAGGAAATATGCTGAGACGGGTGCTGTATAGGAGGATAGGGTGAACGTTAGGGTCGAACACTCCAAGGCACACTTCGATGCCTGTCACTGGCTGCAGGGTGGGGGTTGGGGAGGAATGGCGTGAGCATTACAGCCAATGATCCCATGTCACACCCCTGACACCTGGCAGTCTCTACAGGGTGGGGTGTTACAGTTGGAAACCCTAACATTGTAGGCATTTGTTGGTATTTTCACTCCAAATTTTCAACATAGGCTTTTTGTGACCCCACCTCATGAAGAGCGGCAAAATCAGTTTGTTAGCTGAAAAGTGGTTTTGCCCAGCGGCTATGCCATTTGGCGACACAGGGACGAAAACACATTTTCGTCAGGATGTGGAAAATGACAACTGTATTGTTCATGAGGAAGTGTAAAAAAATGGCAATGTTGAAAATCTGGAGTGAAAATATGAAAAACTGGTGAAGTCATGAGCAGCCATAGAAACTGCGCAACACACATCCGTAACCCGATTATGTTTGGGAGTTTTTTAGCCACTTTTTCAACACAGGCATTTTGGGACCTCCCCTCATGAACAGTGGTGCTGTGATTTTGTTAATCTGTCCCAAAAGTTGATTTCCCACAGTGATCACACCACTGTGCATCACAGGTGCGGAAACACATTTTGGGCAGGCTGTGAAAAATGACAGCTGTACTGTTGATAAGGAGGTGTGAAAAAATGCCAGTGTTGAAAATCTGGCTTGAAAATATTGCAAATTTGCAAAGTTACAAGGGTGCGTGGAAACTGCGCAATGCACGCTTGTAACACAGTTATTTTATGGACTTTCGGCACCAAATTTTCAACATAGGCATTTTAGGTTCTCTGCTCATGAACAGTGTCACCGTCATTTTCTCAAACTGTCCTGAAAACTGATTTTGCACAGCGACCGTGATATTCTGCGCCGGACATGCGAAAACACATTTCGGCCAGGATATGTAAAATGACAGCTGTACTGTTCATCAGGAGGTGGAAAATGCCAATTTGAAAATCTGGAGTGAAAATATAACAAATTCACGAGGTTATGAGTGTGCGTGGAAACACAGCGCAATGCACGCTCAGAAACAGCCATTTTGGATTTTTTCACAAATTTGCAACATAGGCTTTTAGAGAGCCCCCCTCATGAACAGTGGCACTGCTGTTTCGTTACTCGGTCCGAAAGGTGATTCCACGCAGTAACTGCAAAATCACCTTTCAGGACCGAATAACGCCATGAGAGTGACTTAATTCATGAGGAGGGGCCACAATAACCCCATGTTGAAAATTTGATGCAAAAATTTCCCAAAATGCCCGAGATATGCACCAAAGTTGAAAAAACCCTATTTATGCCATTATACAGCTTACCGGCATTTCTTCAGTTCGCGGTCGGCTTTGAAGAGTACAGACATGTTCCCGGTCCACCGAAGATCGTCGCGCTGGACTCCGGAGGTAAGTATGGGGTGAGGGTGTGTGTGAGGGGAGGCGAGGTGCGCAGAGGGTGGGAGCGGGTTGGGGAGGGAGCTGGATGGACCACGAGGGACCGTTTTCTTCTTTTACAGGTTAAAACAAAAAACATCGCGGGACTTTTTTTTTTTTTTCTCAACAGGGACATTTGGCATGCTGGGGTAGGCTCCCGAGTGCCACCCGAGTGTTTGGGCGTGCAGCCGACGGGATTAGGGGATCCCCGTCTGCACATACCGAAGGAGGAGGAGATCCGAGGGGGATTGGGCACCCCCCTTGGCACATAACAAATGGGGGGGTGCATTATGCCGACGGGGTGTGGCAGGCAGTGTGCCGCCATGTTTAATGTAATTTTTCACCAGAAAAGCACGTTGGGAGGTGCCGCTGCGTATAACGAGCTTTGCTCGCATTGCAGCAGACCTTTCGTTAGATGTGCTCGCCACATTATGTATTCATGGTGTGGTGCCGGCATGCAGGCTTATTGGGGAATGAGGGACGCACCTACTGATGCATGCCCTGCATTCGCCCAACAATGACCACACCTCCAAATCAGCCACTAATGCAATATGTTGGCTGGCGTGCAAGCATGAGCCAACATAAAAATGTATTGGGGCATGACCTGGTCCCCAAAAAGCTAGATACACTGCCCTTCAATTCTGATCATCGTTGGGAGATACAAATGGGCACTGCTGCTTCTGAAATGGTTTTCAGCAATAAGTCATTTTGTCTGAAAATTCAGTTGCAGCCCAAACAGGACTAGTTGCAGCCCAAAGAGCTTTGAACATTAAAAGAATGGGTTGTTTTCAAATGAGCTCAAATCTCGGTCTCCAACAGAAAAAAACTCTGTCTGTGAAAGTTCCCTCTATTGATGCCTCTCCGAAAGCTAACCCTGCTTCACTCTCAGATGCCATCACCACCCTTGCCTCCCCGTCTTTTTCCGAGGAGCTGCTGCTCACTGGAATTTCAACATCAGCAGGCTCCCCCCTCGGCCAGACTGAACACTGAAAAATCTGTATCCCTTAATGTCACCCCAGCTCATGGATGAACCAAGACCCCAGCTACAAAGCGCAGCAATGCAGAATTCTGCAGTAGAGTTACTGCAGCAAACAATGCAGTTTCAATGGGAGTTAATCCCTTTTGTCATGCAATAAACCTGTGACACTGCGCTTCATCCTGGCGGGCTTTACTGTACATCCACTACTCCTACTACCCCTTCTTGGTATTGCATTATAGTGTACGGAGAGGGTTTGTTGTGCATGGATTTCTATGCCAGCTGAAACCTTGTTGTACCACAGTTCAAAGGTCATGGAACATGGTTGTACTCTTCTGTGGTATAACTATGTTCCAGCTGATCAAAAATCCTGGAGGCAGCCAGTGTTTTTCATAGCGCTGCCCCAAGCACAGCAGTCAATTCATGTTCTGAACTGAAACTGCCTGCCTTCTGTGAGAGCGCGCCAGAAACACTTCCGCCTTTTTTTTTTTTTTTAACCATATACAGTGGCCACTGGCTGGACACCTGTATGCCCAACCAGCCTGTGCTGCCACCCTGGGCTTCTGATTACATTGGACCTCTCAAGCTTCACTTTCCAGGTCTGATGCACTCAGAACCACTCTGTGGCAGTCATGAGCATGGTCGCCCAACCATATTCTCTACGCTGCACACCGCTAATTGCTCATAATGGACTTCTGCAGGTGTCATTTTTCAATGTTTGACCAAGCAAGGCACACTGAACTGTGACAGCTTATTTCACACGTCGGTTACATGGACCTGTTTTATTTATCTGTAATGTTTGACCTGGAAAGGCACACTGAGCTGTGACAGCTCCTTTCCAGGCGTGTTTGGGGGGTTAGAGGACCTGTTTTATTTATTTGTAACGTATGACCTGGAAGGACACTGGGCTGTGACAGCTCACTTTGAGCATGTCCCTGGGGGTAAATAATATGGACCTGTTTTATTTATTTATTTGTGATGTTTGACCTGGAGGCACACTGAGCTGTGACAGCTCATTTCCGGTGTGTTTGGTGGTGGTGGTGGTGGGGGTTAGAGGGACCTGTTTCATTTATTTGTAAGGTCTGACCTGGAAGGACACACTGGGCTGTGACTGTTCATTTCCAGGCATGTCCCTTGGGGGTAAATAATATGGACCCGTTTTATTTATTTATTTGTAATGTTTGACCTGGAAAGGCACGCTGAGCTGTGACATCTCATTTCCAGGTGTGTCCCGGAGGAGGGTTACATGGACCCGTTTTATTTATTTGGTACTGTACCTTATTGTATGTAGTTGTAAACCTATTGTATTGTCACTGGTGCTAGGCAACCACCTATGTACTTACTCACTCACTTGTACTTATTGAATATATGGTATATGCATGCACTACTTTTGTACCTTACTGTATATAGTTTGTATAATCACCATGTGTTTTATTATACATGGGCTGTACAATCCAGGGTTTTATTTAACTCTAAAAATTGATTAGCGTTTTGCTCATAAAAGTGCTAAAACATTGTAAAAATGCATAGCACTTGCCTCAATGTGTTTAATAAACATAACACTTCTAGAAAACCTATATAAATACTTTCTGTACAGTTGGTACTGTCCCAGGAAAAAAACTGCCAATTATTTAAAATCCTGCAATCTCCTATGTTGTCTCATTGTATTCTCACCCCCCCCAAGGGTGCACCTGGGAACAAGCTCCAGCTCAGTGTGCCTTTCCCAGGTACCACCATTTTAAATAAATAAATACATTTATTTGTAATGTTTGACCTGGAAGGACACACTGAGCTGTGACAGCTCATTTCAGGTGTGTCCCGGTGAGGGGTTACATGGATGTGCTTTACTGAATGAGTAACTGATTTGTAATGCTTGACTAGGGAAGGCACACTGAACTGTGACAGCTTCCTTCCACATACATCCTGGGGTTGTGTTACATTGGACACGTTTTACTGACTGACTGATTGATTTGAAATGTTCGACCAGGGAAGGCACAGTGAACTGTGACAGCTTATTTCCATCTCATTTTATTTATAACAAACTGAGGGTAACCCTCAGCAGTGCAATAAAGGTATGGAGCTACCCCCACCCTTCCTTCATGATGTCAGAACCCCCAACAAAAGGGGTATCATATGATGGTACTGTCTTCCACAAGGTGGTGGTGGTGGGTATTTAAATAAAATGAATATTGTGTGTGGTAACAGAGATTACAAAGGTGTGAATTACAGTAAAGAGAACGGTCTTTATGTTGGGGGTATTTTTTGTGAATGAAGTGCCTGAGCTTGTATCTTTGTGTTTGAGGATTCGTCTCCCATTGTGTCTGTGTGTGTGTGTGTGGAGGGGGGTCACCATCCTTCATTGTCTCTTATTTTGAGCTCCCATGTCCCTCATTTTCATGACAAAAATCTAACTCCTGTTTTTATAAACCCTATAGGTGAATTATCATGTATCTAGAAACATCTCGCATAACGCCTACTCCCTAAGGAAATCCGACCTTATCCTACTAGATGTTCCCAGGACACGTACCACAGCTGGCCAAAGAGCTGTCTCATACACCGCCCCCCCCAAACATTTGGAACCAACTACAAGCCATGCTGAAGCTAACCAGCATCGTATCAATTAACTCCTACAAAACACTAGCTATCTCTAAATTAAAAGACATATGTAGGTGCTACTAGGCCCCCAACGCCAAGTCAACTTCCTAGGTACCAACTGGCCCTCTACTTATTAAGCTGAAATGTGTTGCATATTTTAGGGCAAGGGTAAAGCTGGAATGTACTGCATATATAGCATAAGGACTTCTATTGTGTATACCTCTTACATTATATATTTTTTCTTTGTTGTTCTACATTTTATATCTCCTGTCTATGTAATTGCGAACTGTATGTGTATGTGTATGTGCCTCAGGACCTCCTTGTGAATGAGCTTGCTCAACGGAGTCTTTCCTGCAATAAACTTGAACTTGAACATGGCTTTTGGATCATGTTTTCCAGAGGAGGATTGTGGATAGTAAACCTTGCTAAGGGTTAAACATCTAAACTGGCATTGGTCTGGTATTCACACTACTAATCTGACAAATAACAGATAAAAAGGGTTTAAAGGAGAAGTCCACCCAGAATGTGCAGAAACATGTGTTATGTAGAGTGTTTTGATATGTATGTTAAGTCCTAGTGTGTCCTTCCCTCTGTCTGCTATTAGTTTTTCCTAAATTAGCCTGCTAGCTGTATGGTAGTTTTACGGCCCCTGGGGATCTCCATCGCAAATAGGTTTATTGGCTTTCTTTCTCCTACGATGCACCCTGGTTCATGTGACAGTGATGTAGCTATGCCCCTATATTTAGCAGAGTCTGTCACAGCTCAGCCCACAAAGATAATACTTCTTTCAGAAAATAAGTCACATTGCTACATTTTGGGTGAGTGTAATCATTATTATTTTTTGATATTAGTACCTTGTCCTGCTATGTTACAACCTATAAGGTGATGTTCAATGTTTGCTACTTAGTACTGGAGCAAAAACTGAAAGTGACTGAGAGGAATAGAGTAAACAGTGACATGATTCACACACACACACACAGCAGAGCATAGGAGGATAAGGTACTGATATCAAAAAATAATAATGATTACACTTGCCCAAAATCTAGCAGTTTGTCTTCTCTGGAAGAAGTATTTTCTCTGTGGCTGAGCTGTGACAGACCCTGTAACAAGACACTGGCTTACTGTAGGGGGCAATTAGACATCACACCAAAGG
This sequence comes from Neoceratodus forsteri, assembly GCA_016271365.2. NCBI lineage: Eukaryota > Metazoa > Chordata > Ceratodontiformes > Ceratodontidae > Neoceratodus > Neoceratodus forsteri. The sequence goes on from CM028131.1 coordinate 64,499,135, forward strand.
GCACTCTGGGAAGACTAGCGGCCATGAAAGAAACCAGAATAGAAACCTCCAAGAGTAATTAAACAGTTGGGGAAAGTTAGAAAAAATATCTCTCACAGCCAGAGGAAAAGAAAATGCTGAGAACTGGTTAGAACACAGAAAAAAAAGACTACTACATATCTTTTTCTTATTTTAACATGGAGTTTTCCTTTAATGTGTAAGCCCTCCAAAAGGTACAAATGTTTTTTTGGGGTTGTTAATTATTTAGAAATGAGACCTCCTGGAAAGCAGCGAAACACTGCCAACCAGCATCAGAACTGTTTTCAAGGTACACTGTAGATTCAACAGTGGACAGCGTAAGTCAAAGCATTGTCCATGCATATAGTCGCACTTTTAAAGCCACAGTATCTTTTTCATTTTCAATAGTTGTCTACCCTAAATATGAGTGTAAGCCCCCCAAGATGGGCTTACCTGTCAGGGCTCCTTGCTTTCTGGCCTCTCCCCATTCTGGGGGTTCTGGTGGGAGTCATGCCTGGCGACTCCCCGTTGCACTGTGTGGCCGTCTCTCCCTAGCGTCTCGGCCCGGAAGGTCACTGGGCTGAGCATTGGGGTGGGTGTTCATGCTGCTGGGTGCGGCGTTGCATGGTCCTGGTTCAGATGGGGTCCAGGATTGGGCTCGGGGCCACGCGGAAATAAATGTTTTTGTTTAAAATGGTGGCCCACACACTATGTGCGTGCTTGAATGCCACCCGGGGGGGCTGAGATTTAAAGGATTGGTGTCTCCTTTGCGCAGAGTAGTTCTTGGTGGTGGCTGGCACCATGGGGCTCCAGAGAAATAGTTGAATCGGGACGGCAAGTCCCATGGGGCACCAGATTAGGCAGTAGCTTTGGTGCCATGAAACATAGTCCCTGATTGGGCCAAGGGTTTTGGCACCAAACCATGGAGCTCTTAAAAGCCAGGGTTTCAGGGGACAAAGGAGGAGTGTTGTGCAGGAGAGAGTGAGAGGAGGAGGTTGCCGTGGGGCGCCCGCCCGAGTGGCCTGGCGGCCATGTGGCCATTGCTGCCTTTGGGTGCTGGGCTAAGCACAGTCACCAAAGGAGAAAAATATTGGGATTCTAAGCCAGAGAACCCAAAAATGGAGCTCAAGAAAATCACAGAGAGGAGCCCTGGGATTCTCTACCAGGGAATCCACAGGGAGAACAAAGTAAGGGCTGCATGTGTGGAGTTCTGGGATTGCTCAGCTAAAGAAACCCACTGGAGGGGACAGATGATGCTAGTCCCTGCTAAGACATGAGGTGAGGGGCATTAGCAAAGAAAGCTTTATCCTGGGAGGACTGCAGTTTGGAGCTAGATGGAGGCTTGTGGCTGGACCTGGCCTGGCTGAAGGGATCCGGGTGCTGGGACCTAGGTGGCAGTGTATCCCAGGACTACCTGGACATTGAGTGCCGCTACATGCTGAGGAGCTCCAGGAGGTGTGACTCCATGGGAGGCAGGAGAACACCTGTGGGACTGGTTGTGGAGGAAGAAGGCAGGGTGGCAGGCTGTGTTCAAGGTTCTTGTGACAAAACATCTCAGCCCCACAAATGAGGCAGTCCTGGACTGGGATCACTGCATGAGGGATTTGCCCAAACCTGCGTGGTTGCCAGGGAAGATACCCCTGGGATGCTCGCAGCAGTGGCATAGCATCAGTGATCGGGCACTGGACTGCGTCTGAAGGGTCTCACTCCTGTCCTAGTCATTCGTGGCTTTAAATGCTCCAGCAAGAACTGCTAGGAACCTCATTAGATCAAAGATGTAGCCCCTATTCTAAAGCTTGGGCAGAAGGAGTGCAAGGGAAGGGTGGGCCATACGTGCTGTGTACACCCCTTGCAGGTCAGAGCTCCTGGTGGGAAAGTGTGGATCTGGGAGTACAAGGTCTAATGCTGCCTGGATGTGTGGTGGTTTGACCTCAAGCTACTGGCTGTGTTGGGACTGTCTGGGCACTTAACATCACATGCAACTGGGACCCCTGGGTCCAAAAGTACAGTTTACATTCTCTCCGATTCAGCTAATAATGTGGACCCAGGTCCTGGTTTCATTGCTCTAATGAACTGACTGTTGGCTGCGCATTTGATTGAGCATTAAATTGAATCCCCACATCCTGCACCGTGGAAAAGCTGCCTCCACAGCCTTGCCTCCAAGAAGTTCCATCCCAGTGCCATGAGGGCCCCTGTGCCCCCAGATGGAGTTCATCCATCACCATCTCCACCCGTAGCCATTCAGGTACTGTCTTTCCATTGTCATATTTCAGGACTGTGTTGTCATTGGCTGTACAGTGCTCCCTGTTCCCCATGAGCTTTACCATCTAATTACCTCTAGACAGGGGAAGTGGGGGTGCTTACACGAGGCTTACTTTTTACTAGAAAGTGTTTATTTCACTTATCTCTGCATCACAACAGAGGAGAAGAGATATTGTCCAGAGGTGAAAAGAAAAAAATTAATAAATGTGTGAGACCCAAAATAAAGAAAAGAGGATCTATATGATCTTAAAAAGGAGGAAATACTAGACATGTTATGAAGGCTTAGTTCACAGGCTAAGACTGGGAAAACGGCACACTTTTATTGCCTTTATTTTTTGTTATAAAAGTAGATTTTTGTTTTGTTGCCAACTATGTTAATCGTCAATTTTTCCAAAGGGACCAATGTCAAATACAATGGTCCTGCAGGCAACGACTTGGAGTTGAAAAGCAATAGCTAACTCACTGCTCACTAAGTAAATGAATAAGTAAATAGAAATCTTTCCCCATTCCTTGTACTGTATGCGTGCACACACGCATGCAAGCAAGCGAGCACACATACACTCACACCACGGTCCATAAATCCTTCCTCAGTCCACGCACCACCCAATCCCCCCCCCCGCATCCACTGATTCTGAGTTAAAAGGCCCTCATAGCCTCTCACCAGGAGGTGTGCCACAACCACCAACGAACCAAATAAGTGCCTGGCATTCTGTGGAAGCACCTGGGGATGCAAGAATATGTGATGACCCTCTCCAATAGGAATGACTAGGCCAGTTCCACAGAACACACCACTACAGCAAAGGAATTAAACCTATGTACATTACTCTAGAATATGTAACAATTCTGTTTCAGTTTCTCAAGCGCCATAGCATCCTGTCTCATATGAAACTATCACAACGTCCTGTGTTTGTAAACATCCCAGAAATTTAATTATTGGCTGATATTTACTGGTAAGGGTCAATAAACCACTCATTAGCCACACTTCCCCATGTATTATTTAAGCAATATACCCCTCCAGGGTGTGGGTATACTGGTGGATTTACCAAGGCCGAGGTGAAGCCGATTGACTTAACCACACCAGTCGTGGTAACTCTACCAGTGTACCCACTCCCTCGAAGGGTATATTGCTATTATACAATGTTCCCTTTCCATTTTTGAAAAAAAAGAAACATAGTTTTTTTTTTGCCTTTGTTTTTTCATTTTAAAAGTATTTTTTTATATTTTTATTGTTGCGTGGGGGGAAAATAGTTCCATGGTATGGGCAATCGTGAGAAGGAGAGCAGGAACACACTCAATGAGAGAGTCGGGTGGTAAGTGGCAGTGGAGCCGGAGCAGAAAGAGACCAGAAAGTGCAGAGATGTGTGGCCAGCTACATATTTTAAATGTGGAGTGGTGAGCAGTATTAGATGACAGACGGAGCGAGTGCTTAGAAGGCAGACTTCAGTGATGGTCAGTTTACTACAGAGCTGTGGCTTGTCAGCTGTAGGAAATGTGGTGTCTGGAGTACATAGAAGGGACTGAGGCTACAGGGAGAAATGTGTCTGGGGCGTCGGCAATACAGGCACAGGTGGCAAGGATGACTGTCCTGACCAGGAACTGATTTAGCCTAAGTACAAGGTGCTGGTTTATTTATTTTTTTCACTTGAGTAGTTTTTTCTGTCAGTTGTTTCGGGGAGCAGTGTAGTTTATGTGACGGTTCTTTGTACTTGAGTTGCAGACCGGAGCTCTGGAGCACTTTAGCAGGGAACCAAGATGGCGGTTATTTGTTCTGAATTTTTTGGGGCCGTACTGATCTTGGTAAAGAGGTTGGCTGGCACCTTTTCCAGTGGGTACACTGGAGGATTTACAACACTGAAAAGGTGCCAGCCAGTCAATCAAAATGCAGGATTTGGTGTGTGTTTTTGTGCCCACTGTATAATCTATATTTTATGGTCCATGCATCTAACCCTTCTGTATGATGACAATTGATTATAAATGATGTTTCAAAACATCCTAAGAAAGAACCACAGAGGAGATTAGGTGAGGTGGGATGCACAATGTCTCTTTTAATAATAGATAAATAAATGCAGCCAATTTAACACCAAGATGTGGGGATATTTATCATTATAAAAAATGTCTCAGAAATGCTGCAATCTGATTGGCTGTTAGGATTCCAACAGCCTTACATTAATCCATGTTATACTGCCATGTACAGCCTGATCACCATGGCACATGAATTCTTTCTGTCAGCATTCCATCCTCTAGCCCTGATGAATGTATGGAATGATGCATTCTGAATTTGAACCAGCATTCTTAAACTGTTGGTGGAAGAACTATTTTATTAAAATCTCCCTCTAAATGAGGAAAACATTGAAAATGTATACTTTAAACTCTTTTCTTTTGGTGTTTTTTTTTATAATAGCAATAAGGCACTCCCAGGAGTTAGATTAATAGTCAGTTAATCACCCTTTGGGGCAATATGGCACTCGGCTGTGCCTCGTGCCACATTACACCCCTAGTGGGTGATTAACAGACTGTTAATCTAACCCCTGGTCATGCCTTATTGCTTAATTAGTGACAATAATGTTTTCAAAACAAGAATTGCCATTCATGCAAATTTAGGGCTATGGCTGTAGTTAAGTGGGCGAAGAGCTCCTCCACCACATCCTATTTAAACTTACAAGCAGCACTCCACCCTGCTTAGAGCAAGTCGCATTCGGTGCTCGCTCTGTGTTGCTGCCGGTCTGCGGCTGCGTCTCCTTTCCCCTTATTCCTGTCCTTCCCCCCTCCATGTTTGCTTCTTCCCTCGTAACTCACCTCTTTGTCCCGTATTTGCCCATACCTTCTCTGTGTCGGTTTTGCTTTTTTTGGGGGGGAGGAATCTCTTCATTTGCCTGCTCGCCTCTCTGGCCATCACTTGTGCATAATCCTGCCCTTCTCCTGCTGCCACCTACTCCTTGCAGGCTACGTTTTCTCTGCAGCCATGGTGGTGTCTGTCCCTTCCTTCAAGCAGCCGTACCTGCCGCAACACAGTTTTTAATCTAGCCGGCTTGCATTCCACTATGTTACTTCTACATTTCAGCTACCCTTTCTCAGGCCTCAGTACTACTACAGTAGCAAGCTAGTGACAGGGGAACCTCAAAAACTTTTATCGCACCTCGGATTGCCATTATTCCATCTCCCTCTATGACCATTTAGGTGTGCTTGCACTGGGAATATGCCATTACTTGGGCCATATCATGCCTCACTGAACAGCAGTTTACCAGGACTTGCTATTTAATGAGTGGCATTGTACTCTTAACAATGGATATCAGGTACTGCATGAATCTTACAACGTCACACCGATTTGACTGTTGAACCGTACGTTTACCGTTGATACCGATTGCTGCCTCATTTGCTAGTGGAGAAATTGCTAGTGCCATAAATGGTAAACTCCGCTCAATCAGAAATTGCTACGGTCCTTACTTATATTGCAACATGCCATATCCTTTTGTAATTCTTGTATACAATTTGCCTTATCAATCGGCCGCTGATTCTACATATCAAGGCAAGCTATCTATGGATGCACTCGGAAGCTACACTTCCCTCTTTGTCCGTCACCTCATCTGCATAGCACACTGTAACAACCCAATTCCAGATCCTAAATTTTGCAAGCCTGCCCTATGCTTACTTCCCTTCCTTCAGTTTCAACCTCTGGGATTCCTGCATTCAACTTTGTATTAACTTTGTAAGGTCTCTACGTTCAAAGCCCAGTGCAATCTCACAAAGTCTGCTCATGCACCTCCCAGTTTCCAGTCTAATCCGTTGCTCAATTCACCATCCTGCTACCTATCTACTCAATTTTCAGTCATGGCACTATGACATGGCTCATCCGCTACGCCCCATCAGTTGCATCAGACCTTTCCGTATAAATCCGATACCTCCTATCATACAGCTAGATTCCTCTAGCTTAGTACATTTGCTTGTTTACCCCTTTCTGCCAGGGACGCCTGCTGTTTGGGCTACCCTCCACGGCTGCGCCTTAGCCATCTAGCCTATGCGAGGTCTAGTTCGGCTTTTTCCTCTTTCGCCTGGCCTATGTGGGGTTAGGCTGTATTCACCGGCCATGCGAGAGCTTAGCCTGGGGTGCCTTCGTTGAACCTTACTATCCATGGAAATTCATCATTCAGCTTTTGGTAAGCTCCTTCCCCCTTGGACGTACATCTGGATTACTTGGACTTCTTCCCTAATTCCTTGGATGCTTGACCTTGTCGCTCAGTTACTGGATTTCCTACATCACTCCCGCCAGGACTTAGTCAAACCTTCCTGCAGACCCTCATCTCATGCTGTCAGCCTCGATGTTCCTCTTCATTAGTGCTACTGCAACGCTACACAGAAGTGGCCCAAGATTCTGCAGCCATTTACGCAACTATTATAATACCATTTGTAATTTACAATGCTTCCTACTTCCTTGTTAGTGATTCTCCATTGCAAGCAGTTCGACATTACTACTGTTTATTTCTACTGCTGTACAATCCTCAGAATATATTTCTGTGCTGTACGGGACAGGCTGAGGATCCTGCTTCCAATTACCATTCCAATACAATCTATTCCTTACTACGATGCTACTAATTCTTCATTGCATACAACTCGCCATTACTATTACTCTATCTACTCTGCTCTACAACCTGCCTTGCCTCGCAGACCGGAGGTTCACTGCATTGCACTCGAAGACTTGCGCCCCTATGAGCCAGAGGTCCCTTATCTTATTTTACTACACCAGATTTGCCTCATTCCATCATCCTGCCCTGCCCTCTGGCTTGGAGGATTATCTACTTCTACTCCCCTCCTGCCCCATTCAGCTCAGTGCCTGGAGGTTTGCAGATTCTACTTATGCCTCGCTACGCGTCTGCCAGTCCTGGAGCTCTTTTACTATAGTCTCGCACTTGAGTTCGGTTTTGCCATTCGTCACCTATTCTTTGGATGCTTCACCTTGCTGCTTCAGTCATATGAATTACTACTACACTCCTACCAGGATAAAATTTCAATATCTTGAATTGCGCTCTGAAGCTTCTTGGAACTTATGATGTGCTACTTCATTCGATTCAGTCTCTTCAGTTATCATCATTCATGAGTTATAAGCTCGACTTTTCTGGACTTGTCAGACTATTCTCACCAAGTCAGTTCTAGTCACTGTACCATGGTGACTTTCAATACATAGATATTTACATTGTTTGCAACTATTGGGATCATTAGACTAAGCTCTTCGATTCAAGCTATTGCCATCTTCTCATGCACTTCACCGCATATGTACTTATGGATGCCTTTACTCCTCTGCTACTACGTCTGTTCCATACAGATTTAATTACTATGTCTACTGACTTACATATAGGTCCACTTACTTACACTACCTGCTCATATTACCTACCTGCCTTCCTCATTTTGGCAGACCTACATGGTCCAACCATCCTGGATTACCTTGCTGGGGCTCCACTGCCTCTTTACTTACCTCATCAGTTAACCTACATCAAACCCAAGATTTATATTCTTGGGAGTTGACTGGAATTTGACACCTCATACACAACTTGATAGAACGGACAGCAGAAGAGTAGGCCCCTCTCCAGACCAAAAAGCCCTGTCTGATCTCATGTCCGGTGCAGGCCTAGTAGATATATGGAGAATACTAAACCCATCTGAGAGAACCTATACTTTTTTCTCACCTCCCCATCGAACTTATTCCAGAATTGATTATTTTTTAATAAGTTCCTTTTCCCTTCCTTGGATGCAGGCTGGTGAAATAAAAACGAGAGTCATTTCTGACCATTCCCCAGTCACTCTTACTTTCCTCCAAGGCCCTATCACACAAAGATACATCCTGTGGTGACTAAACAACCAATTACTTAAAAATCCAGCTACCCTACCTTATATTAAGGAATGTATTACCCATTTCCTGGAAACTAACAGATTCAGTCACTAAAGTGGATGCTGTATGGGCTGCCTTGAAATGTGCACCATGGGGTGAATGTATACGCCTAGCATCTGTTAGATCAAGGCAATCTTGCAGAAAAGCGGAGGAATTATTACATGCTATACAGAATGTGGAAAGAAATATTAAAAATAACTAATCTGAGGTGGATTGGGCTAAGCTGCATACCATGCACGCACAATTTTTTAAGTTAATGTCCCAGAAAGGTGAACTAGCATTAAAAAGGACTAAACTTAAATATTTAGAATCGGGTGTGCAACCAGAGAAACTTCTTGCCATTCAGATTAAACAAGTTGAAGCAACCCGTCATGTACTGGGACTGACAACAGAAGAGGATATCTCAATTAATACAGATCCTAAAACAATTGCTATGATCTTTAAAGATTATTTCCAAAAAAATATATAATATTCCCACCAGTGAGATAACAGTACAGACAGAAATAGCTAAATACTTAAACTCAGTGGCCCTCCCCTGCCTGTCCCAAGATATGACAACAACTCTTGGTAATCCAGTTACTGAGCTGGAAGTAGAACAAGCTATTCAACTCTCTCAGGATAAATCACCCGGACCGGATGGCTTAACCAATAACTTATACAAATCCTGCCTCTCAGAATTTGGCCCTATATTAACCAATGTATTTAATCATTGGTTCAATAATGGTTTCTTTGAAACCAGATTCTTTGAAGCAATTATTACCCTTATCCCTAAACCTGACAAAGACCCCTATTACCCAGAAAATTACTGCCCCATATATCATTATTGAATATGGACTTTACAAGTTTAGCCCAAATTCTAGCAAATAGGTTGGTACCTATCATGAGAAACTTAATTGGGCCAGAACAAGTTGGTTTCATGGCAGGTAGATCCTCTAGTGACCATATGCATCACCTACTGCATCCACTTTCTTTGTCGAGTAGTTCAGATGTTCCTGCTGTACTGATCTCACTCGATGATGAAAAAGCATTTGAGCGAGTCTCTTGGGACTTTTTATTTGTTGTATTGGGCAAAATGGGCTTCCCAAAAAACTTTAATAAGCGGACACGACTTCTTTACTGTTCACATACTACACGGGTTTGGTGTAACGGTATTTTTTCCGATCCAATACTACTACAACGGGGTACAAGACATGGTTGCCCATTATCTCCCCTCCTTTTTAATTTATATCTAGAGCCTTTTCTTAGAAAATTGATAGCTTCCACAGAACTTCAGGGCATAAAAGCTGGAAATGGTAGACACCTCGTATCCGCCTATGCAGATGATTTATTACTGCACCTTGAAAACACAACTTCTGGTGTCCCTGCCTTACTTAAAGTTTCCCACTACAAACTTAACCCGACCAAAACCAAAGTTTTTCCATTGAATGGGAAAGCTTTACCTTTACCTTCAGAAGTTGAAGGATACCAACTAATATGGGAACCGAGATTTTTGACTTATTTAGGCATTAAATTCTATAAAGAATTCCCCTCCATAATGAGAGAAAATTTTACCACTTTACTCACTACCCTTAAAACAGATTTAGCTAGATGGAGTACTCTACCAATCTCTTTATGGGGTGAATAGCCACAATAAAAATGAATGTGTTATCCCGTATTCTTTACCCATGGGAATGCTGGGCTTGTTTTTCCCTAAGAAGTGGTTTACACAATTGCAAACAATAATTAACAGTTATCCATGGAGAGGAAAGGGAGTAAAGCAAGCTTATTTTAAACTTACCGACCCAAAATTACGAGGAGGCCTTGCTCTCTCCTCCTTCTTTTATGTACTATAGTGCAATTCACAATAGTAAACTGGTCCACTGGTCAATGACACCTGATCAAAGAAACCAGGCAACCCCGCAGCATTTATGGTTAGATATAGAAATTGGTATAGCAAGGCAAACCTCCTGCACATTCCCTGCTTTACTCCATTCTCTACCTCAATGTATACCCAGAGTATTAAGAAATACCCCCATTGGATGGTCTATGAGGGCATTACATCAGTTACAACAGCAGCTAAATGTTGATTGGCACCAATCCATGGAACAACCATTGATAGGAAACCCACACGTTTATATTAGGGAAACTCCCCATTTTACCCTCCTTTTGGGCCCCCTTAACAAACCTTAAACTTCAGGATATCATTCATGATAATAAAATGTTCTCATTCGCACAAATGTTTCACTCTTTTAATATCCTGGATAAAAATAGTTTTAAGTATTGGCAGTTAAAATATGCTGTAACCTCATTCATTGACAGAACATCTCACATTGTGCTAGCCAACAGGGAATTAGTACCCCTTCTAATGAGAGCAAACCAACCACATCCCATATCCCGAGTCTACAGAGAGCTGCAAACCCTAGATTGTGATTGGTTGGCATCCATGGCACTCCAGACATTACCTCATGTGTTTTAGCCCACCTGATAGGCTAGTGATGCACATGACCCCAGATCAAATTTCTAATATATCCAGGTCCCAGAAACCCCTGCTCTCCAGTTTTCGAATCGTGCATCTGATCAGGCAACAAGCACACCAGGAATCCCTGTCTGCTCCACTAAAGGTAAGCCCTTGAATTTAAGGGTATGTTTAAATCAGGTTATTGAATTATAATTAAGCCGTAATTAAAAAAAGAAACTGTATCGACGTTTTTGAAAAGGCTTGTAAGTCCACAAAATTGCCAAGGATTACAGGACACAGAGCTATCCTGAGCCGTTTCCCTGGTGGAGTATTAGCCTGGCTCAGGTGGCTACACCTTGTTTTTTGTGATGTTGTTTGTGGAGATCTATGTTGTATATAATGTTTTGTTTTTTTAAGATCCAGTAAGAGAATTGAAAAAGTACAGTTACGTAGGAACTTACCGTAACAGTAGATCTTCGAGAACAGCTCTTGCAGCAGGTTACACCATTAGGACTGAAGCCGGCAGGCGTCAGGACCCCAGGGAAAAATTCTAGCTAGCTATCTTCAGCGGGAACCGCCCCCGACGTCGATCCCGCCTCCGACGTCAGGCGTGGTACAAAAGGGGGCGGTCCCGCCAGATTCCCCAGTTCTCCCGCCGGAGACTTCCGGCCGCAGGCTGACATCGAAATGGGAGACCGAGGATTCACCGTCAGAAGACATAAAGGTATAAATCCCTGCTCAGAAAAACTGAGCCATGCCTCCTCCAAGGGGGAAGGTGGGCAGGACGGTACCTGCTGCAAGAGCTGTTCTCGAAGATCTACTGCTACGGTAAGTTCTTACGTAACTGTACTATCTTACTTCGAGACACAGCTCTTGCAGCAGGTTACACCATTAGGACTGATTCCCAAGCAGTAACGCTGCCAGAAATTCCGGGAGAAGGAAAATAGGAGATGAATTCCAGGTCCTGAACCTAGGACAGGAGACCCTGTAGCACCGCCAGGCCGAAACCAGCCCTTCGCTGAGAGGCGATGTCCAGGCTATAATGCCTGATAAAGGTATGCACAGAGCTCCAAGTGGCTGCAGCACATATAGCAGAGGTGGAGACGTTTCTGAATGCTGCAAAGGAGGTGGCCACACCTCTAGTAGAATGACCCCGGACTGTGCCAGGGAGGGCTTTTGTTTATATCATAACAGTAAGAAATACTGGACAAGCCAGCGAGAAAGGGACTGTTTGGATACGGGTTGGCCCATCATTCTCTCAGAGAAGGAAATGAAAAGCTGCTCAGAATCACGTAAAAGATTGAGTTCTGTTGAGGTAAAACTCAGGCTGCGGTGAACATCCAGGGTGTGAAGCAGAGCCCTCCTCTATTCGAGTAACTCGAAGTAGACCGAAGGTCGATATCCTGGTTCAGAGTGAGTGAAGAGACCACCTTAGGCAAAAATTTAGGGTTTGTCCTCAGGGATACTCTGTCCCGGTGGAAAACTAAATAAGGATCTTTGCACATAAGAGCGTGAAGTTCAGATATTCTTCTCACCGAAGTAACAGCAACTAAAAACAACGTCTTCCACGACAGAAAACGTAGCTCGCAATCTGCGGCAGGTTCAAAGGGGGGGAGCATGAGCTGTTCCAGGACAAAGAGCAGATCCCATGGAGGCACAGGGTCCCTAATAGGAGGCCTAAGGTGTAACACTCCCCTAAGAAATTCCCGAGAGGCGTCCAACTGAGCCACTGTACGATGTCCCACCGGGAGGTGATAGGCCGAAATGGCACAGAGGTGCACCTTAATAGAGGAGTAGACTAGTCCCGAATGAAAGAGGGAGAGCAGATAATCCAACATTACTCCCACAGGACAACCTAAAGGGGAAAAATCGCATGCTCGCGACCATAAACAAAAACCGCGCCATTTCATGGCGTGACACGTGATGCGTTGCCAGCTTTCTGGCTGCAGAAAGGACCTCTGCAACCCTTGCAGACCCCCGTGACGCAAGATGGCTGTCTCTAGGAGCCAAGCATGCAGGTTCAACGAACGAGGTCCGGATGGACAAGTGAACCTTCTCCTGAGACAGTAGGTGGGAGCTGAACGGCATGGGAGTGGGGTTCCCAGATAGTTGCACCAACAAAGGGAACCAGATCTGTCTGGGCCAGAACGGGGCCACCAGGATCATGAGTGCGTGCTCCCTGCACAGTTTGAGAAGAATTCTCTGGATCAACGGGAAGGGAGGGAAAGCGTAGAGGAATCTGTTCGCCCAGGAGAGGGATAACGCGTCTCGCCAGAAAACACCAGGCCCTGGATCTAGCGAGCAAAAATTGGGCAGTTTTGCGTTGGATGGGGATGCTAACAAGTCCAGCTCTGGAGTTCCCCATCGAAGAAACAGATCCTCTGCTACCTCTTGAAGTTCCCACTCATGGACTCTGGCCTGGGATCAACTCAGGCCGTCTGCAATGGTTGTCAACCCCGGGAGTCGCACAGTGATCTTGCATCTGTGTCCGGACATTCCAATCCCACACCCTCATGGCCTCCTGCAAAGGGGTAAGAGTGTGCGCCCTTGTTTGTTGAGGTATACATCACCACCATGTTGTCTGTCTGAAGCAGAAGAGTACACGGTGGGATTACTGACTGAAAGGCCTGCAGGGCATAGAGAACCGCTTCATCTCTAGGACGTTGATATGAAGATGAGCTTCCATCTGGGTCCACGTACCCTGGGACTTCACCCCGTCCAGGTGTGCCCCCCACCCAAGACCTGAAGCATCCGTGGTGAGGGTTACCTCCGGGGACGGCGCTACAAACAGGACGCCTGTGGAGAGCAACCCTGGGACTAGCCACCACTGCCAGTCTCGAATCACGGAAGTCGTGATTCTTACCGGATGCTGCATGTGGTCTTGCCTTTGGTCCCATTGCACTTTGAGCATCCGAGTTACCCGCATGTGGAGCCTTGCGAAAGGGACAGTAGGAATGGCCGCAGCCATGTGTCCGAGCAAGTGAAGGACCGACCTGGCAGGTACGATCTTGTTTGACATTAAATCCCTTATGAGGGATCTGATGCGCTCCGCTCTGTCGGCCGGAAGAAAAGCTCTTCCCTGAACAGTGTCCAGTACTGCACCTATAAACTGCAGTTTCTGCGATGGTACCAGGAGAGACTTCTCGTAATTTATGAGGATGCCCAGAGATCGGAACAGGTCCTGGGTGCTCTGAATCGCATTTAGCAACGCCCCTCTGGAGGCAGCCATGAGAAGCCAGTCGTCCAGGTACGGGAACACATAATGGCCCTGTCTCCTCAGAGACGCTGCCACGACTGCCATACACTTGGTAAAGACCCTTGGTGCGGAAGACAGTCTGAACGGAAGGGCTCGGAACTGAAGGTGGTGGTTGAGAAACTTGAAGCGCAGGAACCTCATGTGCGCCTGAGCCATAGGGATATGCAGGTATGTGTCCTGCATGTCTAGAGATGCTAAAAAGGCGTCCTGTTTCAGCATGAGAATAAGACCCGGAAGAGTCACCATGCGAAATCTCTTGTAGGCGACCGACACGTTGAGGTCCCCTGTTTTCTTTGGAACCAGGAAGAAGTGGGAGTAATATCCTTGTCCTCTCTGGTTCTCCAGGACATACTCTATCGCTCCCTTTTGCAGGAGCACGAGTACTTCTTGCCAGATCAAAGCTTTGTGCTGACCCGGATACCAGGAGAGCAAAGGAGGCCTCGAGGTGGCTTTTCCTGCGAATTCTATAAAGTGGCCTAGACTGACCAACTGAAGAACCCACCTGTCGGTGGTTATGGCCTGCCATCCCGCAGGAAGTTCGCAATGCGACCCCCGACCATGATTTCCCGTTGATCCTGAGGGGCCGGGGCCGGAAAGGAGTCAGGCTGTGGCGGCAGATGGGCCCGCTGGCTGGGCCTGCTTAGGAAAACGCTGACCTCAGCTGGTGGGCTGTTTCCCCTGGGCTCTACGGAAGCCAGAGCCCCTCTGATGTGCAGTGGAGCGGGGCTGCTGCCTCTGCATCCGCCCACGAAAACGGCTTTGGTTCCTACGAAAGGAACCAAGCTTGGGTCGGTACATGGCCTGAACCGACCTTACCGCCTTCCCGGCCTCTTGAAGTCTGGTAATGATCTTCTGAAGGATTACCAAACAAGACTTCTCCCTCAAAAGGAGCGTCCATAATATTCTTCTGGACGTCCGGGGTAAAACCAGAGCAGCGTAACCAGGAGTGTCTCCGGAGGCATCACGAGAAGCTGCTGCTCGGGCGAGATGGGTCGCCCGTTTGTCGCTGCTCGTAGCACTTGAGTCCCCACGTCCGAACCCGCACGGAGCTGAAGCATCTCCTCCTTCTGCTCACCTTCAGGCAATTTTTCAGCCGTTTCCAGACCCTGTTCCCACAAAGCGTTCTGGAATTGAACCATGTGGGTTAAATAGTTCAAGGATCTGATGGCGCAGGTAGCAGAGGCATACGTGTGCTCTACCCAATGCGCTCCAATTGCTTGGACTCTGGGTCCGTGGCAGGGTGCTCAAATGTTATGGCCTCTGACCGGTCATGTGAGGCTGTGATGACCAGAGAATCGGCCTGAGGCTGCTGCGTCAAGTACTGGTCGTCCTTAGGAGCCTTGTACAAACGATCAGCTTTTTTCGGCATCGCCGGGAGCGAGTGTGGTGCTTCCACGCTGCCTTGGTGACGTCCACAAAAGTGTCCACCAAGGGTGGTACCACCACAGGTTTGGGGTCCTTCTGCCGAAGATATTTGGCGAGGTGTACCCTTCCGGGGTCTAGGTCTTCTGCATCCCATCCCATGTTCTCTTGTATGTGTCTCATAATATCAAGGAACGAAGGATCATCCGGAGGAGATTTGGGCATCTCACGTGGGTCCGGAGAAGGGATGGAGAGTGGAGATGGGGATCTAGAGGCAGAGTAGTCTGATCCTGTGTCCTCCGTTGAAGGCGAACGTCGGTGTCTCCTGGATCTCTTGGGGCTGGGTGATCCAGAAGAAGATTTTGACGGAGGTCTCTGTTTTTCTGGTCTCCCCCTGGGAGGGGATCTAGGCTCCCGGGGAGAAGGTAAGCAGCCTGCCGACCCCGATGGTGAAGGGGGTGCAGGAACCGGAGGAGGAGGAGGAGGAGGAGGAACAGTGGGAATCATGTCCTTCCTTATGGTGTCCCACCAGGAGGTGAAGAGGTCCTTCACTTCCGCTAAAGAAAGGCCCGACGACGGCCCGGGCGCCGGTGGGCGGTCGTCTGGTCCTGGCGTCGGCGCCGCAGGGGGCTCTGGTAACGGCGAGGGTCCCCTGGGAGTTTCGACGAAACCGGGGTCGCCCGTCTGGTCCTCGGGCTGCGTTAGGTCCTCCTCGGTTAAAGTCTCCTGACCGACAGGGCCCTCTTCTCAGGAGGAGCGGACGTCGGTCCCCCTGCCGGCGTCCGCTGAGGTGATGGTTTAGCCGGAGACGGTCGTCTGGCCGATGACGGCTCCAGGGAGGTATGACGCGCAGCCGATGACAGTCGCGCCGGCGTCTGGTCCACAGGTCTCTTTAAGGGCGTGAGCTCCAGCATCTTGCGAGGAGGCACCGAAGAAGACCTGACGTCGGGTACCGAAGAGCGGGAACCCGACTTGTGGTGATGATGGTGGCGCTCCCCGGACTTCGCCAAGGCCTTGGAGGAAGACGAGGACGGCCTGGTGGACTTGGCCTGAGAAGAAGGTTTCCTTACCGCAGCCGGGAGAGGCTGAGAGCTGGCCCTGGAGGGAGAGCGGTCGGACCTAGAACCGGAGCTGCGTGACTCCGAAGCCCTGGATGGGGACCTGGAAGGGGCCTTCTCCCTTCGTTTCTCCGCGTGCTTGTGGGTTTTGAGAAGAAGATTCCCCCTTGGAGGACATGGTCTTCAGCTTTTCCTCCAACAAAAAAGCCTGAAGGGCCTTTTGACGTCGGATCCGAGTACGACTGTTGAACCCCTGGCAGGATGGGCAGGCCTGGGTATCGTGGTCTGGGCCCAGGCACCTAACGCAGGCTGTGTGGGGGTCCTTAAAGAGGATCTGTTTCCTGCAAGCACACTTGGAGGAGTGACCAGAGGTCAGAGAGGACATCAGCAAAGGTCTTGCTTGAAGAAAATCGAATTTCTTGAAGAGAACACTTAAACCACGCTGCCGCGCTAGACTGTAACCGAAGGGTCGAGACAAGCTTAGTCGACGGCGGGAAAAGAACTGGGGAATCTGGCGGGACCACCCCCTTTTGTACCATGCCTGACGTCGGAGGTGGGACCGATGTCGGGAGCGGTCCCCGCTGAAGATAGCTAGCTAGAATTTTTCCGTGGGGTCCCGACGCCTGCCGGCTTCAGTCCTAATGGTGTAACCTGCTACAAGAGCTGTGTCTCGAAGTAAGATCGCTTTGTTCCTCCTTGACCAGAAGGTAGAACCGCATGGCGCGGTACTCTATCCTGCTTCCCCAGCGCTCCCAACTTCAGACTCTCCCTTTGGCCTGATGCTTTTTGGCCAGAAAAGGCAGCCCATGGACTGCTTACCACTCGGCGGCCTGGCGAGCCCTCCCCGACTCACATGACCCCGCGTGGTCGCTCGTTTCCCCTGTCCTAAACTCTCTCTTGCAGCGCTGCTCCCGGAGGCTCAGAAGACCTCTCCTCCTCATGCCACGTGGCCATGGGCCCAGAGACCTAACTGCCCGCTGTGGCGCGTCTTCCTCTCGGCCCTAGAGCGTTTCCCTTAGGAGGGCAGAGACTCTCCTGCCTGGGCCTTTCTCTTCTGCCTGTAATACGCTCCCCCCCTGCAGCACCAGACCCAGTTCCCCTTCTCGCAGGGGACAAAGCGCCTCTCCCGCTAGGTCGGCGCCCGTCTGAGGACGCCACCTCACTCAGGCCTAGTCCGGGGTGGATGCATGGCCTCCTGGCCTCGGGCGCAGGGTGAATTCTCCTTTGCCATGCGACTCAGCCTCCTGCTGCCGTTTTCTTGGACCCTCTGCTACACAGGTCCACTGGAGGAGCGCTGGGACTTAGAGCTCCAGTCTTCTTGCTTCTCCCTCTTCCCTAGCCAGTGCAGCTAGGGAGGCAGGACACCACAGTAGTTTGGGCCTCTGGTGGCTCTCTGGACATTGGGGGCTTCGAATCCTTGGCTCCAACAGGCAGGGAATAGTGCAATGGTTCTAGCTGAGCCCCTCAGGACACAGGGTCACAGGTTGGGATATCCAGTAATGTCCCAAGGCAAAATATAGTAATAAAATTAAAAAAAAACCAAAAACGAAAGAGCAACCTCCATCAGGGGTCTCCTCCCCCCTCCGTTGGGTCCCTCCCACAGCGACCCCCCGGCAGGGCTCCTACGATAACGTCTATGCTCTAACTGGGTACCGGGTCCCTCCCACAGTGACCCGAGAAGCTAGGCCTGGTCTGCTCTGGTTTCCCTATCATTCTCGCCATGGTTCCCTCCCATAGCGAGGCATGTGCTTCGAGACCACCCACGACCCCCAGGCCATGCCCCACCCAGTCCTCGTTGAGGGGGTCCTCCCATAGCATCCCCCCAACTCTTACAATGTGATCGTGGCATATATAAATATATATCTTGGGCAGTCCTCAAGTGCCCCTATCTAGTAAATAGAGGGGTTAAGAGATTGTCCTCTGGGCACCATTCACAGTTCTGACCTAAAGCCTACCTTCTTTCTCTCTCCAGATGGTGAAAGCAAAGAAATGCTCCTCGTGCAGCGCCACCCTCCTACCCCAAACTCCCGGTCCCCTCTGAGCAGCCTGCCTCCTCGACGATGACGACTCCTCCCTGGAACAAACACCACCCATGGGACCCAGCAACCCGGGACCTAGCAACCCCACGTGGCTGGACCCGAGCTCCCTCCTAATCCAAAACCAACAGGCTGCGGTAGCCATGATGGAAAGCCAGCAGAACTTTATGCTAAAAATAATGGAAAAGCTGGAATCCCTTACGTAACGTAGAGCAAAGCCGTTGAGCCTGGAGCCTGACAAGGCGGGGGAGCAACCGGAGGAGCACCTGACCCATGAGAACCTGCCAGACGTCCCACGGGAAGACGCGCATGAGGACAAGGACAAAGAGGATGCAGAGGATGAAGATGAAGCGGGTTCAGACAAAAAGGATATGGAGCTCCCAGCAACACCTTCTCTGACTTCA
This sequence comes from Neoceratodus forsteri, assembly GCA_016271365.2. Classification (NCBI taxonomy): domain Eukaryota; kingdom Metazoa; phylum Chordata; order Ceratodontiformes; family Ceratodontidae; genus Neoceratodus; species Neoceratodus forsteri. Next base: position 64,517,828 of record CM028131.1, read on the forward strand.
AAGTTATGTTCATTTGACACAGTCCCAGGGCTCATGAAGATCATCAAGGCCACAATGGGATTCGACACTGAGGAGAGCAAACCCGAGTCAAAGCTGGACCCCATGATTCAACTGAGGGCGTTGGGCACGGAGACTTTCCCTGTATGCCTGGCCATTGAGGACATCTTCAACAAAGAATGGCAATCCTCGGAACCAGACAGAATGCCGAACAGAAAGAACCTGGACAGGATGTACCCGGTCCAGGGTGAAAAGTCCGATAACTGGTGCAAAGTACCCACCATTGACCCTCAGGTAGCGGCTCTTAGCAAGAAGACCGTCCTACCATGGGGCACAATCGCCCTCAAAGACCCTACAGACAAAAAAGTAGAAGATATGCTAAGAAGAGTGTTCGAGATTGAGGGCACCGCAGCAAAGGCAACCACCACTGCCATCTACATGGCAAGGGCCCAAATTCGTTGGCTCGAAGAGCTCCTGGAGCAAGCCTCCCCGAAGTCCAGGGAGGCAGAACTGTTAGAACGTACTTTAGATGCAGCAAAATACCTAGCCGACATGGCGGTAGACACCTTGAGCCTTCACGCCAGGGCTACAACCATCACCAACCGGGCTCGGAGAGCACTGTGGCTGAAATTGTGGGATGCAGACAATGAATCAAGACCTTACTGCAAAACCTACCCTCAGAGGAAAGTATGTATTTGGGAGGGCCTACAAGATTATCTGAAGCAAAAGGAGGAGGCAGAGACCTCCTTAAAAATAAATCCAGGTATACCTATCTCCTCATCTAGACGGAGATTTCGGGGGGGAAACAAACTGTATCATCCACGAGGGATACCCCACAACAAAGCCACTCTTTTCGAGGCAGGGGCCACTCGCTCAGCTCCCGTGGCCCATACTCCCAAACCTACCAGTCCTCCTCCTTCAGAGCCCTGGGCCCTAGATCCGGAGGATGAGGTAGAGGCTACAGGGGAAAGCAACAGTGACTACGACACTACGACCAGGCAGGGCCAGGTTCTCTACCCACCGGTAGGGCAAAGGCTGTCCCTATTCGCAGATTGCTGGCTTCACACAACCTCGGACAGATGGGTCCAGGAGGTGGTGACCAAGGGGTACTCCATCAAACTATCCCAGTCCCATATTCCCCAAAGGTTCATATCCTCCCCCATAGCCAAAAGAAAGGTAACACCCCATCAGGTTCAGCAAATCTTGGCGGATCTGGTACAGAATAAGGTCATCCAACCTGTACCGGGGCCGGAGCAGAACTCAGGAGTCTACTCCATATTCTTCCTGGTCCCCAAGAAATCAGGGGAGCTCCGTCCCATTCTGGACCTAAAACACCTCAACCACCACGTGGTGTTCCACCGATTCAAAATGGAAACAATCCGATCAACCCTGCGCTGTGTCCGAGTAGGCGATTACCTGACGTCCATAGACCTAAAGGACGCATGCCTCCATATTCCCATCATTCAAGGACACAGACAGTTTCTTCGGGTTTCAAGTGCTAGGCCATCACTTCCAGTACCAGGCCCTACCGTTCGGCCTCTCCTCCGCCGAGAGAGTGTTCACCAAGGTCTCCATCACCCTGGTGGCCAGACTCAGGGAGCAAGGGCTGGACATAATCCCATACTTAGAAGACTGGCTCATCCAGGCCCGGTCCAAGAATCAGGCTCGGTGACACACGGAGGTGGCTCTGCAGGCGCTCGCAGACCATGGCTGGGTGGTAAATCGGGAAAAAAGCCACCTCACTCCCACACAGCAAATCGAGCACCTGGGAGCGCTGATCGACTCGGCACAGGGATGGGCAAAACCATCTTCCCCTAGAGTACACAACTTGATAAGACTGGCATGTCAAATGAAAGCCCGACACCAAACAACCATGGGAAGGATCGCTCAACTGTTGGGCTGCATGGCGTCCTCCATAGACCTTGTGCCCTGGGCCAGGTGGCACATGCGTCCACTGCAAACATACATCCTAACCCGGGAGGCACTGAACGAGCAAAACCTACAGGTCGTAGTACCACTTCCACTGGCGGTAAGACTCTCCTTGACATGGTGGACGGTGGAGTCGAACCTGACCAAGGGGGTCCCGCTAGAGGCCTACTACACAATCGTAATAGAGACCGACGCGAGCCTATCTGGTTGGGGCTTGTCTGGGAGAAGGGACAGCCCAGGGCCTATGGTCCCTGGCAGAGTCAAGACTTTCTATCAGCATCCTGGAAATGAGAGCTGTATTCCATGCCCTCAAGGCCTTCAAGCACCTGGTTCACGGTCAATCAGTTTTAATCCGCTCAGACAACCGGGTCATGGTGGCATACATAGCCAAACAGGGCAGAACCAGGAGCAGGGCCATGCTGAGGGAGGCCACTGCAGTCCTCAGGTGGGCCCAATCCAATCTCAGACACCTGGGCGCAGTGCACCTGGCAGGACGACTAAACGTCCACGCAGACTGGCTCAGCAGACAACAGGTGCATCCAGGGGAATGGCGGTTACACCCGGATCTCTTCCAGATGATCCAAGCGGCATGGGGACCCATCACCATAGATCTCATGGCGACATGGGCCAACGCCCAAGTGAGGGACTACTACTCACGGTTCAGGGACGCCCTCTCCCAGGGAACCGATGCCCCATCCCAACTGTGGCGCTGGAAACACGCTTACATCTTCCCACCTCTCCCCCTGATTCCACAGGTACTGGCCAAGGTACGGGCATCACGCTGCACAGTCATCCTGGTGGCCCCCTACTGGCCACGCAGGACATGGTTTACCGCAGTTCGTGAGATGTCCCTGGACAGCTTCAGGATACCATACCGAATAGACATTCTCTCGCAGGGTCCGATCACCCACCCGACCCCGCAGACTCTGAAGCTCACGGCCTGGCTCCTGAAAGAAGGAGACTAAGGGAGGCGGGCTACCATGACACTGTCATTAGCACCTTACTTCAGTCCAGACGGACCTCCACCAATTCCACATACGGCAGGCAATGGTCCATATTCTCTCGATGGTGCCTAGAACGGGGCAAGTCAGCCGAGCAGACTGACATGGCTACCATCCTGCTGTTCCTCCAACAAGGAGTGGACAAGGGTCTAGCCCACTCCTCCCTCAGGGTGCAACTGTTGGCCATAGGGACGGCCACCAGGCCCATCGGGGGGTACAGTCCGGGAACCCACCCTGACGCCTTACGTTTCTTAAAGGCGGTAGAGATTCTCTGTCCCAGAACGCGACCGACCATCGCACCTTGGGACCTCCTGCTAGTCCTCGATTCCCTCGGCTCAGCACCCTATGAACCCCTCCTCGAGGTGGATCTCTTCTGGGTCGACCTCAAGACATGCTTCTTGGTGGCAATCTGCTCGGCCAGAAGGATCGGAGAGCTTGGGGCCCTATCCTGCGCAGAACCTCACACAGTGTTCACCCCCCAAGGGGTCCGCATGAGAACTGTCCCGGCTTTCCAGCCAAAGGTATCCACTGTCTTCCACGGGAGCAACCCATCGAGCTACCCTCCTTCCCGTGGGTCCCAATAGGACACCAGGGAGGTCCCACATCACCTTGATGTCGGTTCCACCCTCGCCGTGTACCTATCCAGAACGCGTCCCATACGCAAGACAGAAAGATTATCCATCATCGCCAGAGGGCAAAAGCAAGGCAGGGCCGCCTCCAAGACCACCATCGCCGGGTGGCTAAGGAGAACCATACAGAATGCCTACACAGAAAAACGGATGTCACCCCCTCAGGGGATCAAGGCCCATTCCACCAGAGCACTCGCCACTTCCTGGGCTGAAAGGGCCAGTGTGTCCTCAGAGGACATATGTAGGGCAGCCACGTGGAGCTCCCTACACATGTTCACCAGGCATTACAGACTCGAACAGTTACAGGCTGTACGGCCCACCTTTGCCTCCCAGGTGTTGGCCGCAGCTTCCTCATCTCCTCACTCTAAGCCCACTCTGCTCCCTCCCTCGGGTACTACACTGCTACTTATCTACCCATGAGGTAATGTCTGGAGTGCCATGGATGCCAACCAATCACAATGGGTGTTTACTCACCTGGTAAAGGTCATTGTGCTGGTTGGCATCCATGGCACTCCAAGGCCCACCCTTGCAGAGTGCTCAGAGTGACCGAGACTGAACAGGTGGTCTTGAAATCCCCAAATGGGGTGCACAAATGGAAAATGCATACGTTAACTCAATATGATAACGTCCCAGTCGGTTTGTTTGGGACCGAGAGTAGATTGTAATTAGGGTAAATAAAGGTTCTGCCTACGGGCTGCTGATGTTATGTCGTAGCCAGCGTTGTCTTTGTCTCATCTCACTTGCCATGATTTTGGTTGTTTTCTACATTGCATATTTTCTCTCGTGTTGACTAACCTTGATTTCAGCTATGGAAGATTCGAACTGGAGAGCAGGGGTTTCTGGGACCTGGATATACTAGAAATTTGATCTGGGGTCATGTGCATCACTAGCCTATCAGGTAGGCTAAAACCCATGAGGTAATGTCTGGAGTGCCATGGATGCCAACCAACACAATCACCTTTACCAGGTGAGTAAACACCCATTATACTTTACCAGAGGGTATTTGTTATTATTGGGTTAATAAGCTCCTATACGAGATAATATTAGCATATGGCGCTCTGTATGGTGTAATCAATATAGATATAATAAACAGGACAGGCTTCGCCTAATACAATTCAATATTATGCATAACCTGTATTTTATCTCAGAAACACTTTTCAAAATTAAAAAGCTTTCATCACCACAATGCCAGCGTTGTTCTGGTCTCCCTGGAGACCTGGTCCACATGTTATGGTCTTATCCTAAGGTGGTAAATATGTGGCTTAAGGTTAAAAAATTCTTGAATGCACTATTGGGATTAGACTTACTATTTACCCCTGAGGTTTGCCTCCTTAACATATTCCCTCCAGGAACTGCTAAATACAGGAAATACTACATGGCTGTTCTTGCTGAGGTTGTTAAACTTGTTATTATGCGGCACTGGAAGGATGAAGGACCCCTATCTTTATTAGAATGGCACAAAGAGACTTTACTGACCTTACAACTAGAAAAACACGTTGCCACGATGGCTAACAAGAACCAAGTGTATCTTACTAAATGGGGACCATTAGAAACCGTTCTTATTGCATGGAAACTGTAACCGAGTCCATACTCGACTTAGATTAGAATACTAGTATTTAATGTTGTTACCTCATGATTTTGGCAAGGGAGGGGGTGGGACTGTATTTTGAGATACTATAGATTGTACACTTATAATCAGAAGAAGGAGACTCCGTTTTATAGATTATTGTACCTATGTATTATCATCTCCTCATTGTATCCTGGATGAGTTACACTAATATTGTACTGAAAATTAATAAAGCATATTGAATTAAAAAAAAAACTTACGCCAGCAGTTGCGACTTGTGCGATTCTACAAAGTGACCTGTGACATGTCGCAGGCCGCTCACGCCAAACAGCAGTTACACCAGCAGTTGGACCATAAACCCCCTGCAACATGGTGCTAGGGGGTTTATGGCAGCTGTTGTGCCCCATTCCAGAAGAGCAGCAACAAAGAGACCAATGTCGGGATTCTACAAGAACCCCCGGAGGAGAACCGGCATTGTAAGTTACAACTGTATTTAGTTGGTGTAACTTACATACGTCCTCCAAGGGTTCTGTAGAACCCGGTCCATGTGCCCCCCTCATGCCCAGACCAACTCCGGTGTTGCCCCAATGGGCACTGCACAAACAGTCCTGGGACTCTGGGCCACGATCCCACCCCATCCCCCTACTGTACATGCCCAGTACAGTAAGTGCCCGGCAGAGCTGCCCACACCAACTGCCCTCAGAATCCCAGTGCATGTAATGCCCCACAGAGACTTTCCACCCCCAGTCCCCAAATCCCCATTGGAACATGGCCCTTCAGGGTGGCTGTCATCCCCACCCATGCCCGACTCCGAGTCATCATCCGCCAAAATGCGGCAAATACCATGCCCTGGTAATTTAGTGGCCTCCCACCCAGCCATGCCAGCCCACCGCAACACCCCTACCCATCCCCAGCCAGCGGCCACCACCCACCTCTCACCATCACAGCCAGCCGCCAACTGAGTTCAGTATGAGTGCATACTGTAAACACGTGCTCAGAAATTAATTTCTGAGTGCCTCTTTTCAGTATGTGCTCATACTGAACTCAGTTGGCAGCTGGCTGTGGTCGTGAGAGGTGGGCTGTGCCAGTCACCAGCTGGGGACAGGTGGGGTGTACTGGGTGGGCTGGCATGGCTGGGTTGGGGGCCACTAGACTACCATGGCAGGGTATCTGCTGCATTTGCGGCCGGCGACTCCGAGGTCAGGGCACGGGTGGGGGGTGACAGCGCTGCCCTGCTCGGCATGTTCAGATGGGGATTCGGGGGACGGGGTATGGGAAGCCCTAAGGGGCTCTGTTTGACCACTTCCAGGGGCTGGGGGTATGGGACACCATATGGGGCTCTGTGTGAACACTTCAGGGGGCTGGGGGTGTGTGCAGCCATGCGGGGCAGCTAATATAGGTTTCGGGGACGGGGGGTGAGCAGCCCTGCAGGGCACCTCTTGTGGCTAGCGTACCTGTCCGCATGTCTCAAGTCACAGGACTTAGCTGCAGGGACCCTGCCCCTTCTGGAATAGGGCTCAGGGTCAATGTCGCAGTTGCCGGTGGCGCAAGTTGCATTTGGCAGCGACTTGCGCCACCCTTCCAGAATTGGGCCCAGGAAGTGATCCTTTAAACCCTTAAAAAGAAACAACATTACTGTGGTCAGTAATTTTTTTTCTTCTAACTCCAGGAATCACTCAGTGTTTCTACTTTATTCAGACTCAGTAGCAGTGCCTTGAGAGGCTGAGTCCAGAACCTAATTAGGAAAAAAAGGTTCTGCAAGACAGCACTTCCAAAGCTGGCATCCCTTCTGGACTATATGTCCAAACAATAGTGCTTTGTGAAGGTGTGTACTGTTTTCCAGGTAGCTGCTTTGCAGATGTCTAACAATGGGATGCCACAGAGACAGCCCTTGTGGAATGTGCCCTTCAGCCTTTTGGTGGCATTCTTCCAGCTTTTTCTTAGCAGAACTGAATGCAAGAGACTATCCAGTGATAGAGCTCTTTGCAGCTGGTCTGTCTTTGCCAACCTCACCATAGGTGGTGAAAGCTGGGTATCGTGGGGCCTGACATATTTTGTACAGTCCATGTAGACAGAAGGTCTCGCTTTCAGTCTAGGCTATGCAACTTTTCTGACTTGAACTGGAATGCTTTACGTAGAGTACTGGGAGAGTCACTAACTGATTCAGGTGGAATTCAGATACCTCCTTAGGAAGGAATTTTCTGTTGGTTCTAAGAACTACCTTATCCCTGTGTGGATTATGTAATTTGGCTCTGTGCTGAGGGCTTGCAGATCACTTACCCTTCTGGCAGAGGTCACTGCAACCAGAAATATTGTTTTCTGTGTGATATACTTCAGGTCAGCAGTTCCCATAGGCTCAAAGGGAGCCTCCATAAGCTGGGCAAGGCAGTGTCAGTGGCACAGTAGGTAGCACACTCACCTCTGAGGCCAGGAGATCAGAGGGCTGTGGGTTCAGTTCCCACATCTGGCACTTGGGTTAATATCCCAGAACTGACACAGTAATGCAGCATGAAAGGGGTGCTGCACTTCTGAGGTGCCATCTTTCAGATGAGACGTTAAACCGAGGTCCCATCTGACTGGATTGGTGGTAGTTCAGGTGGATGTTAAAGATCCTATGGCACCTATCGAAAAAGAGTAGGGGAATTTCCCCGGAGTCCTGGCCAAATTTCCCTCATTCACTAAAAATATCACCAACAGCTTAATCTGGTTCAAGGTCAGTTGGCATTCATCTGTATGCCCCTCCCCCGGGTCGTGCCTGAAAATAGGCAGAATTTGTCTAGTGCACTTACCCAGTCAACAAAAACTAACTAAATAAATAAATATATTGAGGTCCCAGGGTGGGATAGCATCCCTCAGTGGGGGGATATACGTGACTTAAGCCTTTAAAAACCTTTTGAAAATTGGTTGTGAGGCCAAAGACTTTTCCTTGTCAGCTGATATGTATGTTGACACTGCTGCTAAGTGCTCCTTTTAAGTTGAAGACCATACTGTTGCTGTGTACCTTTTAAGCTGAAGACCGTAGGTTTAATGACTGTAGGTGTACTAGGTATTGCAGAATTATTGTGTCCCATGACTGGGACGTAAACATACCAGGATGCACTATCTACAGGAGGGACAGGGAAGGTAAAAGAGGAGGAGGAGGAGGAGGAGGAGCTCTTTACATAAGAGAAGGAATCAAAGCAACAGAACAAAAGGGTAAACAGGGGGGAGGAGGAGAAGAAGCACTGTGGGTCAATTTGGAGACAGGCAATGGCACCACAATCCAAACAGGGGTTGTATACAGACCTCCTCTCAGGGGGAAGAAATAGACAAGGAAATGATAGAAAGTATACTTAGAATGGCAGAAATAGGGAAGATATTGCTGATGGGTGATCTGAATATGCCAGATGTTAACTGGAGTGCAGTTGCAGCAGCCACTTTGAAGAGTGGGGTTATTTTACATGCCCTACATGGGGCATGCCTTAGACAACTAGTATTGGAACCCACTCGAGAGGGAGCAATCTTAGGCCTGGTTCTCTCAAATGGAGATGGAAACAGGATCACAGATGTAGAAGTGGGTAGCCATCTGGAAACTTAGTGACTATCGAACAGTATGGTTCACAATAAACACAGCAATAGAGTCAAGCAATACAAAGGCAAAAGTACTGGACTTTAGGAGGGCTGACTTTGCCAAAATGGGTGAGTGCCTAAGGAATGCACTAGCAAATGGGCAGGAAGGAGGGGTAGAAGAACAATGAGGAATAATAAAAACTGCCATCACAGAGGTAACAAGCCTTTGTGTGAAGCAAATAAAACAAAATGATGCAAGAAACCACTATGGTTCTCAAAGGAAGTGGCAGGGAGGGTTCAAGAGAAAAAGAAATCATTCAGGAAGTACAAGGAATCACAGAAGGAGCAGGACAGAGAACTGTATCAGTTAAAGCAAAAGGAAGCTGGGAAGGCAGTCAGAACAGCAAAGGCCCAAACCGAGAAAAAGATAGCCAACTCAGTTAAGAACGGGGATAAAACCTTTTATAGGTACATCAGGGAGTGAAGGAAGACCATGGGAGGGATAGTGAGGCTTAAATAAAGGGAGGGGGTGGGCAGAGGGTGACTTTGAAAAGAAAGAGATATTAAACAAATATTTTTGCTCAGTATTTACAAATGAAGGGGGGGGGCACCTAAAACAAACAATAGAAACAATCTGGATACAGAAGTTGATACCAGCCCATTTACAGAAGAAAGGGTTCTAAAAGAACTCTTAAAACTGAAGGTGGACAAAGCAATGGGGCTTGATAGGATTCATCCCAGAACTCTAAAAGAACTAAGGAAAGAACTAGTGACACCACTGACTACCCTCTTTAACAAATCATGGGAGGATGCGGTGGTACTTAAGGACTGGAGGAGGGCAGATGTGATTCCCCTTCACAAAAGTGGGAGCAAGGCAGAAGCAGGAAACTACAGACCTGTTAGTTTAACCTCAGTGATAGGGAAAATGATGGAATCACTTCTGAAGGAAAGAACTGTCGAGTATCTAGAGGCCAGAGGGGCACAGGACCCAAGGCAGCATGGATTCACAGTGGGAAGGTCATGCCAGACGAATCTGACAAGATTTCTTTGACTGGGTGACCAACGTAGTAGATCAGGGAGGGGCTATGGACATGGCCTACCTAGACTTTAGCAAGGCATTTGACACAGTCCCACACAAAAGATTAATATACAAGTTAGTGACCTTATACCATGGCCCCTCCTCCCTCTCCACCTTCCGTATTGTAAATGCCATTAAGTCTTTCACAGTTATACAGTATGGAATTTGCCTTATGCGTGTTATCACTGTTGAACCATCTCGTATTTACGCAAGTTTACAGCTCTGCTTACCTTCTTGTACTGTCTGTTATTTTTACAGCTCTGCTTACCTGCTTTTACTGTTCTGTTTACCTGTATGTTATCTTTTAACCCCGGGTTGCCCCTGAAAAAGGGACCTCTGGGGCCCAGTGGGCCTACCCGGTCAACAAAATTCAATAAATAAATAAATGAATGAATAGCTAGCCTGGGAGTGGGTCCCAAGATGACAGCCTGGGAAAATAATTGGCTGGAGAATAGGACAGAGAGAGTAATAGCAAATGGAGTCCACTCTGAAGAAAGGGGGGTTACTAGTGGGGTACCGCAGGGGTCAGTATTAGGACCGGTCCTTTTCAATGTCTTTATAAGCGACATTGCAGAGATACTGGAAGGAAAAGTATGTCTCTTTGCAGATGACACAAAGATCTGCAACAGAGTTGATGCACAAGGTGGGGCGGAAAGGCTGAGAAGGAACTTGGCAAGGTTAGAGGAATGGTCAAATGTATGGCAGCTTAGATTCAATGCTAAGAAGTGCAAGGTAATGCACCTGGGAAACAAAAACCCAGGGGAAGAGTACACAATGGGGGGGCGCGATACTAACAACAACAAAAATGGAAAGGAACCTGGGGGTAGTCATATCAGAAGACCTAAAGGTGGGCAAGCAATGTGAAAGGGCAGCAAGGAGGGATGGGGGGATACTGGGATGCATAGGGAGAGGCATCACTGGTAGAAAACAGGAAGTTATTACCCTCTGTACAGACAGCTGGTGAGACCCCATCTGGAGTACTGCGTGCAGTTCTGGAGACCCAGTCTCTGCAAAGACATAGACAGGATGGAAGCTGTCCAGAAGATGGCAACTAAAATGGTGCAGGGTCTGCACTGGAAGACATATGAAGAGAGACTAAAGGAGCTTAATAGTAGAGCCTCGAGGAAAGGGGGGACATGATAGAAACGTTCAAATACCTCAAGGGAATCAACAAAGTCCAAGAGGGTAGCATCTTTCAAAAAAAGAGGCGTGCAAGAACAAGGGGGCACAATTTGAAGTTGGGGGGGGGTGGCTCAGAGGTAATTCAAGGAAGTATTTTTTCACAGAGAGGGTTGTGGATGCATGGAACGGCCTTCTGGAGGAGGTTGTGGAGTCAAAAACAGTGGTGGAATTCAAGCATGCATGGGACAGTCATAAGGCAATTTTAGGGGGTGGGGGTAGGAAGAGGTAGGCTGCTGGTTAACTAGGATCTGCAGCTTATGCATTAAGTAGAGAAATGGGCAGACTAGGTGGGCCAAGCAGTCCTTATCTGCCGTCAAATTCTATGTTTCTATGTTTCTATAGGTGGCACTATCCCAAGGGATACTACCCCTGCCTGCATGACTAACTGTAGGTTGAGGGCCCTGAGCTCGTGGAAAGGGTGCCTTCACCCGCAGGACAAGGTTGATGATAGCATGACTGCTCTGGGTAGAGCCCTCCGGGACACTGATACCCACCCCCTTCCCCTCTAGTGGCCAAAACAATTCTGAAATAGCACAATCCCAATACACACTGTAATGTACTGTAAAACCCCACTTGTAGTACAGTTATCATCAGGGCTGGATTACCTGGAACACCCTGGAGACCCCATAGAAAGCAAGTCCTGTAACAGTAAAGCAGCAATGCCACAGTACTTTTTGAACAGAAGTACCTCACAACCAGTTTAAATGCAAAAAGATTTAGCTCTGATTTATTTGGGGAATGTGAACAAGGGAGGGGCAGCAATTGAGTGATTAAGGTTTGCTCTGATATATTGAGGTTATGAGGCATGCACTCAAGAATGCCTCCAACACAGTCACATACACTCTTGGTACCCAGTTATTGTAGGCTAGCCTGAAGCGTTGCCTGGGGTAGGCCAGCATTACAGCGGTCGTTGGGGCCCTTTGGACGGAAAGAAAACACAACATGCACTTTATCCCTTAATTTATAATCTGGAGCCAGATGGCTCAGTCCGAATTTATTAACAACAATTAAATCAGATGGAACACTGTGATTTGAGCTTTGTTGCAGGGAGCTATCCTGGTATTTACTCATGCTACCCAAGTCTGGATGCAGGATGGATGAAATGGAAACCTCAGGATGAAAAGCTAGATGGCCAGGAGAAGCAGGGCCCACATGATGCACCATGGTGTTCATTCCTGTTGAGCAGGGAGCCAAATCCCCAGGTGGGTCTCTCATCTGATGTCATTCTGTGGCATGAGCAGCAGACTATGCCATGATAGCAAGGCCCAGACCAGGTGAACAAGTCACATACCATCCGGTAAATTTGTTGGATGCAGCCTCCAGCCAGCATGACACAATCAGTAAGGTGGGGAACCAAGTCGTGACCTCCACTCAACATTCAGCACACTTATAGTAAAGGCAAGTAAATACCACAGTTCGGATGACAGTCTGGTTACAATGCACAGTGTCTCTGTGCAAACCGTATGCTCTGCAGCAGTCTCAAGTCCTGACAGGCCGATCGCACCGAGGCAAATCTTCGGACCACACCAGGTGAAATTCACTTAGCTACAATTCAGGATTCTGGTCTCAATTACAGCAACTTTGGATAAAGTCCAAGATTTTAAACAGACTTCTTCATTTGAGAAGATGGTGGCAGGCAAGCCAAACACAGCCTTCCCGCCTGTTCCCCGCACTACTACACAGGAGCAGTTGCTTGAATGTCTCAAGCTGTTCACTCTTCCAACTCCAATTCTACACTGACTCACTGCTGCAGGCAGCTCGGACTTTCCCAGTGATCCAAAAGGTTTGATTTGTCAATCCATCTGTCTGTCACAGCAAGGGCTCCCCCTCCAGGTCCATTTAGGCACCAAAAGGTAAAAACTACAATTGCTACAGAAATTCACTCCCATAAAGCCTCTGGGGACAGTCTCCATTTTAGAGTCTCCAAAGGTACAGATTGGTCCGAACTGGCAGTCCACAACCAAACTGGTGGTACCATACAGAAATGTCCATGCTGCAAAGGAAGACAGGTTAGACAAACTATGATATCATTATTGTAACCCCCCTACAAACGGGGGTTCCTGAAAAGTCTTCCTTGAGCTTGCCTAAATGCTTACTGTCAGGCTGGTGTTCTGGGTTTTTAGCAGTTTAAATGTATTGCGAGAGAGTGCCTGTATAGCCTCTCTGTACTGTCTCTTTAAGAGCTGCCTGGATTGCAGTTATAATTAATCTGGGAGGAAGCTGAGTGTTTCTATGCTCGAGCTCTGCCCGGGTTGCCAGATAATTGCTCCGTTCTGCCATCGTTATTTGCACAGAGGGAGCTCTGTTGTAAGATGTGCTTATTTGCTGAATACCTATCAGAGTAATAATAATATTGCAATTTTTTCTAACCTGTTTTCTTTGCAGCAAGAACTGTTCTGTTCTGTTTATCTCCACCAACTTGGCCTGGGACTGTCCGAATGGGCCAATCAGTACTTTTGGGACTCTAAAATGGAGCCTGCCTACAGGGGCTTAGTGGGGTCAAAACTTGTAGGAATTGTAGTTTTTACATTTTGGCGCCTAAATGAACCTGAAGGGGGAGCCCTTGTTGTGACTGACAGATCAGCCAACTGAACCTTTTGGATCTTGGGGACATTTCCAGACTGCTTGCAGTTTTCAGTTAGTTCTGAGTTAGGAAGTGAAATGAGTAACAGCACAAGTAATTTGAGTAGCAGTTCTGTGTAGTTTTGCATGGGAGAACTGTGAAAGGGCTGAGTGTTGGCCTGCCTGTCTGCCTGCTGTCCTTGAGAGGAAAAATAGAGTTTATTCGGACTGAATCTGAGTTGTGAGGATTATTTAAGCCTCTGGACTGTGACCAGGCTTTAACCTGAAGAGGACTGAAGATTTGCTGAATGCGATCAGCCTGTCAGGATTTCTAGCCACCTCTGAACTCCTGGTTTGTGCAGAGACTTTGTAATTACGACTGGATAGCAATCTGCCTGGTATAGTGAGATTTCTTACATGTAAATGTGCCGTGTGCTGCTAGTGGGTTGTGACTTGGTTCCCCACTGTGTGTTGAACTGTGTTCTGCACGCTGAAGGCTGCATCCAACTCCAATGGACTGAATCTGAATTCAGTGCCATTTCACCTGGGCCTTGCCACACTGGCCCAGCCAGACTACCCATTGCATGGAGAAAGCCATCGACGAGAGACCTGCCTGGGGATCAGCCCCCTGCTCAGTGCTTGAACAGGAATGACGCCTCAGTGATTTGTGTGGGCCCTGCTTCTCCTGGCACTCCAGTTCAACAACCTGCAGTCTCAATTTCGTCCTGCCTGTGTCCTGTATTGGGTTTCATGAGTAAACATCAGGGTAGCTCCCTGCAACAACAGCTAAATCTAAAGTGTTGTCATCTGATTCTCTGGTTGCTTTTTCTTTCACGAACTGAGCCCTCCAGCTCTGGATTACAAATAGGGTGCATTGTGCATGTTGCTTTCTTCCATGACAGGGCCCCAACCAGCTGCAAAGTTCCTGGCTAGCCCATCGTCTCCCTACCTGGGTACCCAGAGGTGTGACTGTGTGGAGACTTAAAGCGCATGTATAACTGTTTGATTAATACAGCCTTTAAGCCAATTAACCTGATTACGCCCCTTCCTTGTTCAAATCCGCTGAATAAATCAGATCTGACTTTTTCTGCATTTAACCTGACTGTGGTTCCAGTTTGTGCCAAAAGTACTGTACTGTTGCTATTTGCTGTGCATAACCTTGTTTTACAGGGTGTCCCCAGGGTTGAGCCAGAGGAATCAGCCCTGGTGGTAAGTGCGAACAGTGTGGGTACTTGTGTGATGTACAAGGGGTACTGTGAAAGTGATTATCGTATATTGCTCAGGCCACTAGAAGGGAAAGAGGAGGATTACAGTGTCCCAGAGGGCTGTGTCCAGGTTAGCTTAACCACTAACAACCCTGACCTCCGGGTGGAGGAACCCATTCTATTACCCAGGCCCCTTAACCTGCTACTGGCCAAGAAAGCAGGGGTAGTAGCCCTTGGGATAGCGCCACCTAGGAGTTACATCTTGGAGGCTCACCACTGGGATTTTGTGCCTTCTAGTGGCCAAAAAAATTATGGATTATTGTTAAAGATTAATGGCTACCCCAGTAGAAATGGCTGTACCCCAGCTGGTGGGGTGGTGTGCTGGGCAAGAAATCGACCCCCAAAATGCTCTGCTTATGTTGGATATTCCCCTGGGTACCAGTAAGGACACTGTAAAGGGAGCACTCTCCGAAACTGAATATTTAAAAAACCCTGTGGTGGTGGGTCGACAGGCTGATTTGATCACCCAAACTTTCATAGCCTTGGTAGAGTGTAGTGACCTCATGGACAGCTCTAAAGTGCCACAGACTATTGCCTCAGAAGGGGTCCCAGCCGCCTGGAGAGTGATAAAAAAAAAAGACAGTAAAGACCCTGGGGAGGATGAGCTCCCACCATTATCTGAGACTTTTGAGGAGAAAATTGCTAAGTTGTTGCTGGAGGAAGGGAAGACCGTAGAGGACTTTAAGAAACTATTCCTGCCACCTGAGGGTGTTCTTTCTCCAACACCTCCTCCCACTCCAGCACCTATTACTGCCCTGCCTTCTGTGCCCGTGTCAGTGCTGGCCCCTATATCTGTACCCGCCATTAGTCATGACTCCTACCGGAAGCTGAGAATCTTCTCGGTCACCCTCCCCATCCCTCAGGGGGAGGATGAGTGGGAGACCTGTATCGACTATGTTGCCCCCTTGGTACCCGAGTGACAGTGTGTGGAGGCGGAAAAGAATCATAGAAAGTTTGAAAGGCCCCGCCCTTGAAGCCATTACATCTGTGAGGTCCACGAACCCTGATGCATCTGCTCAGAAGTACCTATCTGTACTTGAAGGCAGTTTTGGAAGCATTGAGTCAGGGGAGACTTTGATGTGGAAATTCCAAGGTACCAAGCAATGGAAGGGGGAAAGTTTGTCTGTGTATGTTACTCACCTAGAAAGAGCTCTGCAGAAAGCTTACCGGAAAGGTGGGGTAACAGCCAGTGATTTGAACCATATGAGATTGGGGCACATACTGCAACATGCCAAGCATTCTGAACTGCAGATCATCCAGTTAAGGATCCAGGATAGGATAGGTAACCCACCTGACTACTGTGACTTGATAAAAGAACTCCAGGAGATAGAAGGTGAAGAGGGAGATTGTAATTATGTGGTGAGTGCAGCCCAAGTGATCATGGCACCAGAAGGCCCTTCCAAAATAGAAACTACTAAGAGTGTCCCACCGTGGGCTAAATGGTGAGGGGAGGAGTTGCTGAAGGAAGTCAGAAAAGTACAACCGGGTGCGATCGCTGTGGTATCCTTTGCTGACAGAGCCCCTGGCCCCTGTCAGGACGTGACTGTTATGGGGGTGGGGGTGCACCCTCAGGCATCCTCTGCTGAGGGTGGCTTCTTGGCTGAGCGTAAGGAATTAACTGCCACCCTAAAGGAATGTTTGAGACATGGTACACTACCAGCAGAAGTCAGATCAAAATTTCCCATCGATGCTCCAGCATTCCCTGCTATGTTTTCCCCAAGGATGCCCTGAGAGCCTGTCATTTGTCACAATTGTGGCAAGCATGGCCATATGAAGAGGGAATGCTGGTCTCTGAAGGACTTAGAGAAAGTGGTGAACCGGCTTCAAGGAGAGCTTCGGAAAATGAGTCAGTGGTCAAGGGGTGCATAAAATGACTGCAGTGAAGGCTACGCCCATCCTAGCTCAAACCCCTCTGTGGCTAAATTGTCTGTCCAGGCCCCTGCTGTTGTCCCTCCAAACTGGTCCAAAATAGTGGGCCCTTCAATGAAGACTACTGTGGCTGTGAATGGTATTTCTTCTCAGGATGTGCTTGACAGTGGGTCACAAATGACCACTGTATTTCAGGACTGGTATGAAAAACACTTATCTGATGTGCCATTACAATCCCTGGAAGGCCTACGTGTGTGGGGCTAAGCGACAAGCCTTATCCCTACCTAGGATGTGTCTGCCTCTGGTTGTCTTTTTCTGCAACTGTAACTGGTGTAGAGGAGCAAGTAGAGACACTGGCCCTAGTGTGTCCCCTCACCGGAATGTATGATGGGATTCACCTGTTAATTGGAACAAACGCCCACATATTTGGGAAACTAGCACAACTCTGCCATGAGAAACAAGGGCAGCTGACTGGATGGGCCCTAAGAATTCCAGCCTTAGTAAAAAGGGCTTATGACTCACAACAGAGACCCGATGAAATGGACTTAGATGAGCCAGTGGGGATAGTGTGGAAAAAGGAACCTGACTCCTTGGTATTGGCTCCCAACGGCCAGTGCACAATCCATGGAGAAGTCCGCCAAAAGAGAAATGCAAAGAACAAAATATTAATGCTGGATGCACCAGGTGATGGAAAGTTGCCAGAAGGATTATTGGTTAAACCCAGCATCGTGCCTACCCATGCTTATGCCTATGCATGACGAGTGATGGTCCAGATTCAAAATGTGTCAGATCGGGAGGTCCGGGTGAACAGAGGGTGCACTCTAGCTACAGTACACTGCACAGACACTGCAGTATTACCCAATAACAAGTACTCTGGCCAAAAGGAGAGAGTGACCCTGGACCTATCTGACTTTGGTGAGTCCCCTTTGCCAGCTCACAATTACATAGACAGGAGATATAAAATGTAGAACAACAAAGAAAAAATATATAATGCAAGAGGTATACACAATAGAAGTCCTTATGCTATATATGCAGTACATTCCAGCTTTACCCTTGCCCTAAAATATGCAACACATTTCAGCTTAATAAGTAGAGGGCCAGTTGGTACCTAGGAAGTTGACTTGGCGTTGGGGGCCTAGTAGCACCTACATATGTCTTTTAATTTAGAGATAGCTAGTGTTTTGTAGGAGTTAATTGATACAATGCTGGTTAGCTTCAGCATGGCTTGTAGTTGGTTCCAAATGTTTGGGGGGGGGGGGTATGAGACAGCTCTTTGGCCAGCTGTGGTACGTGTCCTGGAAACATCTAGTAGGATACATTTGACCATTCCTCCCACCTTACCAAGCTCCTTCTCATCCTTTCCACCCCAATTTGGGTATCAACCCTGTTGCAGATCTTTGTGTTGTCTGCAAAGAGACATACTTTTCCTTCCAGTCCCTCTGACATTAAAAAGGACTGGACCCCGTAATGAACCCTGTGGTACCCCACTAGTAACCCCCCCTTGCTTCACTGTGGACTCTGTTTACTATTACCCTCTGCGTCCTGTTGTCCAGTCAATGTTTTACCCAGGTTACCACTCAGGGACCCACTCCCAGGCTGGCTAATTTGTTTATTAAGCTTTTGTGCGGGACTGTGTCAAATGCCTTGCCAAAGTATAGGCAGGCCATGTCCACAGCCCCTCCCTGGTCTACTACTTTGGTCATTTTATTTATTTTTATTTATTTGTTTACCAAGTGAGTGCACTAATCTAGAGGATTGTTTTCAGGCAAGAAGACTCGAGCCATGGAGATGGCACATGAGAGTACAGTACAATTTATATGATGTAAGGATGGTAGGTGTCAATACATAGCAGCAATGAAGAAAAAAAAAGATAAAAAGAAAATACAATAGAATGCACTGAACATTACTCAAACAAGGAGGTACACAATACATTGCGTATTACAGGAGTACAAATGAGATACAATATCTAACAGTCAGTGAACATGGTGCAATAAGACACGTGCAATGCCATAGTAAGTAGGGAGCAAGTGCAGAGAGAGAGGGAGAGGAGGGTGTGAGCTGTCTAATGACTCACATTGATCTGTACTGCTTTTCATCCACTTTTCCCACCCCTTCTTAGAACTACACTGTTGCTCATTGTTCACAGTTTTGTTGTTCTCCATTTTTATTGTACTGCATGTTTCCTGCTCAGAAGCATCGCCTGTAAACAGCTCATTTTATTGTACTTATTTCTATATTAGAAAATGAGCAAAGACAATTCTCTCGTCTGATTGGCGAGACACTTCTTTAGGTGGGTATCTATCAGACAACAATGCCCACCTAAAATGAGTGCCAGCCCAAGGTGCCACATCATCCACTGAAATATTCATGTGCTCACTTTGTTTCATTACTGGCCAAAACCACGGGGCTGAATTTGAAATAGACGCCATTTTTTGTCTCTCGCTTAGCTACCCAGTGCTCATTCCTTCACTACCAGCCGCCTGCCGAAACTGTCATCAGCCTTCAATAGCTCATTTTCTGACTTTTAAACCATTTAAATGTTTTCAGCTTTGGCAAATTAAAGAAAGCAACAAGAGCAACTGACCAAGTTGCAGCTCGCACCCAACCCTGCAACGCGTGTCCACGATCGGGAAGCCGAAGAAACCCAGCGATCACTTTTCTGCTGCCTGTGTCATGAGACTTTCATTCCGTTTACAACGGTACCTCCGGTTCACATCTCTACTTCGGTGCCACTCAGCCAATCACTCACCTCTCTTTTTTTTGAGCAACAATGTCCATTACATTAATTAAACAAATATCAGTAAATCGCGTGTGTGTGTCTGTGGAGCGGTGAGGGAGTTAACAAAAAAATATACTAAAACAAGAGAAATACCATAAAGCAGCAAGAAACAAGTCTCATAAGCAACAGCTCCCTCTGGTGGCAATTTAATGTTACTAAACTAAAGGGACTATTTCACAGAAAAGACTTTCTAATTCCTTTTATTACTATTTCACCCTCTTTTTTCATCATGAAATAATTAAAAAAAAAATGACATTGAAACTCCATTTTCTAAGCGCAATAATACCCTCCAGGGTGGGCGGTGTGAGCTACAAGGCCCCCCACCTGTGGCGTCGGGCCTCATTACACCCCTGGGCAGGCGGGTATAGCCCAATACCACCCACTCTGTTGGGTATTATTGCTTGCTTATTGCATTTTCTGAACACTGTATTTTGTGATTACACTGTACTCACCCCTCCCACTCCCCTCAGGACACAGGACTGGAGGCAGTATAGCGCAGTGGTTTAAGGCTCTGAGCTGCAAATCTGGTGACATCCAGCAGACCAGACCTGGGTTTGAATCCCACAGCTTCCATCTGCATACTATGCGACTCTGAGCAAGTCACTTAACTTCCCTGTGCTCCCAGGTCACACCTGTAAAAAAGCTATCAGCTTAGTGTGCTACTCCTGGTTAAACAACTGAAAAAAAAAAAACATCTGGAAATGAGCTGCTAGCAGCTCAGTGTGTCTCTCCTGGTAAACCTTTTTAAATAAACACATGCATATAAACACCCCTATAGTTACAGTTGAGTAGCCTGTTTAATGTTAAACCCCATTTCTTTCACCCTAATAACTTTTGATTGATGAAACAGCTCAGCATTTGGCATGCACAGTCAGGCAGCCAAAGTCTGAAGATGTGGAATGTTTTCTGACAGACTCTTATACAGTTTTCAAGATACAGAGTGCCAAAAAAGCACGTTTGGTTTCCATATACTTAACAATGGGTATTTTTTGCTCTCACCTACAGCCTAGACCATGTGGAATTTTTTTCATTACATTTTTAGGGTTGAAGGAGCCCATGCCAAGGGTAGGCCTTTGGAAGGTTTGGTGAAAAAAATATGAAACAGTTTTAAAGTTATAATGATTTTTGAGTTAACGTTCCAATGCAACTGGTAAAAAAAAAAAAAACTATTGTGAAAGAGGTCACCCCAGTCAAAGAAATCTATTAGATTTGTCTGACATGACATTCCCACTGTGAATCCATGCTGCCTTAGGTCCTGTGCCCCACTGGCCTCTAGGTACTCAACAATTCTTTCTTTCATAAGTGATTCCATCATTTTCCCTACCACGGAGGTCAAACTGACAGGACTGTAGTGTCCTGCCTCTGTCTTGCTCCCACTTTTGTGGAGGGGAATCACATCCGCCCTCCTCAAGTCCTCAGGTACCACACCATACTCCCATGATTTGTTAAAAAAGGTAGTCAGTGGTGTTACTAGTTCTTCCCTTAGTCCTTTTAGAATTCTGGGGTGAATCCCATCAGGCCCCATTGCTTTGTCCACTTTCAGTTTTAGAATTTCTTTCAGAACCCTTTCTTCTGTGAAAGGACTGATATCAACCCCCTATCCAGAGTGCTTCTATTAATTGGATTAGGTACCTCCCCCTCCTCTTCCTTTGTGAATACTGAGCAGAAGTATTCATTCAGTATCCCTGCTTTTTCACTGTCCCTCTCTGCCCAACCACCCTCTCCTTTATTAAGCCTTACTATCCCTCCCTTTGTCTTTCTTCACTCCCTAATGTACCTATAAAATGTTTTATCCCCCTTCTTAACTGAGTTGGCTGTCTTTTCCTCAGTTTGGGCCTTTGCTATTCAGACTGCCTTCCCTGCTTCCTTCTGCTTTAGCTGATACAGCTCTCTGTCCTGCTCCTTCTGTGTTTCTTTATACTTCCTGAATGCTATCTTTTTCTCCTTAACCTTCCCTGCCACCTCTTCTAAGAACCATAATGGTTTTTGCTTTCATTTTTTTTTTTTTTTTTTTGCTTCACACAAAGTTTGTTGCGTCTGTGATGGCAGTTTTGAGGTTTCCCCATTGTTGCTCCATCCTTCCTTCTTACCTGTTTGCCAGTGCTTTTCTGAGGCACTCTCCCATCTTGACAAATTCAGCCCTCCTGAAGTCCAGCACCTTCACTTTTGTACGGCTTGACTCTACAGTTAAGTTTACCGTGAACCACACTGTTCGGTGGTCACTTGGCAACCCATTTCTAGATCTGACAGCCTCTCTCCGTCCTCATTTGAGAGTACCAGGTCTAAGACTGCTTCCTCCCGAGTGGGTTCCAACACTACCTGTCTGAGGCATGCCCCCTGTAGGGCATCGAGAATGGCCCTGCTCTTGGATGTGGCTGCAGCAAAGGTGCTCCAGTTAACATCTTGCATATTCAGGTCTCCCATCAGCAATATATCCCCTTTCTCTGCCGTCCTAAGGATGCCTTCTATCATTTCCTTGTCCATTTTCTCCCCCGAGACACGGATCTGTATACAATCCCTGTGTGGATTGTGGTGCCATTTCTGGTCTCTAGGATGACCCAGAGTGCCTCCTCTCCTCTCTGTTTACTCTTTAGTTCCATTGCTTTGATCCCTTCCCTCACATAGACAGCTACTCCTCCTCCTCTTCTACTCTCCCTGTCCCTCCTGCAGAATGTGTACCCTGGTATGTTGACATCCCAGTCCTGGTTCTCTGTCTACCATGTTTCTGTGACTGCCACAATATCCAGGCATCCCTCTTCCATCAAGGCACAAGTTCAGGGAGCTTGTTACTTAGACTACGGGCATTGGTACTCATTACCTTCCATTTTTTTATGGCCGTACACCTTTTTGCCCCATCCTTGTCCTTACTGCCTTTTTCTCCATTTACCCCTGCTCTTCTCCCTATCAACTTCTCTATCTTGGTGTTCACCTCACTAACTACCCTGATATTTTTTGGGGGGGAGGCTAGGATTTCCCTTCCCCTTTTCAGTGCTTCCCCTTTTGGCTAGTTTAAATGCTTGCCAATGAAGCATTTAAACCTATCACCTAGGATCCTGGTTCCCATCCTGGACAGATGTAGTCCATTGCACCAGTATAGGCCTGCATCCCTCCAGGTAGACCCCCAGTCCCCAAGGAAGCCAAAACCCTGAGCTCTGCACCAGTTTTTCAACCACTGATTAAATCCCATGGTGCGGAACACCCTAGCCTCACCCATACCATAGGCATGCAGCACCTCCAAGAAGGTTATCATGCGTGCTACTTGTCTGAGGCCCCTCCCCAACACCACAAACTCCTCCTGCACTGCACTGCTCTGATCCCTTTCCCAGTCTGGTCATTTTTCCCAGGTGGACAATGACATCCAGCTCCCTTCCCCGTTCAGCTGCTCCCACGATCCTGAGGATTCGCTCCCTGTCTCACCAAGCCATGGCACGAAGCAGGCACCTTACCTCCCTATCTCCTCCCTCCCAACAATGAAGTCCCCCACCAGGAGCCGTTTCCTTCCCCTGTGGGGTCCCATGCCACCCTCTTGTGGGTCTCCTTTCTGGATGTTCCCAGCATCCTCCTTGGTCTCCACTGCGGGTGCCTCCATAGAGGAACCACACTCTGCCAGAACGGCATATGAATTTGTGGAGAGGTACAACTGGAGGGATACGCCTGTGTTTCACCACCCTCACACTCCCTGAGCCCATTGTGGTCCAACCGCTCCTCTTGCTTGGCAACCTCTGAGGCACCAGTGGTGGCCTTGGTGGTCCCTGGGTGGCAAAGGAGGTCCCTGGAATCCTGGCCAACTCAGCCTGGAGACGAGCAACATCCTCCTCCCTCAACCCAGAGAGGTGCCTGCAGATGGGACAACACTACATCCTCCAGAACATGTCCCAGAAGACTGCTGCTCCACAGCCACTGCACCACTCCCATCATGTCTTATCTGTGGCCCCTTAACTGTTGTTTTGTACACTTACTCTTTCCTCTCTCTATTTTATTTTTTTTTATATAATTTTTTTTCCTCCCTACCTTCCTACTGCCTCTGTGCCCTTAAAGCTCCTGATCTTCCTGTTCTGGGACAGTAAGTTCCTATATTCCTCAGTAGTCTCCTTCTTACTTGCTCAGAGTCAGACCTCCAGCAGCTAGGAGGGGATGGAGAGCTACTCTTTTCCTTCTAGGATGGTGTCTTTTGTGCCTCTGTGATCACTCCCTTCCTGCTTCCCAAACAAGAAGTTCCTGTTGTCAGTCAAATCCTGTGCCTATAGAAGTAGAACCGGCTGAGGGTGGAGGGGATGGATGGAGTGCAATATAGTCCCAGTACAGTTCTAACAGCAGGTCTTCCTCTTGCTGTTCTCTGCCACAAGCTATCTAGGTCAGTTTTTAATTGCAAACACCTGACTTCCTTCTCTCTAAGCCACTCCCCCTAATTCATACGAACATACGAAATTTGCCAGCAGATAAAGGCCTAGAGGTCTATCAAGTCTGCTCGAATGAGCAGCTAGCACCCCTTATTCTGCAGCTGCCCCTCCCTTCCACCCTTCCCCTTCATTAACCACCCCTTGTCCTGTCCCATCCTCATTTGAAGCAGTCCACTGTTCTACTGCATACCACTTCTGCAGGTAACGCATTCCACCCAGCCACCACCCTCTCTGTAAAAAAGTGTCTCCTCATCTCCCTCCTGAACCTTCCTCGCTCCAGTCTCATATCATGGCCCCTGGTGGCCCTCCCCTCCCTTACTTTGAACAGCCCCTCTGTACCTGTCTTGTTTATTCCTTTCATGTATTTAAAGGTTTCAATCATGTCACCCCCTCTCTCCTCTCCTCCAGTGAGTACATGTTCAACTCCTTCAACCTCCTCTCGTGATGATAAGTGCCCCCAGACCCTTGATCATCTTTGTGCCCTGCGCTGCATCCCTCCAGTAACTTAATGTCCCTCTTCAGATACGGATGCTGCAGCTGCACGCAGTACCCAGGTGTGGTCTAACTAATGACCTATACAGTGGCAGAATCACCTCCTCCTCCTCTCGAGGATATACCCCTTGCAATACAACCCAGCATTTTGTTGGCCTTTGCAGCTGCCTTCCTACATTGTGCCGAGTTGTTCATTGACCCTGTAATGAGCACACCCAGATCCTTCTCCTCCTCTGTCTGGGCTAGCTGCACTCCCCTAGCTGGTAAGTCCTCCTTGGGTTCTTCATCCCAAATGCAGCACCTGCACTTTTTGGCATTAAAGCCCAGTTGCCAGGTGTCTGACCAGGTTTCAAGCTTTGCCAGATCATCCTGCAACCCCTGCCATCCCCTAGGTCATCCACCACGCGCCTACCTTGGTATCATCAGCAAACAGACTGATCTTGCTCTTGATGTCCCATGATATGTCTGCAATGAATATCCCAAACAACACTGGTCCCAACACGAGCCCTGTGGGACACCGCTCGTCACTGCCCTTGGTGTGAGAGCTCCCCACCCACCACCACCCTCTGTTGCCTTCCCTGCAGCCAGTTTCCTACCCATCTCACCAGCTTTGCACCACCCCTGTGCCTCTAACTTCCTTCCCAGCCTCCATGTGGCACGAGTCGAATGCCTTACTGAAGTCCAGATACAGGACATCCACTGCATGGCCCCTGTCCAGTTGCCTAGTTACCCAGTCATAGAACTCGACCAGGTTGGTTTGGCAGGATCTGCCATGTATGAAGCCATGCTGTCTGCTGTCCTGTAGTCCTTTGGCCTCTAGGAGGGCCACCAGCCTCTCCTTCAGGATAGTCTCCATTAGCTTACCCACGATGGATGTGAGGCTCACTGGTCTGTAGTTTCCCGGTTCATCCTTGGGGCCACTCTTGTGGAGGGCACCACATGAGCCATCCTCCAGTCCTGAGGTACACACCCCGAATGTAGTGAGGCATTAAATAGGTCTGCCAAAGGTCCTGCAAGGACCTCTGCCAGCTCCTTCAGTACCCTGGGGTGGATGCCATCTGGGCCTGGCGCCTTGTCCACCCTCAGTGCCTTCAAACCCTCTCGAACTCTGCCCTCCATGATTTCCCCATCTGTCACCACTTCCCCCTGCTCTGCCATTTCTCCCACCTTGGGTGTCACCCCCCTCTTCTCTTTAGTAAATACTGAGCAGAAGTACTCATTTAGTGCTTCCGCCTTATCGCACCCTGCTTCCACCCAACCCCCCTCCTTCCTAATCCTTACTATGTGGTCCTTACAGCTCCTTTTCTCCCTGATGTACTTAAAGTCCTTCTCCCCTTCTTAATGCCTTGTGCCAGCCTGAGTTCCGTAGATGCTTTGGCTCCCCTTACTGCCCTTGTCACCTCCTTCGATTCTGTCAAGTACTCCTCTCTGTCCTCCCCCTCCCTGTTTTCTTGTACTTCCTAAAGGCAGCTCTTTTCCTCCTTACCTTTTCCATGACCTCCTTGCTCAACCAGCTCGGTTTCTTAGCCCTAGCCTTCTTGCTCTGGGCTTTGCAGCAGGTTTTGGTTGCCTCCACTATCCCCAGCTTTATGAGCTCCCACCTCTGGTTAGTGTCCATACTAGATTGAATTCTGGCCAGGTACCCTTTTACCACTTCCCCCATCCTCCCAAAGTCGGCCCTCCTGAAGTCCAGCACTCTTGTGCCAGATTCCACTCCTTCCTTGCCCATATCCAATGTGAGCCATACTGAGTGGTGGTCACTCCCTGACAGCGGTTCCTCCACTGTAAGTTCTCTCACAAAGTCCCCATTTGCCAGCACAAGGTCAAGGGTATTCCCTAACCTGGTTGGTTCACTGACCATTTGCAGCAGGAAGCTGTCCTGGAAGGCATCCAGCAGTACCTGCTCCCTTCTGTTCCTGGTTGTTGGGGTGCTCCAGTCCACTCCTGGCATGTTGAAGTCCCCCACAATCACCACACTACCCTTCTCGCAGGTCCTCCTGATCTGTCCCGCTAGTTCCCTGTCTAACTCCTCCATCTGAGATGGTGGCCTGTACACCACTCCCATTCTAAGAATCCTATTCTTGGAATCCTGGATTTGCATCCAAAGTGACTCTGTACTACCCTCCTCCCCTTCCTCCCTTACACACTTCAGTCCTTCCTTCACATATAGTGCCACCCCCCCTCCTTTCCCAATCACCCTGTCCCTACGAAATAACCTGTACCCTGGTACAGACAGGTCCCAGTCATTGTATTGGGTGGCCCATGTTTCCAGTGATGGCTGCAATGTCCACCTCTCCCTCTGCCATGAGAACCTGTAACTCTGCAGTTTTCCTCCCAAGGCTCCTAGCATTAAGGGTAACTACCTTCCACCCTTCCCCCCCCATCCTGCCCTCCTTTCCTAGCATCACCAACAGTACTTGCCCTTTGTTCTTTGTCACTGTTATGGGGGGTTAGGTCATATGATTTCCCAACCTGTTTCAATTCAGTTTCTTTTTCACCTAGCTAACTGCACAGATAATTCCTTCACCCCACTCAAACACACTCTTTTTTTTGTTTGTTTTTACCATAAATTTAAGCTCCCAGTAATAGAGTTCTAGTTCTTTAGTCCAGCACAGTAGTAAAGTTCTAACAGTAGCTCCTTCCTCTTGCTGTTCTCTACCACAAGCTATCTAGGTCAGTGTTTAAATGCAAACACCTGGCTTCCTCCTCTCCAAGCCATTCCCCCCAATTCCTAGGAGTGGCTCCTAGGACACTTAGGGCATCCTCAGTCCTCCCACTGCAGACACCCCGTATCTCCACAGCAATGGGAAGTAGAGCTTTCTCCGTCTCTGCACCCTCTCTATGGAACAAGCTCCCACAGTTTATCCACACTTCCCCCTCACACCTTGCCTTCAAATAGGCCATGAAATCCTGGCTCCTAGCTGCTGCTGACTGTCACTGCACCAAGTAAGTAACTCTAAGGCACCCTAATGCCCATGTCTCCTTTCCTCCCCTGCCCTCCTGTTCATCCCCTCCCTCAGCACTGTAGTTCTCTATAACCCTCCTTCCCTCGCCACCTCAAATCCCTGAACTGATGTGATACTAACTATATGAACCCATACAACTTTACTGATGACCATACTATACTGGTCTCACGTCATATTTATAATGCTACATATGTTCTCCTGCAACGTGTAATGTGGCTCCTGTATCTCATGTTATTTCTATTGCTGTGTATGGCCCACTTTTCACACTGTGTGCGCCTGGCCATTGCCTTGTACTATTATGTTATTTGTATTTCTTTTTTCTACACTACCTCGTGCCAGAGGTGTGAATTTACAGCATAGATTCACGTTTCCCTGTATGTGTTGCTGTTTCTCTCTCTGTTGCTTGCTACCCTGTGTCCCAGGTCATGACTGAAAACGGTCCTCTGGATCAGTGCACTTGACCGGTTAACAAAGACATAATTAATTAATTCACAGTTTCTTTTTCACCTAGCTAACTGCACAGATAACAATTCCTTCACCCTTAATTGTGATTGGTTGACCATCCATGGCACTCCAGACCTTACCTCATGGGTTTTAGCCCACCTGATAGGCTAGTGATGCACAGGACCTAGGATCAAATTTCTAGACCCCAGATCCCAGAAGCCCCTGTTCCCCAGTTCAAATTGTGCATCTGATAAGGCTACAAGCACTCCAGGAGTCCCTGTACTGTGCCAGGGAAAGGTAGGCCTGTGGATTCCACAGTAAAAGAATTTAAGTTTTCTAAAATGCATCTGAGCCTGCCTAAATCACAAGGAATGCAGTGTTTACTGTATGGGATCAAGAGATCTAATCTGCTTAACTTGCAGCTGCCTGGGGCTGCATTGCTCAGGCCAGCTTAGGCTTACTGTATTGTTGTTTGAGGCTTTATTTCAATAGATTTGGATTGTGTTTCTAATGGCTGTCATTTTTTTGTGGTTTAATCGCTAATTTTACTGTGAGGAGACGCCATTGATCAATCTGGTCCGCTTTGTTGGGACACGGGCGTTTCCTGTATCTTCTGCCGTTCTATTTCATAAGCTAAGATTGCTTGCTCTTACGAGGGGACATTTCTGGTGCCGTTTGTCTTGCTTGTTCAGCCCTACTTAAGCAACCTTCCTCATCCCTCGAGGTGCACCCTCGCATCCTACACTCTCGCTCAGAAAAGACACCCCCCTCCCCTTGAGCGAAGCCACATGGTTGGGGAGCTCAGCGTAGCCCAAGCAAGCTCCATCCACCCACCTCGCTCTCCTGCTTGACTCCCACGGACGTCTCATTTAGCCGCAGCGTTGTATGGCGACACAGTGTTCGGCCAGGCCTCTGACGCCGTTATGCCCTTGGAGCGGCTCACTTGCAACCCTTTGTTCTCCTCTCTCTCTCGGCCTTTTGCATTTCCAGATGACTGTTTTCTACTCCAGGCATCGGGAATGCTATCTCCAGTTCAGTATTTAAGATTTTTTGTAGAGAGAAAGAAAGAATATGTGGATGGGGTGCCAGTACTTTGCCATCGCTTCTCCTCACTGCAGACACAAACGGGCAGGTGGGGGAGAGGGGGGAATCTCTCTTCATGAATTACTTCCTCTCTTGGGCAAAATCCTTATTTACCCATGGGTCTCAGTGGGATCCCCTCCCAAGTGGAGACCGCGAGGCACCGGGGCCACAGAGGACAGAGGTTGTCCCTTTTAATCCAGAAGCATATTTTCATTAGGCCTAGGCCCCTCTCTCAGCGGCCGGCCTACTTGGGCCCTTAATCCATCAGGCCCAGGCCCCTACCCTAGCAGTCGGCCTGACCAGTATCCGTGCCTTCAATGGCTCATGTAGTCCCCTCCTGCATGTTCGGGGCACCTCTCTACAGTGGCCCCGCAGGTGCAAGAATGGATCACCTCTTGCATGTTCTGGGCACCGCTCTTCAGTGGCCCCGGAGGTGCTAGAATGTTCACCCAATCAGCCCGAATGTCGGACCCCCAGCCACCATTTTGATCAAGGAGAGTGTCACAAGGCCACCATTTTGTTTGGCTACTCCCTTCTCCTGCTCAACTCCAGTTGCGCGGGGAGAGAGCGTGGTGAGTATGATACCTAAGCGCTCCGCCTCTGCCATCTCGAATCCTTTGTTCATGTAGGGGTACTGTGATCGCATACTACTAAGGCAATTATAGGACCATTTGCTGACAGGAAAGGTCAACACTCATCCAAGCGATGGGTCAGAGCTTTTAGCGGATTGTTTCGTGGAGGCACAGTTTAGACCCATACCCTGCACACCCCTCACCCCACCCATCCCTGATAACATTTCCTTTATACCTGGTCTTCTGACATCATTTCCTCAAGAAGGTGAAGTGCATATCACTATCATATCCTTTCTAGCACACTGCACTGACAGTATAAGCCTACACATTGTATAATACATATAACAAAACAATCACAGACAAACAATTAAACAGGATAAAAAAAGAAGGTAGACAGACGTGGGGAGTAGTGCAATGTAATGGCTGTGGGGCAGCAGTCTTCCGGGAGTCTTTCTGGAGGCTGAGATGCTGCCCTTTTTGCAGACAACTCTCTGCCCTGAGGGAGGAGGTTGCCCAACTTCAGGCCACACTGGACAGTAGTAAGGGAACCTCCCTCATCCAGGGAACATCAGAGCCACCACCACTACCTCAGAGGTTGCGAAGAAAGCACAGCAGTTGGACCACAGTGGGCTCAGGGAGGGTGAGGGTGGTGGAACAGAGGCACACCCAGTCAACTGTACCACACCACAATCCATACACCACTCTGATGGAGCATAGTTCCCCTATGGATGCATCCACAGAGGGGACTAAGGAGGTTGTGGACAACTGTCACAAGGGAGCACCACAGGAAGGAGGCAGAGGACACCACAGGGAAAGGAAGCAGCTCCTGGTGGGGGACTCAATCATTAGGGGGGTAGAACTGGGAGAAGCAAGGAAAACTGAAGTAAGGTGCCTGCCTGGTGTCATGGCTTGGAGGGACAGGAAGCGCATCCTCAGGATCGCTAGAACAGCTGCACAGGAGACTGATCTGGATGTCGTTGCCCACCTAGGGACAAATGACTTGACTCAACATGAGATTAAAGTAGTGCAGGAGGAGTTTGTGGAGTTGGGGAGGGGCCTAAGGCAAGTAGCACACAAAGTATCCTTCTCAGAGGTGCTGTCTGTCTATGGCAAGGGTGAGGCAAGCGTACCTCGCACCTTTCAATTCAATGAATGGTTAAAAAAATGGTGCAGAACACAGGGGTTTGGCTTCATTGGGGACTGGGGTTCCACCTGGAGGGATACCAGCTTATACTGGCAGGGTGGTCTGCATCTGTCCAGGAAGGGAACAAGTCTTCTGGGCAATTGGCTTAAATGCTTCATTGGCAGGCTTTTAAACTAGTCAAGGGGGAGGCACTGATAAGCAGCAGGGAATTCCCAGCCTCCCTCTACAAAACAGGGTACTAAATGAGGGAAAGACCAAGGTACAAAAGTCAGTAGGGAGCAGGACAGGGATGAATGGAGAAAGCAAAGTCAATGAGGACAGGGATAGTGCTACAAGAGGTAAAGCCATCAAAAATGGAGAGCAATGAGTACTAATGCTCGTAGTCTGGGTAACAAGCTTCCTGAATTAGTGGCCTTGATGGAGGAGGAACATCTGGATATCGTGGCAGTCACAGAAACATGGTACACACAGAAACATGACTGGGACGTAAACATACCAGGATACACTATCTACAGGAGGGACAGGGAGGGTAAAAGAGGAGGAGGAGTAGCTCTCTACATAAGGGAAGGAATCAAAACTACAGAACAAAAGGGTAAACAGGGAGGAGAGGAAGCACTGTGAGTCAATTTGGAGACAGGCAATGGCACCACAATCCGCACAGGGGTTGTATACAGACCCCCATCTCAGGGGGAGGACATGGACAAGGAAATGATAGGAAGTATCCATAGAATGGCAGAAAAAGGGGAGATATTACTGATGGGGGATCTGAATATGCCAGATGTTAACTGGAGTGCATTTGCAGCAGCCACTTCTAAGAGTGAGGTCATTCTAGATGCCCTACAGGGGGCATGCCTTAGACAACTAGTATTGGAACCCACTCGAGAGGGAGCAATCTTAGACCTAGTACTCTCAAATGGGGATGGCGAGAGGATCATAGAGTTAGAAGTGGGTAGCCATCTGGGAACCATCGAACAGTATGGTTCACAATAAACACAGCAGTAGAGTCAAGCCATACAAAGGCAAAGGTACTGGACTTCAGGAGGGCTAACTTTGGCAAAATGGGTGAGTACCTAAGGAATGCACTAGCAAATGGACAGGAAGGAGGGGTGGAAGAACAATGGGGAATAATCAAAACTGCCATCGCAGAGGCAACAAGCCTTTGTGTGAAGCAAATAAACAAAGCAAAACGATGCAAGAAACCACTGTGGTTCTCAAAGGAGGTGGCAGGAAAGGTTAGGGAGAAAAAGAAAGCATTCAGGAAGTACAAGGAATCACAGAAGGAGCAGGACAGAGAATTGTATCAGCTAAGGCAAAAGGAAACTGGAAAGGCAGTCAGAACAGAAAAGGCCCAAACCGAGGAAAAGATAGCCAACACAGTTAAGAAGGGAGATAAAACCTTTTATAGGTACATCAGGGAGCGAGGGAAGACCAAGGGAGGGATAGTGAGGTTTAATGGGGAAGAGGGGGCAGAGGGTGACTGTGAAAGAGCAGAGATACTAAACAAATATTTTGCTCAGTACTCACAAATGAAGAGGGGGAGGTACCTAAACCAAACAATAGAAACACTCTGGATACAGAAGTTGATACCAGCCCATTTACAGAAGAAAGGGTTCTGAAAGAACTCTTAAAACTGAAGGTGGACAAAACAATGGGGCCTGATGGGATTCATCCCAGAATTCTAAAAGAACTACGGGTAGAACTAGTGACACCACTGACTACCCTCTTTAACAAATCATGTGAGGATGAGGTGGTACCTGAGGACTGGAGGAGGGCAGATGTGATTCCACTTCACAAAAGTGGGAGCAGGGCAGAAGCAGGCAACTACAGACCTGTTAGTTTAACCTCAGTGATAGGGAAAATGATGGAATCACTTCTGAAGGAAAGAACTGTCGAGTACCTAGAGGCCAGAGGGGCACAGGACCCAAGGCAGCATGGATTCACAGCAGGAAGGTCATGCCAGATGAATCTGATAGATTTCTTTGACTGGGTGACCAAAGTAGTAGATTAGGGAGGGGCTGTGGACATGGCCTACCTAGACTTTAGCAAGGCATTTGACACAGTCCCACACAAAAGATTAATATACAAGTTAGTCAGCCTGGGAGTGGGTCCCAAGATGGTAGCCTGGGTAAAGAACTGGCTGGAGAACAGGACGCAGAGAGTAATAGTAAATGGAGTCCACTCAGAAGAAAGGGGGGTTACTAGTGGGGTACCGCAGGGTTCAGCACTAGGACCGGTCCTCTTCAATGTCTTTATAAACAACACTGCAGAGGGATTGGAAGGAAAAGTATGTCTCATTGCAGACAACACAAAAATCTGCAACAGAGTTGATACACAAGGTGGGGTGGAAAGGATGAGAAGGGACTTGGCAAGGTTGGAGGAATGGTCAAATGTATGGCAGCTTAGATTTAATGCTAAGAAGTGCAAGGTAATGCACCTGGGAAACAAGAACCCAGGGGAAGAGTACACAATGGGGGGTGAGATACTAACAACAACAACAACAACAATGGAAAGGGATCTGGGGGTAGTCATATCAGATGACCTAAAGGTGGGCAAGCAATGTAAGAGGGCAGTAAGGAGGGCTGGGGGGATACTGGGATGCATAGGGAAAGGCATCACCAGTAGAAAACAGGAAGTTGTTATCCCTCTGTACAGACAGCTGGTGAGACCCATCTGGAGTACTGCGTGCAGTTCTGGAGACCCAATCTCCACAAAGGCATAAACAGGATGGAGGCAGTCCAGAAGAGGGCAACTAAAATGGTGCAGGGTCTGCACCAGAAGACATATGAAGAGCGACTTAAGGAGCTTAATATGTATAGACTTGAGGAGAGGAGGGGGGGACATGATAGAAACTTTCAAGTACCTCAACGGAATCAACAAAGTCCAAGAGGGTAGCATCTTTCAGAAAAAAGTGTACAAGAACAAGGGGCACAATTTGAAGATGGGGGGGCGGCTCAGAGGTTATGTAAGGAAGTATTTTTTCACAGAGAGGGTTGTGGATGCATGGAACGGCCTTCCGGAGGAGGTTGTGGAGTCAAAAACAGTGCATGGAACAGTCATAAGGCAATTCTAGGGGGTTGGGGTAGGAAGAAGTAGGCTGTTGGTTAACTAGTATCTGCAGCTTATCCATTAGGTAGGAAAATGGGCAGACTGGGTGGGCCAAGCGGTCCTTATCTGCCATCAAATTCTATGTTTCTATGAATTTCTTCAGGGTTTGGCCTTCGTCTCAGCCTACTTTCAAGTGTGGTCAGCAGAGACTATGTATGCCATTTTCTTTATTGTCTGGGGCACCTGGTTTATCTCTGGAGGCCCGCCATGTCCACGGCCGTAACCACCCTCCGTTTGTGTCTTCTCTCTCTCCGCAGATGGTGAAGGCAAGAAAATGCTCCACATGTAGCACCAACCTGATGCCCCATAACGTGGGACCACAATGCCCTGCATGCCTCCATGATGAGGACGACCCATCTCTACAGCATTCTACAGGGACGGGATCAGACCTGCCAGGACCCAGTGAGGCAAACTGGATGGACCCAAGGGTCGTCCTTTTACAGACTCAGCAAGCAGTGGTGGCCATGATGGAAAGTCAGCAGAACTTCATGTTGAAAATCAGGGAGAGGCTGGAGGCCATGACCCAGCCAAAATTACTGCCGGCCCCAGAGCCACAACTGGAGCCAACGACACCAGGGGGAACAACGGGGCCCCTTCCGGACCCAAATTGAGCTACCCCCAAGCTCCCCGGTCCAGGACATAGAAGATGAATCGGGCGATAAGGACCCTCCTGACGACGGAGAAGGCATCCTGTCGGATGAGGAAGATATGGAGACACAGTCGGTACCTTCCCTCACATCCAAGTTGTGCTCTTTCGATTTGATACCAGGCCTCATGAGGATAATCAAGTCCACCATGGGGTTTGAGCTTGAAGAGGGTCAGCCTGAATCAAAACCCGACCCCATGATCCAACAGGGAAAAGCTACCAAAGAGACCTTTCCTGTATGTCCAGCAATCGACAACATCTTCACTAGGGAATGGGAGTCCGCAGAGCCTGGTAGGATTTCGGACAAGAGAAATCTAGACCGCATGTACCCCGTCCAAGAGGACAAGGCCACCGCCTGGTGCACTGCCCCCTCTATTGACCCCCAAGTGGCGGCACTCAGCAAAAAGATTGTACTGCTCTGTGGTACCATTTCACTAAAAGATCCCACCGACAAGAAGGTGGGGGACATGCTCAAAAAGTTATTAGAGATAGAGGGCACCGCGGCAAGGGCCTCCACGACTGCAATCTACACCGCTCGTGCACAAATTCGATGGCTCGAGGAGCTCCTGGACAAGGCAGACCCCAAGACCAGGGAGTTAGAATTGCTGGAATGCACACTCGACGCCACAAAATATTTGGCGGACATGACAGTGGACACTCTGAAGTTGAACGCCAGGGCCACAGCTGTCACGAACCATGCCAGGAGAGCCCTGTGGCTCAAACTGTGGGAAGCAGACAATGAGTCCAAGACTTTGCTACAGAACTTACCTATGAAGGGCAAGCACATTTTCGGGGAAGGCCTTCAAGAGTACCTAAAGCTGAAGGAAGAAGAGAAGGATCTCCTCAAGAACAAAGGCAGACCCACCTACCTTCCCTCAAACAAATGGAGATTTCGAGGGGGACACAGATCACAACAGCCACGTAGAGACCTCTCCTACCAAACCAATTCCTTTCGTGGCAGAGGACCTCAAGGAAAAGCGCGTAACTCCTTCAACTCAAGTTACCACACTTCCACCTTTCAAGGCAGAGGCTCCAAGTTCACAGGCAGAGGAAAAGGGAACAGGAATACACAATGACTACAGGTCACCACCATGCCCACCAGTGGGCAAAAGATTAATGCTGTTTTATCACAAGTGGCAGGGTACTACTTCAGACAGATGGATACTACAGGTGGTATCTCGGGAGTACACTATAGAACTGTCCCACTCTCACACACCACACAAATTCGTAAGCTCCCCCATTTCAAAGAGAAGAGCGTCCGCCCATCAGGTCCAACAAATCTTACTGGACCTGATGCACAACAAGGCGATCCAACTGGTGCCCTCACACGAACAAGAACAGGGAGTGTATTCCATTTTCTTCCTCGTGCCCAAAAAGACAGGGGAACTCCGTCTCATCCTAGATCTCAAGCACCTCAAACGTTTCGTGGTTACCCAGAGGTTCAAGATGGAGACGCTAAGGTCAACTCTCCGCAACATTCGGGTAGGCGACTACCTGACTTCAATAGATCTAAAGGACACGTACCTGTATGTCCCTATCAGACCAAGTTACAGGCAATACCTTTGTTTCCATATTCTAGGGCAGCACTTCCAATACCAGGCGCTGCCCTTCGGTCTTACCTCAGCTCCAAGGGTGTTCACCAAGGTATCCATTGTTCTTGTTGCCAGACTAAGAGAACAGGGGGTGGATATGATCCCTTATCTGGATGACTGGCTGATTTGAGCTCGCTCCAAAGAAGACTCACTAGAGGCCACTCATTTGGCACTCCGAGCTCTAGAGGAACACGGCTGGGTACTGAATCAGACCAAAAGTTACCCGACACCCACTCAACAACTGGAGCACCTGGGGGCAGAGATAAACACGTCCCAGGGGTGGGCCAGACCATCCCAGAAGAGGGTCAAAACTGTGAGGACCCTAGTTCACCAGCTGAAGGCCAGCAACCGTCCAAGCATAGGGCATATAGCCCAGATGCTAGGCCGCATGGCGTCATGTATCGACCTGGTTCCAAGGGCCCAGTGGCACGAGACCACTGCAGAACTATATGCTGACCCAGGGATCCCCAAATGAGCACAATCTGAGAGTCAGAATATCCCTACCAGATCCAATACGTCGCTCTAGTCTGGTGGACCTCGAGCCGATCCCTCACAAAGGAGGTTCCATTAGAGGCAAGCTACGATGTTTCCATCGAAACAGACACAAGTCTCCTAGGATGGGGAGCATGCTTGGGCTCACCATCGGCCCAGGGCCGTTGGACCACGACAGAAGCCAGACTATCCATCAATGTTCTAGAAATGAGGGCAGTATACCATGCCATCAAATCCTTTCAATCGATCATCTCCTGTCAGTCGGTCCTAATTCGTTCCGACAATCAGGTTACGGTGGTTTACATTGCCAAACAAGGGGGCACCAGGAGCAGAGCCATGCAGAGAGAGATCACGAGGGTCCTGAACTGGGCCCAGGCCAATCTCAGTCACATTGGCGCAATCCATCTGGTGGGGAAACTCAACATATGAGTGGATTGGCTCAGCCGCCAGCAGGTGCACCCGGGAGAGTGGCACCTGCGCCCCGAATTGTTCCAACTGATACAAGAGACCTGGGGTCCCATCTCCATAGACCTCATGGTGACAGCGGAGAACACTCAAGTGACGAGGTTCTTCTCCAGGTACAGGGAACACCACTCCCGGGGGACCGATGCCCTATCTCAGACTTGGGCATGAGTTCGGTCATACGTTTCTCCTCCAATTCCCCTACTCCCACAGGTACTATCCAAGATCAAACAATCTCAGAGAAGCATCATACTAGTAGCACCCTACTGGCCATGACGAGCCTGGTTCTTGGCAGTGGTAGCCATGGCACTGGACAGCCGCATTCATCCTCCACCACCTCAATGCCATCCCTGACATACAGGGCTACTCATCTTCCCTCTACATTTTCCTCTATCCTTCCTGAACAGTGATTACCCAGAAACCGTAAGGTCCTAGTCGTTACTTTCTCTAGTCCACGTTTCCGTGATGGCCACGAGGTCTATCTCAGTGTCTGCCATCAGTGTCGTCGAGGCACAGGTCAGGAAGCATAGGAAAACCAGGAGCAGTTTCAAAATTCGCAAATAGCATTTTATTATTAATAAAAGCAAAATAAAAAAAAAATTGTTCAGTATAACTATTTACAATGGCAGTACAAACATAGAAAGCAGAGTCCTTCTTCTGAGTTTTTCTTCTGAAGTTCCAATCTCAGTCTCTCAGTCTTGCTCTTTTTATAACAAGTCTTTGCAGGGAGCTCGCTAACAGAACATTCTGCTTCTCACACGGTGTTCTTGTCAGTTTCAGCAGGTGCAGCAAAAAGAACATTGTGCCCCAGAACTGACCTCTTGTTGACAGCTCTGGATACTTTTTTTTCAAAACAGCATCTAAGGATAACCCCTTGAGTTCCAAATAGCTTTGCAATCATTTCAACATTATTCCTATATACAGTTTTAAAAAAGGAATCCCAGTATCAGTTACATTTCCACATAAAGATTCAAATACAGTATATTTTTATAACTGCAGATATGCAAGGTGGAAGAAAAGCCAGAATAGTAAGTGAAGGCAGAGAGACAGCGAGAGGTGGAGAATTGTGAAACTGTCAGAGTGATCAGTTCCTAGGTCTCAAGAAAATTTGGTTGCGCAACCAGACAGAGAAGAGACAGAAAATGAGAGGATAGAACAGATCCTTGTGTTGAAACTCTCTCTGCATAACAAATGGGGCAAGGCCTTCTTCAACCCTGTCACAATCAGCACCTGTAGCTCACTGATTTTATTACTCAGGCTCCTGGCATTAAGGCATACTCCCTTCCATCTGACCCCTGACCCACTTTGTTATTCCCTGTTCATGACCCTTGCGTTTCCCATGTTCTCTTAGCCTCTTATTTTTCTTGGTGTTTGCCCACTTTGCCATCCTCCTCTCTAACATCCCCTTACCTGCTCCAGATTGTAACTCATCCCTCTTTATATCTGCTGAGCTGCTACTAGCTCCCAGATGTGGGGGAGTACTAGCTAGGATCCCCTTCATCTCACCTTTCACTGTGACTCCCCTAGCCCGTCTCACCCACAGTCAGTTTAAACATGCAATATAGACGTCAAACTTCTGCCCTAGCATGCAGATCCCTTCTATTGTCAGGTGGGGTTTACCACCCTTGAAGAACCTGCTGTCCCAGAAGTCCCTCCAGTCCCCTACAAAGTGGAATCCCTTCCCCTGACATCATTCCTTAAGCAACCAATTAATCTCCTCTATCGCACCCGTCCTAATTCTATTCTTCCTCTCTCCCTTCGCCACACAGGGAGGGCCTCAGAAAAGGCCAGGGAGGCAGAGTGTGCTGCCAATCTGTCCCCCAGTCTTTGAAAGTTCTCCTTCACCATCTTCACAGACTGGTTCGCCAGATCATTGTTACCTAACTTCCCCACACTCCCTCTCTGCCATCCTCCCTGTCCTGTCTGCATCCTAGATATCTGATGCACCTGGAAGGCACCTAACCATCCCACTCCCTTCTAAACTCCTTCCCACTGCCCTCTCCACTCCCCTAATCATTGAGTCCCCAACCACCAGGACTCTCCTGGTTGACTTGCTTCTGAAATAGAGGTTGCTCTTTTGTGCTGATTTGCCAACACATGGGGTCTGGAGGCAATGCTAACTGGTTCAATTTGAAAACAAAAGGCTCAGCAATTAGCTCTGGCCCTGGGAAAACCAAACTTTAGTCCTACAAAAGGTTGGTTACAGCAGTGGAAAGCATGGCATGTTTTAAAATGACCCACGGAGAAAAGTGTAGTGCTGACAAGGACAGTGCACAGAAGTGGGTTTGCGACGTGC
Source organism: Neoceratodus forsteri (assembly GCA_016271365.2). Lineage (NCBI taxonomy): Eukaryota > Metazoa > Chordata > Ceratodontiformes > Ceratodontidae > Neoceratodus > Neoceratodus forsteri. Next base: position 64,556,929 of record CM028131.1, read on the forward strand.
TTCCTGGTCTGCTTGGTGGCTATGGGGCAGACGACATTTACGATGTTGATAAAACTGTGGTTTTCTTTAGATGCAGTGGGTATGGCACATTCACATTTAAAGATGAAACTTCCATGGGCATGAAGTGCACTAAGGAGAGGGTGTCTGATGTGCTGCTGCAACATGAGTAGCACAGAAAAAAAAAGATCTGGTGCTGAGAAAATCTGCAAACCCAGGGTGTTTAAGAGGGGTACACCACCTTCCAGCTGTATACAAAAACAAGACAGCGTGGATGACAGGTGATATTTTCACTTCCTGACTAAAAGAGTGGCGCAAAAACTGAGGTCCAGAAAGATTCTGCTGTATGAGTTCAAGGGAAGAAGCTCTGCTTATTTTAACAGGCTCTGTGTCAACTTTATCGGACATCCCAATGTTCCTGGGCTTAGGAACATTAGACTCATCTTCCTCCTTCCAAATACGGCTTGCATTATCCAGCCACTAGATCAGGGTGTCATAACATCATTTAAAAGACATTGGGCCTGATTCTAGAAGGGTGGCGCAGGTCACCGCCAAAGGCAACTTGCGCCATACCCTGTTATGCCAAGGACCCTATGCCCGATTCTGTAAGGGGTAGGGTCCCCTCAGCTGAATCTTGCGACTTGCGACATTCCCACAGGTACAGCCAATAAAGGGCATACCAGCAGGGAATGTCGCAAGCCACAGCCCTGGATGTGTAGGGCGCAAGTGCCCCCCATGCCACGATCCCCATAGCCCCAAAGGGCTTGCTAATGCCCCCAGTCCCCAGTACCCACAGAATAGCCCCCCACCCTGTTACTGCATTACATGCCCCACAGGGCTGGGATGTGACCCCGACCCCAGTTCCTGCAAAATATGCCTCGCAGGGCTGGAATGTGCCCCCAGCCCGCCGTTCCTGCAAAATATGCCCTGCAGAACTGGAATGTGCCCCGACCCCAGTTCCTGCAAAATATGCCCCTCAGGGATGTACTGTGCCCCTGACCCCCATTCCTGCAAAACATGCTCCACAGGGCTGGGATGTGCCCCCGACCCCAGTTCCTGCAAAATATGACCCACAAGGATGTACTGTGCCCCCGACCCCCGTTCCTGCAAAATATGCTCCACAGGGCTGGAATGTGCCCCTGACCCCTGTTCCTAGATTATGTGCCCCACAGGGCTTGCCCACACCTGAACACCCACAAGTGTGAACCCCCACCCTGACCCGATCCTCAGCATGTGCCAATCCTGGTAGTCTAGTTATTTCCCCACCCCCTACCAGTGGTGCCCGACCACCCTACTCCCCACCCTCAACGTTTCATGCGGGAACTGGCAGAGCTTCTCCTGTGCCACCGCCGGCCAGCTGCTGGTTGAACATTGAGGTGTGTAGTACTGTAAATACAGGTACATGCGTATGTACAGTAGTACGTGCTTCACAGTTCAGTCGGTGGCTAGCCGCGGTGGTGAGAGGAGGGGCTGTGCCAGTTGTCGGCATGAAATGGGTGGGGAGTGGGATGGTCAGCACTGCCAGGTGGGCGGGGTAGGGGGGCCACTAGACTACCAGGGATTTGTTGCGACTTGGACACTGCGGGGATTGGGTCAGGTGGGGTGCACAACTTGAGGGTTCAGGGTGCAGGCAAGCCCTGTGGGGCATGTAACGCAGGAACAGGGGTCGGGGCACAGTCCAGCCCTGTGGGGCATATTTTGCAGGAATGGGGTAATGTGTACATTCTGAGTTTCATATGGCATATTTGCAGGAATGGGGTCGGGACACATTCCAGTCCTGTGGGGCATATTTTGCAGGAACGGGGTCGGAGGCACATTCCAGCCCTGGGGGGCTATTGAGGGTGATGGGGTCAGGGGCATTATTTATTTATTTATTTATTTATTTATTTATTGAATTGTTTCACCAGGAAAGATACACTGAGTAACTTAAGGCTCATCTCACAATACGTCCTGGGGGAAGGGGAAAGGAATATACAGAGTACAGATATACAGAGTACAAATTCAGGTAAATACATACAGATGGTGTAATTACACATACAGTTATAAAACAGGAACATGGCACTTTGGATAATAAAGGTTGTTGCAGAGTGCATGCAGTAGCCTTGGGGGGCTTTTATGGAATATTGTGGGTTGTGGAGGATGGGGGGGCTACATGTGCTGGGGGATGGCCAGGGGGCACATCTGCACAACCCCCAGAGGGCGTAGGTACACTTACACCAGCTAAAAGCTGGTGTAACTGTGCTTTGGTGGAAGTCCTCTGGGGTTGTTTGAGAACTGCAAACTGGGGGACTTGGATGCTGCCCTTCCAGAATATGGTGCAACTGCTGCCGCAAACCCCCTAGCGCCATATCACAGCGGGTTTAGGGCATAACTGGTGGCGTATGTCCACTTTGTCGCAAGTAGCCTGCAGCATGTCGCAAGCTGCTTTGCAGAATACCAGTTGTCGCAACTGCTGGCATTACTTGCTACTTGCACCATTTCTTTTGGTGTAAGTCATGTTACACCAGGCGTAAGCTTTTGAGAACTGGGCCCATTATGTACACTTAATGCGAAACTGGGTCCTGGAAGTGCTGGATACAGCAGAAGACCTCACTGCCGCAGCTCGCGTGAAGCAGATCAACCTGCTAGATGCAATTCGCATGATGAAATCAGCATGGGACGCAGTCACACCTGAAACAATACAGAACTGTTTCAGGGAGGGTGTTTTTTTTCATTTCTGAAAGTACAGGATGAGGTGCTGAACACTGAGGAAGCTGTAACTCCTCTGCCTGGTCTTACTGCAGAGGAGTTTGATTCTGTCTGCTACCTTGAGAAAATGGGAGGGGGCAAGAGACTGATGACATCGCCGAGGTGGTTGAAATGATGTTGGAAGCTTCCATCACAGATAAGGGCGACATGGAGGAGACGCAAGAAGATTCCCAAGACAAGCCACAACCTGCAGTGTCAGCCACAGATGTCCAAAATGCTTTACTGACCCTCAGACGTGCTACAGAACAGTGTGAGGACATTCACCCTGACTGAGATAACATGAACAACACAGAAGTCATATGGCGTGATTATTAACAGAGGCAAACTATGATTCAGGACTACTTTAAAAAGTGAAGCCAATAAACAGATAATTTGAATAATCATTCCTGCCCTATTCTACCCCCATACTCTACACCCTACCACCAACCAGCCATGGTACACAGTGCACAAGCAAAAACAAAAAAAAAAAAACAGCAAAAACAAAATTTACTGCGCTACAATAAGGCGGACATTGGCTATAACAGTCAGAAATTAGACACACCAATGTGTCAATTTTAAGCATTGCATAATGTACTGGTAAGCCTTTAGCCTAATTTTATACTATCTCTGAAACTGTCTGTTGTGTGCAAGCTTGGGAGTGTTTTGTTCAAACAATACCATGCCTGACCTAATGCCTAAAGGCCAAATGCTACCGGAATAGAACAGAGGAAGAAGCAAGACACAAGCTAGCCACACAAAGGCAAAAGTCTTAGATTTCAGGACAGCAGACTTTGCTAAAATGGGGAAGGGTATCAAGAGGCCCTAGCAAGGAGAGGAAGTCGAGGAAACATAGACTCTGATGGCAGATAAGAACTGCTTGGCCCACCCAGTCTGCCCATTTCCCTACCTATTGGATAAGCTGCAGATCCTAGTTAACCAATAGCCTACTTTCTTCCCCAAGAATCGCTTTACGTCTGTCCCATGCATTCTTGAATTCCCCCACTGTTTCTGACCCCACAACCTCCTCAGGAAGGCTGTTCCGTGCATCCACTACCCTCTCTGTGAAAAAATACTTCTTTGCATTGCCCCTGAGCCATTCCCCCTCTATCTTCAAATTGTGCCCCCTTGTTCTTGCACATCTCTTTTTCTGAAAGATTCTACCCTCTTGGACTCTGTTGAGTCTCTTGAGGTACTTAAATGTTTCTATCATGTCCCACCCCTCCCTCCTTTCCTTGAGGGTGTAAATATTATGCTCCTTTAGTCTCTCTTCGTATGGCTTCTGGTGCAGGCCCTGCACCATTTTAGTTGTCCTCCTCTGGACTGCCTCCATCCTGTCTATGTCCCAGCGGAGATGAGGTCTCCAGAACTGCACACAGCATTCCAGATGGGGTCTCACCAACTGTCTGTACAAAGAGATAACAACTTCCTGTTTTCTACTAATGATGCTTCTCCCTATGCATCCCAGTATCTCCCCAGCCCTCCTTACTGCCTTCTCAGATTGCTTGCCTACCTTTAAGTCATCTGATATGACTACCCCATGTCCCTTTCCATTTTTGTTGTTGTTAGTACCTCCCTTCACATTGTGTTCTCTTTCCCCGGGTTTTTGTTTCCCAGGTGCATTACACTTCACTTCTTTGCATTGAATCTAAGCTGCCATACTTCTTCCAACCTTGCCAAGTCCCTCCTCATCTTTCCACCCCATCTTGTGCATCAACTCTGTTGCAGATCTTTGTGTCATCTGCAAAGAGGCATACTTTCCGTTCCAGTCCCTCTGCAATGTCACCTATAAAGATATTCAATGTCCTGCATAGCCAGTATAGTGTTACACTTGTGCAACTGTGTTAGCTTGGTTTTGGCCATTCACACTCTCTATTCCAGAGGAATTACCACCCTGTAGGGGTATGTAAGGCAAGGAAACCTCGGAGAGGGTTCTACCCCTAGAGGTGCCATGGGACAATTCCCGTGGCTAAAGGTACCTTAGGAATCCCCCTAAGGAGAGAAGTGCTGTCGCTGGAGGAGGAAGGGAGGATGGTGGGGCAAAGAAAACTGCTTCACAATGAGGCTGAGAGGAACTGCTTATATAGCTCAGGAAATGGGAGTGGCTGGCTGCTTGGCCATTGAACTCCAGGCAAAGCCTTTCCAATTCAATGTCTTGCACAGCCAGTATAGTGTTATGCTTGTACAACTGTGTTAGTTTGGTTTTGGGCATTTGCACTGTCTATTCTAGAAGAATTACCACCCTGTAGGGGTACGAAAGGCAAGGAACCCTAGGAGAGGATTCCACCCCTAGAGGTGCCACAGGACGATTCCCGTAGCTAAAGGTACCTTAGGAATCCCCAAAAGAAATGTAGTACAATCATATGCCAAAGAATGAGGTGACACGAAGTTTATGAGCAAGCAGTAACTGTGACGTAGGAGCAGTAACTGTAACATAGTAGTACAGAAGCATAGACAGTTAGATAACATAATGAGATGCTCAGTTTGATAACGTAATGAAATGCCCAGGTTTGCGTAGCATGATACTGATGGTCTGCGCTGAGAATGAGGGGATCCTCTAAGGAGAGAGGGAATGGCAGGACATCCTCCACCTCCATCCAACAGGGGAATCTACCTAAAGGAACTAGGGGACACTACTATTCTAACTAACAGTTATGACCTGAGGCAATGGAGGAGGAAAAAGAGCCTGTACTAACATACTAAGCATCAGCAGGAATAGACCCAGCAGGTCTTTAGGTAATCTGCTCGTTTGGTCAGCCCACCCTGGGAGCTGACCTTTCTGCCCCTCTCCTCTCTGGCTTCTGCTTTTCCCAGTCCCAGATATTCTCTCTGCACTGGTTTTTGCTTCCAGAACCTTCCCCTGTACCTGTTCCACCCTCTTGAACCCTCTACCATTTCTGCCTCCACCAGCCCCTGGGCAGCGCATTCCATGGCTCCACCACCCTCTCAGTGAAGTAGCACCTCCTCCTTTCTCCCTGACTCTCCCCCCAGCTTCCACCATGCCCTCAGTTGCCCCCACTTCCTTGAACCCGACTGCCTCCCTGATTTACCCTTCATGTATCTGAAGACCTCTATCATGTCCCCCCAGTCCCTTCTCTCTCCCAGTGTGTACCTATTTAGCTGTTTGAGCCTCTCTCCATAGGTCCTATCCCCCAAGCCCCAAATCATTTTGGTTGCCCTCCTCTGGACCCTCTCCAGGAGTTCAACGTCCCTCTTTAAATGTGGCCTCCAAAACTGCATGCAGTACTCGAGGTGCGGCCTCACCAAGCAGTTATCCAGTGGGAGTATGGAGGTGAGCCCCCTAGCGATGCATCCAAGCATTCTGTTGGCCTTTGTTGCTGCCCTCCTACAAGTCTCAGAGTTGTTCATCTTGACATCCACCACCACCCCCAGGTTCCTCTCAGCCATGCCCCCACCCCCCCGGGTGTACACTTGGCCCGGGTTTCTGGCTCCCAGGTGTAGTACCTTGCATTTTCCTGCACTGAACTTCAGCTTCCGCTTTCTAGACCACCTTTCCAGAGCATCCAGATCCCCCTGTATGGCCACCTTCCCCTTCTCCCCATCCACCACCGCTCCCAGTTTTGAATTTATTGAATTTTGTTGACTGGGTGAGCCCGCTGGTCAACAAAATTCAATAAATTCAAAACTGGGAGCGGTGGTGGCTTTTTGCAGATGGTACTTGAATCATCCGCAAAAAGACTCATCTCACTCCTGATACCCTTCCTTATGTCAGAGACGTAGGCATTGAACAGGAGGGGCCCACGGACTGATCCCTGAGGGACTCCACTAGTGAGGAGGAAATCTCTGGGGATCCAAGGCCTAGGTCACCTTCCCACCAGGCGTGGCATAGTTTATTTAGTGACAGCTCTGCAGACTGCAATTTGGAAAATCCAATTAATGGGAGGTGGAAAATATTCCAATTTGGAGGAAGGCTCTCACTCAAACCTCTAGCGGGAACGCTGTGGACGATGGCGAGAAAACTCATAGAAACAGACTTTGATGGCAGATAAGGACCACTTGGCCCACCCAGTCTGCCCATTTCCCTACCTACTGGATAAGCTGCAGATTCTAGTTAACCAACAGCCTACTTCCTGCAACCCCCCACTATAACTGCCTTATGTCTGTCCCATGCATGTTTGAATTCCCCCACTGTTTTAGACCCAACGACCTCCCAGGAAGGCGCTTCCATGTATCCACCACTCTCCGTGAAAAAAAAATTCCTCACATTAACCCTGAGCCGTCCCCCCTCTATCTTTAAATTGTGCCCCCTTGTTCTTACACATCTCTTTTTCTGAAAGATGCTGCCTTCCTGGACTTTGTTGATTCCCTTGAGGTACTTGAAAGTTTCTATCATGTCCCCCCGTCCCTCCTTTCACCAAGGGTATACATATTAAGCTCTCTCAGTCTCTCTTCATATGGTTTCTGCTGCAGACTCTGCACCATTTTAGTTGTCTTCCTCTGGACTGCTTCCATCCTGTCTATGTCCTTGCGTAGATGGGGTCTCAAAACAGCACACAGTACTCCAGATGGGGCCTCACCAACTGTCTGTATAGAGGATAACCACTTCCCTTTTTCTACTTGTGATGCCCCTTCCTATGCATCCCAGTATCCCCCTGGCTCTCCTTATCGACTTCTCACATTGTTTACCCACCTTTAGGTCACCTGATATGACTACACCCAGATCCCTTTCCATTATTGTTGTCGTTAGTAACTCCCCTGCTATTGTGTACTCTTCTCCTGGATTTTTGTTTCCCAGGTGCATTACTTTGCACTTCTTTGCACTGAATCTAAGTTGCCATATGTCTGACCATTCCTCCAACCTTGCCAAGTCCCTTCTCATCTTTTCTATCCTCTCTTGTGTATCAACTCTGTTACAGATCTTTGTGTCATCTGCAAAGAGGCATACCTTTCCCTTCAGACTCTCTGCAATGTCACCTATAAAGATGTTAAAGAGGACTGGACCCAGTACTGAGCCCTGAGGCACTCCACTAGTTCTCCCCTTTCTTTGGAATGTGTTCCATTCACTATTACCTTCTGTGTCCTGTTGTGCAGCCAGTTTGCTACCCAGGCTACCACCCTGGGGCCCACTCCCAGGCTGGCTAACTTGATTATTAATCTTTTGTGCGAGACTGTGTCAAATGCCTTGCTAAAGTCTAGGTAGGCCATATCCACAGCCCTTCCCTGGTCTATTACTTTGATCACACAGTCAAAGAAATTAATTAGATTTGTCTGACATGACCTTCCTGCAGTAAATCCATGCTGCTTTGGGTCCTGTGCCCCGCTGACCTCTAGGGACTCAACAGTTCCTTTCTTTCAGAAGTGATTCCATCATTTTCCCTACCACTGAGGTCAAACTTACAGGTCTGTAGTTTCCTGCTTCTACCTTGCTCCCACTTTTGTGAAAGGGAATCACATCTGCCCTCCTCCAGTCCTCAGGTACCACTCCATCCTGCCATGATTTGTTAAAAAACGTGGTCAGGTGGTGTCACTAAGGTCCTCCTTAGTTCTTTTTAGGATTCTGGGTGAATCCCATCAGGCCCCATTGCTTTGTCCACCTTGAGTTTTAGAGTTCTTTCAGGAATCTTTCTTCTGTGAATGGACTGGTGTCAATCCCCCTACCCAGAGTGCTTCTATTGTCTGGTTTAGGTAACTCCTTCTCATCTTCTTTTGTGAATACTGAGCAAAAGTATTCATTCAGTATCTCTGCCTTTTCACTGTCTCCCTCTGCCCACCTCCCCTCTCCTTTATTAATCTTCACTATCCCTCCCTTAACCTTCCTATGCTCCCTAATGTACCTATAAAAGGTTTTATCCCCCTTCTTAACTGAGTTGGCTATTTTTTTCTCGGTTTGGGATGTTGCTATTCTGACTGCCTTCCCCACTTCTTTCTGCTTTAATTGATACAGTTCTCTGTCATGCTCCTTCTGTGATTCCTTATACTTTTTGAATGCAGCCTTTTTCTCCTTAACCTTCCCTGCCACCTCTTTTGAGAACCATAGTGTTTTTTTAATCCACTTTGTTTTCTTTATTTGTTTCACACAAAGGCTTATTGCCTCTATGATGGCAGTTTTGATTTTTCTCCATTGTTCTTCCACCCCTCCGTTTTGGCCATTTGCTAGTGCATTCTTCAGGTATTCACCCATTTTGCCAAAGTCAGCCCTTCTAAAGTCCAGTATCCTTGTTTTTGTATGGCTTATCTCCATGGTTGTGCTCATTGCAACAATAGGTGCAACCAAGACGGAGGAGGAGAGCAACGACTGCATAGGCACTCACTTGGCCTACCCTCCCTAAACTCAAATCAGGTGAACTAGAGGCAGTCATAGGGAGAATGCAGTGAAGGTGCCTTGCTAGGGAAACCACTAAAGCCAATGGACAACCGTTATAGTGGAACACTAGAGCCACAGGAGATCGTCATAACCACCCGTCACCGCTAGTCTTAAATTATTCTACACCAGGAGCTGCTGTCGCGTAGCAGGCAGCTAAAGCTAAACCCGGGGCAAGGACATTCCCAGCTATGGGCCAGGTGAGAAGGATCCCACCCCAAGTTGGACATGCTCAAGATGTGGACTAAATGCAGAGCGAGACCGTCGGCTGTAGGAACCCTGTGCCAGAATAGAATGGCTGGCATGCCCCAGAATTAGATTGAGAGCTGAGAAGCTGTTAAGTTGATTGACCACTGGTGTGCTGATCATAATGAACAGTGAGTGCTGAGACCTTGCAAGGTCAAAAGCAGATTGAGCGCAGCAAACATCCCAGAGGCTGAAGTCGAAAGAATGCAGTAGGCATGAGAATCGATTGCATAAGCAAGCGTGAACCTGTACATAGGTCAGTAAACAGAGTAGTAAAAACTGGACCTGCACGCAAGTCTGCATAATGTAGTAGCAATGAAACAGCACTGAATAGTGAGGAAGCCAGCCACACATTTAAAAGCCAAATCAAAGTGACAAATACTCTGAGGATTTTCAGCAGCGAAGGCAGGATTTAGATCAGAAATAATTAGCCACATGGGGCCATGACTCCCCAAACACTTCCGAGTCCCCGCTGTAGGACAAACAAGAAAGTGAAGGAAGGGCCGAGAACCACATATAGATATTAAAGCTAGTTTAACAGCCTCAGCAGGAGCTTTTAGCTGACCTCAATAGTAGAACAGGGTGAATAAACATAAAAGCAACATCTGGATGGAGTACACTGAGTTGTAACTGCAATAAACATAAATAAGGAGACACAATGCTCTGAAAGCAGATGTAGCCAGTCAGTGCAATGAAACTGCTACAATGAGGTAAGTAGAATGACAGAGCATGATTGAGTTGCATAGCTAGGTTCAGTATAAGCCTGAGTCGGGTGAAAACAATTGAGTATGCAACATGGAGCAGCTATGGTTGAGCTGAAACACACAAATAATGACTGCAGTTGCATTGCAGTAGTTTGAGAGTTGTGAGTAACTGAAAGCAAGTAGTAGGAGCTCTGGAACAATATGCTAGGAACTTAGAAACAAAGCCCCCCAAAAAGACACAACCAAAGACCCACAAACACAGAAAACAGGGAACAGAGAAAGAAGAAGCACACACAGCCAAAGGTAAAATGCAAACCAGAAGCAGGAAAGAAACACAAAAGTCCACCAGACAAGCAGGAGCAGTGGGGGTGGGGGGGACAGCTCAGAGGACAGAAGGACAGAGCCTTGGCTGCAAAGAAAGTGCTTCAGAATGAGACAGAGGATCTTCTTATATAGCTCAGGAAGTGGGAGTGGCTAGCTGCTTGGCCACTGAACTCCAGGCAAAGCCTTTCCAATTAAAAAGGACAGGTCCTAATACTGAACCCTGTGGCACCCCACTAGTAACCCCCCTTTCTTCGGAGTGGACTCCTTTTACTATTACCCTCTGTGTTCTGTTATCCAGCCAATGTTTTACCCAGGCAACAACCCTGGGACCCACTCCAAGGCTGGCTAACTTGTTAATTAATCTTTTGTGTGGGACTGCGTCAAATGCCGTGCTAAAGTATAGGTAGGCCATGTCCACAGCCCCTCCCTGGTCTACTACTTTGTTCACCCAGTCAAAGAAATTGATTAGATTTGTCTGACATGACCTTCCCACTGTGAATCCATGCTGCCCCACTGGCCTCTAAGTACTCAACAGGTCTTTTCTTCAGAAGTGATTCCATCATTTTCCCTACCACTGAGGTCAAACTGACAGGTCTGTAGTTTCCTGCCTCTGTCTTGCTCCCACCTTTGTGAAGGGGAATCACATTCGCCCTCCTCCAGTCCTCAGGCACCACACCATCCTCCCATGATTTATTAAAAAGGGTAGTCAGTGGTGTCACTTGTTCTCCCCTTAGTTCTTTTAGAATTCTGGGGTGAATCCCGTCAGGCTCCACTGCTTTGTTCACCTTTAGTTTTAGGAGTTCTCTCAGGACCCTTTCATTTGTGAAAGGACTGGTATCAACCCCCCCCCCCCAACGTGCTTCTATTCTTTGGTTTAGGTACCTCCCCCTCCTCTTCTTTTGTGAATACAGAACAAGAACTATTCATTCAGTATCCCTGCTTTTTCACTGTCACCCTCTGCCCATCCCCCCTTCCCTTTATTAAGTCTTCGTATCTCTCCCTTGGTCTTTCTTCACTCCCTAATGTACCTATAAAAGGTTTTATCCCCCTTCTTAACTGAATTGGCTATCTTTTCCTCAGTTTGGGCCTTTGCTATTCTGACTGCCTTCCCCGCTTCTTTCTGCTTTAACTGGTACAGTTCTCTGTCCTGCTCCTTCTGTGTTTCCTTATACTTCTTGAATGCTACCTTTTTCTCTCTAATCTTCCCCGCCACCTCTTTTGAGAACTATACTGTTTTTTTACTTTGTTTTGTTGATTTGCTTCACACAAAGGCTTGTTGCCTCTGTGATGGCAGTTTTGATTGTTCCCCAATTTTCAACCACACCTACTTCTTGCCCATTTGCCAGTGCTTTTCTGAGGCACTCTCTCATTTTCCAAAAGTCAACCCTCCTAAAGTCCAATACTCTTGCTTTTGTATGGCTTGACTCTACAGTATGGCTGTGTTTATCATGAACCACACTGTTTTGTGGTCACTTGTTCCAGATGGCTACCCACATCTAAATCCGAGATCCTCTCTCCGTCCCCATTTGAGAGTACCAGGTCTAAGACTGCTCCCTCCTGAGAGGGTTCCAACACTAGCTGTCTGAGGCACGCCCCCTGTAGGGCATCGAGAATGACCTTGCTCTTGGATGTGGTTGCTGCAAAGGTGCTCCAGTTAACATCTTGTATATTCAGGTCCCCCATCAACGATATCTCCCCTTTTTCTGCCATTCTAAGGACGCCTTCTATCATTTCCTTGTCCATTGCCTCCCCCTGAGATGGGGGTTAGTATACAACCCACGTGCAGATTGTGGTGCCGCTTTCTGTCTCCAGGGTGACCTACAGTGCTACCTCTCCTCCCTGTTTACCCTTTAGTTCTGTTGCTTTGATCCCTTTCCTTACATAGACAGCTACTCCTCCTCCTCCTCTATTACCCTCCCCGTCCCTTCTGTAGATTGTGTACCCTGGTATGTTGACATCCCAGCCATGGTTCTCTGTGTACCATGTTTCTGTAACTACCATGATATCCAGGTGTCCCTCTTCCATCAAGGCCACTAGTTCAGGAAGCTTGTTACTCAGACTATGAGCATTGGTACTCATCATCCTCCATTTTTTGATGGCCTTACCCCTTTTAGCCCCATCCCTGTCCTTACTGCCTTTGACTTTTTCTTCGTTTACCCCTGTCCTGCTTTTTATTGACTTCTCTACCTTGGTGTTTACCTCGTTAACTACCGTGTTTTTTTTTTGGGGGGGGGCTGGGATTTCCCTGCTCCTTTTCAGTGCCTTCCCCCTTGGCTAGTTTAAATGCTTGCCAATGAAGCATTTAAACCGATCACCTAGGATCCTAGTTCCCCTCCCAGACAGATGCAGACCATCGTGCCAGTATAGGCCTGTATCCCTCCAGGTGGACCCCCAGTCCCCAATAAAGCCAAAACCCTGAGCTGTGCACCAGTTTTTCAACCATTCATTGAACTCCATGGTGCGGAGTACCCTAGCATCACCCTTGCTATAGATAGGCAGTGCCTCTGAGAAGGTTACCGTACGTGCTATTTGTCTAAAGCCCCTCCCCAACTCCACAAACTCCTCTTGCACTGCTTTGATCCCATTCCCAGCCAGGTCATTTGTCCCTAGGTGGACAATGACATCCAGCTCCCTCCCCCGTGTGGCTGCTCCTGTGATCCTGAGGATTCGCTCCCTGTCCCTCCAAGCTGTGGCGCCATGCAGGCACCTTACCTCCCTCTCCCTCCCCCAGTTTTAATCCGCCTGACAATTTGAGTCCCCCACCAGGAGTTTTCTTCCCCGTGGGGTCCCATGCCACCCTCTTGTGGGTCTCCTTCGTGGAGGTTCCCAGCATCCTCCTTGGTCTCCACTGCAGGTGCCTCCATAGAGGAGCCACTCTCCACCAGAATGGCGTATGAACTGTGGAGAGCTACAACTGGAGTGATGTGCCTCTGTTCCACCACCCTCACCCTCCCTTGAGCCCACCTTGGTCCAACTGCTCCTCTTTCTTGGCAACCTCTGAGGCAGCAGATGTGGCCCTGGTGGTTCCTGGGCACGGGAGGAAGTTTCACAAATCCTAGCCAGGTTGGCCTGGAGACAGGCAACCTCCTCCCTCAGACCAGATAGGTGCCTGCAAATAGGGCAGCACTATAGCCTCCAGAATGTCCTGAAGACTGCCGCCCCACAGCCACTGCACCACTCCCATCATGTCTTATTTTGTTGCCCTTCTCCTGTTTCTTTGTATGCTTACTCTGGCCTCCCTCTATTTACTTTTCCCACTTACTTTCCTACTGCCAATGTGCCCTTACAGCACTCACCCTTTCTGTTTTGGGACAGGAACTTCCTGTATTCTTTGGTAGTCTCTTTCTTCCTTTATCAGAGTCAGACCTCCAGCAGCTGGGGGGTGAAGAGGGAGAGCTACTCTTTTCCTTCAAGGATGACGAAACTTATGTGTCGCAGTGATACTTCCCTTCCTATTGCCAAACAGGAAGTTCCTTTTGTCAGTCAAATCCGATGCCTATAAAAGTGAAACTGGCTATGCGTGGGAGGGTGGAGAGGAGGGATGGAGGGCAATTAGTAAGAAAAGTTCTAGCTCTTTAGTCAGAAGCTCCTTGCTTTGAAAGCAAGATTCCTGTCTGACAAAAGCTAGCAGAAGGGAACTGTAATTGGAGACACCTGGTTTTCTACTGCCTAAGCCACACCCCAATTAACTTCACCCCTCCTGACTTACCAAACTCCCTTTCCCCAACACAAAAAAACACACTGACCGACTTTTTTTTTTTTTTTACTCTAAATGATACCCTCCACTTCTAATAAAGTATCTGTTTGCTTAATCCCAACAGGCGCTGACACCTGCTGAGTTAGAAGTGTTCTATTAGTAAGAAAAGTTCTAACTCTTTAGTCAGCAGCTCCTTGCATTGAAAGCAAGATTCCTGTCTGCCAAAAGCTAGCAGAAGTGGGAAAAAGGAGCAGTGGAATACCTGAAGAAAGCCACTGGGGAAGCGATGAGCCAATGCATCGAGAGGGTGAACAAAGGCAAGAAAAGGAGGAAACCACTATGGTTGTCGATGGCGGTGGTGGACAAGGTAAGGGCCAAAAGGGCAAGTTTGAGAAAGTACAAGGAGACTCAGAGAAAGGAAGACAGGGAGGTGTACCTAAAGAATTTAAGAGATGCAGGGAAGGCTGTAAGGAGTGCAAAGGCCCAGACTGGAGAAGGATTAGCACAGACTGTAAAGAAAGGGGACAAGACATTTTATAGGTACATCAGCGAAAGAAGGAAAACCAGGGGAGGCATTGTAAGGCTCAAAGGGGACACAGGGGAATGTGAGGAGGAGGACCTGGAGAAGACAGAAATAATGAGCAAATACTTCTGTTCAGTACTCACTGAGGAGGGGGAGTGGCAGGGACCACAGCTGGGTAACAGATATGAAGGGGGTTGGGGAGGTAGACACAAGTCCGTTAACAGCGGAGAGTGTCCTGGAAGAGCTTGCAAAGCTGAAGGTGAACAAAGCAATGGGGCCAGATGACATGCATCCCAGGATATTAAGGAAGCTGCGGATAGAGCTAGCAGCACCTCTGGCAGCCTTGTTCACCGAGTCACTAAACACAGGAGTGGTTCTGGAGGAGAGCACATGTAGTCCCTCTGCACAAAAGCAGTAGTAAGGAGGAGGCGGGGAACTACAGCCCAGTCAGCCTCACCTCAACAGTAGGTAAGATCATGGAGGCACTGCTTAAAGAAAGAAAGCGTCACATTTGGAATCCAACGGTGCTCTGGATCCAAAGCAACATGAATTCATAGCACAGAGGTTGTGTCAGACAAATCTAATAGATTTTTTTTGACAGGGTGATGAAGGAAGTAAATCGGGGTGGGGGGATATCCTGAACCTCACTGATCCAACACAACATGGCTTTAGACAGGGTTTCTCTTGTACCTCTAACGTAATAGCATTTTATGACTTTATGAGTCAAGGTCTTGATTCTGGATGCCCCATGGATGTGATCTTGTTGGACTACAGTAAAGCGTTCAACAAAGTTTCACACGGCAAACTTATTACTAAACTCGTCAGGGTTTTGTTCTCCAATTTTAGTTAAATGGATTAATACCTGGTTATCAATCAGACACCAACAAGTTAGGATAAATGGCATCTTATCCACTAAAGAGCTGGTGACTAGTGGGGTCCCAGAGGACTCAGTTCTTGGGCCCATTTTGTTTAATATCTTTATTGGAGACATGCAGACCAGCTCAGTCAACCTTTTGTCTAAGTTTGCCGATGACACCAAATTGGGAGGGAGGGTTGATTCACCTATAAACAGAATTTCTATAATCAAGGACTTGATGCTAATTGAAAATTGGGCACTTTCGAATAGCATGTATCTGAACACAGACAAACGTACTGTTTTACATTTTGGTAAACTCAGCCCCTTATAGACATATACCCTAAACAACATCCCCCTGAAGAAATCCATCTGTGAAAGAGACTTGGGAGTACTGATCAATAATAACCTATCATCAGCAGATCAGTGTTTAAAAGTGGCAGAAACGTCTAACGCACCGCTTATGCGAATAAAGCGCACCTTTGTCACAAAAACGGAGGAATGTATTGTTCTTTTGTACAGAACTTATGTCAGGCCCTACTCCAATTATGGATCTCCCTTCTGGAGCCCGTACTTAGTACAAGATATACAGAGGATAGAGCAGATTCAAAGGAGGACAACTAGATTAGTGCCCCATTTATCATCTAAAAGTTACTAGGAGAGATTACAAGCTACGGGATTACACTCATTGCAGACAAAAGAATCAGGGGCGATCTCCTCTTTCTCTTTAAAGTCCAGCAGTCCCCTGATTTAAAGTGGAAAATCGAACTCAGTTTTACAAATAGAAGGATTGTCCCTAGATTGCATAATAAACAAATCAATGTAAACAGAACTAGAACAAATAAAAGACTAAATTTTAATACAGTTCGAGACCCGCAACTATGGAACAAATTGTCACAAGAACCTGTGGATTCAACATCTCTTCTTGCCTTCAAAAAGGGTTTGGACATATGACTAGAATCAAACCCAGTTCTAGATTAATGTGCCACAATAATAGTGGGGGACAATCTCAATGGCCCTTGGCCATCTTTTGTCCCTTAACTACCAAGTAAACCAAGCAAACTCCATATTGAGAAAAGGTCTTGGGACATTATAGGGTGTTACAGGCAGACTGCATGGCCCATTGATCTTTTTCTGCTGTCACTGTCTGTGTTTCTATGACTAACTCATAGACATGTAAGAGTGTATACAAATACAGAATTTATAGTATCCTAGACCTATACAAACATAGCAGGGCTTTTGTGAGCTGTGCCACTCGTAAGGGCATTAGCCTATAACAATGTCTTGACCACACTGTTTCCTGTACCCTGAGGGCCCCCCTCCTACCGGGTCATAACGTCCATCAAGCTAATAGATGACACTATAGTAACCAAAACAGCGCTGTCCATGACAGCGAATGGTCTAATACCATGTATAATGCTGTATGTGGTATTACCATTACTAATCAGGCAGAGGATAAGACCTCTGCTGGGGTGAGTTCTCTGAGCAGCTGCCGTGGCTCACTGGACTGAGTCACAGCAGCAGGAACCCAGGCGATGCATCTGGGACCAGGTTTGATTCCCAGTCCCAGGCATTTCATTTATTCCACAATTTGTCCACTCCCAGAGTTGCCCCTCCCCAAGGTAGAGAATTTTTAGCGGGGCAGACTACAGAAAAAAGACTTATGCCGCATGGCAATATCGGCGCTGTATTGGCAGCAAGAATTTGCCATCGCATAATGCAGCTGACATTATGACCCCATGCCCCCCCCCCACTAGTGGGGTTACCTTGAGTGAAGTAGTGAGCCTTGTACTTCCCATAACGAACTGCAAACACTCCTCGCAGCTTGGATGATGATGATGTCGGATAGTAGAACATAACCTTCCTCTTACTTTTCCCCTGAAACAGAACAGACAGACATTATGATCGGGACACACTCCATGGTTCCCTCTCTGCCCTCATTAAGGGGTCTATCTCTGAAAAGCAATCCACTTAGTACTCTGATACAGGGGCACCTGGTCATTCTCTGCCCTTGTGTGGCGTCTGTCTCTAAAAAGGCAGTCTGTACTTTGATCTGGACACACCATCTTTCTCTGTCAGTTCTGGTTAGGTGTCTTGTCTGAAAGAGGCATCTGTGCTGTTATCTGGACACACACCACCATTCTCTGTCAGTCATGGTTAGGTGTTTCTCAGACAGGCAGTCCTATACTGTAATCCAGAAATACCCTTTTTTGGCCCCTACCCACGGTCACACCTCAAAAATGAACTTTTGACTCAGTGGTTCTTTCCCAGATAAACTGTATATAAAGGGGACCTTAGTCCCTTACCAGTAATTCTAGCTCTGTGTAGACTCTGTCAGTGGTCAGGGAGAAGGAACTGGGTACTACTCTTTTATGCCAAGACGCAGTAAGTAGACTCAGGGATCATCTGTGTAGAAGTAATAAGGACTAGAATAGCAGAAGGCAATGTTTTGGATTGGTCCAAACATTTCATGTTTCCACCTTCTACAGGAGGGTCAAATCGGAAATCATGCCATCCCTGTGTCAGAATGATGATCGCGTGGCTTTATATATGCAATTTAGCATTACTACTTCTATGATCATCAGTGGTACCTCCCACACCCATGATCCCTCAGTCAACATACGGTTAAAGTTTGTAGAAACACAGCTGACACTAGGAGACATTATGATAACAACAAACCTTAAGCTCCCCCTATGTGTTCCCCAATTAAACCACCTTGGCCAACAGGCAACTATATACAAGAGAAGCTCACTTGGCTTACAAAGGGCACGGTGAGTCTGCATGAAATGTTGGCATTTTGGGGATGCCTGCTGCTACCATTTGAGTCATAAAAATCCTAATGTAATCCTACAGCCAAACTGTGATCTTGTTCCTGTTTCTGGAAACCGTTAGAGCCTAGCTACATTGACCTGTGAATAATAAACACCACTGACCATTTAGGAGGGCCTCCCTGCCTATAGATGGAGCCTATACACAATCCACAACTGGAATTACCAATAAGGAACTAACTTATCCTGGATTTTAGGGGGGCAGACTTTGGGAAAATGGGGAGATGCTTGACAGAGGCATTAAGGGGAATGGGGCAGAAATCAGGGGTTGAGGAACAGTGGGCAGTATTTAAAACAGGGATTACAAGAGCAACAGAATTATGCATTAAGCAGGTTAGCAAGGGGAAAGGAAGAGGAGGCCATTATGGTTTTCCAAGGAGGTAGCAGAGAAAGTGAAAGCCAAAAAGATTGCATTCAGACAATACAAAAATACACAGGCAGAAGGGGATAGGGAGAAGTACCAGGAGAAGCAAAGGGAGGCAGGGAGGTCAGTAAGGGAAGCCAAAGCTCAGACAGAAGAGCACATTACAAAATCAGTGGGTAGAGGGGACAAAACCTTTTACAGGTACATAAGTGAAAAAAGAAATGCAAAGGGAGGGATAGTGAGACTGAAGGGGGAGATTGGGGGCCACGTGGAAGACTATTACACAAACTGGGGAATATGGGTGTTGGTAGGGCAGTAGTGTTGTGGGTAGGTAACTGGCTGGGCGTCAGGATACAGAGGGTGGTGGTAAATGGCTGTCACTCCACAGAGGGAAGAGTGACCAGTGGGGTACCACAGGGATCAGTGCCAGGACCTGTCCTACTCAACATCTTTATCAGTGACATTGCGCAGGACTGAGAAGGCATAATTTTCCTGTTCGCTAATGACACAATGCACTGTAACAGAACAGACACACCAGAGGGTGTAGACAGAATGAGGAGGGACCTGCAGAAACCTGAAGAATGGTCAGGAGTTTGGCAGCTGAAATTCAATGCAAAGAAGTGCAAGATAATGCATATGGGGCACAAATCCCTGGCATAATATATCAGTTGGGGGGTGAGGATATAGTATGTAACAAGCAGGAAAGGGATCTTGGGGTTATCATCTCTGATGGACCTCAAGGTAAGAAACAGTGCGACAAGGCAGCAGGTAAAACAAATAGGATGCTGGGATGCATAGGCAGGGGCATCACCAGCAGGAAAGGGAGGTCATAATTCCACTATACAAGACACTAGTGAGGCCCCACCTGGAGTACAGTGTACAGTTCTGGAGACCCTACCTACGTAAGGACATAGACAGGGTAGAGAAGGTTCAGAGGAGGGCAACAAAGATGGTACATGGATTGTATCACAAGTCCTATGAGGACAGGTTGAAGGACTTGAATATGTACTCCCTGAAGTAGAGGAGGGAGAGAGGGGATATGAGACACACACAAGTATCTTACAGGGAGGAATAGGGTGCAGGAATACACTATTTTTAAGTGAAAAAGATGTTCCAAGACTAGAGGGCATGGGATGAAGTTGGAGGGAGGACGATTCAGAGGAATTATGAGGAAGAATTTCTTCACAGAACAGGTGGTGGACAAGTGGAACACCCTGCCAGAGGAAGTGGTGGGGGCTGAAACAATCACGCGATTTAAGAATGCATGGGATAGACATAAAGGAATTCTGGAGGTCAGGAGCAAGGTGCAACAGACTTCTAGGAAACCATAAAGTGAACTTACAAGCTCAAATGGGCAGACTGGGTGGGCCGTAGTCCCTTATCTGCCGACACTGTCTATGTATCTATGTAACTTATGTGTCAGCTCCTATGGGCAGAGAGGAGATGGGCGCTAAGAAGCAGTCACCAGTGGTGGGAGTAAAAGCTGAACCACTAAGCTCAGTGCTTGATGAGCAAATGCAGCACCATTTGAAATGAACACATCCAAGCAGTACTGTTTCGTAAGACAGTGTGTGTGTGTGCGTGTGCGTGTGCATGTGGTCATGCACATCTGTCTGTGTGTGTGTGCAACTAGGATGGGGATCAAGCAGCTGTCCTGCAAATGTCCTACAGCAGAGCCAAAGCTCCTTCCACATAAGTGGCCACAGTCCTAGCAGAATGGGCTTTGACTACAAAAGGGACTGGTAAGCCCCATGAAAAGTAGAGTTACATACTTAATGTAATAGTCGACACTTCAAGAGAATCTCTTCTCTTAAGTCACGTATGGTACAACAGCCATCAGGCATTAGGACCACACAGAAACTTTTGCCAAGCTGGGGTCACCCATGTTGATGTCACATGTCAGCGTGTATATAACTGTGGGCGGGTCTACCTCTCCTCAGTTCCCTACTGCAGATCAGAATCGACGGGGCATTCTTTTTGGGGAACCAAGAGAGTAAGCCAGCACCAAGCACACTAGGTGAGACAAGTGTTGGTGGGAGCACCTTGGAGGAACAAATACCAGTGTGAATGTAGTGTGTTACCCTAGGGGGATGGAGGGAGGGTCAGCATGGCTAAAGGGAAGAAAGTCTCTCAAAAATCTACTATTACAGTAAATACAACATTTGTACTATCTTACTTTGAGGATATCCCCTCCCTTAAGCCACACCTTTGAAATGAGTCCCAAGCCGTACCAAAAACAGATGGGAGACCGGCAGTCTGGATCAAGACAGAAGGCCTTGTAGGACCGCAAGGCCAAAACCAACACATTTGCGAGAGGCAATATCCAGACTATAACGCTTAGCGAAGGTGTGGACTGTACTCCAAGGGGCTGGAGCATAAACGTCAGCAGCTGAAACAATTTTTGGAAACTAACAGAAAAGGGGAGAGCGGTATTAAGGGGGGAGGATTGCCTATACACCATTACGGACAATAATGAATATCTGAAAGTTGATTTAAAAGATGTACCCTAATAACAGAGACAATAACAAATCAGGTGATTTAAAGGCATTACTAATAAATGCAAGAAGTCTACGGAATAAGAAAAGGAAGTCTGAGTTATTACTAAGTAGGGAGAAAATTCACTTATGTGTGGTAACAGAAACTTGGTGGCAGGCAGAAGACTGGGGAAAAGAAATACAGGGTTACAACCTCTTTAATAAAGACCGTATTGACAAAAGGGGAGGTTGTGTGGCCCTCTACATAACTGACACAATTGGAGCCAAGCAAATTGATATCCCTACGCAGTTTTATGGAAAGGTTTAATAAATATGCATACAGGTAAATGTTACCAAAACCAACCCAGTACGTACAGCAGAGAACTAGAGGTTCTAATATTCTTGCCAGAGTACTTTTTAATTCAGATGATGAAATATCTAGCTGTGAGGTCAGGGAGTCACTAGGGGATAGTGACCATACCATGGTCCAGTTTCCCATAAAAGGTCATTGGACGCCGCAAAAGAGTATAACGAAAGTCAAATGTTAATACAAAAGAAAATATGACAAAATGAGAAAATACTTCAAAAAGTGAAATTGGAAAGCAGATCTGCTAGGACTATAGCTTGAGCATAAGTGGAATATTATTAAAAAACACATTGAATTCTGCATCAAATCATACATTCCAGTAACAATAAAATACAACAAAATGGGAAGAATACCAACTGGTTCAACTATAAAATTAAACACGCTATCAGAACTAAAGCATACAAACAGCATAAGAAGAAATCAACTTCAGAAAATTGGGAAAGTTATAAGACACAGGCTAGGCTATGTAAAAAAAAAAAAAATTAAAACCTCAAAAAGGGATGATGAGATTAAACTAGCCACACTAACGAAAGACAATAAAAAAGAAACATTTTGTAATTATGTAAGTAGCCTTAGAGGTGGACAAAAAAACGGTGGGGCCCTTACAACTTGGTGAAACGAAGACTGAAAGTGAAACAGCTATGGCCAAAATTTTCAATGACTACTTGTGAGTGTTTATTAGCCCAAAATAACTAGTGACACCAGCACTTACAAAGCTGGCAATAAACAGCAACATAAATTAGTAATTTCAGAGGAAAATGTGAAGACTAGATTAGGAAAATAAAGACCAATAAGTCACCAGGCCTGGATAATATTCACCCAAGGATCTTGGAAAAATTGGCTAATGAACTGGCAGGGCCAATTGCATTGCTGTTCAACTCTTCCCTGGAGGAGGGAAACATATTAGATGAATGGAGAGAAGCACATATAACCCTGATTCACAAAACAGAGCCCAAGAATGAGGTTAGAAATTACAGACCAATCAGCCTCACATCTGTTTTGTCTAAACTGATGGAAGAATTTATTAAAGAAGAGGTAGAAAACCACATCATACATGAAGGGTTGGTTGATGTGACCCAACACAGATTCAGGCCTCATAGGTGATGCCTCACTAATTTACTCCTGTTTTTTGAGCCAATCAGCAAAGCCCTTGACGGTGGACTACCAGTGGATGTCGTGTACCTGGACTACGCCAAGGCTTTTGACCTTGTTCCCCACAAAGAATCATTAGATGGGATGATGGCTCTTAAATTCCACCAAACCACTGTAAAGTGGGTAGAGTCCTGGCTTGCTCAGAGAAGACAAAGAGCAAATAGTAAGGGACACACGGCAGACTAGGGACCAGTGATTAGTGGTGTCCTACAGGGATCTGTGCTGGGTCCCACATTGTTCAATATTTTTATTTCATCTATGCAAACATCCCCTAACTCTTGGATCTGCAAGTCAGCAGATGACACCAAGATAGGGGCAATCATTAATAGTGAGCCAGACATTGCCCAGTTCCAAAATGACCTACATAATTTAGAGTGTTGGGCCGAAGAGTGTAATTTAAGGTTTAATGAGGAAAAGTGTAAAGTTATGCACTTCTAAGCTGCCATACTTTTGACCATTCCTCCAACCTTGCCAAGTCTCTTCTCATCCTTTCCACCCTCCCTTGTGTATCAACCCTGTTGCATATCTTTGTGTTATTTGCAAAGAGGCATACTTTTCCTTCCATCCCCTCCACAATGTCACCTAGTAAGACATTAAAGAGGACCAGTCCCAGTACTGAACCCTGCGGTACCCCACTAGTAAACCCCCTTTCTTCAGGGTGGACTCTGTTTACTATTACCCTCTGTGTCCTGTTGTCCAGCCATTTTTTTAACCAGGTTACCACCCTGGGACCCACTCCCAGGCTGGCTAACTTGTTTATTAATCTTTTGTGTGGGACTGTGTCAAATGCCTTGCTAAAATCTAGGTAGGCCATATCCACAGCCCCTCCCTGGTCTACTACTTTGGTCACCCAGTCAAAGAAATCTGTTAGATTTGTCTGACATGATCTTCCTGCTGTGAATCCATCATAAGGTGGGGTAATAAAAAGTATATTGTGTGTGTGTGCGTGTGTCTATTCACTACAATCCAGTCCACACATTAATTCTATATCCCTTGTCAGACTAATGCATTATCACCTGTTTTGGCTCTTGCCAGAGCTTGTATAAGTGATTGTATTTCCTCATTCAGCAACAATATATGTTCTGGAGGACAGCTGGAAGGAAGTAGAGGATGTACTGAAGGAGTTTGTAAAAGCTCCAGAGCATGCCCCTTTGCAGCTATCTCCAGTGCCCATTAGTCTGTGGTGATCTGCCGTCACTGTGGAACATGAAGGGAGATAGCCACCCCTGGAGGTGAAAGTGGCTGAGGCATGAGACATGGAGTCAGACTGAACCAGTGGTGGCAGGGCCACCGGTTCCAATGGTCTTTGGTGCTTCTGAGTAAGCAGCTGGGGGGAGGCCTGGCAAGGCACCAATTCCCATGGGTCTGGAGGGCTGATAGAAGGTGGCAAGACTATCTCTGGCAGCAGTGTTATGAAAAGATCCTCTACCTCCACCTATTGCAGATGAAGGATACAGTGACTTAACTGACCTGAAAGTAATTTTTAACTGCCTGCTGGACATCAGAGGCAAATACAGCCACTCTTATCCATGAACAGTGTCTCATGCAGAAGTCCTAAGTAGCAGCCTTGGCAAAGGCATCCGAGACATCACAGGCTGAGTATAATAGATGCTTAACTATCTCTGCACCAGCATTTAACGGTTTTAGGTTTGTCATGAGCAGCCATCACCACCACAGAATCAGTTTCTGGTTGTGTGGCATAATATAGTTTATCAGTAGGTGCAGGATGCAGCTTATCAGCTTTGTGTGGCAGTGTAGGGAGTAGTATTTGGCCTGTGCCAGGCAGCAAAGATAGCATCCTCCCAAGCTGGATAAAAGGAAGGTATGAGGATGGAAGGACTGTATGGCACTTCTAAAAAAGTCCATTAAATTCTTTTTAGTTGAATCTGTGGGTACTCTTTAAATGATCTGAAAGTCTGCTGGAAATTTAATCGTTTGGCCCGATTTGTGGGGTGAAGAATTTGCTGAATTAGCGTCTGACTCTTTGGTTGCCTCTGTTTGTGACTCTGCCCTCTCTTCTCGGTCAAATACACAGACGGTCAGGGTATGTGATTAAGATCTGCTCCCGAAGTATAATGCTGATCACTGACCTCTCTTGGATTGGTACCTGAACCTGAACCTGGGGGTATCACTGGGGGGATTTGATGTGAGGATTGGGCCCTCTGTTAACGGAGGACGAATAGAGGGCACAAGTACCTCATGGGTCTCGGGGGGGGCTGAAGAGCTTGCCCCTCACTCAGATCCGATTTATTCAGATCCCGGCTGGTGTTCCTCTCAGGGGAACGGTCTGTGGTTTGATGCTGGAGAGGTTAAAGAACATTGAATGGAGCAGTGTCTCGATATGTAAGTTTATTGACTTCTGAGTTTGTGGAGAGAACTATCAGAAAGTGAGTCGGTGAGATTTCTACAGCCTAGTAAGAACTTTTTCATATTTTTGCTGGATGGACTGTGTTTTTTCTTTAAAGACAGTTCAAAGGATTTATTTTATTCCCTGCCTGGAGGCCAATGTGAACGTTTTTCTCTCACAGACAGTTTAATAAGATATTGGAAACACTGAAAGTGTCTTACTTTCTTTAAATAAATTATTTATATCCTGAATTGTACTACTGAAGTGAGAGTCTGGTGGGGATATGTATTTCTGGTGAGGTGAGAGCTCCCAGAATTTATAAACTGTTTTGGAGAGAATTGTACACATTTTTTCTTATAATTTTGTTGTAATAACTGTTTGTTTTTATTAATTTTATTTTTATTTTTGTTTTCTGGGGTTTTTAGTGTGTATATCTTTGTGTGAAGATGTGTTGGGGAGTTACCCGGACAGTCAGGCATTATTCCCCTTCCCGGCTTAGGGACCTCCGCCCTTTTAATTGCCCCTCATTATCCCCGGAGGTATATAGATGTTGTAGGGCTCTGGAGATTGTGAGGAGGAGGAAGGTGGGGGCCCAACCTGGAGGGGAAATGGAAAAGAGTAGACAGATTGGGACAGTGAGGACAAGAAGATTCCCTGGGGCGAAATGGGTTCAGGAAAGAGGTTTACCTTGCCTGATTCCCATACCCAAGGGCTCTGCTTTTAGCAGGCAGATAGCTCGGTCTTCACTGGCAACTCATCCAACTCGGACGGTGTTATGTAATGCCAGGTCCATTAAAAACAAGACTGCTATAATAACTGATCTTGTTGGATCATCAGATCTGACATGCATCACTGAGACCTGGCTGGATGAAAATGCTGGCCCTGTTTTGGCTTCAGCTATACCAGTCGGGCACTCGGTGATACACCATCCGAGATTGGATCGTAGAGGTAGGGGGGTGGCAATCTGTTTTAGAACGGAACTGAGTCTGATGGAGGTAGCAGTGGGAATTACCAAATCTTTTGAATGTATCCTGGGTGAGGGTGTGGGTACAGGATTCTTCTCATTTACCGTCCACCAGGTAATGGGAATGTTTTCCTGCGGGAAGTCGCAGACTTCATCATCGACATGACATTGGGATCCTCCAGATGGCTGATCCTGGGGGGATTTCAATGCCTGGGTTGACTATGAACTCTCGCAGTTTGGTTCTGACTTCCTCCAGCTAATGAATTCGCTGGGCTTCACACAGGTTATTTCCTCCTCTACCCATATAGATGGTCATTCATTGGATTTGGTATTCCTCCTGGGGATGGAGATATCCAATTTGGTGGTGGAGCCAGTTGGATGGTCTGACCATCACACCATCAGGTTCAGTTTCTTGACTCCTCCCCAGTAGGTTGGTCTCTCACGGAGATGGTCCGTTCCGCCCTTTGAAGGTGTTACCCCAGAAGACCTGATGGCAGTGCTGGATCTACTCGAGTTTGCCTAGTGAATGCATGGATCCTGGGGACCTGGTTCTTGCCTATAATAAAGCGGTAGTAGGGGCCCTAGATTCCATTGCTCCTGAATGTGTTCGACCCCTCACCCTTCGCCCAAAGTCTCCTTGGTTCGATGAGACTTTAAGGGAGTTGAGGAGAGTGGGAAGAAGGCTTGAGAGATGTTGGCGGAAATCAGGTCTGAAGTGTGACAGGCTTAATTTGATGGACCATTATCGTGTCTATCGATCAGCAATTACCTGTAAGAAGGCAGAATTCCTGTCCAGGGAAATTGCTGCTGCACAGAATCGACCAGCCCAGCTCTTTTGGACCATGGACAGACTGTGCAATCCACTCTGTCTTCAGCCTGAGAGAGCATTTTCACAGGAACGCTGTGAGGAGTTTGCTCGATTCTTTGCAGATAAGGTTGCCACAATCAGGTCCGATCTCCTTCTAACTCTGTCAAATGGGAGTTGTAGTGGTTGGCAGGAGATGTCGGACACCCAGTTTGTGTGGTCTGACTTTGACCGACCCACAGTCAGTAACATAGTGATGATTGTGCAATCACTGCGACCGACCAACTGCAGTTTGGATCCGGGCCCCTCCCGCCTCTTAGTAGGATGTGTGGACAAAATCGGCCCGATCCTTGCTGAGATAACCTGGTTGTCATTGGAGAAGGGGATCTTTCCTGACCCCTTGAAGGAAGCCGTGATTAGGCCCCTTCTAAAGAAACCCTCCTTGGACCCGGAATGTCTTACCAACTACAGGCCTGTCTCTAACCTGCCTTTTGTAGGGAAGGTTATTGAGAAGGTGGTTGCGTTGCAGTTGGATGATCATTTGACCAGCCACGATGTCTATGATTCTCTCCAGTCAGGATTTAGGAAAAGACATAGTACCGAGACAGCCCTTGTCAGAGTACTAAATGACCTCCTAATAGCGAGAGATAGAAAGACTCGTTCCATCTTGGTCCTTCTTGATCTCTCTGCGGCATTTGATACCGTTGATCATGGGGTTCTTTTGGGCCTCGGGTTATCTGTGGGTTATCTGGTTTAGTCCTCAGTTGGTTTCGATCATTCCTCGAGGTAGGACTCAGAGGGTGGTGTCTGGGATTTGTTCCTCGACATCACTCCCCTATCCTCTGGGGTGCCTCAGAGCTCTATTTTAGCACCCATGTTATTTGCGGTATATATGCTGCCATTGGGAGTGATCATTAGACGGTACGGCTTGAGTTTTCACTGCTATGCAGACGATACTCAGCTGTACATGTCCTTTGTGCCTGGCCAGGGTGACGCTGTCTTGGTCTTTAATAACTGTCTTACTGAAATTCAGGACTGGATGACTGTGAGCTGGTTGCGGTTAAACCCTGAAAAAACTGAGGTGTTGGTTGTGGACCCAGGCCATCGAGGGGTAGGTTCATTGACTGGGTCATCCTCAAGTCTTTGGCTTGGGGGGACCCAGCTGATGACCTCAGACCGGGGGTGGAACTTGGGCGTTATATTTGATGATTGTCTGACTCTTAAACATCAGGTGTCAGCTGTTGTCAAGACCTCTTTTTACCGTCTGAGGAATGTAGCCCGAGTGGAGCATCTGGTTCCCGTTGATGACCTTCCAACACTGGTCCACGCCTTCGTTACCTCCCGCTTGGACTACTGCAACGCCCTGTACCTAGGGCTACCGAGGGTGGATATTCGCCGTTTGCAGCTGGTGCAGAATGCGGCAGCCAGGCTTTTGACTGGTACGTCAAGGACCAGTTATAACGCCTGTCCTCCGTGGACTGTACTGGCTGCCAATTCAATGGCGAATCACCTTCAAGGTCGGTTTGCTGACCTATAAGGCCCTACACGATCAGGGACCTAGTTACCTGCAAGATCTTCTTTGCCCTTACTGTCCTTCCCGTCGGCTCCGATCCACCGATGTGGGATTACTAGAGATTCCCAGGGTTCGCTTAAAGACATCAGGGGCAAGATCATTTAGTTTTATGGCTCCAACCCTGTGGAATTCTCTACCTCATCAGGTAAGAGAATGCCTGACTGTCCAAAGCTTTAAATCAGCTTTGAAGACATATCTGTTTAACCTAGCATATCAATCAATCAATCAAGTCTTTATTTAACCAGGCGTTCATTGTTGAGCAGAAGCTCATTTGCAAGATGGACCTGGGTGGAGCATGAACAATTGTATATACAGGTCAACACAGGTATTTACAAGGCAATACAGATAATACTCTTTACAGAGAGGAAGAAAAAGAAGTTCATATGTACATAGAATTATACAGATTTTGTACAGATTACATGGTATTTACATACATAAAAGTGTCTATAGGAAGATAAAGCAGGTTATCTAAGGTTGAAGGAGGAAGTAACGGAAGAAAAAAATAAAAATAAAAATATACACCAGGTAGAGGTGAAGGTAGGGGGGAAGAGAGGGAGAAAGGCTAGGAGGGCACGGTGCACAGAAAGGAGTTGGTAAAGCTGGATGGAGAGAAGGTGGATGGAGAAAAGGAGTATGTGTGAGCCCCGGGATTGAATGCTATAAAGTACAGGGCATGGTAGGATGTCACAACCCAGGGTAGTGAGCTCCTATCCGAGGTTGGGAAAGGAAGAATAAGGGGATGGATGGGCCTAGTGTTGATAAGACAGGGGGATAAGAGAGAGAGAGAACAATTAGGCTGGTGAGGAGTAAGCTGGGGGGGTCAGTACTTAAAATTGGGTCTAGGCGTGGCTATATACCAGTACTGGGTCTGAGTGGGTGAAGCAGTTACATACTTCTCTGACTGTACGGAAATAAAGCATCTTGAAAGCATTTATACCGATCAGAGTGCTTAATTTGAGGGTTTTTTGTAGATCGTTCCATAAGGTAGGTAGCACGAAGCTTATGGCTGCCCTGCCGAAGCGGGATTTTGCTTTGGGTACTTTAAGTGTAATAGCTGAGTAACTTCTTAAAGCGTATTTCCCAATTATACTCAGGGGAAGACAGCAGGAGATATAGTAAGGCAGCTTATTAGAGATGGCTCTATAGGTCCAGAGAGCGGCGTTTCTGTGGTGCCTGAACTTTAGTGATGTCCATCCCACTGCCGCATATAGAGTGCAGTGATGTGTGTCGAAGGGGAGTCCCGTTATAAACCTCAGTGTTCGATGGTAGAGTGTGTCCAGTTTAGCCATGTAAGAGTTGGGGCATTGGCTGTAGAGGAAGTCAGCGTAATCAACCAATGATAGGAAAATGGATTGGACCAGTTGTTTCTTGGCATCTCTGGTGAGAAATTGGCTGACTCTAAAAAACAGTCCAAGCCTTTGCCGAAGTCGTTTTAGCAAGTCCCCGATATGTTCAATGAAGGAGAGTCTTTGGTCTATCCAAACTCCCAGATACTTGAATTTTGTAACAAATTCTAGTTTTTCACCTAGAACTGTGGTAATTTGGGGAACTGTCCCACTGGACACAGGGTTAGCTGTACGGATGAAAGGAGAGAGGACCATCGCTTTAGTTTTTTTGGCATTAAGGAGTAGCTTTTTTTGGAGGAGTTGGCTTTGCAAAAGGTTGAATTCTGACTGTAGGTCATTGCAGGCAGCTTCAGGTGTTGGGCGACTCACGTAGAGAACTGTATCATCTGCAAACAGATGGATGTTGGCTTCTTTTATACAGTAGTCGATGTTATTAATGTAGATTGCAAAAAGTAAGGGCCCTAATATAGAACCTTGAGGTACCCCTCTTTGCAGAGTTTTTAAGGGGGACAGGCCTCCTTCGCTTTAACTTGTTGAAGGCCCTGTAAGATAGTCAGTGAACCAGCATGAGAGGAGGGTCCACACCTATGGTTTGAAGGCGGAGAGGAGCAGACTATGGTCGACGGTGTCGAAAGCCTTGCTTAGATCAAGGAAAACAGCACAAATAAAGTTTTTGCTCTCAAGATTACGCTGCCAGTCGTTAGTAACTTTGGCGAGGGCTGAGATAGTGCTATGTTTAGCTCTGAATCCGGACTGCATAGGATTTAGCAGTTCCCTAGACTCAAGGTGAGTCCTCAGCTGTGCATTTACAATTTTCTCTAGGAGCTTGGACAGGACCGGAAGGAGGAAATTGGCCTGTAGTTATTGAGATCGCCACGGTCACCTGATTTGAACAGTGGTATGACATGTGCTGTCTTCCATATAGGTGGTAAGGTGCCCTGAGACAGGGATAAGTTAAAAGGTGGGTGGCGGGTATCGCTAGTACGTGGTAGGCAATTTTAGGAAGTAAGGGTCAGGGAGTCTGCCCCAGCACTTTTCTATATCCAACTGAAGCAAGAGGTCCTCTACCTCTTTCAGTGTGGCAGGTTGAAGTGAGAAAACGTGGAAGCTATCGGAGTTTCAGGCAGTTGGCTGGCAGTCTGGGAGGCAAGTATGTTTGCAGGGGTTATCAAATGCCATGCCTGCAGTAGCAAAGTGGTTATTGAATGCGTCAAGTATATCCATCTTTTCGGTTATAGTCAAGTTGCCAGAGGTAATCTTGGTCGGGAGTGAATTTCCTGGGGAGTGGCCTAGCAGATCATTGATTGTGTTCCAGAACTTGATTGGGCTCTTTGTGGCAGAGTCGAGTTCGGATTTGAAGAAGGTGGTCTTCAATTCTCTGATTGTTTTGGTACATAAATTTCGTAGTCTCCTGAACTGGTTCCAATCCTCTGCAGTGTTCAGTCTGCGTGCTTTTTTCCAGAGCTTATCTCTTTCTAGAAGCAAGGACTTGATCTGAGGGGTGAACCATTTACAGGTTTTGTCCTAGTTCGAACTTTAATAAGGAGCATACTTATTAAGGGCCCTTGATAGAATGTTGTGGAAGATATTGTAAGCTATCGTGTCGTTTGGCCAGGTAGCAATCTTGCCACTCAGGGGAGTACTTAAGCTTGTTTAGGTAGGCATGTTCATTGAAGTTGCGCCTGGATCTCTTCATAGAGAACTTGCTGATGGGTGCTGGGTTGTTGGTGGATCTTACTCCCGCAATAAAACAATGGTCGCTGGCATATCCGGATTTTTAAAATATATTTATGGATTGTTTTTAGGAATTTAAGTTTTATGTATTGATTTGTTGTAAAAGCGTCTTGGTTTTGGAAAGGTGCTATTTAGAAATAAAGTTTTCATTCATTCATTTATTCATTCTTCCACTGTGAATCCCAGCTCAGTCCGAATTTGCTGCATAAAAGACTGAAAAGAGGGATCCCCAGGAGACCTTGGAGTATATCCTACAGAGTATTCACTACAGGAAGACAAAGTAGAACTGGAATGGGGATTATATGCTTGTTCCCGACATTCCTCCTCCATCATGAGGTCAGGATTATATGCCACATCATTGTCAGTAGGCCTGTCGAGAGGGATGCATGACCGGGCCAATGACACTGGCAGCGGCTGTGAGGAAGGAATACGCAGCGAACTGGAGGCATCAGATGGTGTGGCTGGAATAGTCAGCAGTTCCGTCAACTGTAACATAGGCTGTGATGACAGGCCCAGCAAGAGTCATTGAATCATCTCCAAGAAAGATGCTAGTACTGCATGCGACTCGACAGCACCTGGGGCAGCGGCCATGCTCGGAATGGTCGATGACTGACAGAGACTAGGCCACGACGGCACCGTATCAGCTGTCGTAGGCCAGGTAACACCAAAGTCAGACCTCAACCTGTGTCTGATTGACAGTTTGGGGGGGGGGGGTAGGCAACATCACTAAAGCAGACAGAGATAAAGAAGGCATACCTGAAGGCCATAACGGTGACTGGGATCTTGTAGGGGAGGATGCCTTTTTTCTTATTCCTGTGTTTGTTTTTTTGTGTCGATGAAGACTTCTGTTTTTCAGTCTTTCTGCTTCCACAACCATGAGCTCATGGAAGGAGTGTGTGACATCAATTTATCACCATTGTTGAGTTTTTCCATGGTGGCAGCCAACTTTTTTTAAGCAGAAATGTTTCTAGGTCTTTCCAATGGTGTCACCAAGTGACTTGGTTAAAGCCTTGGCAAATCTGACAGGTTCGGACATCATGAGAAAGGCTGAGGCAGCAGACACACACTTTGTGGTTCTAAAAATATTCTCTCTGCACTCGCAGTATTAGAACAGCATTGCTAGCTCGGAAGTCATGCAAAGGCAATGAGAAGAAACTTTCCATATTTATTTATTTATTTGCTTTTGTTGACCGAGTGGGTACACTAGACATACGAATGCCTATTTTCAGGTACGACCCGGGAGAATACAAGTGAAATACAAAACAAGAACATCAGTGTGACGCAGCACACATAAACCATACAGTAAAGAGTTACCCAGGAGAGTAAAGAACATCTCAAACACTAATAAGACTACAAAATACATGGTCAAACAAAGTGGGTAGTCAAAAACATGGATAACAAGATCATTGAGAAGAATGAGAAAAGTGCAACACAGGTTAAGAGATTCATAAAGTCATTATCATGATCAGTGAGCAGTAAATGCCAATTAGCAAGTCCGAGATGCAACAGTATCTGGGGGAGGCGGAGGGGAGGGGGTAGAGGAGAAGAGGGTAGTTTGGGGTGTATAACAGGTAGGGTGGAAGTAGAAAAAGGGCAAGTAGAGCAGGGGATGGGTTTATGGTGGCTGGAAACAGGTACAGGGACTTACTGTAAGTAGGTGTTGACGGTGGAGCTTTTTAAAACCAGTATGTATAGGGGCAAGACGAATAGCTTGAGGATAGTATTCCAATATTTAGGGCAGCATGGGAGAAGCTTATGCACCCATTGTGGTCCTACATCTAGGGATGTACAGAGGTATCTGGTCAACTGAACGGAGACTATAGGAAGGGGTTTGAGGATGTAGTAGCAAAGCAAGAGATTGAGGGAGGCCAGCTCTTATAGTTCCATCAATTAAGGCGCCATAAGATAGGAGGCGATGGGCCACAGGACTAGGCCAATCTAGGTCCGCATAGAGCAGACAGTGATGTTTGAGTGCAGGAGAGGCAGAAGCATAACGGCAAATGTTATTATATGTAGTGTCCCATGTACGGAGGGAGGTCTTAGTTGCCCATAGATAGATGACAGAGCCATAAGCCAAAGATGGGAGCAGAAGGCCTTGTGCCACGGCAAGCCTAGCTGATGGGGTAAGGGCATAGTTAGTCCAGTAGGCACGCAATGTCGATGGCATTTCTGCAACAGGTTTGACAAGGCTACTCGATGGCGGGAAAGAACTGCGGAGAGGTAGGGCCGCCCACCATTATATATGCGCTGATGCTAGACGTCGACTGTGGGCGGCCCCAGCTAGGCAAAGGTTTCTTTGTAGCCCTACTGCCAGATGGCTGTTGTTCCAAAGGTGGGGCTTAAGGGAAGATATATCCTTGAAGTAAGACTGCGGGTTACACCGATGGCAGAACAGAGCAACTGAGCTAATGTGTGCTTTGCAGAGGCCAGCCTCTTCTTCCCCAGATCAAGGAGGATAAAGAGAAATCAGTCCTACAGAAATCCGATCCCTTCTGGAAATGGATCCTGAGAACTCCCTTGACATCTAAAGAATGAAGCCATTTCTCCTTACTGTTGGCTGGGGATTGGCACAGATAGCTGGGAAATGTCCTGCCTTCTGTGAAACTTCGAAGCCATTTTGAGAACAATGCAGGAAACCATTCTAAAGACCACCTTATCCTTACAGAAAAATTAAATAGGGCTCCTGATGAGGTAAGGCCTGAATTTTTCACAGTTCTACATGCCGAGTAAATGGCAGCCAAGAACAGCATCTTCATGGATAGGTATCATGTGGAAACTCTTTACAGAGGCTCAAACAGTGGATCCATGAGGGCTTCCAGCACCACATGAAGACACCAGGAAGGAACTATGGGCAAGTCCTAAGGGCGGATCTTTTTTTTTTTTTTTAACTCAAAGCTGAACGAGAAATATTTTATGGTTTGCAGCATACATCACATTGCTATAAACCATATTAAGCATATACTGGTTTCATCACTAGTGGACTAAGAAACAGTGAAGTGTCTAATGCCAACTGGCTTTACACAGTAACCAGTCATTTTCTCTTGTATAGGATTGAACATCTGATCACTATTTCCATTTCTAATTGCCACTGCCCTTCTAATAAAGGCTTTAAAACTGCCAAAAAGTGTCATGGTGTGTCATCTAGTCAAGCCTAACTATGGTGTTCTCCAAGTATGCTGAATGAGTGCTTCAGGTCTACAGAATTAATCCTGTATAATGCAGGACAACTTTAGCAAAAGCAACTAATAAATAACCCACAAAAGTGTGCTCATTACCATGAGTTTCTTATCTCCTAAAATAATCTGGTAACCAGGAAAAACAGGATACTCACCTGTAACAGTAGTTCTAAGGAGTGGTATACGGTGTACATCCACACTTCTAGCAATGTCCCTTTCCCCTTTAAGACCTGCCAGAATGTCTTCAAGCTGGCTCCTCCCACCCATCCGGGTGGTAACTCACAGCGCTGTCCCGTGATGTCAGATCTTGCCCACTGGAAGCAAGACCGGTGTGCCACTTGCTAGGGGAGGTCGGGTGGGTCAGTGTGGATGTACACCATATACCACTCCTAGAACTACTGTGACAGGTGAGTAACCTGTTTTCTAGGGACACAGATGTGGTATACTATCCACACTTCTGGCATACTCCTAGCGGTTCTCGAGGAGGGGTTCAAGGCACACACACCCTATTTAGAGAAGAGAGATTGGAGAACTGAGACCCTAAAACCAGCATCCCAGCATGAATCAAGGTTGATGTGGTAGTGGGAAATGTAGGTGTGTGCTGACCTCCAGGTTGCAGCCCTGCAGATTTCCTGGATAGGGACATCCCTGGAAGCAGCCATTGAGGCAGCAGTACGGTGGGTGGAATAAGCCCACAGACCTAAGGAAGGCTCCCTACGTGCCAACCTATAGCAGAGGTTGATGTTGGAAACAATCCACCTGCCAATCGTATGCTTAGCTTCCAGTCTGCCAGGTGCAACTTCAGCATAGGTAACAATTAGCTGGAGGTAGATGGGTAAGATGCGGCATAGCGGTAAAAGAGCATCAATGCATGAATTGCCACACGGACAGGAATAATAATAGGTGTATGGCTATAAGAGGTTGGCAAGGGATGCTAAAAAACTGAGGACATGCCAGATGTGGAGTGCCAAGGGAACACGGGAGCTGTCTGGTATGCAGAAGCGTTAATGCGGGGGGAGGGGAATACCGTAGCTATGGGAGTTATTGCTGAGACAAAGGGTACACAATAGGAGGAGACCATCTAATAAGGTTTGATGCCCAGAAAAATTCCCCATAGTTATTACTGTCCTGTACAAAGTAAAGATTAAAATAAAATAGTGGCAGCGAGTTTGAAGTGAGGGAAGTGTATAGGGAACAGAGTTTCTGCCGCAGTATCTATAGTCTTCGAGACAGTTGACGAAAGCTGAGGAATCTCTGGGTCCACCGGATGCTGAGGAAGAGGTGGCAGATCAGCAGACTGGTCTGTCCCTCCTTGGGAAGTAACAGGCAGGACCGTAGTCCTAGAGAGGGAGGTATTGGCCTCATCTGGCAACAACGGGTCAATTAGCTCAACAAAAATACCGACCTCAACGATCCGTACTTCTTAAAGGTTGTGGACCATTGTGTGCTGCTTGCTCGCCTTGGGGACCTATGTGGACTCACCGGTAATGTCATCAAATGGTTTGAGTCCTTCCTTACTAACAGGAGGCAGCGGGTTATGATGGGAAATTTCTCATCTACACCCAGTTTGCTTCTTTGTGGAGTTCCTCAGGGATCAGTATTGGCTCCAATGTTGTTCGCAGTGTATATGCTGCCTCTGGGTGGGATCATTAGGAAATATGGCTTGAGTTTTTATTGCTATGCAGTGTCAGTGGCTCAGTAGGTAGCACACTTGCCTCTGAGGCCGGGAGATCAGAAGACTGTGGGTTCAGTTCCTACATCTGGCACTTGGGTTAATATCCCAGTACTGACACTGTAGTGCAGCATGAGAGGGCTGCACTTCTGAGGTGCCGTCTTTCGGATGAGACGTTAAACCGAGGTCCCATCTGCCTGGATTGGTGGTAGTTCAGGTGGATGTTAAAGATCCCATGGCACTTATCGAAAAAGAGTAGGGGAATTTTTTATTACAACCAGAAAGCAAAACATATACAAAATAGTGTTTACAGCACACAAAATCATAATATAAAACAAGGATTAACAGAAATAAGTATTACATCATACATTCAAAAATCAGCAGCAGTTTAGCGACCCAAAAAACTAACCAGTGCCAACTCCCCAACTAAAATAGTAGGGACTTGTTTATTATCATAACAGTAGTCCAAAAATGAAATATAAACTGTGGTATGTCACATAAAGTAATAAACAAATCATATGGAAAACTAAACAAATGAGTATTGTCAACATACCATGTCAGAGCAATGTAAAGAAATAATATGAAAACATCCCCACTAAAAGGATTAGGGAGTATTTGCAACTAAAAAGCAACAATCAAACAATAATATATACAGTAGAAATCATAATGCACAACAAATGGAAACAAAACAAGTATACTAGCATAGAAATGAGATGTACAGGAAGCATAGAAACCAAGTATGCACAACAAAACAGCATCATAAAATGACTGGAAAATTAAAAACAAATAGTACCAGAAGATACAAATGCCTCTCTGGAGCGAGGAAGTGGGTCAAAAACAAAACTAACACGTATGCAAAAATAGCAGTCCCCACCAAAATTACCCCAAAAGGAGGTTCTAGCCTTGCAAGCAGGGATACCCAGCACTTTTCAAGAAAGCCTGGACATAGCACCATAACCTTTACCGTGTCAAGCCAGTTCATTTTCCTCCACCACAATGAAACAGTTCAGGATGCACTTTTTCCTTTCCTGAAGTCTCCAGCTAAGTACTACCTTCTAATGTATAAATAATCTGGGATGCAGAAGTAATTTCTGCGAAGTGTCAAGTACACCATGCTTGCCACAGCTGAAAGCCTATATGACCCATTAACAGGCATAGTGATTACATCATAAGTCACCCAGGAGCCTGGCAGAACCCCTTCCACCCAGATCTGTGAAGTAGGATCCCGAAAAGGATTTAAAGGCCACACATCCTGAAATTGGGACCAAAGGAAACTACAAAGGGACAATCCATAAAAAAATGTTCCATAGTTTCAACACCCTACAGCAGGTTTCCTCCCTGGGACAAAACCTCTCCAAGAGTTCTTTATGCCTCTATATTGCCTTTTACCCCTAATCTCTTGTGGAGACATAGCATACAAAAATCCCACATATAGCGGGTACCCTCTGTTTACTAATAATTGTAATTTGGAATGTTGCTCAGAAACTGGTAAATCATGGAACCAAGGATCCACAAAAAGTAATCCTGCAATATAGTACTATAGAATTGCTGGCGGTTTGAAGAAGAAAGGATTTTCTGGCAACATGCCAGGATTTCAACTTTGAAACATCGTATAAAGTGACTAGTCAATGCACATAGCCGTACCTACCGGGCCAAAAGGAAACCTGAACCCACGCCTAAGAAGGGGATCTATACTATCAGCCACCCACGGGACCAGATCTTAACAACCCCTTGAGCAAAGGAACTAAATTATAAAAGATAAATATACTATGCAAGAATACAAGCGGATTCACCATACCCAAACCTCCTTCGCCAATAGATAAATAAGTGATACCCCTCTTCACCGGATTTAATCTATTACCCCATAAACAAAGAAAAAATACATCATAAAGGAGGTTTCTAAAGAAGGGGGAGGGGGAAAAACTGCAGCTATAAACAAAAAATATGGCAACAAAAAAGTTTCAATCAAATAAATTTGCTTCGCTTTAGACATTCGGCCCTTATTCCAGAGTAACACCCTATTACGTGCCTCCAATAATTGGCTCTCCCAATTGTACCGATGATCATCCACACCTCCAAAATAAACACCAAGAATCTTCCTATAGCCAGTTTTAATAGGCATGTCCCAAATCAATGCCACATCAGTGGCCCCATACCCCAAAGGCAATATCCCACTTTTAAACCTATTAATAGAGGAACCAGACATAGCTGAAAAGGTGTGCAATAATGTCCGTGCAGCAACAGCAGAATTTTATCTGACAGAACTAAAAACCAATCATCTGCATATGCTATTGTCACTATCTGTGGGTCCATATAACCAACTGATAATCCAACAATATCATCTGTATTATTTAGAGCATGCAAAGGGGTCCAAGGATAAGACATAGAGTAGGGGACTTAGTGGACACCCTGCATTACTCCTATGTACCTCAATATCTCTTCCCAACCATCCATTTATGCTAGGTATCAGAGTGATGTCTGTATAGCAGGCACGTAGCCAGTTTATAAATTGTGAGGGAAACCCATACCGTCTCAAACTCTCCCACAGATAATTATATTCTACTTGATCAAAAGCTTTAGCCTGGTCAAGACAAACCAGATGCCCAAACATGTCTCCAGATGCTCCTTTAGCTATAAACTCCCTGAGTAGGATCAGTGCATCCTGAACCCTTCGATGTGGCACCCCACTAAATTGTGATGGATGTAGTAAGGAACCCGATACACCCCGTAATCTAATACAAAAGATTTTCATCAAGATCTTATAGTCAGTGTTCAAAAGAGACAAAGGCCTCCAATTATCTAAATCCCCACGCTCCCCTTTATTTTTATACAGTAAAAGCAACACACCCTGTAACATGCTTTTAGGTAGAGACTCTGCCTGTAACCCAGCATTCAATATCCGACATAGTTCAGTACCCAAAACTTCCCACAAACTTTTATAGATTTCATGGGACAATCCATCAGCACCTGGAGTAATTCCCGACTTCAGAGACCAAATTGCAGTCTTTAGTTCATCTACTGTAATGGGTTGGACCAAAGTAGACTGCTCATCTACAGACAAAACAGGGACTGGTCTTCTAAGAAACCAATCATTAATGGGGGTCTCAGGGAGCAGTCTACTCTTAAAGGATGCAGTAACATAATCATGTATCATATCTAAAATACCAGTGTTTGTTGTAACACGCCCCCCAGTTGAGGTGTTTAAATACATCATAGCTCGGGAGTGTTTAAGAAGTTTCAGATTTTCAAAAGGTAAAGTATCCTTCTTTGTACCACTAATCCCATATTTATGCTTTCTCTCCACATCCTGTAAAACCTGAGATTGTAAATTAGCCAACTCTTCCTTTACCTTTTTAATTTGATCCAAACCTGCAGATCCCAAAGACTGGCGGAAAGTAGACAAAAAATGAAGTCGTTCTCTAAGATATTGAAGTCCATCATGCCGGAATCTCCCATTTAAACGACCTATGGTTTGAAAATAGAGTCTGACTTCACATTTCGTGTCCTCCCACCAATTATTTAAATCTTCATATAGAAAGAAAACAGACTGACGTGCTAAAAAAAGGGAATGTAGACCATCAGCCACACCAGGGATATCTAATAAGATAACATTTAATTTCCAAAACCTGGCCGCCTCGAACTTCAGGCACGCCACATAACACTAATCTAAGCATTTATGATCTGATGCGCCACCTCCTGCAAGGACTGTGATTGCACTACAACCCCTGGTGAAAGAAAAAATAGTCAATTCTGGAAGCTCTAGTTCCACAAAATAAGTATTTCCAAACCCATTAGAGGTAGGCCCAAAAGCATCATTCAAACCAGTATCTGCAAGAAGTTTTGACAAGCTTGCCATATCACTACACACTTTTTTCCTCATTCCAGAAGAAACACTGGAAGGCAAGGAGCAGTTAAAGTCCCCCCAAAGGATAGTAACATAAGAGGTGCATAGAAAAGGATATAATGAATTAAAAAGGGTTACTCGATCAAATTTAGATTGAGGTGCATAAACATTAAGTAACCGTAAGGGTAAGGAACCCCATTTAACATCCAAAACCAAGGCCCTACCATAAAATCTCTATCTGATGAATTACTTTATATGTGAATGAAAAAACAAATCCCCACCCCACTACGCAAATCACTTCCCAAAGACCAAAACAATCTCCCACACCCAACCAGTAGTGGCAGCCTCTATCTCCGTAGAGGAGAATGCAAACGAACATCCTGCAGGAAAACATAGTCCAGATTTTCATATAAAAATGAGAATAAGTGTCTGACGTTTAACAGGAGATTTAATGCTATTTGCATTTAAAGTTGCCACTCTAAAGTAAAAGGAACCATGAGTTAATGAAAGGGTAAAGTCACTTTACTTTGCTAGATGCTGTTGTTACCCTTCCACTTTTCCCATCTAATGGCTTAGGGCCAATCTGTCCTTCAGCAGGTTCCAAGGGCTCAGGCCTTAGGGGGGATGCAGAAGGCAGAGACATGTCGGAAACCGCCTCTGGAGCCTCTACCAATACTGCAAAGGTATTAGGGTCAGCAATAGAACCATGCATGGAAGGTAAAGCTGTTTTCCTACCCACCTTCCCCTTTCCTTTAACAGATTTCCCTTTCTTACCACTAACCATAGTAAAACCATCTACCAAGGGGTCCAAACTAGACAATACCGAATCCTGGCAAATAACCCCCTTGTCCTATCTCTGGTACCTCATGAGTCACCACTTCAGGTATATCTATAGAGTCTGTGCTTGAGGTAGAGTTAGCAATCAAACCTGACACGGGCAAAGGGAGACTAGCCCCAGAGGTACTGGGATCCAACCTTCCTCCAGTAGGAATGCCAAGTCGAACTGCCTCCCTAATATAATGGTCCTGTACCCCAAAAATCAGCTCCGTGTGTTTTTAGCTGCCAAAGGGCAAAGTTCAAATGTGTGACCCACCACATCACAAAGATTGCATTTAGAGGTTTGGAAACAGTGAGCACTAGGATGACCAGACTCCCACAATAAGAACATTTTAGCACATCACAAGAGGTGCTTATGTGAGTCCGAGACCCACACTTGAAGCAAACCCTTGGCTGACCTGGATAAAAAAGGAACCTCTTATCCCTCCCCAAAAAAAAAACAGTTGGGGAGATGCACCAAATCAGAATCAGTAGAGTGGAGTTTAATCCTAAATTTCCAACCCCCATTCCAAAATCCCTCTGCATCCAGGATAGGAACAGGATTCCCCTGTATTTCACATCTTTTAGATAACCAGTTAACAATATCTACGACATTAACCCCTTCATTTCTGAACATGATCGTAATGACCCTAAAGGCCTGTTTAGAAAGAGGCAGTACAATAAAGTCCGACCACAGGGGATTAGTTTTTAGATTTAAATAGCGACTCCAGAATAGTTCCAAAAGAGCTGGGGTGCGAAAACTGACATCAAATATGAACTCTCCAGGAACATGGTTCAAGGCGTAGACTTCAAAAGGGGAAAAACCCATACTTTTCTTCAATAAAGTTTTTCCAACATAAAATCTATCAGGGGGATTATCCCTGGGCCCAACATATCGTAAACGAATGGCATTTCATTACTTGGCTAATTCTAGAGGTTGCCTAAAATGACTGGCATAGGAAGGTTTTTCCACAGGTTCCAAAGCTGGCCCCTGTATGACAGAGGAAGTAGCCACATCTGCAGCCATTTCCACTGACAGGCTGTCCAAGGGTAGTCCAGAATCAGTAGTAGATTTAGGAAAAGGGGAGGCTGGAAGTGCAGAGACTAAAACAACAGGAGAAGGGACTGTTAAAGCCACAGTACTTATCTCTGCAGACTCGGTAGTGCTGAAGATCCATCAGCCGGCTTCCATGAATCACCTGAAATTGGAATCCAGCCAGCCCCATGCAGCGTGCTCGGAGACCAGGATTCATCTACCAGATCTCCCAATCTTTAGAAGTTGAAACTTCACCGACTTTCGGCCTTTCAGTAGCCGGATGCAACTTGCTGGGCCCCGCTGCTGCTGCAGTGCTCGGGGAACCCTCCGATCTCTTCCGCTTCCTGTCATCCTCCACAGCGAGGTTCCTACGTTCCTGTACCAATAATGAACTCACATGAAGAAGTTCCTCTTCCAAACAGCGTTGTTTTTCTGACAAACTAAGCCCCAACGTAGCAACAGAAACTGAAGGACCACTTGAGTTGGCGTTTTGCTGGCCACCTCGCAGGTGCATCCCAGCCACCATTTCAGCATTTCCAGACTCAGTGAAATCAACACATAAGGAATTACTCTGGGCTATCGCAGCCCCATGTGCAGCTCCTCCACTGTCCTCCTCCTCTGCCATCTTGGTCCCACCAGAAAATGGGTCCCCCTGCTCACAGGAAGCAGGAAGTAGGGGAATTTTTCCGGTGCCCTGGCCAAATTTCCCTCATTCACTAAAAATACCACCAACAGCTTAATCTGGTTCAAGGTCAGTCGGCATTCATCTGTATCCCCCTCCCCCGGGTCGTGCCTGAAAATAGGCAGGATTTGTCTAGTGCATTTATCCGGTCAACAAAAGATAAAATAAATAAATAAATACATAAATATTTTTCCTTCGCCCCAGGAACATCCAATGCAGTGGATGTGCTTAATATCTGTCTGACCGAGATTAATGTCTGGATGGCCTCCAGCTAGTTGCGGCTGAACCCCGATAAGACGGAGGTATTAGTAGTGGAGTCGAGCAGAGCTCGTGATAGGATGGCCTCTGACACAGAAACTGGGCTTGTCCTAGTGTCTGTGCCATTGAAGGCCTCCTCTGGGCGCAAATCTTGCAGTGATTCTGGACAGAGATTTAACCATGGAGGCTCAAATATCCTCTGTGGTTCATTACCTGTTTTACCATCTTAGAAACATTGCCAGGATTAAGTCCCTTGTTCCGCCTCTGGACCTCCCTACTCTGATACATGCCTTAGTCACATCTAGGCTTGATTACTGTAATCGCTCTATCTCGGGGTCGGAGGATCTCTCCATGATTGCAGCTGGTGCAACGAGCTGCCCGGTTGTTGACCGGCAGCAAAAGTTTTGTCATATTACACCGTTCTGCATGAATTGCACTGGCTGCCAGTCAGGTGGAGAGTCTCTTTAAGGTGGGTCTCCTTACCTATAAGGCCCTACACGGGCAGGGCCCTGGTTACCTGTTAGACCTTCTGTCACCTGCCTTCTCCTCGCGCCCTCTTCGTTCCTCCAGTGAATGCCTCCTGACCATTCCCAGAACTAGGCTGAAATCCGCTGGCGATAGAGCGTTTAGCGCCGCGGCCCCTTTTCTGTGGAACTCCTTACCAACTATGGTCAGAGAGGCTTCATCAGTGGATGTTTTTTAAGGCCCAGCTAAAGGCCTTTCTCTTTTCGAAGGCATTTAATGTTTAGATAACTATTTATAGTTAAGGCTTAGTTTTTGTAATGATTTGTATTTATTATGCGTAATTTATATATTTATTACGTTTAAATGCTTGTTTTAATGTTTTGTACGGCGCCCAGAGCCTCTGGGATTAGGCGTCTTTTAAATAAACTTTGCCTTGCCTTACCGTGTCCTCGCAGTCCCAAATACTCATCTCTTCAACTTATCCTTGTCCCAGGGTGACCTATCGCCCATTTGGAAAAATGCACTTGTGGTCCCTTTGTTTAAGTCAGGAGATCCTAGTGACCTCAATAACTACAGGCCAATCTCCCTACCTCCAATCCTGTCAAAGATGCTGGAGAAAATAGTGAACTCCCAGCTTTGAAAGTACCTGGAATCAGAAAAATTGCTCAACCCATTACAATCCGGTTTTAGAGCACAGCAGAGTACAATCTCTGCTCTAGCCAAGGTGA
The DNA here is from genome assembly GCA_016271365.2 of Neoceratodus forsteri. Classification (NCBI taxonomy): domain Eukaryota; kingdom Metazoa; phylum Chordata; order Ceratodontiformes; family Ceratodontidae; genus Neoceratodus; species Neoceratodus forsteri. The sequence goes on from CM028131.1 coordinate 64,600,950, forward strand.
CAAACAACTGGCAGCTTGAATTAGACAAAAAAAAACTTTGCACAGTTTTCTTGTACCTAAGCAAGGCATTCAATACCGTTGATCACAGACTGCTTCTATCAGCCCTCCAGAACATTGGTTTGGATTCCCTATCCCTTAAATGGTTCTCCAACTACCTCTCAGGACGACTTCAACAAGTAAAGGCAGAAGAGAAGTTTCTCCACCAAAACCCCGACTGAGGGGTGTATTGCAAGGTTCCATTCTTGGTCCCTTGCTCTTCACCATTTATATTAACAACGTAGATGCCCCATCAAAGAAGCACAAATACACCTATTCACGGATGATACGGTACTCTATGCTAGTAGCCCCACACCTGAAGCGGCCTGTAAAGCCCTTCAAAATGAATTTAATCTGCTGCAACATCACCTTATAAACCAGAAACTGCTCTTAAATGCAAAAAAAAAAAAAACAAAGCAATGTTCCTTTTGCCCCTTCAAAATGCAATAAATCCTGCAACTGCTGGGACACTCCCGCAGATCACTACCACTCTAGATGAGCAGCTGGACTACGTACCAAAGTTCAAGTACCTGGGGGTCTGGTTAGACCATAGACTTACTTTCACAGATCACTTAGAAGAACTGGCAAAGAAACTTAGACAAAGACTTGGTCTGTTCTTTAGGATTAATAATCTCCTCACAAGAGACGCTAACCTGAAACTGGTTCAAACTACCTTTCTTTCCCTATTGGATTATGCAGACTTTCTATATAGTCAGGGACCTGCAGGTACCCTAGCCATACTCGATACGCTTTATCACAGAGCCATAAGATTTATCATGGGTCGTCCATACTCAACCCACCACTGTACATTGTACACGGCAGTGGGATGGTCATCCCTTGCTTACAGACGGCCAAAAAATGCTGCGGTTTGGACATACAAAGCTATCTCAAATAAACTGCCCCAGTATATCTGTCTGTTTACCTTTGTGCACCCTGGGGAAGTATGCCCTGAGAAGCACCTCATATGTCTACCTTTATGTTTACAAAGCAAAATCTCACATTGGCAGAGCAGCCATCAGCTTTGTGCTCCCTCAACTGTGGAAAAAGCTGCAAAAAACTTTGAAATTAACTCACCCCATCAGCCTAGCAGCTTTTAAATCTCTATATCTACATCATAATAAGGAGGCCCGTGCCTGTCTACCCTAAATAGTGACTCCTATAAGTCCAAGCACACTCTAATTACTGCTGTTAAAAGACTGATCACATCTATAATCGACTCTTCCCTCTCCCCTTTTTCTACCCCCATATCTGTCCCTTCCACATTCCTTTGCCCCTGGTTCCAGCTCCAAATTCTCCATACCATATCACTATGTATCTTTTTATGTTAGATTTTATTTGTCTTCGGTGCACCTGATATGTATATTTCTTTACTTTTATGAAAAATTGTGTCCTACCCAAAACTAGCTGTATCTTCTGTTCCAAGCATATACTACTGTCAATGCTACCTGTTGATACTTTGTATATACTGTATTATTGTATCTCACTTTATTTGTATTATTACTATTTTCTTGTGTGTTGCATTCCATGTATATTGTCCCTTGTTAACAAACCCAGGTTCACCTCGAAAATGAGCTTGCTCAACGGTGATCGCCTGGTTAAATAAAGACTTTGATTGATTGACTGAAATATCAACAGGAAGGTCAGCGTGTGTCTCGACCAACTGGCCTGATGGGGAGACCGTGGAGCCAGCAGCCTGGGCCAAAGGATCCACCATATCAAAACCTTCATAGAAGTGTGAGAGTCTGAGGCTCGAGTGGACTCGCGAGCCCATGATCGATGGAGAGCCTTCATCTTAGCTTCTTTCTTCGGTTTGGATTTAGTGCCCAATGCAGGTCCCTGCCCAAGGGTGGGAAGAGCCTGGCACAAACCTCTGAATGCCCCTGAAAAAGAGGCGCTCAATGGAAGCGGCCAAAAGACCGAAGCCAAATAAGCTTGCACTATGGCCTAATACACAGCTCCTTCGAATGCCGCAAGCTCTTCAGTGGACTCTGCAGCCACAGAGAGTGCTCGACGGGCATCCTTAGATTTAAAGGGAGGATCCCATTCATCCGGGCACCCAGAAGAAATCACGCATGCCGGTCTTCCAGCATAGGTGGAGGCAAGGTGTGACACAGGAGATGCACATGGTGTGCGGGTCCGTCTGGAACATCTTCTGCCTGCAGGCACACTTCTTGAATCCTGGCACTGGCTTCATGTTGTCCATCACGGATGAGGTGAAGGAGTCGCTTGAAGACAAGAAATTTACAGTCTGACGTTTTGTTAAGCAAAGGGCTTACTCAGCGCAACAGCGGTAAGGAGGAAACTTTCTTCTTCCAGCAGAAAGGAAGATCGGACGTTACAGGGCGGTGCTGGGGGAGTTACCACCTGGCTGGGTGGAAGGAACCAGCTTAAAGATGTTCTGGCAGATCTTAAAGGGGAAAGGAACACTGACAGAAGTGTGGAAAGTACACCATACCCACATCCCCTAGAATAAATGTCTCTCGTGGCATCACAAGTTCACTTATTGTATGTATTATGTGGCTGCACTGCAATCTCAGACTGTCATACATGTTCTAATGACATTGCTGTTTTGTATTATGTACCTGCACCTTATCATTGTGCCATCTTCATGGCCTGGGTCATGCCTGAAAAACAGTCCACTGGATCGGTGCACTTACCCGGTAAACAAATGTAAAATAAAACAAATTATCTAAAAGTTGTTCTACTACCAATATCTATTCAGTTTCTTCTCTATAGTGGAAGAAAGCAAGCCACCTAGCTTTGAATGTATCCTGCTGTAAGCGTAGTAGGGCAGGAATTATTCCATACTTTTAATTTTATTAATGTTATTAAGCCACCAGCCCAACTGTTGACAGGTGTTTGTGAATCAGTGCTGCATGACAGCCTTCCCCTGCTGCTGCCACCAAAATTAACAAGTACCACCTTTTATGTTAGGCCCTAGCCCGTAAGCCCAAGACCAAATTTTCGAAAGTGGAGGTGATGAGCAATTCCAGCATTTTTTTTTTTAATAGGTTCTGCTACTTCCGAACAAAATGGTCTTATTTCTGGACACTCCCAAAAAATGAGAAATTGTGTTCCTCTACCCCACAGCTTCTCCAGCGCTGATCAGACACCCCCTGTTCCATAATGCTGGCCCACTACCAGGGCTGAAACAACCTAGCACAGGGCTTCCATCCGACGTCTCTCCAGGATAAGGATGCTATAGTTTTAACATTCTGGGGGAAGTTGGGTATCAGCCTCCCCCTTCCATCTGGCCTAAAACTGCGCTATAGTGTGTTTTCTCTCTTCCTCTAATAGAAGTGTATATTCTTGGGAGATAAATCCCTTCTGGTCAGGCACTAATGCTTTGTTCCACACAGACTGAGCCCCTTGTGGGAGAACCTACAGTAAGTCTGCCACCCCCTGCCCCTTTCGGAGGTAGCCTCTGCTGCACTCTGCATTGCACATATCTGTGAAAATCATTTCGGGACAACTAAAATTCAAGCTGTAATTGTTGGAAGCTCTTAATAACATTCCCCGTCGTGATAAACTGATTCAGGGTAACCAGGCCTCTCCTGGCCCACGTGCAAAATCCCCCATTCCATCTAATGGGGAGATACTGCAGCAACCACTGTAGAGGTAATCTACGCCAGACTGGCTGGGGTGGGGCATTCCATTTATTTCTAATTTGGAGCCTAGTCTGCATGCTGTGTCTGGTTCAGATATTGGCAATGTTTTTAATGTCACTTTGTACAATAATTCATGTTAAAAACCTTGAAGGTATAGAAATGTGCGTTCTTTAGTCTAGGCTCATGCAGCCATTTCCCTGTGTGTCACACCAATTGATTAATTCATAATACTGTGGGAAGCTAGGTTAATGGAGGATAAGAAAGACTTGGGGGTACTCATATCAAACAAATTAACTTTCGAAGCAGCATTACAAAGCATCAATCAAGAAGGGACGCAAAATTTTAAGTTGTATTTACTGAAGTATAAGTAGCAGGGCTAGGGAAACACAGAAACATAGAAATTGTAGGCAGATAAGGACCGCTAGGCCCATCCAGTCTGCTATAGGCCCTATACATCGTATGTGGCCACTGACCCTATGTGATCAATGGCTTTTCATCACTCCCTCCCCCCCTCTCAAGCTTCCCTTGTGCCTGTCCCAGTCATGCTTAAATCACTCCACTGTGCTTGCCCCACTACTTCCTGTGGCAGACTATTCCAAGCGTCAACTACCCTTTCTGTGTACAAAAACTTCCTCACATTACCTCTTAATCTACTCCCTTCCAATTTCCATATTGTGCCCCCTTGTTCTAGTACTTTTTCTACATTGGAAAAGGTCCCCCACCTGCACCTTGTTTATGCCCTTGAGATACCTGAAAGTTTCAATCATGCCCCCACCCCCACCCCGCTGTCTCCTCTCCTCCAGTGAGTACATTTTGAGGTCACTTAGTCCTCATATGTTTTGTGGTGTAAGCCCGGCACCATCTTTGTTGTTCTTCTCTGGATAGTCTCCACCTTATCTATGTCCTTGAGCAGGTGTGGCCTCCAGAACTGCACACAGTACTTCAAGTGAGGCCTTACCAATGTTTTATACAATGGCATCACCACCTCCCGCCTCCTGCTAGTGATATCCCTGCCTATGCACCCCAGCATGTCACTGGCCCTCCCTGCCGCCTTTGCGCACTGCTTTGATACTGTAAGGTCATCAGAGATGATAACCCCTAGGACCCCATTATACAGTGCCCTGGTGAGGCTGCATCTTGATACTGTGGACAAGTGTGGGCCCAAAACAAAACGGGTAATATTAGGATACTCAAGAGAGTGTAGAGGGGGCCACTAAGCTGGTCAAAAATTCCAGGGACTGAGAATATCCAGACAAGCTCAGGCAGCTGGGCACATATTCTCTGGAGTATAGGAGGTTGAGAGGAGACTTGTGTCTTGTTTACAGAAAATTCAAAGATTGTGATATGTGGGAATGTACTGGCTTGGAATTAAAGATGCAGTGTAGAAATATCAGAGGTCATGACCTCCACCTAAAAGGGGAAAATATAGGACAAGCCAAAGAGGAGCATGGTTAAATCAAAGGGTGGTGAAAATCTGGAACCGTCTACCGCATGGGGTTAACAGTGAAAGCATGGGGCAGTTCAAAATTCCATTAGATGAGTATTTAATTAGGAACGGTAAAACTGGCTAGACCCATTAAAAAACGGTGTGTCAAAATGGCTTTTGCTTCCGACTCGTAATATTCCTATGAACCCCATGAACCATCTTTCTTTTCTGTAAGTATGGACCAGCGTGTCCTGGGTTTTCTACCATCGCAAATACATTCGGAAAGCTTCCTTAAGCTCCTTCCAATTTTTCTGGAGTATGGGGATTGGTAGTGTTGAATACGGAAAAAGAAACATCGGTAGTATATTCATTTTGGCTGTTTCTGGTCTATCCGAGAAAGTCAGGAGTAGTGTACTTCGGCTATTCAAATTGGTAAACATTGTTTTGTTTGACAGCATCATAATTCAGGTGATACAATTTAGTGAGGCAGGTAGGGCTCTAAATACCAAGATAATGTACCTATTTAAAGGGGAAGTCGGCCTTCAATTATTTCTTATTATTATTTAAAGTTGTTTTACTACAAAAAAAAAAAGCCCATAGATACATACAAACAATCTGTTAAACCAAAACTGCACTAATGTCTTTGCTAATAGGGTCCTGTTATATTATTTTTGAATAAGTTTCCTGGGATTTATGTTGTTTTACATGTAAGCTATTAGCTAGTAAGATGTCCTTACATTTTAGGCTCTATCCCTGTAATGTAATTTTCTGTAATTTATTGTGCTGTAACTTATAATGTTAAACACAGGAACACCTTGAAAACAGGGCTTGCCTGGCCCTGTGGTGTAGTATTCGCTTGACAAATGGTTGCCTGTATAAATAAAGTTGTTCTACTATTACTACTATTCAGGGATCTCACCACTAACAATCACTATCAGATTTTTCTGCACTAACTTCAAAGCCAGAAGCCTGGCCAGAATTATGAAGGATGCTTAACAGGACGCTACAGATCACTGTGGGTTTTTTTTCCCCCTAATTGTTTAACCAGGAGTGGCACACTAAGCTGAAAGCTTGTTTACAGGTGCGACCTGGGAGCACAGGGAAGTCAAGTGACTTGCTCAGGGTTACACAGTTTGCAAGTGGGGGCTGTGGGATTCAAACCCAGGTCTCCACATCTGCAGCTCAGAGCCTTAAATCGCTGCACTATACAGTCTCCCAAGGCTTCCCTATGTAAATCAGGGCATCATCTGCATATAATGAGATCCTGTTGTCAAAGCCATTTACCTTGATGCCCTGAAAGTCTGCCGCTGTCTCACCACCACAGCTAGAGACTCCGTATTGAGTGTGAAAAGAAGGGGAGACCAGGGGCAACCCTGTCTAGTTCCCATTCAATAGTAAAACAGCAGTGCAGCGAAAAAAGTTATTCCAGAAAGCTAATTTTCGGCTATGGTTATGAAAAATATTGGCAGAACAATTGATTTGTGTTTTCTGGATGCTTCCTATACTGTGTACTGTACATTTGCATTTTTGTCTGGATTCTTACCCTCCTTGGGTTCTTAATATTATTTCTAAGCAAAAACGAAGTGGCCATCTATTTTTCTTGAGAAATAATTATTTTAAAACGTTCATAAAATTTTTAAATGATAAAGGAAACTGAAAATGTCACCACCAAAATAAAGTGGAAGACATCTGGCATCAGTTAGGAAGAAAAACAGGTGGGTCAAATGTTAGCCCATTTTCACTGCACTACTGGTTTAAAGCAGTCTGAAACTGTGCCACTGACGAACTCTTCCTTTAAGATTGGCATTGAGCATTGTCACCCAGGAGATGAAGCCCCTCTCCAAAACCCACTGCCTGAATCACTCTTTGGAAATACGCCCAATGCAAGCAAGCGATCAAACACTTTTTCAGTGTCTAAAAATAAAGCGAGCTGTGACTGTTTAATAGTTCTGCGGTGGGAAAGAATATTAAGCAGGCATCTGATGTTATTAAGCAAATGTCCGTGTGGGATAAAACCTGTCTGGTTTGTATGTATGAAATGTCCCATACCGTTTTCGAATCGACTGGCGAGAATTTTGGTACAAAGCTTCAGCTCCTCGACTGAGATGCTGACCGGTAGGCTGCACATGTAACCCTGCCCTTACCCAGGTAGGATCCTTCCTGCCTTTAATACCGGGAATCGTCCTGTATGCTGCCATTTTCCCTCAGCTGAAAAGCCAGTAGTTTGGTTGTTCTACCTTCCTACCTCATAATACTTACGGCTTGCATATGTAAGACATCCCACTGCTTGGCTTTCTTCTAATTCCTTAAGGCTTAAGCCATTGCTTAGCCCTGGTCAAGACAGCTAGCACCCACAAGCTTGCCATACCTTGTTTATGTTACCTTTCTAGCTCAGCAATAGTTCCTATCAATTTCTTTTAGCACCACTCTACTCTACTTCTTTTTGCCTGCTGCATGGCTTACTATCAGATCTTTAATCACAGCTTTCACTGTATCCCATACTATGCCTTCAGTTAGGTCAGGATCTTGATTTATTTCAAAAGTGTCTTTTAGGCTTTGAGAGAGTCTGGACTTGAAGACCGGGTCATTAAGCAATAATGTGTTCAATCGCCATGAAGACGTTTTCTCCTATAGTTACCAGCCTCATCCCTACTACTAGTTTTTGAAGCGGGACTACATCTGCCCTCCTCCAGTCCACCAGAACCACTCCTGTTTCCAGTGAGTTTATTCAGACTAGCTTTTAATATCTGATGTCTTTGAGAATTTTAAATCAGTCTGGATGTATTTATGTGAAGTGATATATTTATGAGTATTCTAATAGGAAATTTGATTTCTTTATGTGATTTGCTTAATATGTTTTTATGTAAAGCGCTTTGATATCTTGAATTGCACTACATAAATAAAAATTAATATTATTTATTATTAAAATAACTACTGGGTCATAATATCACAGATGATACTGTGCACAGAAAGACTACGCTGCTACTACTGCGTGTGGGTTTACAGCGACAGGGGAATTACAGCGATAGAAAGTACCACTACACCCGATGCTCACCAGCAACAAGGAAGTGGATGTAGTCACTGTTGGTTGGGTGCTCGGTTGAGCCACTCTCATGGTGGAGTGGCTAGAGCACCCGACTCAGCAGTGGATGGGGTTGGGAGAAGTGGTTTGATTCCCTTCTAGGGAATCTTTTTTTACAATTATATTTCTTGCCCCTGTGTCACCACCCCCTCGGAGTTGATAATAGTTCTGGGGGGTGTTGGGGGCGCGGGAGCAAAGCACCCCGCAAAGCACAAGAAAAATAGTCGGGTGTTGCCCGACGCTGTATTGTGCCGCACGGTCTTGATGTGCGCAGTTTCGTCTCGACATTATGACCTCGTGCCATTAAAATGGACTGTCAGAGGTGTAGCCAGTACCTCCCTGAGCTCTCTCAATACCCCTGAGTGGACCCTGTCTGGCCCCATAGCTTTGTCCACTTTCCGATTTGTGAGTCCCTTCAGGACTCTCTCCTCTCTAAACTGACTTGTGTCCATCTCCCTCCCTCCAGTGCTCCTGTTACTCTTATGTGACCCATTCCCTTACCCTTCTTCTGTGAAGACTGAAACAAAAGTATTTGTTCAGGATATCTACTTTTTCCTGATCCTCCTCCGCACAATCCCCACCTTCCCTGTTTAGCCTCATAATCCTTGCCCTAGTCTTCCTCTTTTCACTTATGCACCTAAAAAAATGTCTTGTCCCTTTGCATTACCCCCTGGGCTATTCTTTCCTCAGTCTGAGCCTTCATACTCCTCAACGCCTTCCCTGCCTCCCTTTGCTTTTCCTGATACACCTACCTGTCCTCTTCCCTCTGGGTCTCTTTCTACCTCCTGAATGCTGCCCTTTCAGGCACTGTCTGTTCAGCCACTTCCTTCGAGAACCATAGCTGTCCCTTTTTCCTCTTGTTTTTGCTCACTTCCTTTGTGCAGAGGTTTGTTGTCCTCACTATGCCTTCCCTTAGCTTAACCCATGATTCCTCCACCCCACCAAGATCATTCCTGAGGCATCTACCCATTTTTTCCAAAATCTGCCCTCCTGAAGTCAAGGACCCTCATCCTTGTGTGGTTCGCGTCCAGTGCTATATTTATGTCGAACCACACTGTATGGTGATCACTGCTCCCCAAATGGCCTCTCATCCTGATGTCTACAAGACTGTCCCTGTTAGTGACCACCAGGTCCCAGGTCCCGTACTGCCCCACCATGAGTGGGCTCCCTGACTAACTGCTTGAGAAATGCTCCCTTCGGGGAGTCCAGGATGTCCCTGCTTCTAGCTGAAGCTGCAGCTGGGAGGCTGCAATACACATCCAGCAGACTCAAGTCCCCCACCAGCAGCACCTCTCCTTTTTCTGCTATTGTGCGAATGGCTTCCACCAGCGCCTGATCTACATCCTCCCACTGCACTGGAGGTCTGTAGGGCTTGCTAGCATGAATAGTGGCTCCGTTTCAGTCTCCAGGGTGACCCACCATACCTTCAACCCCTCCACCCCCCCAATTCCCTGTGTCTCCGTTATGTTGTTCTAGTATGGCAAACAGCCACCAACACCTCCCCCGACAGAAGACTTCCCAGGTCCCTACATACAGCAGCAGAAGGGGACCAGACAGTAAGAAGGAGAAGCATTATTCCATGATTGATCAGCCACTCACAATAAACCTCACAGCCACCACTGCACATCTAATCATGGTTACCTGGCACCTGCAGACTGGCAATGGGGAATGGGCAATGCAGTGAGGCAGCAGCATCCTTCTTTGTGCTGTGGGGTGAATTAAAACATGGCCAGAGCCACTATCAAATGCATGGACTGTCCCTTCCATGGGGGCCACCATGTTTATTCACTCCCACCCTCCAAGGACTGCTGGGATGGGGTCACAGGTTGTGGGAGAGCCCCTGCAGCAAGGGACCTATAAGAAGGCCAGCAAAGCCATACAGCCTGACCCCAAACAGTGCCAACAAATCATAGAGAAACAAGGTGGGGGGAGCCGATGTAGCAGTGTGGACAGTACGGACAAAAGCTAAAGCCCACGAATGCTGGAGTCAGTCAGAAGGCAGAAAAAACACAAAGCTCTCCCAACCAGCAGTGTCTACCAATCAGAAGCGGGTGAGGAGAAGGTGAACAGCAAAGGACTGCTGGGACTGTTTTCAGATCTGCTTAGAGAGCGAGACAGTGAAAAGCTCCCTGTGGGGACTCTCTCAAACTTTTGTCAGAGCCATTAGGAGTGCTTACTGCATACTGGGGACTCCAATGATGAGAGTAGACCACTAAGGACCACTAATACAAGGAAACACCTGCCCAGGATTTCTGCAGGAATGGAGCCTGCTTTCCTAGTAGGCTCACTGCAAGCATTAGTCAGCAGAAGCAGAAAGTTGGGCAGCTTACATCTCTCAGGGTGAGTGAGAGTGATTATTCTTTCTCTGGCACCAAAAAGGCCAACCCTGCTGAACGCCTGTTCCAGAGCAAGTGTCCACATGGGGTGAAGAGGAAAAATGCCCTTCCTCAGGGGTAAAGAGAGAAAGTCCCTTTTGAAAGGCTGAAGCCAAGACCTGAGGGCCAAAATGCCTGCTGAACAGCTTGCACACAGGCCCTGGAGAGTGCTGCGGGTTCCCCAAACAGGTTCTAGGGTCAGCTCCAGTCCAGCTGCCGAGGCTGCTGTTTAATATTAGTGAGTATGGAAACTGGGCGTGCCCTGCATCTATTATATTTAAGCACTAACAACTGAGAAGGCAGTAATTTCCTAGGGATTAATGACCAGTTTGGGGGATGGGTGACCCATGCCGCAGCCAAGGGCCAATTCCCTCCAGCCAGTCATTTAGCCAAAGAAATGACTGGCTTTGAGGTTGCTATTGTGAGTATAAGTCCAATCGGAATAACAACTTTTGTTTTTAACATTTTTTTTAGTTTGTAATAGGTTTTAGCTGTGTGGCCAAGCCTTGCAAGCCACACAGCATCAGCTGACAGCTGGACTACACATTTCTAAGACGTTAATGACTGATCCAGTAGCCAATCAGGAGCTTTGTTAAACTCATGAATTATTAATTAGACTTGTAATAGTATAGTTGGTAAAAGGCCTCCTGGGTAGGGCTGCATTCATATTCTGCCACCCAGGTAAAGATTTATTTGTTTAATTCCCTGAGGGTTTTGAGACTTTTTCATTAATGTGCTTTAATTGGGACTGCACTGTATTTATTAAGTCATTTGGAAGTGCACTACTTCACCATGTAACTGTAATTAATGTATAGGTGTGTGCCACTCCCTGTCATTCAGACAGTGGCCAGCAGAGGTGGAGAGCAAAGGGGCTGTGCCAATTACTGCCTCCGGAGAAAAACCTGGCTGAGTGGCGGCCATGGAGATGGAATGAGGGTCACATTTTCCACCGGGCCTGGGGATCAGAGTGGCAACAGGGGAGATGGGGGACCACTAGTGCCAGGAATAAGGTTTGCTCGGGTCACAGCAGCCAGATCTGCAATGGGGGAGGGGGGCAGCACTACACACCTTTGGGTTTATAACACTCAGGACAGCAATGGACAGGGTATGCTAGCAGGGACTGACAGCTCCTGCTGGCAGTCTGCACTTGGCCAGGGTGGATGTTCACACGCCAGTGTGTGCAGGGATAAGACAGAGATTTTGACAGCATTATACAACGCTTCAACTGAGGCTGTTTAGTGCTGCCAAAACCTCTGAGTATATTGCTGCACTCTAGATGCAAGGGGGATTCCACCATTTGCATAGGCACAAAAATACAGAAACATAGACTTTGACAGCAGGACTGCTTGGCCCACCCAGTCTGCCCATTTCCCTACCTATTGGATAAGCTGCAGATCCTAGTTTTACCAACAGCCTACTGTACTTCCTCCTACCCCCACTAGAATTGCCTTATGTCTGTTCCATGTATTTTTAAATTCCCCCACTATTTTTGACCCCGCAACCTCCTCAGGAAAGCCATTCCATGCGTCTACTACACACTCAGGCATAACCACGACTGGGAGATGGCCATACTTGGCTACAACATATTCAGAAGAGACAGAGCAGGCAGGAAGGGAGGAGGAGTGGCACTGTATGTGAAAATGACATAAGGGCCACAGAGATCCAGGAGGAACAAAATGGGAGAGATACTGTGGTTAAGCTGGAAAGGAAAATGGGACAGCCATCCTGACAGTGTGGTCTCAGACCACCAGCCCAGGAGGAAGAAACAGATAGGGAGTTGATGCTAGCCATCCAAAGGATGGCAGACAAGGGTAAGGTAGTACTGGTTGAGACTCATATTCCAGACGTGGACTGGAGCATCCCAGCAGCAGCATCAACTAGGAGCAGATTTATCCTGGACTCTTCAGGGTGCCTTCTCAAGCAACTGGTCATGGAACCAACTGGCAGAAGGCAGTACTGGACCTTGTGCTCACAAACAGGGACAGTGTGAGGGGTAACAGTGGGGAGCACCTGGGAAACAGTGACCACCAGTCATTGTGGTTTGAAATCACAGAAAGAGCAGAACCAAACCACACAAAACACGTATCCTGGATTTTAGGGGGCAGACTTTGGGAAAATGGGGAGATACTTGAAAGAGGCATTAAGGGGAATGGGACAGGAATCAGGGTTGAGGAACAGGGCAGTATTTAAAATGGGGATTACAAGAACAACAGAATTATAGTATTAAGCAGGTTAGCAAGAGGAAAAGGAAGAGGAGACCATTATGGTTTTCCAAAGAGGTAGCAAGAAAGTGAAAGCCAGAAAGATTGCATTCAGGCAATACAAAAAGACACAGGCAGAGGGGATAGGAAGAAGTACCAGGAGAAGCAAAGGGAGGCAGGGAGGTCAGTAAGGGAAGCCAAAGCTCAGACAGAAGAACACATTGCAAAATCAGTGGGTAGAGGGACAAAACCTTTACAGGTACATAAGTGAAAAAGAAAGACAAAGGAGGGATAGTGAGACTGAAGGGGAGGATGGGGGCCGCATGGAGGATGACAACAGTAAAGCTGACATATTAAACAGGTATTTCTGCTCAGTCTTACTAGGGAAGAGGAGGGGTAATGGGTCTGAAGGAGTACAAGGGGCGAGGAATGGGCAGAAATGGACACAAGTCCCTTTTACACGAGAAAGGGTCCTGAAGGAACTGGAAGCAATAAGAGTTGATAAAGCAATGGGCCAGATGGGGTGCACCCAGGGTCCTTAAAGAACTAAGAGAGGTGGTGGCCGAACCTCTGGCTATCCTGTTTAGCCGATCACTGGAAACAGGGAGGTACCCAAAGACTGAGGACAGCAGATGTAGTCCCCTTATACAAAAGTGGGAACAAAGAGGAAGCAGGGAACTACAGACCAGTCAGCCTCACGCGGTAGTGGGGAAGATAATGGAAGCACTACTGAAGGAGAGATTGGTGGAACATCTGGTTGTCAATGGACCAGGACCCAAGGCAGATGGTTTCACCAGGGGAGGTCATGTCAGACCAACCTCATTGAATTTTTGACTGGGTGACTAGGGAGGTGGATCAGGGAGGGCAGTGGACATGGCCTATCTGGACTTCAGCAAGGCCTTTGACACTGTGACACATAGAAGACTATTACACAAACTGGGGAATATGGGTGTGGGCAGGACAGTAGTGTGGTGGGTAGGTAACTGACTGGGTGGCAGGACACAGAGGGTGGTGGTAAATGGCTGTCACTCCACAGAGGGAAGAGTGACTAGTGGGGTACCACAGGGATCAGTGCTGGGACCGATCCTATTCAACATCTTCATCAGTGACATTGCGCAGGATCTAGAAGGCAGAATTTCACTGTTCGCTGATGACACAAAGCTCTGTCACAGAGTAGACACACCAGAGGGTGTAGACAGAATGAGAAGCAACCTGCAGAAACTTGAAGAATGGTCAAGGGTTTGGCAGTTGAAATCCAATGCAAAGAAGTGCAAGATAATGCATATGGGGCACAAAAACCCTGGCACAATATATCAGTTGGGGGGTGAGGATATAGCATGCACCAAGCAGGAAAGGGATCTTGGGGTTATCATCTCTGATGACCTCAAGGTAGGAAAACAGTGTGACAAGGCAGCAGGTAAAGCAAATAGGATGCTGGGATGTATAGGCAGGGGCATCACCAGCAGGAAAGGGAGGTCATAATTCTGCTATACAAGACACTAGTGAGGCCTCACCTGGAGTACAGTGTACAGTTCTGGAGACCATACCTACGTAAGGACATAGGGTAGAGAAGGTTCAGAGGAGAGCAACAAAGATGGTGCATGGATTGCATCACAAGTCCTATGAAGACAGGTTGAAGGAACTGAACATGTATTCCTGGAGGAGAGGAAGGAGAGGATATGATAGAGACATACAAGTATCTTACAGGAGGAACAGGTGCAGGAAAACACTATTTTAAGCAAAAGACGCTCCAGGACTAGAGGGCATGGGATGAAGTTGAGGAGGACGATTCAGAGGAAACATGAGAAAGAAGTTCTTCACAGAACGGGTGGTGGACAAGTGGAACACCCTGCCAGAGGAAGTGGTGGGGGCTGAAACAATCACGGGATTTAAGAATGCATGGGATAGACATAAAGGAATTCTGGAGGTCAGGGGTAAGGGGCAACAGACTTCTAGGAAAACAAACTGAACTTACAAGCTCAAATGGGCAGACTGGGTGGGCCATAGGCCCTTATCTGCCGACACTGTCTATGTATCTATGTACTCTGTGAAAAAATACTTTCTAACATTACCTCTGAGCCGTCCCTCCTCTATCTTCAAATTGTGCCCCCTTGTTCTTGCACATCTCTTTTTCTGAAAGATGCTACCCTCTTGGATTTTGTTGATTCCCTTGAGGTACTTGAAAGTTTCTATTATGTACCCCCTCTCCCTCCTTTCCTTGAAGGTATACATAATGAGCTCTTTTAGTCTCCTTCCAATGGCTTCTGGTGCAGACCCTGCACCATTTTAGTTGCCCTCCTCTGGACTGCCTCCATCCTGTCTGTCCTTGCAGAGATGGGGTCTCCAAAACTGCATGCAGTACTCCAGAGGTCTCACCAACTGTCTGCACAGAGGGATAACAACTTCCTGTTTTCTACCGGTGCTGCTCTCCCTATGCATCTCATTATCCCCCCAGCCCTCTTTACTGCCTTCTCACATTGCTTGCCTAATTTTAGGTCATCTGATATGACTACCCCCAGGTCCCTTTCCATTTTTGTTGTCGTTAAAATCCCCCCTTCCCTTTTTGTATACTCTTCTCTTGGGTTTTTGTTTCCTAGGTGCACTACTTTGCATTGAATCTAAGCTGCCACACTTCTGACCATTCCTCCAACCTTGCCAAGTCTCTTCTCATCCTTTCCACCCCACCTTGTGTATCAACCCTGTTGTGCAGCACAGCGGGGTAATCACCATGCACAGATGGCCTTTGAATTTGGCTCCTACCCATCCACTGAAGCTATTCCAAGTTAGTGCAGCATCACCCCTTTCTGAATATGGGGGCCTCAGGTTTTTGGTGGCACAGATGAAGGACAGAGGATAGGCAGTCAACATGTTGTATCTGGACTTCAGAAAGGGATCTGACTCACTGTTGCATAAAAGGCTAGTATAAAAGATAGGACTTAAGGCTAGAGGAAGGGCTGACTACATAAATTGGGAATTCGTTAACAGACTGGACAGCGTAGTACTTAGGGCATGGGGAAGGGCTAACAAGGTGGCTTAGGAACTAGTTAACAGACAGGGCAGAGAGAGTAGTACTTAGGGCCAGGAGAAGGACTAACAGGGTATACTGGAAACTAGTTAATAGGTAGGACAGAAAGAGTAGTACCCATGGCTAGGGGAAGGGCTAATTAGGTGGTCTGGGAACTACTTAGGTGGACTAGAAACTAATTGATAGGACAAAGAGTACTTTGCGCTAGGGGAGAGAATACTTTGGTGGCATGAGAAAGAACAGTTATGTTCTTACTGTAACAATAGATCTTCAGGAGAACTTCTTTCATCCAGCCACACCTATGGAACTATAGCCGTCAGGCATTAGAACCCCATGGAAACTTTTTGCAAGCAGTCCACTAGGGCCACCCACGATGACGTCCTACGTCGGCTCTCCCTATTTAAACATGGGCGGCCCCTTCCCTCCTCAGTTCGCTGACAGAGATCACGGTCAGAAGACCTCCCTATAGGAAACCAGGAGGGAAGCTATGGTTCTGCAGACCAGGTGAGGCAGAGAACAGCTGGCAAAGCCCCATGGAGAAGGAGTTCCTCAGGATGTAGGGTGGGACAGATGGCCTGATGAAAGATATTCTCTCAAAGATCTACTGTTATGGTAAGTACATAACTGTTCTATCTTCTTCAAGGATATTTCTTTCATCAGGCCACACCTATGGAACGAGTACCAAGCAGTACTGACAGAAACAGTCTGGATGGCTGGAGCTTACAGGCTTTAGAAACTAGGTCTTTAAGTACAGTTAGGCCAAAGCCTTCCCTTTTCCTTGAGGCAATATCCAGACTGTAATGTTTAGTGAAGGCGTGGACAGTACTCCAGATGGCAGCTGCACAAATGTCAGCAGCAGACACATTCCTGAAACTGGCAACTGAAGTGGCCATGCCTCTAGCTGAGTGGCCACAAACAACCCCAGGAAGTTTCTTACTGTACTTCCTATAATGGAAGGTAATACAGTTGGCCAAACATTTGGACAAGCACTATTTAGAAACTGGAACGCCGTCTTTCCCAGAGGTGAAGGAAACAAAAAGCTGCAAGGAATTCTGGTAGTCCTTCATACAGTGTATATAGTACCTGAGTATTCTATGTACATCTCAAATAGGGAGCAATGCTTCCCCCTGGATTGGCATGCTCTGGAAAATAAACTGGCAGCTGGATGATATGATTTAAAGTAAACTCAGACACCACCTTTAGTAAAAACTTAGGATTAGTACGCAAAGACACTATGTCTTGGTGGCAAATCAAAGAAGAAGGCTCACACATTAGAGCCTGCAACTCTGAAATCCTTTGAGCGGAAGTGATGGCAACTAAAAATAACGCTTTCCATGACAGAAAGCGTAGCTCACAAGTTGTGACTGACTCAAAAGGAGCCAAAGTAAACCTCTAACACAAAATTCAGATCCCAAGCCAGGACAGGATTGCAGAAAGGAGGTTTCAAGGGTAGAATGCCTCTCAAAAACGTATGGGCCACCTCCAGCTGGGCAACCATACGACAGTCAATAGGGACATGAAAGACGGACATGGCAGCCAAGTGCACCTTAATAGAGGGGTATTGTAGGCCTGCATCTGATAAGAACAGCAAATACTCTAGAATTTGGTTTACTAGACAGGCAGGATCCAGTTAATTAGAAGCGGCCCTCAGAACAAACTGCTTCCACTTCATAGAGTAAACAGTTGTGATGGAAAGCTTTCTGGGCAGCCACCAAGACATCAGCTACCTTTTGGGACACTCCAACCCTGGCAATGGCTATGTTTCCAGGAGCCATGCATAAGATGGGAGTGACTTGAGGTCTGGATGGACCAGTGTCCCCTGCTCCTGTGACAGAAGACCCTGGCATAATGGGGGGGTACTGGAGGTTGCACTGCTAGTTGTTGCAGAAGGGAACCAAGTTTGATGAGGTCACAGTGAGGCAATGAGTATCACAGTTGCCCCGTCCATTTCAAGCTTGACTAGTACTCTCTGGATTAGAGGGAAGGGAGGAAAGGTATACAAGAACCTCCCTTTCCAAGAGATGGACAATGCATCTTCCCAAAAAACTCCAGGCCCTAGAGCGAGTGAGTAGAAAAGCTGTAGTTTTGAACTGTGTGGGGATGCAAAAAGGTCCAACTCTGGAAGACCCCATCTGTCAAACAGGTCTTCTGCAACCATGGTCAGCTGCTCCCACTCATGCATCTTAGACTGTAACCAGCTTAGACTGTCTGCCTAGGCATTTTGGGCCCCTGGAACATGCACTGCTGATAGATCTAGGCAGTGTTCCAGAGCTGAGTACCAAACTCTCATTGCCTCTCTGCACAAAGGGTAGGAGTTCCTCCTTGCTTGCTGATGTAGTGCACCACACTAATGTTGTTCATCTGAATTAACAGAGGGCCCAGGGAGAGATGGGACTGGTAGGCCTGTAGGCCGTACAGAACAGCTCTCACTTGTAGGATGTTTATGTGGAAGGTGCTCTTCACTTTCTTCCATGTTCCCTGTGTCTGATGATGCCCTAGATGTGTCCCCAGCCCATCCATGAGGCATCTGTGGTGAGAATTTGATGAGGGAAGGGAATCAAGAAGGGAGCCCCTTCAGCATGTGGGTGGGTTCCATCCACCACTGAAGTACTTTTCTGACAGAGGAGGTGACTAGAACTTTTTGTTCTAGATCATCCATGTGTTGGTCTCACTGGACTCTTAGTGTCCACTGTAGGATTCTCATGTACAGCCTTGCCAGTGGTACTGTAGTAATGGCAACTACCATCAGGCATAAAAGCCTCAGGAATGTCCTGGCTGTGACATATCTGCTGTTGTAGCCCATCTGGGCCTGTGCTATCAGTCACTTGATCCTGTCCTGTGGCAGAAATGCTAGGCCTTATGCTGTGTCCAAGACTGCCACTATGTACTGCAGTCATTGGCAAGGGGTCAAGACGGACTTTGGGATGTTGACAGTAATCTTTAGAGCACTAAATAACTGTCTGGTACATTCTAGGGTGTGGGAAAGCTGCTTTTAGGAGTGAGCTTTGAAAAGCCAGTCATTGAGGTATGGGAAGATATATAGGCCATCCCTACGGAGGCCTGCTGCCACCACTGCCAAACATCTGGTATACACTCATGACGCAGATAACAAGCCAAAGGGCAGTACTCCGAACTGGTAATGTTCTCCCTGAAACAGGATCTTAGATATTTCCTGTGTGATTTGCAAATCCTAATGTGCAGGTAAGCATCCTGTATATCTAGGCAGCAGATCCAGTCCCAGACTTACAGCAGAGGAAGTAGACCTTGCAGTGTGACTATTCTGAACTTCTTACGAACATACGAAATTTGCCAGCAGATAAAGGCCTAGAGGTCTATCAAGTCTGCTCGAATGTGCAGCTAGCACCCATTATTCTGCAGCTGCCCCTCCCTTCCACCCTTCCCCTTTATTAACCCTCCCCCTTGTCCTGTCCCATCCTCGTTTGAAGCAGTCCACTGTTCTACTGCATACCACTTCAGCAGGTAACGCATTCCACTCAGCCACCACCCTCTCTGTAAAAAAGTGTCTCCTCATCTCCCTCCTGAACCTTCCTCGCTCCAGTCTCATATCATGGCCCCTGGTGTCCCTCCCCTCCCTTACTTTGAACAGCCCCTCTGTCTTGTTTATTCCTTTCATGTATTTAAAGGTTTCAATCATGTCACCCCTGTATCTCCTCTCCTCCAGTGAGTACATGTTCAACTCCTTCAACCTCCTCTCGTATGATAAGTCCCCCAGCCCCTTGATCATCTTTGTCACTCTGCGCTGCACCCCCTCCAGTAACTTAATGTCCCTCTTCAGATACGGACGCCAGTACTGCACGCAGTACTCCAGGTGTGGTCTAATTAATGACCTATACAGTGGCAGAATCACCTCCTCCTTCCTCGAGGATATACCCCTTGCAATACAACCAGCATTATTGTTGGCCTTTGCAGCTGCCTTCCTACATTGTGCCGAGTTGTTCATTGACCATGTAATGAGCACACCCAGATCCTTCTCCTCCTCTGTCTGGGCTAGCTCCACTCCCCCTAGCTGGTAACTCCTCCTTGGGTTCTTCATCCCAAAATGCAGCACCTCGCACTTTTTGGCATTAAAGCCCAGTTGCCAGGTGTCTGACCAGGTTTCAAGCTTTGCCAGATCATCCTGCAACCCCTGCCATCCCCCTAGGTCATCCACCACCGCCTACCTTGGTATCATCAGCAAACAGACTGATCTTGCTCTTGATGTCCCATGATATGTCTGCAATGAATATCCCAAACAACACTGGTCCCAACACCGAGCCCTGTGGAACACCGCTCGTCACTGCCCTTGGGTGTGAGAGCTCCCCACCCACCACCACCCTCTGCTGCCTTCCCTGCAACCAGTTTCCTATCCATCTCACCAGCTTTGCACCCGCCCCTGTGCCTACTAACTTCCTTCCCAGCCTTCCACGTGGCACTGAGTCGAATGCCTTACTGAAGTCCAGATACAGGACATCCACTGCATGGCCCCTGTCCAGTTGCCTAGTTACCCAGTCATAGAACTCGACCAGGTTGGTTTGGCAGGATCTGCCACATATGAAGCCATGCTGTCTGCTGTCCGTAGTCCTTGGCCTCTAGTAGGGCCACCAGCCTCTACTTCAGGATAGTCTCCATTATCTTACCCACGATGGATGTGAGGCTCACTGGTCTGTAGTTTCCGGTTCATCCTTGGTGCCACTCTTGTTGAGAGGCACCACATGGCTCATCCTCCAGTCCTGAGGTCACACCCGAATGTAGTGAGGCATTAAATGGGTCTGCCAAGGTCCTGCAAGGGACCTCTGCCAACTCTTTCAGTACCCTGGGGTGGATGCCATCTGGGCCTGGCCTTGTCCACCCTCAGTGCCTTCAAACCTCTCGAACTCTGCTTCCATGATTTCCCATCTGTCACCACTTCTCCCCTGCTTCTGCCATTTCTCCCACCTTGGGTGTCACCCCCTATTCTCTTTAGTAAATACTGAGCAGAAGTACTCATTTAGTGCTTCCGCCTTATCGCACCCTGCTTCCACCCAACCCCCCTTCTTCCTAATCCTTACTATGTGGTCCTTACAGCTCCTTTTCTGCCTGATGTACTTAAAGAAGTCCTTCTCCCCGTTCTTAATGCCTTGTGCCAGCCTGAGTTCCGTAGATGCTTTGGCTCCCCTTACTGCCCTTGTCACCTCCTTGATTCTGTTAAGTACTCTCCTGTCTTCCCCCTCCCTGTTTTCTTGTGTACTTCCTAAAGGCAGCTCTTTTCCTCCTTACCTTTTCCATGACCTCCTTGCTCAACCAGATCGGTTTCTTAGCCCCTAGCCTTCTTGCTCTGGGCTTTGCAGCAGGTTTTGGTTGCCTCCACTATCCCCAGCTTTATGAGCTCCACTTCTGGTTAGTGTTCATACTGGGTTGAATTTCACAAGGTACCCTTACCTCCCATCCTCCCAAAGTCGGCCCTCCTGAAGTCCAGCACTATTGTGCCAGATTCCACTCCTTCCTTGCCCATATCCAATGTGAGCCATACTGAGTGGTGGTCACTCCCTGACAGCGGTTCCTCCACTGTAAGTTCTCTCACAAAGTCCCCATTTGCCAGCACAAGGTCAAGGGTATTCCCTAACCTGGTTGGTTCACTGACCATTTGCAGCAGAAAGCTGTCCTGGAAGGCATCCAGCAGTACCTGCTCCCTTCTGTTCCTGGTTGTTGGGGTGCTCCAGTCCACTCCTGGCATGTTGAAGTCCCCCACAATCACCACACTACCCTTCTCGCAGGTCCTCCTGATCTGTCCCGCTAGTTCCCTGTCTAACTCCTCCGTCTGAGATGGTGGCCTGTACACCACTCCCATTCTAAGAATCCTATTCTTGGAATCCTGGATTTGCATCCAAAGTGACTCTGTACTACCCTCCTCCCCTTCCTCCCTTACACACTTCAGTCCTTCCTTCACATATAGTGCCACCCCTCCTCCTTTCCCAATCACCCTGTCCCTATGAAATAACCTGTACCCTGGTACAGACAGGTCCCAGTCATTGTATTGGGTGGCCCATGTTTCCGTGATGGCTGCAATGTCCACCTCTCCCTCTGCCATGAGAACCTGTAACTCTGCAGTTTTCCTCCCAAGGCTCCTAGCATTAAGGATAACCACCTTCCACCCTTTTCTCCCCCTCCCATCCTGCCCTCCTTTCCTAGCATCACCAACAGTACTTGCCATTTGTCCTCTGTCACTGTTATGGGGGGCAAGCTCATATGGTTTCCCAACCTGTGGTCTCTGCATATCTCTTCCCCAACTGCCACCTCCCACTCCTAGTTTAAATTCCAAACTTCCTCTATGTACTGCTCCATCCTCTGTTTCAACACTTTCTTTCCTTCCTCACTCAAGTGTAGTCTGTCCTTGGCATAGAGACTACTGTCCTCCCAGGTCCATCCCCACCCCCCCAACAGCCCATATCCTTTAGCACAACACCAGGTTCTTAGCCATCCGTTAAATTCCTCTATTCTCAGCTTTCTTGTTGTGCTTGCCTTTGGCACCAGAAGTATCTCTGAAAAAGTTACTGATCTTCCCCCCCTCACATAATTGTGCTAGTTCCTCAAACCTCCTCTGGACTGTATCTACTGTCTTGTCAGCCAGGTCATTTGTCCCAAAATGTATAATTAAATGAGGCTTGTCCCTACCCTTCTAGCATATTTCAGAACAGACTGTCCCACCCTTTCCGCTGTCATTCCTGGCATCCTCCACCCAAATGCGACTATGCCTCTCCCCTTGCTACCCCATCTAACTCCTCTTAGTATTGAGGCCCAACACTAAGATTCCACCCTCTTACTCCTCTTGCTTCCATTCATCTCCCTCTCTCATTTCCAGCTCCTCTTCTTCCTCCTGCACATTATTTCCCCCTTTCACCCCTGTTGTAATTCTCCCAGCACAACTTCCCCCTGCTCCAGTTTGGTCCAGGCATTTATCAATTACTCCTCTAATTTCATAATTTCCCTCCTCCACCTTCTTCCTCTCTAGCAGAGCACAACTATTTTCTGAAGGCCCTTCACAAATGCCTGCTCCCTCTCTCTTCATAGTAACCTGTTCTGTCCTTTCCACTCCATGACTTTTGCCACTTCTTGCCTCCCTCACAAGTCCCTATCTCCTCCTTCCATTTGTCTTTTGTCTCCTGACCTGGTTTCCCCGGCAATTGTTCTTCCTGGCCTGGGCCCCTTTGTCTCTGCTTCCCTTCTTCTGACCCTGTCCTCACCACTGTTGGCTTAAATCACCCTCCCTCATCTCCCCTTCTTCCTCCCTCCAGTACTGGGCTAAACCCACCCCCAATCTGCCTTGCCTGTCTTAGTTCCTCCTACAGACCTTCAATCTCCTTTCCAAGTTTTTCTATGTGGTTGCACACTAAACATCCTCCCACACTCCAGGCAATTTTTAGAAAGATTGGTGCACCGCAGTTGTTGCAGCCTACCACCCTTCCAGATGCAGGATACCAAACACTCCCCCAAGTCTCCCCTCTCCCTCCTCTATCAGTGCAAAACATTTTCTTTATTTCCCTTACCTCCTTTGTTGCACACGTTTAGATATATTGAGCAACTGCTTTTTATATTCCTATCCTTCCTATCCACACTCAAAAACAGACTTTAAGTAGCCATTGCACAACCTTCTTCAAACTCCTACTTCTCCTTTCCCCAATGCAATAACAATGCGAAGAAGTAATAATGAAAGCTCCTAGATTTGCATTTACTTTCCTTCCATTGAGACAGCAGTCACCTCTTCGCTTGCTGCTGTTCCTTTCCTGGTATGCCCCTCCTACTCCACACCCCCTGCTATACCAAGTGTTTAGCTCCTATCAATCAGATTTAACAGGGCATATAATCAAGAGTTGGGGGAAGGAAAAATTTGCAGCAACCAAAGACAGAAAAGAATACACCACCACTACGTTTTAAATCCTCAATAGCCCAAAAACAATTCTATGTAAAGACAACAAAGAAAGTACAGTGTCACCAAAGCCCACAATCCAAGTCTAAAAGAAAAACAGCAATTACCAGTTACTGTAAGGCATTGAATTGAATATGCTTCCTTCCCCTTCTGGCTTCTATAACATTCAAAAATACATGCATTTCAATCTCAGCTCTTTACCATTACCATCAAAAGGTAACTACAATCACAATATTCTACCTTCTACTAATACAGATTCTATCACAGAACCAGAGCACAATGCAAAAACATCTGCTGCTTAGCAACAACAAACAGGTGACAACATACCAAGTTGATGTAGCTTTTTTTAAAATAGAAAAAAAAATGTCATCTTTTAAACCAGTACAAATCAGCAGTCCCAAAAGCACCTTGAACCACAAGAAAGAACACAGTACCACACCTCTGCCACAATAACCAAACAGTTCTAAAACATTGGAGAAAGAAGAAAAAAATCAGAGACTGCACAAAAAGATACAATGTACTATAAAGTATTAGGCAATAGTATACTCAGTTGTCCAACAGAGAAAACAAAGTACCCACCAAAACAGACAGAATACCCACAAATGACACTTAGGTTCTCAATATCAGACACCACCAAAGGCACACACAGAAAGGGTTTAAACTATAGTGTTAGAGTAGAAAGGTCACACTAAATAAATGTGTTGATCCTTCTGACTTCCAACGAATATCTACCACACAAATTTTATATCTTCCTGGAACCTACAGTTTTGTCTTTCACAATCACCTAAATTTACATAAAACAAAACAATTTTTAAACTGAAAATTACAGCAAAAAGCACTTAGCTTTGGGAGCTCTTCTCAAACACAGCCACTCAGCTCAGAGTTCTTGTATTCTATAAAAAAAGTTCAGATCTCTAACGTCTAGAATGGGTCTCACGTCTTCCGTCCATTTTGGGACTGAGAAGTAGAGTTCGAGAACAGAACCCCATGTTCCTTTGTTCCAAGGGGATAGGTTCTGTTGCCTTTTTTTGAAGCAGGATGTGAATTTTCTCCAGGATTGAAGGAATGCGTTCTGCAGGATAATAGAAAGGCACTGGTGGATGGTCTGGAGTTGGTCCAGAAGCTCCAGAGCATGGTCTTGTGCTATTATCTGCAAGACCCAGGCATCTGAAGCCACCTTTTTCCACTGGTCCAGATGGAGAGAAAGGTGACCCCTGGCCACCACCCCTGGAGGCACAGGTGGTGTGGGGGAGTAAGGAGGAGTCGGGCACAGTTAGCTGCTGCGGCAGCTGCTGCAGTGCCACCTCTAGGGGCTTTTGAGTGGGCACTTGAGGTGGGGCCTGGTGGGGGTAAGGGTGCTGCTGCTGTACCCTTGCCCTGTTGTCTGGTTGCAGATCTATGTCTGGTAGTGGCTGGGTGAAAGGGCACCCGCTGCCTAGGCCTAAGCTGGGTATGATACATAGAATGTACAGATTTCAGAGTTCTATCTGACGCTTGTAGGTTGGAGAGAAGGCCCTGTACATCTGCTCCAAACAACTTGTATCCCCTGAATGGTGCTTTGAGGATGAATTGCTGAACATCAATACCAAACTCAGCCACTCTGAACCATGAATGCCATCTGCAGCAGACAGCTGAGGCAGCTGCCCTGGCAGAGGCATCAGAAATGTCATAGGTGGATCGTAGGACATGTTTACCTAAGTTGGCACCCGTAGACAAGGTGTTTAATATTTCTTGTTTAGTAGTGCCCACTGGGAGAGCCGGGGTGACTGCTTTGGCCTTCCTCCAAAGAGTGCTTTGGTATTTTACCATGTGTAATTAGCTATCCATTACCATAGAGATGCTGAGGCAAAAGTCCTTTTGATCAGGACAACAAGTTTTCTGGACTCCTTGTCCGGAGGGAGAGAACTAAGGTGCTTAGGAACCTTAGATCCATCATTGGCTGCACTGATGACCACCGAATCCACCTCCGCCTGGCCTGCAAAGAAGGGCTTGCCTGAGGGGGCCTGGTAAAGCTTATCTGCCTTCCTTGGTATGGCAGGTATCATGTTAGGTCTGTGCCAGGCAGCTAAGGTAGCATTCTCCAGGGCTGGCAGAAGGGGAGGAATGACTATTGGTAGGTGTCAGATAATTCTAAGAAGTCCACTAGGTTCTTCTTAGCAATATCCAGTTCCTCTGCACCAAACCTCATTGAAGACTGAAGCTCCTACATCACTGTAATGAAGGAGGATTCTTCAGATGGAGACCTTGGGGTATAAACCACAGAGTCTTCATTTCCAGAAGAGACTGTGGAACCATTTATTTCATATTGTTTCATAAATTCCTCTCCCTTTTCCTCCTCCTCATCCATAATCAGTTCTGGATTATATTCCTGGTCCACATCAGCGTGGTCTGGAGGACATAGTGGTGGAACTAAGTGTGACAGGGAGCTCCTGCCACTCTTAAGGACCGACCTTTCTGCAGATGACACAAAACCCAGGGGGTGGGTATATAGCTAGGATTGGTAGCATGAAAAGAGATACAGAAAGGTTGGAGCCATGGTCCAGAATCTGGTGGTAGAAGTTCAATGGCCAACAAATGTAAAGGAGCTGGCCCAGTGGCGCTGACGGTTGAGGCATTGGATGCAAGTTTGGGAGCAAGCTCGGTGCACCCGGGGTTGACAGGGGCTGGTGAGGGTTGAGTGCCCGCTGGGCTGCTCTCCTCCGGGGGTTGGGGTATGTCTGGTGCACCAGCGGCTGCTGGTAGAGATCGGGGACAGCACGTCAATAGTGTGGTTGACACTGGCAGGGTTGCCATGCGCCTCACATCATGGGTGCTCCACGCAAGGAGGGAGGGGCTTCAGAAAAGGGAAAAACACGGCTCTACAGGGTAGGCGATGGCACCTGTCCACCATGCCCACTGCTGGATCCGTCTCGTCTGGGTCCTTCCAGATCCTCCGCCCGAAGTCCATACCAGCATTCAGGATCTATGTATGCAAGAGCACCCAATAAGGAGGGGCAGCTCCACCCCGGAGGGGTTAAGCTGGGGATACGGGCTGTTGGGAAGGGGAGAGAGGAGGCGCAGAATTGAGCGGACCTCAGGTGGGCAGGAAACAGGCAGGATGCCTGAGAGAGGCTCCATAGGTCCAACAGGTCCATTTGCAGACCAAATATTGCATCATTGGGAATAAGGTGGCGCACTCGATGGAGGAAACAGACCTAGGGGTGATATTTAGCAATAGTCTAAAAACCTCTTCCCAATGCAGTACAGCTTGCTGGTTGACAAACAGCATGCTGGGGGCATCAGGAGAGGTTTCATGAGCCGCAGGAGGGAGGTACTACTGCTACAGGACAGGTTATTGTTTCAGCTGCAATTGTAGTATTAAGTACAATTTTGGGGCCTACATTTAGGACAGGGAGAGGTTGGAGACTACCCAGCAGAGGGCTACGAAAATGATCCAGGGGCAGCAGGGCAGGTCCTACAAGGAGATACTGGACAGCATCAACATGTATTCTTTGGAGGACAGGAGAGAAAGGGAGAACATAACAGAAACACACAGCTACATGAACATCTGGAAATAAAAAAAAATGGCAATAAAAAACTAGAAATTTCATTGGCTGAGAGGTGTCACCTGACCATGCATTAAATCTCTAATAATGCACACCCTGTCGGGGCTTATTCCTTACATACTAGGGTACACTCCACACAGCTGTTCAAGCTGAGGAACAGGACAACCACCAGGGGTGCAACCTCGAAGGTGGGAATTAAAACAAGATGACCACCAAGGGGTACAACCTCAAAGGCATTTATTCAAACAGGACAACCTCCAGGGGGCACAACCTCAGAGGTGTGAATTCAATCAGGACAACCACCAGGGGGTACAACCTTGAAAGGATGAATTCAAACAGGACACCCATCGGGGGCACAACCTCGAAGGTGGGAATTCAAACAGGACAACCACAAGGGAGCACAACCTCAGAGGCATGAATTCAAACAGGACAACCATCAGGGGGCACAACCTCAATGCATTTATTCAAACAGGACAACCTCCAGGGGGCACAACCTCAGAGGTGTGAATTCAAACAGGACACCCACCAGGGGGCACAACCTCGAAGGTAGGAATTCAAACAGGACATCCACCAGGGGCCACAATCACAAAGGTGGGACTTCAAACAGGCACAAGCTCGATGGTGGGAATTCAAACAGGACATCAGGAAGTATTTTTTCACTGAGCAGGCGGTGGACAGGTAAAACAGCTGAATCAGTAACGTGACCAATGCTGGGACTACTGTACAGCATATTGGGGATTAAAACAGGATGGGCCACTTTTAAAAGTTTTATTGGGAACAAGAGGGAGGCAGGGGCAGAGAGGACTTGGGAGGTAGAATAAATCACTCAGGGCATCAGGGCAGACACAATGTGTGCGTTGTCTATTTCTGCCTCTATACATCTATGTATATATACAGTACAGTATGTATGCATGTTTCTATGAAAATTATTCTGATTTCACAAGCACAGGCTCAGGACTGCAAAGCAGGATAAGCGGCGGGAACAGATGAAGTCTAAGGGACAAAGAGCCTTCATCCAAATATCTTCAGTAATAAAAATTGGGATGTCCAGAAATTGGGAGTTCTGCCAATGAAAACAGTATATTTTTGGCAGAAACTTGAAAAACTACTTTACGATATTGGTGACCTTTTTGAAATAGTAAGTGAAGCGTGCACTGCAGTCAACCTAAATACTACTGTTACATGTTTCTCGTGGGATTCCACACTGTACTTCCCCATGGTCCTCCTGTGAAAGAGACTTCCTGCCACAACTACTGGCAAGAAAACAAACAAAATAACACTAAACATAAACAAGTAACAGTTAACTCACCGCTGCTCCCCTGAACAGTAAATCTAGCATGTCGAAGCCATCCAGAGGCACTTTAGGTGGCTTAGCGTCAGCTAGGGCCGCAATGGTGGGCAGCAGGTCTAGGGTGCTAGCCAGTCCATGGGTCACTCCTATATAATGAGAATTTATAAATCAGATAAGTTTCTTACATAAAAAGGATGGTTTGCAAGCTTTCTTTTACCCTTGGAAGTCATCATCACGAATCAACCAATCAGCACTGGGGAGTTGTCTGCATGGGAGGACCGCATATAGCCACGTGGGGGTCTCCCACACAGCACTTAAAAAAGTGGAAAATTTCACTTTTGAAAAATGGGTGTTCATTAATGGTTTCTTTTTGGAAAACTGTGTTTGACAATTTTGAATTATTTATTTATTTCGTTTTTGTTGACCGGGTAAGTGCACTAGACAAATCCTCCGTATTTTCAGGCACGACCCAGGGGAGGGGGATACAGATGAATGCCAACTGACCTTGAACCAGATTAAAAAAAAAAAAACCACCAACAGCTTAAAGTGAATGAGGGAAATTTGGCCAGGACACCGGGGAAATTCCCCTACTCTTTTCAATAAGTGCCATGGGATCTTTAACATCCACCTGAACTACCACCAATCCAGGCAGATAGGACCTCGGTTTAACGTCTCATCCGAAAGACGGCACCTCAGAAGTGCAGCACCCCTCTCATGTTGCACTGCAGTGTCAGTACTGGGATATTAACCCAAGTGCCAGATGTGGGAACTGAACCCACAGCTCTCTGATCTCCCGGCCTCAGAGGCGAGTGTGCTACCTACTGAGCCACTGACACCGGTGTCCTGTTTAGCAGATTGGGATCACCAGTGGAGCAGGTAGTGAGGAGGAGGAGGAGGCATTTTAAAGTTCCCTCATGGAAACATAGAAGATGATGGCAGAAGGGGACCTGTTGTCCATTAAGTCTGCCCAAGCGAGGTATTCCGGGACCTTTTTTCCAGTTTCAGGTTATTTGTGCATTTGCATGTATAAAATATTTACATTTGTTGCATACATTAAATTTATACAAAATACATTAAGACATTAAAAAACACTTGAGCGACTCTATAAAACCAAAAGTTAGACTCATATTTCTAACACACTTTTAGCATTAAGCCTTATAGTTTCACTGCCATTTTAAGTGCAAAACTTGCAAAAGAAAACATTGATGTTGGGTTAACAGTAGTAAATATTTGCTTGACTTGTTCTTTTTTGTCAGCATCAGGTATATTTTTAAACATTCCTTTAATATATACATTTCTCTGAGAGGCAAAGTACTCGCATTCCAAAACCAGATGTACTATATTCATTTCTGTATTATTACATCCTAGACATATTTGACTTTCTCTTCCCATCTGATCCCACTTAGACTTTCCCCATTGTGTATATATGCCAAAACTTAGACAACGTCTTTCTATACCTGACATTATTGCAAATCTCAGGACCTATTGTGCACTGGTGTTCTGTCCTCTTAGACACCCAGCCTAGCCCTTGCCAGTGCCATGTTTGTTCCCAATATTTGTCCCATCCATGCTTAAAGCTTGATACTGACTTTGCAGCCACCACCTCAGGAGGTAATCAATTCCAAGGTTCCACCACCCTCTCTGAGAAGTAATACTTTCTGATGTTCCTCTTGAACACTCCACCCTTCAGTTTCCACTTGTACCCTCTTGTAGTAGAATTGATGTTCCTGGTAAAAAAAAAAAAACTGCGCTTCTGGCACCTTGTTGATGACTTTAAGGAACATGAAGGTCTCACTCATATCTCCTCTCTCCCTCATAGTCTCTAGTGTGCACAATTTCAGAGTCCCAAGCCTCTCTTCATAGGTTATTTCCTGAAGGCCATGTATCATTTTTGTTGCCCTTCTCTGGACCACTTCCAATCTATCAATGTCCTTTCTTAGCGGAGGCCTCCAGAAATGTACACAATACTCCAGATGGGGCCTCACTAATGACCAGTAAAGTGGTACTATCGCCTCCCTGTCCCTGCTGTCTATCCCCCTGCCAATGCCTCCTAACACCCTGTTAGCCCTGCTGTAAGCCTTTTTGCACTGACTTTGCTGCTTGAGGTCATCCCTAATGATGACTCCCAGATCACGTTCCTCAGCAGAGGAGCTCAGCTGGACTCAGTTTAGCCAGTATTCTTCCTTGGGGTTGGCCCTACCCAGGTGCATCACCTTACACTTCTAAGCACTGAAGTTTAATTGCCATATTTGTGACCGCCTTTCCAACTTCTTACGGTCCTCCTGCAGTTGTCTCACTCCCTCAGTACTATCCACTCTTCCGCTGAGTTTCGTGTAATAATAATAATATAATAATCATTTTTATTTATAAGGCACCTTATCCATAATCAAGGTGCCTAACAATTTTAAAAGCAAATCAAACATCAATACATTAACATTAAAATAGCAGCATATCATTCATCAAAAGGAAGATCAGTCACTGAATGCCTGGTGCCACAAAAACGTTTTTAAAGCTTCCTTGAATCCCTCCACAGTTGTGCACTCCCGTAACCGACGGGGTAGAAAATTCCAAAGGGTAGGGGCTGCATACATAAATGCTCTCACCCCTGATGATTTCAAACACACCCTTGGAATCTCTAGCAACCCCTTGTCAGCCGAGCGAAGTGATCGTCCAGGGCAGTAAGGAACCAGAAACTCTTTCAGGTAAACTGGGACCAGTCCATGTAGGGCTTTAAAAGTCAGCAAACCGACTTTGAAGGTGATCCACCACTGTACTGGCAGCCAGTGCAGTTCGCGCAGCACCTGCAAAATATGACATGACCGAGCAGATCCCGTCAAAAACTGGGCTGCCACATTTTGCACCAGCTGCAGGTGGTGGATTTCTACCCCAGGAAGCCCTAGGTAGAGGGAGTTGCAATAATCTAAGCGCGAGGACACAAAGGCGTGGACCAAAGTAGGAAGGTCATCAGACGGAACCAGATGCTTAATCCTGGCGATATTCCTAAGATGATAAAAGGAAGATTTGACGACAGCCGACACCTGCGAATGCAGGGTCAGCCCTTCATCAAAAATTACCCCAGGTTACGCATCTGCTCAGAGGTCGGAGTGAAACGCCACAGCGAAAAAGTCCTGAGGGCGAACCAACCCCCAACCCCCCTATCCGGCGACCTGGGTCCACAACCAGCTCCTCAGTTTTTTCTGAGTTCAACTCCAGCCAGCTGGAATCCATCTACTCCTGGATTTCTTTCAGACAGTAGTCCGTAAACAGGGTGATTTTGCCATTTATGCCCTCGCTGATGTCCCTAAGGAATACACTGAAGAGGACCAGCTCCAGGACCGACCCCTGAGGCACCTCACTGGTGCCCTGCTTCTCATTAGACTTCACCCCATTTACTATTTGTAACCCTTTGTTTTCTGTCCCTCAGCCAACTCCATACTCACTTTACTATCTGTTCTGCAACTCCAAGGTCTTCTAGCTCTTTTTTTTTTTTTTTTTTTTTTAGTATATAGATATTTATGTGCTTCTCCCCTGGTTTTTCGCCCCGACCCAGGACCAGCTCTGCCCCTTCCACCCCACTCCTGGCAATCACCACCACCTCCTCCTGCCTATGCATCCCATCAGACCTCCACCCAATGGAAGCAGAACTACAGGAAGGGTAGACAACCACCCTAGGAGGGGAGAGCTGCCTTTCAGCTGCTCAATCCCACTCCCTAGCTCCCCCCGCCTCGTGCCGGCTCCCCAAGTTCATTCCTGAACCCGGGTTGCCAGCCTGGCATGAGGCAAGGCATCCAGCATCTCAGCCCTCTGTGCCACTGGGTCAACAGTCTTCTAGCTTTTTTAAGAGGCGTCTATGCGGGACTGTGTCAAATGCCTTACTTAAGCAAGTCCACTGCATGACCTGTCCAAATCCTTGGTCACTTCGTCAAAGAACATAATAAGGTTCGTTTGACATGACCTGCCCATCACAAACCTGTGCTGTTTGTAGTTCTGGAGGTGATTAACTTCAAGGTATTCCACTACATCTTGCTTGATAAGGGCCTCCATAAGTTTACCCACTACTGATGTGAGGCTGACTGGCCTATCGTTACCTGTATCTTCCATGTCTCCACTCTTGTGCAGCCTCCTGGGCTGCACAGATCACTACTCAGATCTTCTGTAATGAGGCCAGAGGGCTGAGTAACTGGAGCCATTTCTGTGGCTAGGAGGAGCAGCATGTGGAGATCTGCCATTTGGTGTACAAATGTGGAGTGGGGGTAGAGTTGGAAAGCTGCCAGCTCCTTTAAAGCTGGGCTCTGTACATTGAGACTCTGTGAGGATCAGGATCGCTGGCCAAGCAGGTAGTGAGGATGAAGCATTTTAAAGTTCCCTCCCAGCCTGCACAAATCACTGCACGGATCTCTTGCAATCAGCCAGAGAACTGAGTAAAAGAAGCCTTTTCCGGAGCTAGGAGGAACAGCATCTGGAGATGCGCCAATCAAGTGGACAAACATGCAGCGGGGGTGCAGTTGGAGAGCTGCCAGCTCCCATAAATACAGGTTACTCACCTGTAACAGGAGTTCTAGGAATGGTATATGTTGTTCATCCACACTTATTGGCAGGTCTCTTGCCGCTTTAAATCTTGCCAGAAGGTCTTCAAGCTGGCTCCTCCCACCCACCCGGGTGGTAAAACTCTCGGCACCGCCCCATGACGCCAGATCTAGCCCACTGGAAGCCAGGCTGTGCGTCGAAGCCAGGGAGGCCGGGTGGGTCGTGTGGATGAACAACATATACCATTCCTAGAACTCCTGTTACAGGTGAGTAACCTGTATTTCTAGGGACATGGATATGTTGTTCATCCACACTTATTGGCAGACTCCTAGCAGTTCTCCGGGAGGAGGGAGGCAAGGCGCACACCCCTACTTAGGTAGAAAGACTGGAGAACCGAGGCCCTGACCAGCACCCCAGCACGACCCAAGGTCGATGTAGAAGGGGAACGGTAAAGCCTGCTTCCGGGCAGAAGCCCTGCGGATATCCTGGACCGGAGTATCCTCGGAAACAGCCACCGATGCAGCGGAAGGACGGGTAAAAATGAGCGCTTATCCCTCTGGGAGGCTCCATGCCCGCCCGCCTATAGTGGAGACCTATGCAGGGGTGACCCGCCCGCTCATCGTCCACTTGGCTGCAAGTCTGCTAGATGCGGCTTCAGCGAAGATGATAAACAGCTGGCGAACCTCTCCCGAACTTTAGCTTTACGCTCCCTAGGTAGGTGAGCGTTAAACAGGTTCCTATGGAACCTGTATACGACCTCAGGTGTGAATGGGGATAAACCCGGCAGAGACAATACCCCCAAGGGAAGACTCCGCCCACCGCCTTGGAAGGACTTGGTGGGGCGCAGGACAACTCTAGTCCCTGTGGAGAACCGGATAGGGAGATTAAAGGCGCCTGGAACTCTCCCCACCTTCTGGATGCGCGGAGTGGCCCCAAGAAGGTGTTCTTCCACAACAGGTGGGGAAACTCGCACCTGTGCAAAAGGTTTGGATGGCTTGCTCATGAGCTAAGCCCATACCAGCAAGGATCCCACAGAAACGGGGATACTCTCCCCAAAAGGGGAGGCGTGATCGAGGCCTAGAAGTGCCAGACCACCTTCTCTGCACCACCAGCTGCCTCCCGGCCCGCACCCGGAAAACAGGGGTGACCCGCAGAAGCACCTAGAGGGTCGTCGGCCGAAGCCCTGGTTTAAGGATGGGCCACAGATGGTCCAGAATGCTCGCCCAGGGACGGGGGAGGGCAAGGCCCTATCCCATCATCAAAAAGGAGAACTCTCCCAGAGGACGAGCACCTTGGCTGACTTCTTAGCAGGATGCCTCGAAAGGTCGAGGACCTTGCCGAAAGACCCTAGGCCTGGCCCCTAGCCACACAGGGATCGGCCTACAGGTGCAGGGATTGCAGGTCCAGATGGATAACCTTCCCCTGAAAAGGAAAGACAGGAACGGGCGGACTAGAAGCCGCCTCGGGAGCCTGGGGCTGAGACTGAGGACAGCTGGATACCAGAGCTGGAAATCCAGTCTGGGGCTACCAGCATCACCTGTGCCAAGTCCCTCCTCGCCTTGCCCGTAGGTCAAGGGAAATGGGGGAGAGGCACGGAGGGGCCCGGGGTCCGTGGCCCCGATGGCATCCCCTGCAGCAGGCCCTGCTGAGGGGGCGGGCATAAAACAGTCTCGGCCTCGTATTCTCCCCGGAGGGAAGAGGGAGAAGATCCTGTGCTACCTCCGGCAGGGGAAACCACTCATGAGGTGCAGCCTATGCCCGGCTTAGGGCAGCAGCCAGGAAATTGGGGGCTCCTGCCATCAAATGGCTGGGAACCCTCGACTGCGTAAAAACCCAATGCGGAGAACCTCCTTGCGCCGAGGCAAGGGGATTGACTGAACCTGGCGGGGTAGGTAGCACATGGTCGTGGTGTCCTACTTGGACTTAGACCACTAGACCCCGTACAAATGGAGCGAGCGGTGCAAGCTAAGCGGACTGCCTGGTGCTCCAGCGAGCAGGAAGGACATCAGGACTCACGAGAGGACCAGAGGCGAAGCACTCTGTATTCCCCTAGATGGGCACCCCACCCATCCGAGAAGCATCGGTCGGAGAAGACCGCCGACTCAGGGCGAGCGAACAGGATGTTCTCCTGCCGAAGTTGGAACGGTCCAAAGGGAGCGTTCTCTTAACTCCTGGGCTGTAGTCATGAACTGGTCCAAAGGACGCAGCGCTATGACCTCTGGCTGGCCCCTCCCACTAGGGGAAGGCCGCCCTGAGGCCCAGGAGGTGCAGGAGGTCCTGGCAGGACATAATTACCCGGCCAACTCGACTGGATAAGGGAGGAAGAACCTCAGCCCTGTCCGCCCGGAGCCAAGCTCGGACTCAAAAGTTGAGCTTAGTCCCGAAGAAGCCTCACCGCTAAGGCACGAGTTCCCACTTGGCTCCTGTAACAGGAGACCAGTCTGCCTTTCGGGTGGGGTTACGTCCGGACCCTTCAGTGCCACAGAGACTGCTGAGCAAAGAAGGCCTGGCTAGGAACTGTATGAGATCCCGCTAAGAGGGAGGAGCCTCCCAAGAAACGGACGGAACGAGGAGTAGGTACATCCTGGAGGCCCAGGAAACAGCCACACGCCATGTTCTGAGGATGGAATATCTGAAGCAGAGAGACCATCCAGCCGTGCGGGAGAATGGGTGCGAGCCCCTGTCCGTTTGAGGCCAGGAATACCTGGACACGAACCCAGGGTTGGAGGGGGGGAATCCGCAGCCTTCCTGATCACCTCTAACTAGAGGGCCAGGCGTGTCGGTATGACCGACAAAGAGGCAGTGGACCCAAGATCCCCATGGGGCAACGGCTCAAAAGGGGAAACCACTCACAACCTACGACAGGATCTACCCTTAAATACCTCCAGAACGAGGTGTGGAGCCGTCCCCCCATTGGGAAACCCGAGCTGGGATGACAGGGCCGGGGCAGTGCCCCTCGGCCCATCACTGAGCAGGCTTGGAGGGGGAAGGAGCCGAGGGGGCTCTCGGTTTCCTGCCTCCCTGCTTCCTTTTGGAGGAAGATGCTGGACTGGCAACAGGCTGCCCAGCGCATGCCTGCTGGCCCTTGTGCTGGGCCGGTTGAGCAGCAGGGCTCAGGGGGCAAAGGGGATTACGCAAAGGCTGACGGCTGCCCTTGACCCTCCAGGCGAGAATGACCAAGTCCAGAGTGGCATCGGACTTCTCGGGCCCCTGGATATGTCCCTCCACTCCAGGGCCAAAAAGGTCAGTCCCCAAGAAGGGGATGTCTGCCAACTCGTGCTGAGTTTCCAAGGAAAAGGAGGATAACCTCAGCCATGCCCTGCGGCGCATGGCCACTGCGGCTGCCACCGATCTGGCACAGAAGTCACCCAGATCCAGAGCCGTCTGGAGCTGTTGTTTTGCCACCGCCCTACCCTGGTCCCGTATCCGCCGGACCGTGGTCCGCAGTTCGGCCGGGAGATGAGGTAGAACCTCGTCCAGGGTGCCCAGAAGGGCGTGGGAACAGTGTGCCATAAAAGCTGCCGAGCTGGCCTGATGAAGGCCTAGGGAGGACGCTGCGTAAACCTTGCGCCCGACGTAGTCCATCCTTTTAGACTCTTTGTCAGGGGGTCTATCCACATCCCCAGCGTTTCCAAGACATTGGAAAACGTCATCGGTGACTACCCCTTCAGCCGAGGGGTGCTCTGAGAAACCGGGCAGAGAACCCGACAGGGACAGGGTGCCTCCGAGCCACCCTGGTCGAGCGCAGAGGGCAGGAAGTAGGCCGCGCCATAGCTCCAGGCTGGGCCCATGATAGCCTCAGCCACTGGGAAGGCCTCAGGAGAACCCCTCAGTCCAGAATCTCCGGGGGGTAAGGTGCCCGTTGGAGACGGCTCGAGCTGCATCCCAGTGAATTCTGAAATGAGCTGAAGCAGACCCATCAAAGGACGATGGGCTGTCATCTACAGAATGTTCCTGGGAGCCCGGGTCCTCCCTGCTAGGAAACATAGCAGAGCTGGCTTCAGGCTCTGAAGGGTCTGCAAAAAGCTGCCGCAGGCCCAAGGCACTCTTCGTCCGCCGGGGGCAGGCAGGAGTGAGGGGACCGAGTAACCTGAGGAACAGGTCATGGCCTGGCCTGTGCTCCGCCAAAGGTGGAGGGGCAGCGAAGGTCGGACGAGCAACCGGCCCTGGAGAGGGCTCCTCGACTGATTCGAACGGCTGCCGACCGAGCGGCGGCTGCTTGCTATCTGCAGAATGAATCGGGGTCGATTGATACCCGGACAACAACTGCTGTCGCCACATAAGTTCCTCATAATGACGACGCCAACGGCATCGAAAACCGCTCCTCATCCAAGGAGGGGGACGAGGAAGAACGGCAAAGTCACTTAACTCAGTGCCCCGACTGAGAACGCCGAGATCGGCGTGAGCGGCGAGACCGAGAGGATGACCGAGACCGAGACCCAAATCCTCGGGGGGACCGAGGACAGGCCTGGGAAGGAGCGGGATGCGCCCGCTCCTCCCTTGGCTCGGAAGAAAGGCCTGAGGGCTGTCGACTCGAAGGGACAGACAGAACCTCAGTCTCCGCCGCGGGCGGAGGAATGGCGGCAACAGAAGACCACCCAAAAGACGGGTCGAGAGACTCTACAACATCGACGGGGGTCCTGGCCAGCTGACCTGACGGGGACACCGTGAGGCCAGTGGCCTAAGCCGCATCCTCGACCGATGAGGGAGGGGGAAACTTCCTGCTCCTGCCGACGAAGAGACCCTGCCTGCGGCCCCTTAGATTTAGGCCGAGCGGCAGGGCTCCAGGGTCCCTCTCCTTTGGAGGAGAGGGAATGACGAAGCTGCATGAGTTGAACCCAAGGAGAGCGGGATAAGCGCCGCAACCGAGGGAGAGGGGGGAGAAGCCGCCCCCTCCCCGGCAGGATCGAACTGCTCAGAAACAGTCGAAGCGGACACCTGCCGGTCCGAGGGAATCTCCGGAGCGGAAAAAACTATCGGATGTCCGAGCCCCAAACGGGCCGCGCGGTCCTCCAGAGAGCTGACCGAAAGGGCAGAACAGAAATCGCAAGCCTGAGGATCGTGATCCAAGTCCAGGCAATAAACGCACGTCGAATGCAAGTCTCTCCTGGAGGAACTAACCGTGCGCCTCCCGGGGCCGGAAAAGGACTGAGCCATCGCCGTAGCGAAGAAGAAAAGATCGAAGTTTCAGAAAACACACTTCCAATGATTTCGAAGACCGAAATTTTCAGGAACCAGACGAAAACGCAGAGCGCTAAGGAGGGAACCTGAGCTTCCAAGCGGTAAGGAAGATCTGGTGTCATAGGGTGGAGCCGAGAGTTTTACCACCCGAGTGGGTGGAAGGAGCCAGCTTGAAGACCTTCCGGCAAGATTTAAAGCGGCAAGGGACCTGCCAATAAGTGTGGAAGAACAACATATCCATGTCCCTAGAAAAGTCTTTTCTGCCAAATGGCCCTACTGCCTGTGGCCCTTGTGTTAAGACACGTGCCAGGCTGGCTCTGTGGCGCCGGGCGAAGGGTGTTCGCCTGGCACGCTGGTGACCCAGGTTCACGCCTGAAGCCCCTGGTGAGGGTTCAAAGCTTCCGCAAAAACGCTATCCTCCCATTGGGGGTGGGAGGGTGTATGCCACCATCGCCTCTTGAACGGCTCCTAGTGGCTGGTCTTTAGCGACACATCTTACGATGTAGTGACCACACACCACGGTACATTGCGAGCAGGATGCTGTGGGCATGCAGCACCAATAGGGAGGAGGGTGGGTGGGGAAAATGGCTGCACGATCAGCTGGATGATGGCCACCAGGTCCCCTCTGCCACAAAGCCCAGGCGGAATGTCTCTAGTCAGCACCCATAGCCCCACACACCAAACAAAGATTCGAATCCCAGTCTCCCCTCTCCCACCCGGAATAAGGATATGACCGGGATGTCCAGGGGCCCGGAATTGGGGTCAGCAGCGGATGGCAGATGGGGGGCTAACCTGGTCGGTGGGGGGCCATAGGAGGCCCTAAGGAGTGGTCTATCGGGCAGCAGGGGAGGAGGAAAAAAAAAAAGATATGTGCCAGGGACAGCGATGACTGGAGTCTGCCCGGAGTCAGCCCAGGAGGAGACAGCCAGGAACTCTGTCCACTGGATCACAGGTACACCTGTGCTGTTGCTGGGATATACTGGGGATGGGAGCTCGCTGTTGTCTGTGACTGGGTAATGTTGTGTTTGAAAGAGTAGGGGTTGGCTACTAACTGGTTCTGGTTAATTGGGTCTGTGGGTGCAGAGGCTGGCTGGAAACTGGTTCTGGGTAATTGTGTCTGTGGGTGTGGGGGCTTGCTGATTGTTTCTGGGTCATATTGTGGAACAGGGGGACAGAAAGCTCAGCAAGAACAGGGATAGAGAATGTGGGCAGTGATGCAGTGCAGTGGCTGTGGGGTGGCAGTCTTCAGGGAGACCTTCTAGAGACTGCAGTGCTGCCCCATCTCCGTGTGCATTTCTGGGTTGGCAGAGACAGTCTCTAGACTGGAGGCAGCATTGACTATGAGTTAGCAGGAGGTCATGAGACTCAGAACTGCGTTGGTTGGGAGTTGGGTGACCTCTTCTCCCACCCAGGGACCACGAACTCCGACATCGTTACCTCAAAGGCTGCTGGATAGGAGGAGCAGCTGGATTACAGTAGGCCCAAGGAGGGAGGGGGTGATGTGATCCTGCAGGCTGTGGGGGGGAGGAGTCACAAGCACATTCTTCAACCACAACCTGTTCCACTGCATAATTCCTATGCCACTCTAGCAGAGTGGGACTGCCAAGAGGCACCTGCGGAAGTGGACCAGGAGGATTTGGGGGCCCTCCTAGGAGGATTCCCAAGGCAGGTGGAGCAGGAGAACCCTGGAGAAGGCGGGCGCAATTTCTGGTGCGGGTCCTAACTGGCCGGGGGTAGAGTTGGGAGAAGGAAAGGGGACGGAGAGGGAGGTCAGCTGCCTACTCCGGCAGCCGGCGCCACTGCATGGAAGGATGGGAAGCACATCCTATGGATCACTAGGGCAGTAGGAAGGGAGGGGGAGCTAGATATCATTGGCCACCTGGGGACGAATGATCTGGCTAGGGGTGGGGCAGGCAGAGTTCAGGGGGAGTTTAGGGAGCTGGGAAGAAGTATTAGGCAGCTAGCACACTCTGTAGCTTTTGCGGAGGTACTGCCTGACTACAACAGGGGAAAGGAAAGGGAGCTCTGCACCAATGCCTTGAACACGTGGTTGAAGGAACGGTGCAGCATGGAGGGGTATGGCTACATTGGGGACTGGGGGCCCACCAGGATGGATAAGATCCTATACAGCGGTGACAGCCTGCATTCATCCAGGAGAGAAGCCACAGTTCTCAGTGAACTGTTTAAATGGTACTTAG
The DNA here is from genome assembly GCA_016271365.2 of Neoceratodus forsteri. Lineage (NCBI taxonomy): Eukaryota > Metazoa > Chordata > Ceratodontiformes > Ceratodontidae > Neoceratodus > Neoceratodus forsteri. Next base: position 64,641,348 of record CM028131.1, read on the forward strand.
ATAAGTGTTTAAACTAGCCAAGGGTGGAGGTGGTAACAGAAAGGGTATGTAAACCTGCTTGCCCTATGGACCCTCATGTAGGCTCACACATACACGCTACTGTAGCATAAGGTATATTTGTATTCACTCATACTTGCTATGCTGTCCTTAGAAACTGTTTCAGTATGATTATTTCGTGGTGCTAGTGCGCCCCCTACAGCTTTTTGTCATAATGCAATGATCAGCATATTTTATGAATCAATGGAGTGTAACCCAAAAGCAGCTTTAGTCAGCATAACGCTCATCACTGCATACGTGCAAAATCTAACTGAGCTGCCCACCAGCCTCCACCAATAGAATTGCTGTATTTGGTTCTTCAGCCTTTTGAGAGAGTCCATGAACTAGTAACATACTTTTTTTTCCATCTCTTACTATAAGAATTCATGCAAGTCTATTGTTCTCAGAGTTTCACATGACATCACGGTGAAAATATTAAAGCTACAGAAATTCAGACTACACATAAGGAGCCAGAAGAACTGTGGGTCACCCTGGAAACAGGAAATGGGGCAGCCACACGAACTGAGGTTGTGTACAGGCCTCCAGACCAGGGGGAGGACACAGACACATTACTGTTAGAAGATATACAAAACATGACAGCTAAAGGGGAGGTTCTGATAATGGGAGACTTCAACATGCCAGATACAGATTGGTCAGTACCAGCAGGAACATCTGCCAGAACTAGACACATGGTGGATTCCCTGCAGGGGGAGGGACTCAAACTGGTGCAACAACCCACAAGAGACAGGGCTATCCTAGATCTAGTACTAACAGGGAAAGGATCACAGATCTCTAGGTAGAAGGACACCTGGGGGCCAGTGGCCATTACATGGTATGGTTCAATTTGGCCACTAGAACTAAATCATCCCATTCCAAGGCAAACATATGGGACTTCAGAGGAGCTGACTTTGAAAAGATGGCCAACAAAGTTAAGCTAGCCCTGGCAAAAAGAAATACAGGTGAGGAGGTACAGGCAAAGTGGGCAAGCATTAAAGATACAATACTTGAAGCAACATCCCACTGTGATACAGAGAAAAAGAAATGCAAAAGGAGGAGGAAACCACTTTGGTTCTCAAAAACAGTAGCAGAAAAGGTCAGAACCAAAAGGCTGGCCTTCAGGAAATATAAGGGAACACAGCAGGATGAAGATACGGAGGCATACCAAACTTCCCTAAGGGAAGCAGGGAAGGCAGTAAGGCAGGCAAAGGCCCAAACTGAGGAAACACTAGCAAAACAGTAAAAAGAAGGTGACAAGACTTCCTATAGATACATTAGTGAAAGGAGAAAAGTCCACAGGGTATTGCTAAGATCAAAGGGGATAAGGGGGCATGTGAGGAGGAGGACCATGTAAAAGCATCTATCCTAAATAGATACTTCTGCTCAGTATTTACTGAAGAGAAGGTAGGGCAGGGCGCACAGCTCAGCACCATGGACACGGGAGGGAGGGAGGTGTGCACTAGTCCCTTCACAAAAGAAAGGGTCCTACAAGAGCTCAATAAGCTCAGGGTGGACAAGGCAATGGGACCTGATGGCATACATTCCAGGGTACTAAAGGAGCTAAGGGTGGAACTAGCAGAGCCATTATCTGAACTGTTTAGTGAGCCTCTGAGCACAGGAGCAGTCCCAGAAGACTGAAGAAGGGCATATGTGATCCCGCTCCACAAAAGTGGTAGCAGGGAGGAGGCAGGGAACTATAGACCAGTCAGTCTTACCTCAGTAGTGGGCAAGATTATGGAGGCACTCCTTAAGGAAAGGATAGTGCAACACCTGGAATCCATAGGAGCACAGGATCCAAGTAAGCATGCGTTTATAAAAGGAAGGTCCTGTCAAACTAATCTCATAGATTTCTTTGACTGGGTAAACAGAGTGGCAGACCAAGGGGGAGCAGTTGATGTCGCCTACCTTGACTTCAGCAAAGCTTTTGATACTGTTCCACATAGATTAATTAATAAGCTGGGTAGGCTCGGGGTGGGTCAGAAGTTGATCAACTGGGTGGCAAACTGGTTGATGGGCAGAAAACAGAAAGTGGTGGTAAATGGTATACAGTCAGAAGAGATGCAAGTCACAAGTGGGGTACCTCAGGGATCAGTCCTGGGGCCAGTCCTCTTCAATATCTTCATCAGTGACATTGCAGATGGACTGGAGGGTAATGTTTGTCTGTTTGCAGATGACACCAAGATCTGCAACAGAGTAGATGATCCAGATGGGGTGGGCAGAATGAGAAGAGATCTGGATAAACTAGCAAAATGGTCAGAAGAGTGGCAACTGGGGTTTAACGCAAAGAAGTGCAAGGTCATGCACATAGGGAAGAGAAACCCTGAAGCCACCTATAGGCTGGGAGGGGAGTTGCTGGCAGTCACAGGTGAAGAAAGAGACTTGGGCGTCATCATCACCAGTGACCTGAAATCATCCAAGCAGACCAGTAAAGCAGTAGGTAAGGCTAGAGGGATGTTGGGGTGTATTAGTAGGGGTATCACAAGTCGGATGAGGGAGGTAATAATCCCTCTTTACAAGACACTGGTTAGGCCCCATCTGGAGTACTGCGTGCAGTACTGGAGGCCACAGCTTCACAAGGACATTAACCAAATTGAGGCAGTCCAGAGAAGGGCAACCAAAATGGTGCAGGGACTGCATCAGAAAACATGAGGACAGATTATCGGAGCTCAATATGTGTACCCTAGAGCAAAGGAGGGAAGAAAAAATTACTCACCTTAGTAACTGTATTTCTTCTAATGGAGTCTTCTTGTATTCTGACAATATGCAGTATGCCCCAGCACTAGAACTGCTCCGAAGAACAAAGAGTTAACTCTATGCAAGAGCATAGAACACTGAGCTCATGATCGGTTCAAACCCCTATCTGCTGCACTTCAAAGTGCAGCCCTCAGATTCTTATGAGCCAAACTGATCGACTACAGTTGCTATGTGGAAATTGTAAGAAAAACACTATAGCCAACAAGGCAAATAACACAAAGGGTCCCCAAGACTCAAGTCTAAGACCCCAAGACAAAAAACCCAGCTAGTGAAACACACTTGAAAAGGAAAAAAAACTTAGAACACTATGTGCCCCTCTCCCCACAGGAGAGAGCATGACACCTCTGGGGTAGGCTACTATCACCTGCCACGCCCCCAAAAACTAGGTTCTGAGAGGGGAGGCGGGGGGGAGATCAGAATACAGCAAGACTCCATTAGAAGAAATGCAGTTGCTAAGGTGAGTAATTTTTTCTTCAAACAACATGAAGTTTTACTGTATTCTGACAATATGCAGACTACCAAGCAGTACCTCCCATGAGGAGGGTCCAGAACCTACTTAGGGAATAGGCTCTGCAGTACTGCTGTGCCAAACCTAGCATCACTCCTAGCCTGGATATCCAGGGAGCAATGTTTGGTAAATGTGTGGGCTATTTTCCAGGAGCCTGCTTTACAAATCTCTAACAGAGGTATATCTCTGGCAGCAGCTAAGAAAGCTGCTGTGCCTCTAGTTGAATGAGCCCTTTTAACATCCAGACTGTGTTATCTCCTCTCACCTGAAGAGGAATGGTCAGTGAAGAAAACAGGAAGGGTCATGGACTGATTTAAATGAAAATCCGAGACCGCTTTAGGTAAAAAAACTCCTATTGGTTCTGAGGACCACCTTATCCCTACAGAATGAGATAAATTCAGGCTCCACTGAGAGAGCTTGCAACTCACTGATGCATCTGGCAGAGGTGATAGCTACCAAGAATACAGCCTTCCAAGTCAAGTACTTAAGCTCTGCTGATGCCAAGGGCTCAAACAGTGGCTGCATAAGCTGAGCAATGCAGATAATTAAGATCCCAAACAGGAATGGGATCTCTGAAGGGAAGGTTAGTATGGAGGAGACCCTTGAAAAACTTGCAGAAAATAGGATGGGATGCCAGAGAAGAGGGCTTTTCTATCGACAGAAAAGCAGAAACAGCTGACAGATGAACCTTGAGAGTGGCTGGTCTGAGACCTAAGTTGTTAAGGTGAACCATATAGTCAAGGACTGTAGACAGGTCAGCAGTGCATGGATAAATGTGCTTACCCAAACATCAAATGCTAAATCTCTTCCATTTGGAGTTGTAAGTTTTCCTAGTAGCAGATTTCCTAGAGGCCTTAAGAATATCCAAAACCCCCTGAGACAAATTCATATCAGCATATTCTAGCTCTTCAAGAACCAGGCCCTGAGGTTGAGAGACTGAAGACTGGGGTACCAAATTCTCCCCTGAGAGGAAGTTAACAGATTGTGACTCTTGGGGAGAACCATAGGAGGATGATTTCCCAGTGACAGTAACAGAGGATACCAAGGCTGTCTGGCCCAGTCTGGAGCAATCAGGATCACTTTGCAAGACTGTGACCTTATTTTGACCAGAACTTTGAACAACAGGGGGAAGGGGGGAATGCATACAGAAATTTCCCCTTCCAATCCAGAAGAAGAGCATCCAGGGGGACTAAGCCCAAGACTGGGGGTCTGCAACAGAAAAGAGGAAGTTGGTGATTGTCTGGGGCTGCAAAGAGGTCTACCTGAGGAGTGCCCCATTTCAAGAAAATCTTTTTCAAAACTAGAGGATCCAGGGACACTCGTGATGGTCCTGAGAAATCCTGCTCAAAGCATCTGCTAGCAGATTGTCTTTACCTGGAAGATGAACTGCTACTAGAGTTGTCTGTAGAGAATAAGCCAGAGACCACAATTTCATGGCTTCCATGCACAAGGCCATAGACCGAGTGCCTCCCTGCTTGTTGATGTATCACATGGTGGTGGTGTTGTCTGTCCTGACCTGAACCACCTTGTTCTGAACTGACTCCGAGAAAGCTAGTAGAACCAGGTACACTGCCCTGAGCTCCAGAAGACTGATATGAAGCAGGGACTCCTGAGGAGACCACAACCCCTGAACTGTGAGGTCTTCCAGATGAGCACCCCATCCCAGGAAAGAGGCATCTGTCGTCAGAATGACTGAATGAGACTGGGAGATGAAAGGAACTCCTTGTCTGAGGCTGCTTTGATCCAACCACCACTGGAGAGCCTGGATCAACGTCTGAGTCACTGGAACTACTGTAGCTTGGTCAGAGGATTCTTCTTCTGAGACCAATAAGCCCTTAAGTGGAACTGGATGTCCCTCATTTGAAATCTGGCTCCTTGGACCAATGCAGTGGAGGCTGCCATGTGGCCCAAGAGCTGAAGAAAGTGCCTTGCTGGCCGAGACACCAGAGGACGGAAGGAAGAAGCTAGATCTGTCAGGGCCTTTACCCTTGCTAGGGGAAGAAAAGCCTTTGCCTGGACAGTATCCAGGTCTGCTCCTATGAAGGTGAGGAGCTGAACTGGTTCGAGAACTGATTTTGAAGACTGAGTAGAAAACCTAGAGAGGTGAGCGAGTGCTGAATGACTTGCAGGTTTGACTTGACTTGGCCTGAAGACTGCCCTACCACGAGCCAGTGGTCCAGATATGGGAATATGGCAATGTTTTGTTTTCTGAGAAATGCTACTACTGATGTTAGGCATTTTGTAAACACCCTTGGAGCTGATGTTAGCCCGAAGGGCATTGTTCTGAACTGGTAGTGACCTGAGGGCAATTCGAACCTGAGGTACTTTCTGTGGGAGCACCTGATGGGAATGTGAAAGTAGGCATCCTTGAGATCCAAGGAGGTTAGCCAGTCTCCTGGTCTCAGAGAGGGAAGGATTAGTGCCAGAGTCACCATTTTGAACTTTGGCTTGAGCAGGTGTTTGTTTAGAAACATTAAGTCTAGGATGGGTCGCCACTCCCCTGTCTTTTTTGGGGTAAAGAAGTACCTGGAGTACAGGCCTTTGCCCCAGTGAATAGGAAAAACTCTCTCTATGGCCTTGAGAGCCAAAAGAGAAGAAATCTCTGCCTCTAGGGTGATGGCTTCTGAGGTGCTTGCAGGTGGAAAAGACCTGACCCTCAGCTTTGGAAATTTTTTGAAGCTAAGGGCCAATCCCTGGCTTACTACGTCCAGAATCCACCTGTCTGAGGTAACAGACATCCAGGCCTGGAAGTAGTAAGCCAGCCTGCCTTCTACAGGAATAGGGGAATCGACCCTGGCTGACACATCAGGGTGTCTGCTTGGCAGAAGCCTTGGGCTGAGAGGAGGATGCAGTTCTGCTCATCCCCTTCTGCCTCTCCTTCTGAAGAAGCCCCTCTGAGGAAAAGGAGAGGAGGCCTGTGCCTTGTAGAAAGGCCTGTTAAAAGGCCTGCTCCTAGAATGCTGCCTCTGAGGAGTAGCCTGCCTTTCCTTGGCCTGTGCACTCCTGTAGGTGGTCCTGTACTCGACCATTTTTTTCATGTAATTCTCTGTCTGCTCCCCAAACAGAGAATTACCTCCTACAAGGAAATCCATAGCCTTAGCCTGGGTATCCTGTGATAGGCTAGTACATCTGAGCCAAGCCATTCTCAGAAGAGCCACAGATGTTGCCATGACTCTTGATGAAACATCACTGGAGTCCACAGCAGCATGAAATTGGATCTTTGATGTCTCAATCCCATCAGCAGCCACCTCCTGCAGCTCTTTGGCTAGCTGGGGGGAAGCCTTGTTAGCCAGTTCCAAAACAGTTTCCCACCTGGACTTTTGGTATCTGGCTGTATAGGCCATGTAATTTGCCTGCCCGAGTCCCAAGAAAGATGCCAAGTACTATTTTTTGGCCACAGCATCTATCCTCCTGGAGTCCTTATCTGGGGGGTATGAAGCCAAAGGAACGCCAGTCTTATCACAGGCTGCAGCCTGTACTACCCCAAACATGGCTGCATTACTGATAAAGGAGCTCCGAGTCACAGCCTGACAGCATGTACCTCCTGTCCATTCTCTTGTCCACTGGAGGCAAAGAACTGGGAGTTTAACAGTTTGTGTGTCTGTTTCCCAAAGGACTTATGGAGGGGAATAGACAACCTCTTGGACTCTGGGATATCCATCATCTCCACAAAGTCAGGCTCTTCTGACTCCTCTACAGTCTCTCCCAAAGGGAGCTGGAGGGTCTCTGCCACCTTTCTGTAAAACACAAAGTGGGATGGGGACTCAGAAAGCCTTGGGGGAATCCCAGAAGGTCTGTCTGGGGAGATGTCCGGTTCAATAGGCTCATCCAGACCTTCCTCAGCGACCCCGTCTTCCTCATCTTCGTCCCCCTCCCAATCCAGTTCATAGTAATCTTCTGTGGAATAATCGGGAACCGGAGGAACCGACCGAACAGAGCGCCTGGTTTGCAGTGCCAGATCAGTCGGAACCAGACAGAGCGATTCAACTATGCTAATCGCTCTGGCCATCTCCTCGGCGGTTGGACATAACGGTTCTGGATCTGAACCGGCCAACTTGTCCTTTCTTTTCCTCTTAGTAGGAACCGACCCCTCGGGATTGGCTCTCCTCTTGTCCAAGGAAGACTGGCCCTGGTCAGAGGGCACTTGCTCTGGTTCGGTAAGAACCGAGCCGGGCTGCCATCCGGATCAGTGGATTTTTCGGCCTCCTTTTCCCTCAGCCTGCCCATTCTTTTTTCCAGGGTGGATTTGGGAAAATTCCTGCAAATCTGGCAGTCTGAATTGAGGTGGTCAAACCACAGACAGTAAACACAGGTGGTGTGGGGATCAGCCTTAGCAAAGGCCTCCCCACACACACTGCAGTGCTGAAACCCAATGGGCCCGTTTTTTTCTTGGGTTTCTCAGACTGAGCCATTCTAAAATAAAAAACTTGCCTTTTACTCGGCTTCAGGCCAGGCAAGACTCACCGATCGGTTCCTAACCGTGTTACAAGTATTGGAAGAAAAAAAAAACGTTGTTTTTTTAGAACCGATCTGTACTGGAACCTCACTGACCTAGAGGAAAGGAAACAACAAAAGAATTGAGATCGGTTCTGCTGAACTGATCAAACAAATCCCCTTCATACAGACTCTTTTTTTTTTTTTTTTACAATTTCCACAGAATCAATAAAGAAAACTAATCTACCTACTTACAGTACAGCAGACAGTGATCTGAACTGAGAAAAACACAAAGTAAAAAGCGGAATGAACTGGCGATTTACCAACCAAACCGAGCGAAGGAGAAATTCTCCGGAGCAACTGTTTAGTCAGGCGGAGTAAAGAATCTGACGGTTGCACTTTGAAGTGCAGCAGATAGGGGTTTGAACCAAGCACAAGCTCAATGTTCTATGCTCTTGCATAGAGTTAACTCTCTGTTCTCCGGAGCAGTTCTAGTGCTGGGGCATACTGCATATTGTCAGAATACAGCAAGACTTCATGTTGTTTGAAAGAGGTGATATGATCGAAACATTCAAACACCTTAAGGGCATTAACAAGGTGAAAGAGTGTAACATGTTTCAATACAAGAAAAACAGCAGGACAAGAGGACACAGCATGAGATTAGAGGGAGGCTCATTAAGGGGTAATGTGAGGAAGTTCTTTTTCACAGAAAGGGTGGTGGATACATGGAATGGCCTACCTCAGGAAGTGGTGGACATGAATACTGTGCAGGGCTTCAAACAGGCGTGGGATAGGCATAAGGGAGCAATACAGATGAGTATGAATAGATAGGCCATTGACAGAGCAAAGGCCAATAGCACATTCATAAGGCAGAAAAATGAATGGGCAGACTGGATGGGCCTTGCGGTCCTTATCTGCCATCAACTTCTATGTTCGGAAAGTCTTTGAATTCCTAGCAGGAACGCTGTTTTCAATATGTTTTAGGAATAAACTTTCTCCTGTGATATCTGGGCTTCTGTGTCATGTTTTACCAGCAGGTCTAAAATCCTGCCATCCAACAAGTAGTAGTACCTGCCCCCCCTCCCCCCGGCTGAAGTAGCGTGCAGGAAAATCCTGAGGGGTGAGAGTCCAACCACAGAGCAAGAAAGTCAAGGAAGTAGGGGATTAGCAAAGGAGGATGGGGTCAAAATAGTAGGAGGGAAAAGGGGGCACAAAAGGAGAAAGGGGGAAGCAACAAGCAGAGAGCTAACAAAACCTGGAAGGCCATGTGTGCAAATGCTAGAAGTCTGGGGAATAAGATCCCAGACCTAGAGGCCATCATGGCAGAAGCCAGCCTGGCTATAGTGGCCACTACCGAGTCATGGTGCATGGACAACCATGACTGGGACATGGACATACCAAGCTATACAATGTTCAGGAGGGGCAGAGTAGGAAGGAAAGGGAGATCTGGTGCTTCATGTGAATGAAAGCATAAACGCAACAGAAATAACGGAATTCAAGGGAGGTCAGAGGTGTTATGGGTAATCCTTGAGTTGGATAATGGAGCCACTATTTAGACAGGTGTGATCTACAGGCCTCCGGCACAGGGGAGGACTTAGACACGGAAATCTTAAAAGAAATTAGTAAAATGCCTCAAAAGGGGGAGGTGTTGCTTGTGGGGGACTTGAATCTGCCGAATGTAGACTGGAGCCTCCCCATGGCAACTTCAGCTAGGAGCAAGGAATTCCTGGACTCCCTGCAGGGGCCGTTCCTCAGGCAACTAGTCAGTGAACCCACTTGTGATGGGGCAATACTAGACCTGGTGCTTACAAACTGAGACAGTGTTGCAGATGTCAAGGTGGGAAGCCATCTGGGGACCAATGATCGTCGTACAGTGTGGTTCAACATAACTGCTGTGGAATCCAACCACATAGTGGGGAGGGTTCTGGACTTCAGAAGGGCTGATTTCATAAAGACGGGCGAGTGCCTCAGGAATGTCCTGGCAGGGGGACAGTACCTAGAGGGGGTGGAAGAAAAGTAAACCAAACTAAAAAAGGACATAGTGAAGGCAACAAAGCTCTGTGTCAAGCAGGTAAGCAAAAGTAAAAAAGAGGAGACCGCTATGGTTCTCGAAAGAGGTAGCAGAAACGGTAAAGGCTAAAAGAGTAGCATTCCGAAGGTATAAGGAGACCCAGAGAGAGGGGGATAGGGAAGTTTATCTGGCAAAACAAAGAGAGGCAGGCAAAGGAGTAAGGAGCATAAAGGCACAAACTGAGGAAAGAACACCTCAGGGACTATCAAAGGGGGACAAGACATTTTGTTTAAGGATATGTTAGCGAGAAAAGGAAGACCAAGGGAGGGATTGTACGGTTAAAGAGGGAGTGGCTGACTGTATGGAGGAGGGTCAAGAAAAGACAAACATCTTGAACAAATATGTCTTCTCAGTATTCACAGCAGAAAGGGGGGGCCTCAAAAAGACACCAAGAGCTTTGAAGGGAAGGAAGTAGACACCAGTCCATTTTCTGAGGAAAAAGTCCAGAAAGCACTCACTAACCTGAAGGTGGACAAAGCTATGGGGCCAGACGGGATACATCCAAGGGTGCTGGGGGAGCTGAGGGAGATACTGGCTGCACCTCTGACAGACCTATTTAACAGATCACTAGACGCTGGTGTGGTCCCTGGAGAATGGAGAAGGGCAGAGGTAGTCCCACTTTACAAAAGCATTAGCAGGGAGGAAGCAGCCAATTATAGGCCTGTCAGCCTGACATTGGTGGTAGGTAAGTCAATGGAAACACTACTAAAGAAAATGATTGTCAAATATACTATATCCAATGGATCACAGGATTAAAGGCAGCATGGGTTCACAGGGGGAAGGTCACGCCAAAGAAATCTGATAGATTTTTTTCATCTGGGTGACCAAGGAGTTGGATCAGGGAAGGGCGTTAGATGTGGTCTACCTGGATTTCAGCAAGGCTTTCAACACTGTTCCCCATAGAAGCCTGGTAAGCAAGATGGGTAACTTAAAATGGGTAATAAGGTGGTAAACTGGGTAAGAAACTGGCTAGTTGATAGGACACAGATGGTAGTGGTAAACAGAGTTCACTCCGAGGAAGTGAGGGTGATCAGTGGGGTATCACAGGGTTCAGTGCTGAGGCTAGTCCTCTTTAATGTCTTTGTGTCACAGTGGAAGAACTGGAAGAGAAGGTTTGACTCTTTGCAAATGACCCCAGGATCTGCAACAGAGTGGACACTGGGGTAGGGATCTGAAAAGACTAGAGAAGTGGTCAAGGGTATGGCAGCTGAGTTTTAATGCAAAATAAAAGTGCAAAATAAAGTAACCCAGGAGTGGAGTACAAAATGAGTGGAGTGATACTGACAAAGACCAAGCAGGAAAAGAGCCTAGGTGTAATCACATTGGATGACCTAAAGGAGGCCAGGCAATGTGACATGGGAGGCGGAAGGGCGAGTGGGATGCTGGGGTGCATAGGAAGGGGTGCTGCCAGCAGGAAGGAGGAGGTGATGCCACCCCTATACAGATCACTGGAGTACTGTGTCCCGTTCTGAAGACCATATCTCAGGAAGGAAACAGACAGAATGAAGGCGGTCCAGAGAAGTGCCACCAAAATGGTGCAGGGTCTGCATCACAAGCCCTATGAGGAGAGGCTAAAGGAGCTAAACATCTACACCTTTGAGGCCAGGAGGGAGATGGGGGATATGATAGAGACCTTTAAATACCTAACGAGGGTTAATAAGGTACAGGAGGGAAGTTTTTTTTCAGAGAAAAAGGTGCTCTAGAACTGGGGGCATGCTATAAAGCTGAAGGGCGGTAAATTCACGAGTGATGTGAGGAACCACTTCTTCACAGAAAGAGTAGTGGATTCTTGGAACAGCCTTCCAGCGGAGGTAGTGCGGGCGAAAACAGTGCAAGGGTTAAAAAATGCCTGAGACAGGCACAGAGGAATTGTAGGGGTAAGGGAGGGAAAGCGATGGCACCATAGATCAAGTGTGGTGTACAGCAAAAAACACGAAGGAGAAAAAAATAAAAACAAATGATAACATGGGCAGACTGGGGGAGGGCTCTTATCTGCCATCACATTCTATGTTTCTATGTTATCGCATCGACCAGAGCTGATGAGTAGGATATCTCTTGTAGTTATTATAAATCAAGGGAGCACTTCCTACCAATCAGATCGCTCCTTTTGCCCTACATTTGAGACACTCATTCTATAAAGAATGTCTCAAGCAGGTGACCTGTAAATAAAACCGAGCCAAACAAAAAGCAAGCAGAGCCGCAACCAGACAATTTGGGGTGCTCTATGACAAAGCTAGAGCTCCAGAACCCTAAGTCATGGCACTCCTAATAATAAGACCGGTAGTTACAGAAACACAGCTCACTATGAAGGCACAAAAAGAACAAAATCGCAATGTTGTCCTGTTTTATTTCCTCCACTGGTGAGAATAAAAACTTGTTGAACTTTATTTGTCTGCAACTACAGTTTTATTGTGTGCATGAGAGTGCCATGACTCATGGTTCTGGAATAAAACCGACCCTTCTGGGGGAAGTTTTTAAAAAAATGTTAATATATTATTCATCGACCTCGATGAATAATATAAAAGAATACTGGATGGGCGACCATGCACAACCAGCCTGTGCTGCCATAGAGGGGTTCTGGTATTGGGAGGGAAACTTGAGAAGTTCTAGGTAGTCAGAACCCCAAGGTGGTAGTTCAGACTAGTTGTGCAGGTCAATTGTACATCCAGCATTTTTATAGTGTATAGTACCAAAAATTCAAGTGACATTTTTTTTTTCTGTACTTCATTAGTCTGATTCCCTCGAAATATGGGCTTCTATAGGAAAGAAAGAAAATAAAAACTATTACCTTTTTGTGAGGTTCTGGCAATGAGACAGCAATTCTCCCACAACGGAACAGTTTTAAGTTAACTGGTTTTACAAAAATTAAATAAACATTTATAACTGCTGCACTCCCCATATACTATATATTAACACTGAAGTGGAGATCACGCTTACGATCATAAGCATGGTCTCACTAACATTCTTAGTGTTTCGGAACCATTCTCCTTCCACACTATTTGCAGTTCTCATATCTTAAGAATGAGCGACGACCTGGTCTCACTTACATGCTTAGTGTAACAGAACCATTCTCCTTCTGTTTATGGTTCTCATATTTAAGAATGAGCGACTGACCACTCTTACAACCCAAAGTGTGGCCTCTGCGGCAGTATTATTAGCATATACAACTGTGTCATGTCTTGCACTCATGGGGCACCGTAACTGCCTACCTTCAGTTCATAGGTCTACTGCTATAAAAATATATGTGGTGACATGCACTTTATTTCCAATTTGGTTACCGGGAAAGGCACACTGAACCGAGGCTTGTTTCCAGGTGCGACCCAGGGGAAAATACATGTTATATAAGTTTAAAAGTAAAGTTCAGGCATTTCTTATGCTTTGCCTTCTTGAGTTCTTTGAGTGTGAGAACTGTATTGACTTGAGCAGGCACTCTTATAACCATAGCAGATGCTGTAACCATGCACAAACACTGTATAATTCATGCTATGAACTTCTGTTCTTAAACAATGGAACTTCAGTTTAAAATCAAAATGTTTCACACTGCAGAAAATAAGAGAAACCCACTGTGTGGGAAAAGGAGCATGCCAACTAAACTTATAACTCCAGAATTTTAGAACTGTTTGCATGATGTTGGTTATAAGAGTGCCTGGAATGTTTAGAAATGAAATAAACAATCGTTATTGGCGACAGATGATGTCATGATTTATAATAACCATAAATAAGAGACATTCTGATGGTCCCTATAGAATTTCTCTGCTAGACAAGCCTGCTGGCATCAGCAGCCTTAAATCTTTGCGCACACTTTTAGGAGATCTATCTTCAAACCATGATCCCGACTCACTGGAATGGAGGAGTCTCCGTCTGCTAGCCGAGCCTGCTGGCACCAGCAGCCTTAGGGCTTTGTCCACCAGTGTGGGAGATCTGGGTTTATACCATTATCCTGTGGCGCTGCTCTGGAATTAAAAAGTCTCTGGGGCACTGTGGAGGCAGTCAGCGCAAACTCCAGAAGAACAGTATCACCGACCCAGCTAGTGCCTTATTCAGGGGCAGAAAAGAATGACCTTGATGTTCTGGGCCACTTCACAAGCAAAAACACACAACAGTTTAACCAGCTAAACTGGTACACACTATTGGCATGCTGTGAGGTTCAATATGTAGCTTGATCCACACCCTGGAGTGTGTTACTGGGCCCAGAAAATACATTTTTTTTTTAAATGATAAAAACAGAGGCAACAGAATTCAAGGCATTAAATGAGTAAAAGTGTCACTTGGTCATATGATCACTGTTGACCAAACACATCCTTCCATGTATCCATGTCACTTTCTGATACATGGATATCCTCCGCAGGAAGGTGAGGTTTCAGTACTAATAGTATTAGCACTTCAGAGGAGGGAGGACTTAGAGAAACTAGGTCCTTTCACTGTGCACCAATGGCATGAAGGCCCCAGCAGTCCCCAGTACTCCCTGTGACACTTGGGCAGCTGGTTCTGACTAATCTATGCTTTTTGTAATGTAAAAATTTGTTACTGAATGTCTCTCTTGTTCCTGGGATGACCTCCCCCCCCCACCCCCCGGCCCCGGGTTTCAACTACAAGGTGTTAACCTAAAAGCCAGGAGATAATTACAGGCTAGAAGAGACACAAATTAAGGATCTTCTGTTTATCTGGCTTAATTGTAGCTGCCAGCTGCTAGGATGGATATCATAAACTTTTATGACATTTAGAGGAAGAATACAGGTTATGTCATTTAGGTGCTAAGTAATAAATGTTCCTTTGATGTCTGTGAAGCAGGAAACTGCTCATGGATGAAAGAAGATACTGGAAAATCACAGACTTGATTGGGAAGTCATGGGGAAATGAGTTTTTGCTGATGTCACCCATTTAATTTACCATCTGAAGTATAGGACATCCTGATTATATAATTTTTAATAAACAGAGGAGGAGCTGGGTGACATCATGAAGAAGGGAGGTTCAAGACAGTTTTTTTTTAATTATGCTGTGACTGACCTTTAGAGACATTCTTGTTTGGACTCTCTTGAAAACAGCATCTATTTCACGCACTGTTGGAAGGTATGCATTAGAGAGACAAGTCTAAGTGTACTGTGGTAGGAATTTTCACTTTTAAACCTTATTCTTTTAAAAGATTGTATGTTTTGTGATATATTGTTCTGTATTTACATTTTACATATTTTTTAATCTATTTTAAGTAAAACCTCTTATTTTAAGAAACGACTTGGTGTGCCTTTGAAATTATTTTTTTGACAAGTGAAGCATATATGGTTAAAGCTGACATTGTGCATAGGCTTACTGGTTTACCAAACTGGGATAAGGTAAGGGTATATTCTGAGGTCTTCCATAGAGTTTTTAAGGGTTCATTTTGTACACCTGTTTAGGTGCCCGTAGGCAAAAGATATCTGCCCCCCCGAAGATCAGAATGATCTGAGCCTGTACATTGGGTACGCTAGCAAGAGGTTCCCAGATTGAATCCCTCCAGAACTTGAGACCAAAGGTTGATTCGAACCCACAAAACAGACAGGAAGGTTACCCTGTTTCTGTTCCTGTTCACAATACTGCGCTTGGAGGTTGGCACTGTGGGAGCAGAGGGCCTGACCTGCTGAGTGGGGTTGTGACACTCCCACTCCACACTGAACAGAAGAGGCAAAGTTGCAAGGGGAACTGGTGGTGGCAGTGGAAGGAGCTCTTTAATGGTCTGCTGGTGGTGTCAGTATTGGAGTTGGAAGAAGGGAATGGAAAAAAGCTAGCTTGAAAAGGAATTAATACAAAAATAAAAAGGAATACTTACGCAACAAGGCTCCTTGTTGAAAGTGGTTAACTGTGAGATAAGAACCTTTTAAGTATTAAAAGGCCCAAGGCAATGTTGAGGGCATTTACCCTAATAAGTTCTTATTTCACAGATAACAACCTGCTACTGAGTTACACACTGCTATTATTAACCTCTCCAAACATAAAAGATTTAAAATAATAATTTTTTATTAGATTTCTGTTCTTTGTTTTACTTTTCCAGATGGTTATTGATTAACGTTGGACAGGTGCTGTATCAATTAAAACGCTTTTTTTCCAGTGGCCAACATCAAGGGACCAATGACATTTCAGAATTTACCTGACAGCGACAAAAAAAGAAAGAGGGGGCGACTGTCAGCAGGTACAGAGAGAAGTAAGATGATATATAAAAACATAGCTTTTGTCGGCAGAAGAGGACCACAAGGCTCATCCAGTCTTACCCAACTCTACCTAACCTAAGTGGTGGTAAGGGGCCCTTATGCCGCCCCAATCTTCCCCCACCCTTTCTGGGTGATCTAATGCTATCCACATGTCTGTTTCACCAATGCTCGACTCCCGTCACTGTCTCAGCCCCCACCATCTCCCTATGCAATTTTTCATCTATCCACCACCCTTTCCATGAAGGAATGTTTCCTCAACTCCCTCTTGAATGTTGCCCTACTAACTTCATTGTTTTCCCTTTTGTAACCATGTTTATGCTCAATCTAAAACAAGATCCCTACAACCACTTTGTGTATCTTTCAGAGGTATTTTAAAGGTCTCTTATCATGTGCCCCGACTCTACTGTTCTTTAAGGAGTACATGTTGAGGCCCTTCACCCTTCCCTTGTAGGATCTGCCCTGCTGCCCCTGTATCATCTTGGTTGCCCCTCCTCTGCACAGCCTCCACCCAGTCATGTTCTTTCTAAGGTGAGGGCTCCAGAACTGCACACAGTACTCAAGGTCAGGGTAAACCAATGACCTGGGGGCGGCTCAGAGGTAATTTAAGGAAGTATTTTTTCACAGAGAGGGTTGTGGATGCATGGAATGGCCTTCCGGAGGAGGTTGTGGAGTCAAAAACAGTGGTGGAATTCAAGCATGCATGGGACAGTCATAAGGCAATTCTAGGGGGCGGGGGTTGAAATAAATAGGCTGCTGGTTAACTAGGATCTGCAGCTTATCCAATAGGTAGAGAAATGGGCAGACTGGGTGGGCCAAGCGGTCCTTATCTGCTGTCAAATTCTATGTTTCTGTACATGGGGAGTATAAACTCCATCCTTCTGCTTGCTATCCCCCTTACTACGCAACCCATAATTTTATTTGCTCTTCCCACCACACTTGAATATTGGACCACTACTTACGAGTCACCTAGAATGATAACCAGAGGTCCTTTTTTCTCCATAGTATAGTGAAAGCTGCTTATAGTGGACGTGTCTGTGTACCAGACCTTCATCCGATACAGGCAATGTAATGGCAGGGAGGGGCGAGGCCAAAGTTTTTCGGAAGTGAGTAGGTACTGCCACGCACTTATTGCTAATTTTTTTAACCCTCTAATTTATCCTTGGATTTATGCATCCACCATTTTGGCAAGTGGGAGGTTTCTGGGGTGTTTATATTTCATTTTTGTGCCATCCCTTATATTTTGTTTGTAACATACACAGTGGCTGATGGGGTTCGTGTGCTTGGAGGTAGTGTTTGGGGGCAAAATAATTAATTTACTATTTTTGATCCCCTGGATGACCAGTGAAAAAGCATTTGTCCCATTGATGCACCCACTCCTTGAAAATCTCACTGGTCATCCAGGCCGTCCCTATTGCTGCAATAGGGTACAGGCAGATAGGCAACACTGCAAAAGCTTATTGGTTGTGCTGATTTCATATAACTAGAAGGTGCTGTTCTTCTGAGTCATCCATATTACAGCACACTAGCAGTGATATGTGCTTCTTTCTTTCTTCTATCCCTAAGGCAAGTCAGAATGGAAGATAAGGGTGCCATATTCGATGCAATGAAAGGAAAGGCCAGTTTCATTGGTGCAAGGAGGTAACCAGAAGGATAAAAGGAGGGGGAGAGAAAAGGAGGGGAGTAGGTAGGGTAGTGGAGTGGGGGTGTAGAGCTCAGGTGCAGTTGCAGGAGGGAGTGGTAAAATCTCGGAGAAGACAAGAGAGGGAGCAGAAAGAGAAGGCAGTATGGATGGGGAGGGCATTCCAGAGCTTACGGAGGTGGAAGGAGAACGCAGATTGGCTGGAGGAAGAAGGCATAGGCAGGAGTGCTAGGGTTTGGTAGCCAGAGCTATGAAGGGAGTAGGAGACACAGAGAGGAAGAAAGCAGCCACAGCTTCCTTGAATTAAGGAGGTTATTTTCTACACTACACTGAACTGAATTATTATTTTTTGGACCTGTGTACGTAACTAGTATTGATTTTGTTCTAGTGGTTGACTTTGCTTAGTTTTAACTTTCATTTGCCAGGGAGGAACTGTAGCTGGGAGATATTTGCAGTCATTTATGACTGGGTCTGGTACTTAACTCCTGTGAAATAGGTGTCTGAAAGGAAGGAAGGCACTCCCCATGGTGGAAGGTCAGAGTTGTAGTTGATTGTTTCTGGATGGCATAGGTTTACTCCCTCTCACCCTTCCCGTCACCCCAAGCACATAACTTCCTTTATAGCAGGGGTTCTGACATCACTTCCCCAAAACTGCTAAAAACATACACCTGTTCATATCCTTAAAGGCACAGCACACTGAATAGGGGGTAGAGACACTCACAAGCTTGCACACAATAAAACAAGAACAAAAAACAACAAAAGAAAAGCATCTGTAACAGGAAGGGACACAGACATGTGGAGAGTGGTGCAATGCACTGGTTGTGGAGCAGCAGTCTTCTGGGAGACATTCTGGAGACTGCGTTGCTGCCCTATTTGCAGGCACCTCTCTGGTCTGAGGGAGGAGGTTGTTAGTCTCCATGTTGACCTGGCAAAGATTCAGAAAACCTGCTCCCCCACCCAGGGATGACTCAGGCCACCACCACTACCTCAGAGGTTGCCAAGAAAGAGGCACATCCCTCCAGTTGTGCCTCTCCACAATTCATTCGCCACTCTGGCGGAGTATGGTTCCTCTATGGAGGTACCCGCAGTGGAGACCAAGGAGCAATGGAGACCCACAGGAGGGTGGCACAGGACCCCACAGGGGAAGGAAGCAACTCCTGGTGGGGACTCACTGTTAGGGGTAGAACTGGGGGGAGGAGGGAAAGGAGGTAAGGTGCCTGCCCAGCACCATGGCTTGGAGGAACAGGAAATTAATCCTCAGGATCGTGGTTGCAGCTACAAAGGGGAGGAAGCTGGATGTCATCATCCACCTAGGGACGAATGACCTGACTGGGAAAGGGATCAGAGCAGTGCAGTGCAGGAGGAGTTTGTGGAGTTGGGATCACAGCAGTGCAACAGGAGTTTGTGGAGTTGGGGAGGGGCCTTAGACAAGTAGCACACATGGTAACTTTCTTGGAAGTGCTACCTGTCTATGGCATGGATGAGGCTAGGGTACTCCGCACTATGGGATTCAATCACTGTTTGAAAAACTGATGCAGAGCTCAGGGATTTGACTTCACTGGGGAGTGGAGCTCCACCTGGTGGGATGCAGGCCTATACAGGCGTGATGGTCTGCATCTATCCAGGTGGGGAACCAGGATCCTAGGTGATAGGTTTAAATGCTTTATTGGCAAGCATTTAAACTAGCCAAGGGGAGAGGCACTGAAAAGAGAAGGGAAATCCTAGCTCCCTAAAAAAAATCAGGGTAGTTAGTGAGGTAAACGCCAAGATAGAGCAGTCAATAGGGAGAAGGCGGGGTAAATGGAGAAAAAGAAAGGCAGTAAGGACAGGGATGAGGCAAAAAGAAATAAAGTCATAAAAAATTGGAGGATAATGAGTACCAATGCCGTAGCCTAGGTAAAAAGCTCCCCGAAATGGTGGCCTTGATGGAAGAGGGATGCCTGGATATCGTGGCAGTCACAGAAACATGGTACACAGAGAACCATGACTGGGATGTCAACATACCGGGGTACACAATCTACAAGAGGGACAGGGAGGGAAGAAGAGGAAGAGCAGTAGCACTCTATGTAAGGGAAGGGATCAAAGCAACAGAACTAAAGGGTAAATGGGAGGAGAGGAGGCACTGTGGGTCACCCTGGAGACTGGAAATGGCTCCACAATCCGCACAGGGGTTGTATACAGACCCCCATCTCAGGGGGAAGAAACAGACAAGGAAATGATAGAAGGCATCCTTGGGATGGCAGAGAAAGGAGAGGTAATGCTGATGGGGGACCTGAATATGCCAGATGTTAACTGGAGCACCTTTGCTGCAGCCACATCCAAGAGCAGGGCCATTCTCGATGCCCTACAGGAGGCATGCCTCAGACAGCTAGTTTTGGAACCCACTTGGGAGGGAGCAATCTTAGACCTGGTGCTCTCAAATGGGGATGGAGAGAGGATCTCTGATCTTGAAGTGGGTGGCCATCTGGGAACAAGCGACCATCAAACAGTGTGGTTCACGATATACTTAGCTGTAGAGTTAAGCCACACAAAAGTGAAGGTACTGGACTTCAGGAGGACTGATTTTGTCAAAATGGGACAGTGCCTCAGAAAAGCACTAGCAAACAGGCAAGAAGGTGGGGTGGAGCAACAATGGGGAAACATTAAAACCGCCATCACAGAGGCAACAAGCCTTTGTGTGAAGCAAATAAACAAATCAAAACCAAAGAAAAAACCTCTATGGTTCTCAAAAGAAGTAGCGGGGAAGGTAAGGGAGAAAGAGATAGAATTCAGGAAGTATAAGGAAACACAGAAGGAGCAGGACAGAGAACTGTACCAGTTAAAGCAGAAGGAAGCGGGGAAGGCAGTCAGAATAGCAAAGGTCAAAACCGAGGAAAAAATAGCCAACTTGGTTAAGAAGGGGGATAAAACTTTTTATAGGTACATTAGGGAGCAAAGAAAGACTAAGGCAGGGATACTGAGGCTGAATAAAGAGGAAGGTGGTTGGGCAGACAGTGACAGTGAAAAAGCAGGGATACTGAATGAATACTTCTGTTCAGTATTCACAGTGGAAAAGCAGGAGGAGATACCTAATGCAGTCTATAGAAGCACTCTGGATAGGGGAGTTGATATTAGTCCTTTCACAGAAGAAAGGGTTCTGAAAGAACTCTTAAAACTGAAGGTGGATAAAGCAATGGGGCCTGATGGGATTCACCCCAGAATCCTAAAATAACTAAGGGAAGAACTAGCAACACCACTGACTACCCTTTTTAATAAATCATGGGAGGATTGTGTGGTACCCGAGGACTGGAGGAGGGCAGATGTGATTCTCCTTCACAAAAGTGGGAGCAAGACAGAGGCAGGAAACTACAGACCTGTCAGTTTGACCTCAGTGGTAGGGGAAAATAATGGAATCACTGCTGAAGGAAAGAACTGTTGAATACCTAGAGGCCAGTGGGGCACAGGACACAAGGCAGCAAGGATTCACAGCAAGAAGGTCAAGTCAGACAAATCTAATTGATTTATTTGACTGAGTGACCAAAGTAGTAGACCAGGAAGGGGCTGTGGACATGGCCTACCTAGACTTTAGCAAGGCATTTGACACAGTCCCGCCGCACAAAAGATTAATAAACAAATTAGCCAGCCTTGGAGTGGGTCCCAGGGTGGTAGCCTGGGTAAAACACTGGCTGGACAACAGGACACAGTAGGTAATAGTAAATGGAGTCCACAGTGAAGAAAGGAGGGTTACTAGTGAGTGTACTTGGGAGTTCAGTACTAGGGCGTTCCTTTTTAATGTCTTTATAAGTGACATTGCAGAGGGACTGGAAGGGAAAGTATGTCTCTTTGCAGATGACACAAAGATCTGCAACAGGATTGATAAGCAAGGTGGGGTGGGAAGGATGAAAAGGGACTTGGCAAGGTTGGAGGAATGGTCAAATGTATGGCAGCTTAGATTCAACGCAAAGAAGTGCAAAGTAATGCACCTGGGAAACAAAAACCCAGGGGAAGAGTACACAATGGGGGGTGAGATATTGACAGCAGAGTATGTACAGAGAAATCTAGGTGGCGGTCAAGCCACACCCTTAGGTACTTGAAGGAAGGTATGTCTTCGATGGGTTACCCATGCAGGGTGTGGAAGGAGGGGAGGGCTTGAAGCCTGGAGAGCTTTTGCTTGGTTCCGAAGGTCGTAAAGATCTTTTTTTATTTGTGCATTTAGGGACAGCTGATTTGAGTGGAACTACAGCTGGATGTTGTCAAAGTCCAGCTGAAGACTGGTCATCAGATCAGCAGGGGAGGAGCCAGAGGCAAATAGGACAGTATCATCTGCATACATATGAATAGATGCAGATGTACTGGCAGAGGGGAGGCTGTTTAGAAAATGGAATAGAGAATGGGACCAAGCACTGATCCCTGAGGGATGCCAGTGCTGACAGGGAGAGGTTGGGGGGAAGGGGCAGGGAGTTGCCAATTTTAACTGAGTGAGTTCTGCCCAGAAGGCATAAATGGAACCTACCTGTGGTACATGAGGAAAGACCTGCAGATGAGAGCTTAGCCAGCCCGAGCAGGGAGGTGGAAGTGGAGTGGAATTTGCGAAAGCCAGACTGGAAAGGGATGAGGTAGGAGGATGAATCAAGAAAAGGAAAAAGTTGAAAAAGGACCATGTTCTTGAAGTTTAGTGAGGGTAGGAAGTAGAGAGATAGGGCGGTAGTTCCCAGGGACAGAGGAGTCATTACCCTTGGGGACGGGAATTACTGTGGCATGCTTCCACAAAACAGGGACGGAGACCTGGGAGAAAGAGAGGTTAAAAAGGGATGCGAGAGGAAGGCAGATGGCAGAGAGGTAAAGCAGTTTTGGGTCCAACCCATCAGGACTCTTGCCCTTAAGGGGTTTTAGAGCTAGGACAGCCTTGAGTGGGTCAGCTGGTGAAACTGGGGAGTGGGAGAAAGGGGAGGTAGGGTCAGTGAAAGTGGGAGTGGAAGGGGGTAAGGAGGAGAGAAGGAAGAGGCACAGGAGGTAAAGAAGTCATTAAATTCAGTAGCAAATGGGGGTGCAGATGAGCAGCAACACATGAAGACGTCTTCCTCCTTGTTCTGTCTCACCAGAGCTAAAATAATATAAAAATATAATACTTAGTTGTCGAGATCTGTACCAGTGTACATTTACCGTCCTCTCACATCATGAATGAATATTTAGTGCCTAATCCTGGTAAATCCTAATATGCGGTGGCCAAAAATATGAAAAAACAACTGCCGACTGCACAGCTGGAGAGTGTAGGGCCTATCTCACTCTCGGTGACCGAGATGACTGTGATGGGCCGAGAAGTAACACAGCAAGTTTTAGCAGCACTAAACCCTAGATTGAAAAAAAATAGAAACCCGTTTGGAGAGTAAGCTACAAGAGATTGTGAAGCAAACTACAGCTCATGCCTCTAGAATAGATGAGATTGAGCAGAGGATCTCCAACTTGGAGGACACTACTGGCCCACTGCCTGCTAAGTTCGCCACTCTGGAGGACTTTAAAGACTCTCATTACCAGGAGAACTACTATCGGCAGCTAAATTTCCATTTCAGGGGCTTGACGGAGGGTAAAGAGGGTTGTAGTGTTGAGGAGTTTTGTGCAAAAACTCTCCCTGTGCTGTTGGGCCTGCAATTGAAAGGTGGGAGCTTAAAGACGGAATGAGTGCACTGGGTGGTTATGCCAAAATCTGCGGCTGGGCAGCCCCCACAGCAGATTGTGATGTGGTTCCATAACTTTCAGGACATTCAAGCTGTGCTAAATGCCTACCGAAATGCTAAGGAGCTAACATATGAGGAAGCCAGGCTATATATCTTTCAGGAGTATTCTGTCTGACTCCAGAAGAAAAGGAAGTTGTTGTATCCTATAATGGACAAGCTGCGAGAACTGAAAGTTGATTTTTTTTTCCCACTTACCCAGCTCTCCTGAAGATTAAGCATGAGGGCGCCTCATTCTTTTTCTGGGAAGTGGCTAAGGCCTCAGTGTTCATCCAGGAACTGCAGTGGAAAATGTCCTAAAGTGTGCTGCATGGCTGAAAATTGACTTTTGGGTGGCACTGACTTGCGGGACACTGGACTAACTCTACGCCCATGTGCTGATGTGATAATGGGGATGCGTGCCCTTGCTGACCCGTGCGGCTGCTGGATTTCTTTCTCTCTTCCCATGCCTTGATGATCCACTATCAAATCTTCCTTGTAGTTACGGACTTTGAAAGTACTCTACACCATGGTCAGAAGTGTGTGGGAGCCTGCTGTTGTTTGAAGCTGAGCTGGGTCAAGCTGCACCTAGAGTTGTGAAGATGTAGGACAAAGGATGATGCGTGGTGTTCAAATTCTGCAGCACATAGGAGGCTCCTGTGGTTTTGTTTCATCTCTGGACCCCAAATGAACTGGCCTGACTGGATTCTCCAGCGAAAATGCTAGGGGGGAGGTGAGCATGATGCGTTGTAGGTTGAAAAATCGCACTGCTTCCTCCCGAGCCCCTTGCCTGAACTGCAGATAGTGCTACTGGACAGGGGAAAATGACCTTGCTTCTTGTGTGACTTTTTTAAATTTAAATGTGGGTCACAACCTGGGGGGATTGGGGTTACTGAATGTGAGGAGGTGGAAGAGTTGTGGTAGCTTGGGAGTGACCCAGGGAGGTGGGGGGGTGGGGTGAAGATCCTGGGCACTCCATTACAGGGATGGCCATGGCTCCTGGAACCGGGGGAGGGAGCGTTCGCATTTCTCACACATTGGGCACACCATGCTGATCTGAAGGTGGGGAAGGAGGTGGGGAGGTCCAACATTTAGCATTGCTTTCACATAAATTTCAAATCTGTTATCTGGATTAAACAGGATAATCTCTCATTTGACATGATGAGAGAGGGTTTTAAGGGGATGGGATATGGATCGAAGGATGAGCAGCTTTACAGTGTTAAAAAGCTGGATTACAGGAAGGGGCTATGGCTCTGGAGTCCCAATATATGCCTCCTTAACAGCAGTGGGGGTAAGGGGAATGCTGAAGGTGAATGCATTTTAGGGGATGTCCGGATGGATGAACACGCTGTTCACTGTCCATAGGATGAGAGGGGGAACGCGGACTCCAGGGGAATTCACTCTAGAGGGCTTCAGAGTGGAGCTAACTAATGGGTTTACACTACAAAAAAAAGTTGTGCTCTGGGGATGGGGGCTCTACTGTATGGGAAATTAGTGACTACCTACAGTGTAGTCTATCAGGGGTGCTTACTGCATGGTACATGGGGTGGAGGGGGGTAAGGGAGTTGTATGTGTGATGACCTGCTGGATGATAAAGGGGGGATTTGGGCCCCCCCCCAAGTTTGAGGCCTCATGGTTTGTTTGTTTTCATGTTTTGTTCTTCTTGTTACTGTTTTGTGATCAACGGTCCATTTCAACTGTACATTGCTACAACCCATAGTGCGGTACTTTTTACATGCTGCTGGAAACGGAAGCAGGATAGGGTAGAATGAGAATAGACGAAGATTATTATGACTAGCAAAAGACATAGCAACAGACCCTGCAGCACCGCTCGAAATTGCAGGTTACTGGCCATGGATATTCTGGCAATAAAAGCAAGCTAATATAGCTTTTAATAACCATTGGTGTGCTCGTACGTTTCTTTCTACTTGTAAATTTGAGGTTTGCCGCCTCTGTAGGAGTACCCACCTCATTTGTAGTGCGCTGCTTACTTTCGTCCTGTTGTAGGGGGTATACCTGGAGAGGAGATATGACGATTTTCATGATGGGTACGCTAAATAAAGTAACATCGTCTCCTGGAATGTTAGAGGGGTCTCATCTACAGTAAAATGCACCAGTATACTCACAGCACTGAGGTGGCAACCGGAGCAAGTGGCCCTGCCCCAGAAGACCCACCTTACAGATAATAATACTTAATTTATAAGGCACCTTTTGACAAACCAAGGCTCCTAACGATAAACTAAAACAGCACATAAAACAGTAAGTATCCATTCTTATAAAATTCAAATAGCAGACAAAATAAAATCAAACAGAAAAGGCTTGATGCCATAAGTGTGTTTTAAGGGCCTGTTTAAATCCCTCACGCTAAACTCATGCGAGGATGGGTGGGTACCTGCCAAGCAGCCTCATATAATTCCCACAAGAAAGGGGTGGTGGTGTTAATTCATAAGCATCTTCCCCTGCAAGTTGGATGAGTGGTCGTGGATCCTGGGGAGGGACGATATGTTTTTGTAGAGGGAGAATTGTATGGGGAGGGGGTTCACCTATGGTAGTGTCTATGCCCCGCGGTTTTTGACCTGATGTTTTATCAGTCCCTTCTGGATGTTATTATGTGGGAACAATTCCCTGGGTTAATACTAGGGGGCGATCTCAATAGTGTTATGATCCCAGTACTGGATCACTCAGAGGGGAAGGGCCGACATCAAGGGGTAATGTCACAGTGGTAATTGGGGTTATGCAGCCTGGACTTGGTAGATAGCTGGTGAACTGCTAATCCTGGTACTAAAGAGTATACCTTCCACTCTAACCGCCATAAAACATGGTCCCGCTTGGATTACATTTATATGTCTCATGCACAGTATTATCGGGTGGATCGGGTCAGGCATAGTCCCATACAAGTATCAGACCACGCTATGGTTATACTCACCCTGACATTGGCGAGGGGGAGGGGGAGGGCGAGGGCCCAACCCATGGAAATTTCCCATGTATTTGCTGGGGAAACAAGAGTTTTAAACTATCTTAGGGACCAGTGGATGCTCTACCGGGAAACAAATTCTGGCTCAGATACAAATAAAAAACGGTGTTCTGGAAGGCTGGCAAGGCATACATGTGGGGGGCGATTATTAGCTACGTGTCTAAGTATAAAAAAGAGAAACAGGGAAAGCAGGCGACACTGGAAACTAAATTGAAAGATATGGAGCGCAGGGTTGCAAGAGGGGCTGGTGAGGAGGATCTGAAGCAGCTGACAGCGGTGCGTGAAGCACTAAATCTCCTGGTTACTGTGTGTGTTTAAAAGTTGCTAGCTGGCCTGTAAGTGCAGGCATCATATTACAGGGGATTAGTGCTGTTTGAAAGTAAGGTGGGACTCTCTGCTCAGTCAGTCTTCACTTAGAGGGAAAGGGGGAAGAAGCTTCTAGCTGGATGCTGGGAGAGTAAGGAGACTTGAAAGATTTTCTTAGTTGGTAGTGCTTGGAGGTGCAGTGAGAGGCAGACACAGGGCTGATACACTCTCATGAGAGTCGGGTGTAGGCCTGATCCCACCCTCCCACCCCTCCCTCCCACAGCTCAGCTCCTTTATAAGGGAACACCTGCTCTGCCATTGGAGGAAAAGGCTTCAGGTGCAGCTCATGTAGTTCTAGCCACTGGGAGTTGGGTTTAAGGGCTGGGAGAGAGGAGCATAGGGAGTTGTACACTTCCCCTATACGTTTACTGTGTAGTACTGCACCTAATAACAGGGGTACCTGTTTACTGTTGGACTGTATCTGGGATTAGTGGGTGACTTGATTAGTGGGTAGGGGTGTATCTTGGACTAGTGGGGAACCTGGTGGTTCATCCAAGGAATCCTACTTGGAGGGGGATGGGACCACACGTTCTTAGGGCTGGCATCTTTGGGAAGGTGGTGGGGTGCACAGGGTGTGGGGCGGCCATGATACTGGACTGGGCTTGGAAGTTTGGTGGTTGCCCAATGTGCTACCAGCTGGCACAACTTAGGAAGGAGGTTGAGGGGATTAGGAGACAGCTGGAGGGAGGGAGGGGGGAGGTATGGTTGGGGAATAAGGCAGGGGCTCTCCCGCGGGGTTGCACCAAACACTAGGGGTAGGGGTATAGGGAAAGGAGTGCAGAAGAGTACTCTGGGGTCACATAGGGACCCTGACAGAGGGGGCCCAAAAGGAAGACACTACCAAGGAAGCAGGCAGGTATCTGGGGACCCGCACAGAGGGGGGCCAAAGGGAGGACATTCCCAGGGAAGTAGGCAGATGGCTGGGGCTGGACAGAAGGAAGCAAGGGGGAGAGGTGGATCGGACCTTAAGCTCAGTAATCGCTTCAATTCTCTTCTTTTGCTTGAGGATGAGGGGGTGATGTAGCCATGACAAGGGCTGTTAGAGATGGAAAGGGAGTGGGGCACAGGAGGCAGGGGCCAGATAGCAGGAAGAACAGGGGGGAACTTGGAATGCGGAAAATGGGGGGAGTGGTGGATCAGAGCAGGAAGAGGAGGGGTTAGTGGGAGGAAAGTGCAAGGAGAAGGACCAGTTGGGAGGAAAGGGCAAGGAGAGGTACCAGAAAAGGCAGCTGAAGGTTTATGCCAGGGGAGCGCGACAGGCAAGGAGGGGCTGAACGGAGAAGGAAGGAAGGGAGGATGAGCCAGGCAAGTTTAGCAGATGGGGGGAAGGACCAGTTGTGAGTAGTGATGGGGGGATAGTGGGGTAAAAAGGATACTCGGGAGGGGAGGCATATGATCGGAGGGAGGGGTGCCCAGGGTAAATAAGGGGGGCAGCAGGGGCACCCAGATAAGGGGAGGAGCAAGGAGTCTGCTGGGGGGAGGGGCCAGTAGAAAAGATGAGGGACATGGAAGGGGGGGAATGGAGGAAAAGGAGTGGTCAGTGCTCCTGTTGGGTGATTCCATGATCAGAGGTATCAAATGGGATAGGGAAGGGAAGGCCTGCCCGGTTAGAACAAAATGCTTCCCTGGACTAACGGTGCATAGGGCCAAGCATGAGGTATATCAG
Organism: Neoceratodus forsteri; assembly: GCA_016271365.2. NCBI lineage: Eukaryota > Metazoa > Chordata > Ceratodontiformes > Ceratodontidae > Neoceratodus > Neoceratodus forsteri. Next base: position 64,669,665 of record CM028131.1, read on the forward strand.
CTGGCAAAGGATTGTGAAGGTTTCCCGGACATACTGATCCACCTGGGTACCAATGACATTGAGGGAAATAGTGAGCTAGAGATACAGGCAAGATTCAGGGAGCTCGCCAGGGTCTGTCAGGACACAGGATGCACAGTTTCCTTCTCAGAAATCCTGCTGGTGCAAAGGGCTAGTGGGGAACAAAAGAGGAAGATTAGGGAGATAAACCAGTGGCTCAGGGAGTGGTGTGAGGCCAGAGGGTATGGGTTTATGGGGGATTGGGGGGAGACATGGGAGGATAAGGGGCTGTATGCTAGAGATAGGCTCCATCTTGGTTTGGAGGGGAAGGAAATCCTTAAGTTGAAAATAGAGGGGTTCATTGGGGAAAGGTGGGGTTTAAACTTGTGAAGTGGGGAAGGATGGGAGAAAAGGCTGTCGAGGTGGGTCCGATAAAGGAGAGACTCTGTCACCACCCCCCTGTGGAGCTGGAGGAGTGTGGGAAAAGGCCGACTGGTAAGGTGCTGACTGGGGGAAGACAGAATCCCCATGGGAACGCGAGCATGGGAAATGGAAGCATACGGAAAGGGTGGAAGGTAGTCCTGCTAAATGCCAGGAGCTTGGGCAATAAAATGCCTGAGTTCCAGGCGATGCTAACTGAGGGACAGGTGGATGTGGCAGCAGTCACTGAGACCTGTGCCACTGCAGGGCATGACTGGGACCAGAACCTGGAGGGTTACGCCATGTTCAGGAAGGACAGGGGGGAGGGATAGCAATAATAGTCAAAAACTGCATTGGCATAGGAGGAGTGGAAGAGGCGGCGGGAACTGTGGAGGTGATTTCAGTCACCTTGATAACAAGGGGGGGCAAGAGAGTAAAAATAGGAGTGGTGTATAGACCCCCCTGTGCTGGCGGAGGAGCTGGAGGAGAGTCTGGTGGCAGATGCTGGGAGACACTGCAGATTGAGCAGGGGAAGGGTGGTGGTGTTGGGGGACTTAAACATGCCAGGAACGGACAGGGAGACTATGACATCCTCAGTGGCCAGGAAACAGAGGTTGCTGGATGTCTTTCAGGACACGATCCTAACTCAGCCGGTGGGGGAACCGACCAGGGAGGCGCGGATACTGGATGTGGTCCTGGCAGACAGTGACCAGATTGGGGGCCTGGATGTAAGGGACCCGTTGGCAGGGAGCGACCATGCCATAGTCTGGTTCTGCCTGGACCTAGGAGGGGTAGAAGGCTGCACAAAGACAGAGGTAACAACTCAGGGAGCAGTTTCAAAGAAATGGAAGGATCTTTAAGAAGCATTTGGATGGGATTGGGCCAGACATGGACGCTGACAGTAGGTGGGAAATCATCGGGGGGGGGTGCAGGATACTACCAGCACCTCTGCAAGAGTAAGACAAAAATGCAGTAGGGCCTGTAAACCCTGCTGGTGGACCAGGGAGGTTCAGGAGGTGGTGAGGGGAAAGAAGGCAGTTTATAGAGATTTTAAGGGCTCAGGAAGTGAAAGGGATCGAGGGGAGTAGGAGCTGATGGCCAGAAGAGCCACTAGGGTGGTGAGGGCAGCTAAGGCAAGGAAGGAGCAGAACCTGGCCAGGCAAATTAGGAGCGGGAACAAGGGGTTCTTTAGATACATTGGGGGAAAACGAAGGGTGAAGGGGCAGATTAGCAGGATTAAAACTGGGGAGGGATGGGCACAAGACCCGGGGGAGCAGGCTGAGGTACTAAATGAGTACTTCCTCAGTTTCCTACCAAGGAAAATGGGGGGTGCTGCATCATACATGGGAGGAGATGGTGAAACTGGGGGGGGGCCCTTCCAGATTGGCGGGTCTGGGGAGGGGGGGCCATCACTGGCAGGAGGGGGGAAGGCAAAGCAGGGGGACGAGATAGCAGAGGTGGAAATCATGGCAGAGAGAGTGAGGGAAGCCCTCAGGTCCCTTAAGACAGAAGAAAGCACCAGGGCCTGATAAATTACATCCCAGAGTTCTGAAGGAAATGGCGGATGTCCTGGTGAAACCCTGGCAGAGCTTTTCAGCATCTTTCTGAGGACAGGGTGGGAACCCCAGGACTGAAAGGTGGCACATATACTGCCTATCCACATGGGGGGATCAAGGGAGGTGGCAGGGAACTACAGGCCCGTCAGCCTGACATCGGTGGTGGGCAAGGTGATGGAGGGAATTGTCAAGGAGAGGCTAGGAGGGGACCTGGAAAACTCAGGGTGCCTGGATGATAGACAACATAGATTCATCCTGGGGAAATCGTGTCAGACAAACCTTGTGGAGTTCTATGACTGGGTGATGAGTGCCTTGGACCTGGGAAGACCGATGGACGTCCTCTATCTTGACTTCAGCAAGGCGTTTGACTCTGTTCTTCATGGGGGCCTGTTGAATAAGCTGGGAGAAATGGGGGTTGGGAAGCAGATGATCAGATGAATAGGCAACTGGCTCCAGGACTGGAGGGTTGGTGGGATAGTCTCATCCTCAAGAAGGGTCATTAGTGGGGTCCCTCAGGGATTGGTTCTTGGGTCCCTCCTGTTCAATGCCTATGTCTCTGACATAAGGAAGGGTATCAGGAGTGAGATGAGTCTATTTGAGGATGACTCAAAACTGGGGGTGGTGGTGGATGGGGAGGAGGGAGGGTGGCCCTACAGGGGGACTTGGAGGCTCTGAAAAGGTTGTCTAGAAAGTGGAAGCTGAGGTTCAATGCAGGGAAATGCAAGGTACTGCACCTGGGAGCCAGAAACCCAGGCCAAATGTACACCCCGGGGGGAATGCTACAAGTCTCAATGGCTGAGAGGGACCTGGGGGGTGGTGGTGGATGTCAAGATGAACAACTCTGAGACTTGTAGGAGGGCAGAGGCCAAGGCCAACAGGATGCTGGGATGCATTACTAGGGGGATCACCTCCAGAAGGAGGGAAGTGATACTCCCTCTGTATAACTGCTTGGTGAGGCCGCACCTCAAGTACTGCATGCCGTTTTGGAGGCCACACTTAAAGAGGGACATTGAACTCCCAGAGAGGGTCCAGGAGGGCAACCAAAATGATCTGGGAACTGGGGGACAGGACCTATGGGGAGAGACTCGAAGAGCTAAATATTTACACACTGGAAGAGAAAAGGGACCGGAGGGACATGATAGAGGTCTTCAGGTACATGAAGGGGTTAAATAGGGGAGGAGCAATCAGGGTGCTCCAAAGGAAGGAGGGGGGGGCAACTAGAGGGCATGGGTGGAAGTTGGAGAGGGGGGAAGATTCAGGGGAGAAAGAAGGAGGTGCTACTTCACTGAGAGGGTGGTGGAGCCATGGAATGCGCTGCCCAGGGGGCTGGTGGAGGTAGAGATAGTGGAGAGATTCTGGAAGTAAAGTCCTGTGCAGCAGGAACATCTGGGACTGGGAAGGGAAAAGCCAGAGAGAGTGAGGGGGGCAGTAAGGTCAGCTCCCAGGGTGGGGGCTGACCAAACAAGCAGACACGAAAGACCATTAGGCCTATTCTGCTGGCATTTTAGTATGTTAGTATGTTATTGAGGAAGCTCACTCATCTTGGTTTTATGCCGGAAGGCAGTTCTTTAAATGGAGAAATGAGCTGGGTGCACTCCTTGCTAACTTACTGAGGGGACGAAAAGGCCCTACACATATCCCAGTTATAGAGGATAAGCAGGGGAACTTAGCTAGAGCTGGGGGCAGATACGGGTGGAGTTTTGAGATTTTTATCAGCAGCTATATCAGGCAGAATTTGGGGGGTAGTTTGAGGCAGCACGTCAATTCTTAAGTCAAACTGAAATCCCTAGTCTATCTGAGGCACAGCAAACCTCGATGAGAGAGGAAATCACCAGGAAAGAGATACGGAAAGCTATAAGAGGTCTTGAGAAGGGTAAGGCTAGTGGGATGGATGGGTTTACAGCAGAATATTATCAAGCTATGGGGGAACCACTGGTTGACCCCTCCAAGGAATTGCTGAAGGAGGTGAGGGAGGAGGGGGCACTACCTGCCACATGGTATGAAACGGTAATATGTGTTTTGCCAAAGATAGGGAAGGACCCTACTGAGTGCGTGTCATATTTCCCGATATCTCTGCTTAACTGTGTTCTGAAAATCAGAGCTAAGATCTTGGTGGGATGCCTGGACCGGCTGCACCCGGAGTCGATTCACCCGGTCCAGACTGGATTTGTCTGGAGACACCTATCCTACCATAATGTATGTAAATTGTTGAATATAGTGTGGGGGGCCTCTTGGCGTCTGGGGCAGACTTGTGTGCTGTCTCTGGAAGCTGAGAAGGCATTTGACCATATAGAGTAGGAATACCTCTGAGGTGTTACAGTGGTTTAGTTTGGGGGAGGAGTTTGTGGAGCTGGTCCGGACACACTATAAACTGCCAGTGGCATGGATACTGGCAAATGGGGGTTTATCGGAGGAATTCTCCCTCTTCTGAGGCATGAGGCAAGGGTGCCCCCTCCTGTTCACACTGGCTATTGAGCCAATAGCAGTTCATATTAGGAGGACAACTGATATCCAGGGGGCTCAGGGAAGGTCAGACCAGACCCATAAAATTACAATGTATGCTGATGACATGCTCTTTTATGTCACGGAGCCACAGCAATCTATCCCGGCACTGTTAAGGTGGATTAGGGAATTTGCTATGTTTTGGGGCTATAAAATAAATTTAGGTAATCAAAATTGCTATTCCTGGGGCAGGGAACAGCAGGAGGACAAGGAACTGGCTGGGGATTGCAGGTGGTTACTAGCTCCTTTAAGTATTTGGGCATTCAGGTGGGTAGAGAGCTGGGGTCCTTATATCAGTTAAATTTCACTCCCCTTCTTAAGACACTGATAGGGGATTTACAGCGCTGGTGGGCGTTGCCCATCTCCTGGCTAGGTTGAGTGAACCTTGTTAAAATGAACCTTTTGCTCCGCATATTGTACCTGATGCAGATGCTGCTGATGGGCCTCACAAAAGCAGATTTGAAGCGGCTTGACATAGCACTCACCAATTTTTTATGGTAAGGCAAGCAAGCCAGAATGAATCTACAGAGGCTCAGGTCCGATGTTTCCGGGGAGTTCTCAACTTCTCGGATCTATGAAGGTATTATTTGGCTAGCCAAGAAAGGTACATCCAGGACTGGGTGAATCAACTGCCTGAAGTGGGTTGGCAAAAGACTAAAGCTCTGTGGGAGAAGGACCTGGGGACTGCTATTAAGATCCCATATGGGGATCTTGATATGCAATAAATACAAAGAATCATTGCACAAGTTCATTCACAGATTGTATTGTCCACCCCTGACAGTGAATAAATTCAATCCTGCTATATCACCGATGTGTGGGAGGCATAAGGCAGAGTTGGGATCATATATGCACTATTTCTAGGTACTACAAAAATTTGGGGCAGAGGTGGTGTCTGAAGTCACGAAAATGGCAGGGCTGTGGATCCCGGTGTCTCCAGTGGCCCTACTGTTTGGCATGGAGGACTTCGGGGTGGAGGGCTGGGCCTGCTGGATGGATGAGTCTTGGTGAATTTGGCTCGTCACTGCATTTTGAACACTTGGGTGTCCTGCTCTCCTCCCACAATTCAACAGCGGACAGCTTTGATTATCCAGACTCTGGCAATGGAACGTCTTTCACATTTTATAAAGGGCAAGAGGTTTTCCTCAGTTTGGGAGCCATTTTTGAAGTCCCTGGCTCCTGCAGAAGCCCATACGTTGAGAGAGGGGATGGAGTGACTATGGCTGTCATGGGTGGGCAGTAGGGCACTATTTTGGGGGGGGTGGACATTTACTTCCCGCCTCCCATGGTTCTCTTATTGATTCTCTGGTACAAGTTCTGTGGGACTGGGGTCCTTTGGGATGTTCCTTTGGGGAAGGGAAGGGAAAAGGGAACATTGTTTAACCGGGAGTAGCACACTAAGCCGAAGCTTGTTTCCAGATGTGACCTGGGAGCACAAGGAAGTTAAGCGACTTGCACAGGATCACACAGTATGCACCTAGGCAGCTGTGGGATTCAAACCCAGGTCTTCAGATCTGCAGCTCAGAGCCTTAACCCACTGCGATATAAGACCCTCCGGTAGCTGCAACATTCATTAGAAAGTATTTGTTTGCCACCATGGTTGACTGTAGCATTGAGTGGAGGTGAGATAGGTTTTCCTATAATAATGAAATCTGAACCATTTGTAAATGGTTCATGGTTGTCATTTTTGTATGGTATGTAAGCGACAGTGTATTTTTTTTTTTTTTTTTAATTCCGATGAAAATTAAAAAGATCATACAAAAAAAAAATTCAGTAGCAACTGCAGAGGGGTTGGAGATAGTGGGACCTCTCATCTTGAGGACTGTGACAGAGCACTGGGTAGGGGGGAGAACAGGGAGTGCATAACCTTCCAAAACTTTGAGGGGTGCTTTATACTGTTTTGGAGGGTGGAGGAAAAGTACTCTGCCTTGGCAGGTTTGGCAGTCCTAGTGCAGGCATTACGTAATGCACGATATCTAGGGTAATCAGCAGGGGTGCCTGAGGTCTTGTGGGCCTTCCAAGCCAGATCACATCCATGCAGGTAGGCTAGTAGATGGGCAGAGATCCTGGGGAGATGAGAACCTTAAATCCTAGTTTTCCTAAGTGAAGCATGGTGATCCCAAGTAGACAAGAAATGAGATAAGAAGAAATTTACAGCAGAGTCAATGGAGCTGGCATAGAAGATAGGAAACCAGTCAGTAGTCGCTAGTCCTCTCGAAAAAAGGACAGGTCCAAGGACTGGAATGATCAAATTAGTAGGAGTTTGGGCGTGGCTTTGGGTCGGTGAACCTTGTGTACATAGTAGACCATGTGGTGGTCATGGAGGGCCTCTGGTAGGGTGCCTGATGCAATAATTCTGTGTGAGTGGGAGGCAAGGGCCCAGTCCAACAGGATGTGATTTAATGACTTAAAGTTAAGGTAGGAAGGATCAGAGATTAGTTGGGTAAGGTTGAGGGATTTTATATTATCACAGAATTTGATTATATAGAGGGAGAGCCAATTTTTGTTAGAGTCCCCATGGATGAGAAGTTTGCCAATTGATGCATGAGAGGAGATGGCAGAGAGAAGTTTATTAATAGTAGAGGAAGGCAGGCCTGGGCAACAATAGACACCGGCAACGAAGATGGGGAGAGATTAGGAGAGAGAGAGAGCTTGATGAGGAGGAGTTCATAGGCAGATGGGGAGGAGATTGAGAGTATAAGGACATATTGAAAGGCAGAGGTGAGATAGATGGCAACCCTACAGCCCCTAGGGGCTCAGTCCTGATGGGTAAGTGAGTATCATGGGATAGCAACCAAGCCAGGAATCTTGTGGGACAGCCAGGACTCAGATATAACCAGTATGTCAGGACTAAGGTTGACCATGAGAGATTGCAGTAAGTCAGTTTTGGGGAGGAGGCTACAGATATTAACATGAGCCACACTCAGTCCTTTGGGGAGGTTGGAGGAGAGAGGGTGGGCAGGGCCAGGAGTGGGCTCTATGTCACCAGCAAGTAGCAACAAAAGGAAGATAAAGAGCTTTGTGGGTGTTGAAGGGCATTTCTGTGGCAAGCGAGGGAGGGAGCAGGGTCAAGGGAAGAGACGAGTAGGGAGATGAAGACTGGGGGTCGGCAGAAGAGAGCATTACGGAAGCCAGAGAGTGGGAGAGAGAGAGAGTGAGAACTGGCATTGGGGAGGTGCAGGGGAGGATAAAATAGGAGGGGAGAATAGAGGGAGAGTCAGTGGGAGGGAGGGGTCAGTGGGAGGCAGGGATGTAAGGGTAAACAAAAGAGGGAGTAGGGAAAGTGAGAGAGTTAGCATGACACTTCAGCAAGGGCAAGGGGGGAACAGAGATGTGGGGATTGGGGTGGAGGGTTACACAGAGAGGGAATATTGCATGGAGAGCCAAAATGAGCAAGGAGCAGGTGTACAAAAGAAGCAGGTGTACAAAAGAAGCAGGTTTAGTTAGAGCCCCACTATCAGCTTGTAGTATGTGGACTAAATTGCAGCACTAGTGTGAAGCCCGGTGTAACCCCCCTACAAATGGGGGTTCCCGAAAAGTCTTCCTTGAGCTTGCCTAAATGCTCACTGCTAGGCTGGTGTTTTGCATTTTAGCAGTTTAAATGTATTGCCAGAGAGTGCCTGTATAGCCTCTGTGTACTGTCTCTTTAAGAGCTGCCTGGATTGCAGTCATAATTAATCTGAGAGGGAGCTCTGTTAGAAGATGTACTTCTTTGCTGATCATTTGTTAGAGTAATAATATTGCAGTTTGTTCTAACCTGCCTTCTTTGAGGCATGGACAGTTCTGTTTGTTTCCATCATCTTGGACCTGGACTGCTGAAATGGGCCAATTAATACCTTTGGGTACTTTAAAATGGAGCCTGTCTACAGGGGCTTGGTGGGGGCAAATTCTGTAGGAATTGTAGTTTTTGCACTTTGGCGCCAAGACAAACCTGGAGGGGGAGACCTAGTTGTCACTGACAGAAGAGTCAGCCAACCGAACCTTTTGGATCCTGGTGAAAGTCCCAGGAGGCTTGCAGTTTCAGTCTGATCTGAGTTGGGAAGGGAAAAAGTAACAGCTCGAGATAGCTTGAGCAGCAATCCATAGTGGATTCGCGCGAGAGAACTGTGGAAAGGCGTGAGTTTGGCTTGCATGCCTGCCTGCTGTCCCAGAGAGGGAACTTGTGCTTTTTTCGGACTGAATCCAAATTTGGAGAGCGAATTAAGCCACTGAATTCTGACCAGGCTTTAACTTGAAGAAGACCAAAGATTTGCTGAATGCGATCAGCCTGTCTGAACTTCCAGCGAACTCTGAACTCCTGGATTGTGCAGAGACTCTGTAATTGCGAACGGAGAGCCATTTGCCTGGTACAGTGGAATTTTCTTAGATGTGAATGTGCTGTGTGCTTAAAGTGGGTTGTGATTTGGTTCCCAACTGTGTGTCTGAACTGTGTTTTGCTTGCTGGAGGCTGTATCCAGCTCTACGGACTGAATCCGTATCCATTTCCATCTGACTGGGCCCTGCTACACTGGCCCAGCCAGAATACCTGCTACGCAGAGAAAGTCATCGACAAGAGACCGGCCTGGGGATCAGCCCCCTGCTCAACGCCTTGAACAGGAACGACGCCTCGGAGATTCGTGTGGGCCCTGCTTCTCTGGGCACTCCAGCTCAACAGCCTGCAGTCTCAATTTCGTCCTGCCTGTGTCCAGTATTAGGTATCGTGAGTAAACATCAGGGTAGCTCCCTGCAACAACAGCTAAATCTAAAAGTTTTGTCATCTGATTGTCTTGTTGCCTTTTCTTTCATGAACTGAGCCCTCCGGCCCCGGATTACAAATAGTGTGTGTTGTGCACGTTGCTTTCTTCCATCACAGAGCCCCAACCAGCTGCAACGTTCCTGGCTAGCCCACCGTTTTCCTACCTGGGTACCCAGAGTGTGCGACTGAACTGCATGCATAACTGTCTGATTAATATAGCTTTTAAGCAAATCAACCTGATTACGCCCCTTCCTTGTTCCAAGTCCCCTGAATAAATCAGATTTAACTTTGTTTGCACTTAACCTGACTGTGGTTCCAGTTTGTGCCAAAAGTATTGTACTGCTGCTATTTTATTTTCTGTGCATAACCTTGTTTTACAGGGGGTTCCCAGGGTCAAGCTAGAGGAACCAGCCCTGGTGGTAAGTGCAGACAGTGTGGGTAATTGCCTGGTGAATAAGGGTCACTGTGAAAGTAATTATTGTATATTGTTCAGGCCACTAGAAGGGAAAGAGGGGGGTTACAGTGTCCCGGAGGGCTGTGCCCAGGTTAGCTTGACCACCAACAACCCTGACCTCCGAGTGGAGGCACCCGTTTCATTACCCAGGCCCCTTAACCTGCTACTGGCCAAGCAGGCAGGGGTAGTAGCCCTTGGGATAGCGCCACCTAGGGGTTACATCAGTAAACAGCTTGTAGAACAAAGATAGCAGTATTGGTTGGAAGCCCAGTAAACAGCTTGCATTATATAAATTAATGACAAGGTCCCACTAAACTGCATACTGTAAGTGAAATTAATGATTATAGCTGTAGGTACCAACGCACAATAATTAGCAGTACTGAAATTCCTGAATACAGTACATGATCACACTACATTGTGTTTAAACAGTAGTGGGGTAGAGGTACCGGTTTGCTAAATACCTTGGGCAAATCCTCTCTTAGCAGATCAGGTAAGGAATGGCAATCCAGTATAACAGAAGCAACGTGCAGCTTGACTACCACATGAAATTAAACCTAAAAACAACAGCAGCTTCTGCACTACACTAACCTGCACTACAGATCCAGCATGTGTGGTGGGATAAGGGGGTAAGTGGTTACGTGATTTCCCTGGTTCTTGGAGGTGGATGTTTGTTTTAAGTGACATGTGCAAGTAACTGGGAATTTGTATCACCAAAAAAAGCAGGTCCTAGAAAAAAAAGACAAGTTCGAAAGACACAATACAAGAAAAGGGAACCTGCTCTCTGTCTAGAGGAAGCAGTAATAAACTGAGACCCAACTCTTGGGATATTTTTAGTTAAATAAGCACTTTTATTACCTTAAATTTTCAGTATACCCTCGCGGGATGTACCTGTGTATGTTTATCAGATTTTTGCAATAAAAGTGCTTTTTTTAACTGAAAATATCCCAAGAGTTAGGTCTCAGTTTATTACTTCCTCTGGACAGAGAGCGGGTTGCCTTTTCTTGTAATTGGGAAATTCCAAGTATGGACTAGCAATAGGTGCCACAGGGGCGTACCAATGTGGAGTCCCACAGATGAGTGGAACTTCACTGATCGTTTTTTGCCTGCCCGTAAAATTAGCACTACCTTGGGGTGGAAGGGTGGCTGTGGAGGGTCGGCAGGTAGTGGTGAGCAGTGCCATGCGCAGCGCAGCACTGTAGGACCGCAGCTGGATGTACCTGTGAACTCCAGAGTCCAGTGGGTGAAACTGCTGTTGGATCTGCACTGTTCCAGCTGTGTACCTTTTGGAATCTGGTTTTACGAGCGCAGTCAGCACGACATGCCGAAATAAATCTTTCAATGGGGCAGTTATCTTCTCCAGCTGCATTTTTTTTCTGGGAGCGAGTGCAAGGTACTTTAGAGTCTGAGTTAGGGAGTGAGTCAGAATGGGTGAAGGGAGAAAGTGAAAAAGATGGAATACTAAACCAATGCTTTTGCTCAGCATTCACAATGGATTGGAGAGGGGTGCATTACAAGGAAGAAGCATATCGGTGTAAGGGGAGGCAGACAAGGCGACGAACACTACACCATTTTCAGAACAGAGAGATTTAAAAGGGCTGAGTGCTAAAGATTGGCAAGGCCATAGGCCCTGATGGGCTGCACCAGCGGGTGCTATAGGAACTATAGGAGGTCCTGGCGGCTCAGCTGATGGACTTGTTCAGCAGCTGGCAGGCATAGGGGTGGTCCCAGAGGACTGGAGGAGGTTGTCCCTCTACACAAGAACAGTAGTTGGGAAGATCCAAGGAATTGCAGGTCAGTGAGCCTAACCTCTATGGTTAGTCACACCACTCTATGCTATTTATCTGAATGGCCCAGAATGGTATGGCTGTTGTTATAGAAAGTTCAGATAGTATGAAAACTGAGAGCGTAGCAGCTGAGGATTCATGAGAGAGGGATTTAATGTAGTGACAAAAGCAATAAAAATAAGATGACTAATTAAACAAAAAAGGGTCTAAAACATATCACAGTATAGGGCAGGCTTAAAAAGGAAAGTGGGAGATTATATTAAAGGTATACATGCCCTCCTAGCCATACCTGATCACAGTGTTTCTTGTGTATTTAATCTATGTTATTTTTGAATTGCCTCTCTCATTTTGAAATGTCTGTATTTGTTTACCTGAGCGCTGTACAATCTGTTTTTGTAATTTGCTTCCTTATTCCCTTGTAACCTCCCGGGTCGCACCTGAAAATAGGCATCTGTTTTTGTCCAGTGTGCTTACCTGGTTAACAAAAGCTAAATAAATAAATACATAGGGTTTCCCATCCCAGCAGTAAAAGGTCTTAGTTAAAATGCAGAGTAGGAATGATTAGGTTACTGCTAACAGTCTTAACAGTCATACTTTACACTGCCCAGACTGACTGGTTTATAAACAAAGGTCTATGTCACACCACAACATCTTTGTAACCTGTACACACAGCCAAAACACTGCAAGATGTGTTACAGTCCATTTTACAGGTACAAAAACAGTTAAAATGGCTGAAAAAACAGACTATGTCTGAGAAAAACTGTATGACCAGATAAGGATCCTAAAAAACAGATTATCCGGTCTAAACTGGACAGGTGGCAACCCTAACCTCTACAGGGAAAAGTGTCAGCAGGCAGGGATGTTATGCCTAACAAGGTTTTTTGCGGGGCACACAGTTCAAAATTAATCAGACAAGTGCATGAATTTATACTTTTATGCCCTTCCTCTGCACCACAAAATGCAAAACTTGGATAGGAATATGGGAGGGTGCACATGCCTCCCCAGATTCATAGGCATTATGGCCCTGCCGGCTGGTACCCTGGGGGTGAGATGGTACAGTATATCTACAGCAGAGGCTAAAATCTGAATTGACAAACTGGGGGTATGCCACAGTCAGCTATGAAAGGTTTATGTGGGTACACAGGGATTTAAGCAGGCACTGTTCATAAAACTGCCAGCATGCCATCCACATACTGCCTCCTATAGCCAGTTTTAGGTACCAGTGAACCCTGCAGTCACTGGGGGCCCCCTACACATGGGGGGGGGGGGGCAGCTGAAGCAGTTTATCTGACTGTTTTTTAAATGCCTTTTATCTTTTTATTGTCTTTACAAAACCTCAGTAGAGTTCAGTTCATCTCCTTTTGATGTGACAGCTTAATGTCAGGACATTCCTTGAAAAGGTATGATCTAGCCAGTAAGAGACAGATTAGCAGAAATGGAAGGAATCAGTAGAACAGCCCCAAGAACTAATATTGTTTCCTGCTAAACAAATACTAACATGTCACTGAATGGAAAATCAAATGTACACGTGGGCTGCAATAAAACATATGTGGCAAAGGCGAGTTGGGTAGGGTAGCCCAGTGACTTGACTAATCCTGCTGGGGGCCACCAAAACCCTAAAGCCAGTACTTCTACCACCCAGTTCGACCCCTAATCTACAGGAAAAGGTGTCAGCAGGTATTATTGGGTGATATGGTACATCTACAGGCTCAGAAGCAGCTTATTCAGATGAAAACAGAAAGACAATGATAACATTAGCTGACTTCGTACCTGGAGGGATCTTTCCAGGCCAGTAAGCAATAGCTGGCTCTCTCATCCCACCTTCATAGGTTGTTCCTTTTCCACACTTCAGCAGTCCAGAGTTTCCACCACGAGACATGCGCATTGTTTCAGGCCTAAAGAAGGAGAGAAATGAAATGTAAAACTTTATTCATCTGCTCTTCTGAGCAGTAGTCGCTTTCTGTACCCAGTCTGATGTACGCACTAAATCGCTACTGTCTGATCCTTGTTTTCCTGAATGTGCGTCACCAGTTGTGCTTACTGATTTTGAGTCACCCATGAAAATGGCTACTTGCTGCCCATGGGCCTGCCTGGCCGTCCTTGAAAACAGTACAAGATTCCAGCTGTTTAGCTTTTGGGGGTAGGGGTTGGGGAGAGAACCTGTTTTGGTTTCAGATAGTAATCTCAGTAAAAAAAGAATGAAATCAGGCTGGACCAACAGCACAGAAGCTGGGGGCCCACTATAATGCGGGTGACCCAGGTTGGCGCACCAGGCAGGATCAACGGCACAGCAGTTGGGGGCCCCCTGTAATGCAGCCAAGCCAAGGTGAAGCACGAGGCTGGGACAACAGTGCAGTGGTTGGGGACCCCTTATAATGTGTGCGTCCCAGGTTGGTGCACTAGGCTGGGTTGATGGTGCAGTGGCTGGAGGCCCCATATAATGTAGGTGACCCAGGTTGGCACACCCAGCTGGGCCAACGGCACAGTGGTTGGGTGCCCTTTGTAATGCGGCTGACCCAGGCTGGGTCAACACCACAGAGGCTGGGTGCCCCTTGTAAAGTGGCTGACCCATGTTGGCACCAGGTTAGGCCAACAGTGCAGTGGCTGGAGGACACCTGCAGTGCACCCGACCCAGGTTGGTGCACCAGGCTGGGCCAATGACAGAGTGGCTGGGGGCCCCTTGAAATGTAGATGACACAGGGCAGCGCAACAGGTAGGCTAATGGCGCAGTGGTTTGGGGCCCACTGTAAAGCTGGTGACAGAGGTTGGTGGACCAGACTGAGCCAACAGGGCAATGGCTGGGGGGGCCCCTTGTAATGCAGTGACCCAGGTTGGTGCCCCAGGCTGGGCCAAGTACACCAACCTGGGTCACCCGCATTACAAGGGACCCCCAGTACACCAATCTGGGTCACCCGCATTACAAGGGACCCCAGTGCACCAACCTGGGTCAACCGCATTACAAGGGGCCCCCAGTACACCAACCTGGGTCACCCGCATTACAAGTGGCCCCAGCCACGGCGGCATTGGTCCAGCCTGGTGCACCAACCTGGGTGGCCCACATTACAAGGGAACAGCTGCTGGGGGCCCCTTGTAATGTGGGAGATCCAGGTTGGCGCATCAGTCTGGACCAGAGGCACAGTGGCTGGGGGCCCCTTACAATGCGGGCAACATAGGCTGGTGCTTCAGACTGGCCCAAAGGCTCATCAGCTGGGGGCCCATTTTAATGTGGCTGACACAGATAAATGTGGTAAGAGGGAAGTTTAGGATGGATACCACTCAGTCTGTCTGTCTGTCTCTCTCTGTCTCTGTCTCTCTCTCTCTCTATCTCTATCCGCCTGTGTATCTGTCTGTCTGTCTATATCTATCTACTGGGTTGACATCCTAAACCTCCCTCTTACTGCAGTACTTCATTAGTTTAAGTGTTACCTTATTTTGTCAAGGGAGACAGTTGCAGGTTTTCCAATCGTCTGAGACAGGAGTGGTAACGAGGTGTGAATACTGTTTTGCAGTACCTTAATGTGGTACCATGAGTTGTGAGTTAAGAGGGAAGTTTAGGTTGCCTACTGCTGTTATGTCCATAAGTGTGGGCTTGCAAGTGGATTAGCGTTGACCCACATCTATACATAAGGGCGCGTGTCCATAATGAGTCTGTACGTATCTATGTGAAAGGTTGCATGTCTGTGGCTGGGGATGCACTCACATCCATGTATAAGGGTGCAAACCTATGTATGAGTGCGCACACACCGTCATATGAGTGTGCATGTCTCTGTATGCATATACACATATCTATTTAAGGGTCCAATCTGTGTCTGAGAGTGCACATGTCTGCGTTCGATGGTAGCCATCCTAATCTTCTGCTTTACCACTGAAAAGCGTACCATATTAAGGTACGACAATACAGCAGTTCCTGTTACAGCAGCATCATTCAAGGTACCACATAATCTGAAGTGTTACCTTACAATGCTTTGTCAGCACAAGTGACACTTCAGCTCGTGTGGTACTCTGAGTAATTCTGCTCGATGGGGAAATGCTGTACTGCAGTACCTTGATGTGGCTGTCCAATTATGATTATGCAGACATGCCTAGGTCAGAGAGGGCATGCCCATGTATGAGTGTGGACACACATATGTTTGAGGGTGCATGTTCATGTGTTAATGTGCGCATATTTATGCATGAGCGTGCACGTCCATGTAAAAAGAACACGCATGTTTATCTATCAGGCTGCATGTCCAAGAATAAGTGTGCACACACATTATGTACAGTATGAGGGTGCATATCCATGAACGAGTGTGCACAGGTCTGTCAGACAGTGCACATCAAGTGTACGTGTGTGCACACATCTGTATGAGGATGTATGTTTGTGTAAAAGTTTGTACATATTTACAGGTAACCCATGTTACCCCTAAGCAGGGGTACTAAAATTTTATCTTCAGGATGTACAGGCAGCCAAGTGTTAATTTGTGCTCTCCACTGCACAGTTGTCATGAGCAATGGTACTGCTGCCAGGTGGGTGGGGCTTGCTGCCACAGCACAAGTCACACTGGAGTGCTTCCGGCAGTTATTCTGCTCGAGATTTCAGTTCCTGTGAGAGCTCCAGTCAGAGAGCACAGGGAGAAGGACGATATTTACCTTTTTAAGTTTGCTTGTGCATGCGTGCACAGCAAACATTTAGTTATAAAGAACTGCATTTGAGAGATGTGTTATTGTCAGGTCCGATGCAGCTCAGGCTCCAGGGACTCAGTAGTGACAGGCAAGCCTTCAGCGAGGCTGATCATGTCGCTGTTCTGCGGCTTGATGGGCAGAAACTTTCAGGTAGTTGAAAGTAGGTAGCCTCCTATGGAAAGCGGCTGCTTACTTTATTCTATGACACTGCCCACCCGCCAGCTGAGTGGTGTCATGATCAGTAACTCGTCCTTAATGTCCATTTTACTGTTTGCACAGCGTTAAAAAAAAGTAGTGTGGGATTTCTGTAACTACAACCAGCTAAATAACGATTTAATCTACTAGCTGGGGGACTCCAGGCAATTACTACTTCACTTCACTACATCTCATCTGTTAAATTATTACATGCACCCCCCCCCCCAACACAGAAGTTGTCTCCACACTTGTATAGTTTACCACCCACATTCCGTCTGAACCATCTCCAGTCCCTGTCGTATGGGCATACGTCAGCAAGCACAGGCAAACTAGGAGAAGTAATAACATTTGCAAGTAACACTTTATTATCAAGAACAATAAATTAAAAAAAATATGCAGCACAGCTCTTCATACAGGCAGTACGGTACAAAGTCCTACATCTGAGAGTCTCCCCCCCCCCCCAAAAACCTTGCTCTCTTTTTCATAAGATGTTGTTTCCTGGCAGTTTAAACTTTGCATCCTGACTGTTGTAAGTTGCATCTCCTGTTTCTCACAATATGTACCAGAACCGTGTCAATTTCTTTCCTGAGGCTGGCCCAAAGAGCACATCTAGTCTTTAACAGGTGCAACACAATAGAACATTCTGTCCCAGAGCTGGTCTGTTGTTGTCAGTTCTATAAAGAAGTTTGTGGAGGTCAAAATACATCTTAAAGTCAACCCCCTGCATTACACACTATCTTTTTAAGAAATTCAAATCAGTTTTTGCAATCATTTCAACAATATAATTATATAAATTTGCAAACCAAGGGATTCCAGTTTTACATATTTTTTTTTTAATCACAGAGAAGCAAGGGGAGAAAGAAAGAATAGAAACAACAAGTGAAAGAAGGGAGATAATGGGGAAACGGTGGGAGCTTTGGAGTGGCCAATTCCTAGGTGCCACACGAAAAATGTGACTTTGTAATCAGACAGGCAAGAGACAGACAAGTGACAGAACAGGAGAGAACAAAACAGATCGAAATGGGGCCTTTTTATGAATGACATCAATAAATTAATATACATGGGAACACAGCTGTGTGACATAGCATGATCCCGCCACATCCCCAGAACACATCTTAAAACGAGCTGTTACTAGCTTAGTATGTCTTGCCTCATAAAACTTTTGAAATAAATCAATCTTTTATCACATTATTAAATTAGCAGCCGTTGTGGCTCTGACCAGAGTTTATCAGTGCTGTTACACAACCTACCTGCCTATGTACGAGGGTACATGCCTTTTTTTTTTTTTTAGATCCATGTGTATAACATAAACAAGCAGTAGTACTGTGTGTGCATTTGGATGACTCCAGAATACTTACTGAGCCCGTCTCACTACACGTGGATAAGATCGAAGATTTCCACTTTTTATTGTGTGATACATACTTCAAGACCTTTGCTCTCCTTATTTTATTGTGACTCAGTACTTGTGTGCATACCTTTATTACAAGCATAGCACTTCTTTGTCTCACTCACCCATTGTCAGCTGTGAAGAAGACGAAAGTGTTGTTTTCAACACCACTGTCCTTGAGAGCCTTAATGATCTCCCCTACAGAGCCATCAAACTCCAAGAGTGCATCTCCAAAGGGACCACGGAGTGACTGCCCTGTGTATTGCTTGCTGGCAAACTGGGGGTAGTGGGTGTGCTGCAGAGAGAAAAGAGAGGCCAAAATGAAATTCTGCATTTCAACAGAAGAGTAGGAAGGTAATTTACTGCAGGATCTTCCCTGCATCATAAGGAAAGGGGTGTTGGATGGAAGCAGTGTGGGAGGGAAGGAGAGTGATACCAGGAGAAGGAGAAAGGAGATAAAAGCCCCCGGTCAGCTGCAATTTGACATCCACTGTGTGACTTATAACCTCATCAGCACCTACTCCCGCCTGGCCTAACCTTCACCCACACCAGGCACTCCCCCACTACGGACTTGGAAGTCCTCATTCCACACAGCCCTCTCTACTCCGCATATGAAAACCATTGGAAGGCAAAGATTCTTTGCTTAGTTGGCCTCATTCCTGTGGAATTCCCTCTCCCAGCTACTAAGTAATATTCAAACTGGCCCTCAAAGGGCATTTCCTCTCACCAGCTGATTGGAGCAGCTGACTCTCTGCCACCCTGGCCAGCATCAAACGTTGAACTGCCCCCCCCCCCCATTATGTCCCACATATCGTAACAAACTTGTTGGAATTTTGGTATCTGGGAAAGTCTTGCCTTGTCACTTTGTTGTACCATAATGCATTATGTATCCATGCAAGCCTTTGTTCTATTTTGCATTTCATGTCCTTAAAGCAGCAGTGTAGCGAAATTGGACAACAAAATGTGACCCCACTTTTTTTCACTATAAAAGATGCCAGGCATCTTCCAGTTTTATTTGGTGGTACAGCTGTTCTAATTCTACCAACATCTGAGTATTTTATAAATGTCTTAATTGAACATTTTCTTAAGAAACAAAGACGACCACCACATTTTGCATACAAATAGCATTGTAGGCCTGGCAAGATTTACAACTAAAAAAAAAAAAAAACATAAAAAGATTTATGGTGCACAGCATAGGATGTGCCTAAAAAAGTACATTTGACGGGTATACTAATATTTTCTTTAACTGTAGGTGACACTAAGCTTTTCTTGAAAAACATTATTCATTGCACTGCTGCTTAAACATCTGTTCTATGTACCGTGCACACTAGGACTACTGTATGTACCTGTTTGTAACTAATGTAGGGTGCACCCCCCCTCCCCCCAAAATAAAATTTAGTTTTTTTTTTTTTTTCCTAGTGGGCCTGCTTCATTACCAAAGCAAATAAAAAATATATGCTGCGGTTCAATGTGACATCCAGATGCAGGGATGGATTGCAACACAGTGAAGCATTTAATTCAGTCTCCCTCTTTGTGTTCAGGCAGTGCCGGTACAGCCTATTCGCTAATGAAGACAGTTCTAGTCTGGGCTGTTCACAGTTCTGTACTGCTGGTCCCAGCTCCTTGCCATTGGGCAAGTGCTGGTCAACTTACAACACAAACTTTGCAAACTATGACATGTATGTACTTCATGTGCATTTAAAGTTTCTTCCTGTACCGCTAGCTAAAGCCCATACTCACATGTGAAGCATAGTACAAGAAAAATGGCTTAGCATTTTTAGCTGACGTGGTGATAAAGTCTCGGGCAAAAGCATTGTAACGTGGTGTCAGATCCGGGAATGAGACTGGCTGTTGGATGATCTTGTCATTCTGGAAGACAGGGAGCAGGACACACCCCTGATCACACTTCCCATAGCACTTGGTATCCGGAGGGAAGCAGGTGAGGGTCTGGCAGGGCCCCTGTAAACACAAAACAGGTTGGTGAAGAGACTGTAACAGGAGAGGTTACAACATACGAGCAGCAATGACATGCCAAGGACCCCATAGAAACACAAATCAGGCTATAAACACAGTGTTACAGGAGGAGTTACAATGTACAGGCACCCAAGATGCCCCCAGAGTCCCTGCAAACACAAAGCAAGGGAAGGGGCTACAAAGTACAAGTAGCCATAACACATCAGGGTTTTTGTAAACACAAAACAGGCTGTAAAGAAACTACACAAGAAAGTGCTACATTGTACAGCATAGGCACCTAACCTGTGACAAGTTCCACACTCCTTCATGGACGAAGCACTGGATTTTCCAAAGTGTTAGTAAGCCGTAACACCCCTAAAGGTACTGTAAAGGTCTAAAAGGCTACATTTCAGGATTACCCACCAACTTTTGCAACTTCAAACCAAATACACCCTACCATATGTACGAGGAATGCAGTCTATGAAGAGAAATACATACACCCACTGTTGACATAGGTTATAAGGGAAGACAGAAAAGTTAATACCCTCTGAGTATACCACTGTTCTATATATGGAATAAGGTGATTACAGCAAAGCAGATACACCCCAACACAGGGCTAAAAATAATTTTCTGGGGATGCCTGTCCAAGGGACAAGTGGTGTGTAAATGTTGCCTGTCCGTCGAAAGTTTTACCTGTCCACATTGTTGTGAGGTGAATTTTGAGACTATGTAACAGAACATGGACTGTAAAGAGGAAAGAGGAAAAAAATGTTACTTTTGGGGTTATTTTTCAAATGTCTTAACTGTCTTGTTTCACAGTACTTATTGTTTTGAACAGCCCACTGGCCTTTTGTCAGTTTTGTCAATTTCTTTTTTATTCTGAATCCGTCCCCCACTCATCTCCACACTCCACATTCCACAAGTATGCAAAACACAAGTGCACAACACACAATCCTGTACAGAGTAGCTGTTTTGCTTTAATACAGGCTTGCTTACAAGGCTATCTGAAAATGCATTCAACAATTCCAGGCACAGGGCTTTGTACAGTCTGAGCTTAGAGATTCAGGTCCCCTCCGCTCCCTTTCAGGGTTCAGTTTCTTGCCAGGTTACTTTTTTATTCAGTCCCACTCCAATTGCAGATCTGTGAGACAGTTTTATATATATATATTCGTCTAGGATTTAGGATGGATTGGGTACGCTAAGGCTTTCTGCCTCAAAAAACTATGGAGAGATCTGTGACTGCTACACAGAGGAAACCCTCAAATGTATTCACTCTCCCTTCTCTTTCCTTGAAAGTGCCTGCTTTTCTTTGTCTGTTTTTTTTTATTTAGTAGTCTCTCCCTTCCCCTGCAAACCACCTTCACAAGTAGCACTCGAGCCCAAGGCAACCCTTCCTTAACCTTTATTTTTCTCTACATTAAAGAGCCCCGAGAACAGCCTGTCATAGTCTATCTTGTTTGTATTTAATTTACTTTATTTTTTTATTGTCCCCAAACAGCCTTTTAAAATACGCTTCCAATATGTTCCAGGGAGAGGCTTTCTATTTTCTAATCTGCACACACAGACAGTGGAGAGGGATGTTTATTTTGTATTTTAAACACAGTGACTACCTTCTCTCCCAGCTATGTGCAGATCCTACAAACACCACAGTCACGTGCTGTGCTTGCTGCCTTTTTTTTTTATATATATAAAACAGAACCCCAGAAAAGTATTCTTTTTATTTTCTTGTTTTCTTGTATTTATATGAATTGTGGCTTCAGTTCTAAATACATTTCAATGATTAGGTCCAGTCTCAAGATGTATCATCTGGTTCCTCTCCCCACTTAGGTCCAAGACTGCAGCCCTTAATTCCCCTCAGGCCAGTCCTATTTAAGTTATATTTTCCCCCAAAATATGCAAAACCAGAGCCCTGAAAAGGCTATGAAAAGGTATGAAAGGGTGAATTTTTTTTTTCACAGTAACGTAAAAAATAGTGCCAAGCCGCCGATGAAGAACTCGCGCTCAGATGTCCTTGTGACACTTGGACAGCTGGTACTGATCACTGTTATTATTTTTGTAATACAAAAATGTGTTATGGACTCTCTCATGAGAAATGCTGAAACAGCATGTGGGATGACACACACACACACATACACACACACACATATCCAGGTTTTAGATGCAGGATGTTACCTGGAAGGCCAGGATATGATTACAGGCTGGAAGAGGTTTAAATTTATGTGACTGATTGCAGCTTGCAAGAAGATCATAAACTTTTAACGTTCAGAGGAAACACAGTTAAGTGTTGCAAAGCATATTGCACCTCAGTGAGATTCTGGCAGAGAAGTCATAAAAGATGCTTTGAAGTCCTGGAAAGGGGAAACTGATCATAGATCAAAGAGAGTCATTTGAAGAACATGAGTTATGCAGAGGATTACAGAATTTGACACTTTGAAAAGGCATCCTGTTTTTGTATAGATATATTTTTTTTATATATTCTGACAGAGGAAGAGCTAGGTGACCTCACACAAAGGGGTTGGCAAATATAGTTTTCTTTAAGGAATATTCTGTTTTACTTCAGAGACACTTTATCTAGACTCTGACAAAGAAACATCTGTGAGCACTTTAAGCAGGTATTTAGAGAGAGACAAATCTCAGTACTGTAATAGGAACTGCACTGTTAAAACATGTTTTGTTTAATAGATTTGTATGTCTTGTAATATAATAGTTCTGTCTTATGTGTTACATATTTTATCTATTTTAGTAAAATTCTATTTTAAGAGCCTACTTGGTCTGTCTTTGATTTCTTTCCTTTTGCAAGTGGAGTATATATATATATATATATATATATATATATATATATATATATATATGGTTAAAGCAGACACTGTACATAAGCTTGAATGGTGATACCAAACTGGAAAAAGGTAAGCGTTTTAAATATGAGGTCTTTTATTACAGCTTTTAAGGGTTTATTTCTGTACACCTGGTTAGGTGCCCGTAGGCAAAGATATCTGGTCCCCCGAAGACAGAATTATATGAGCCTGTACATTGGGTATGCTACCAAGAGGTTCACAGTTTGAATCCCTTCAAGACTTGAGACCAAAGGTTAATTCAAATCCACAAAAACAGACAAGAGAGTTACCTTGTTCTGTTAACTGTTCATAAAACTATGCTCGGAGGTTGGCACTTTGGGAGTAAAGGGCTGACCTGCTGAGTGGGTTTGTGACAGATTGGTTGGCAGCGGTGGCATAATTTTGGCATTACAAACTTTTATTGTTCAGTGTGTCAGCTTGAGACCATCAGCTCATTTGCACAGAAAGAAAAAGGCAGTGATTTATTTTAAAAAGGAAACAGAACTATATCACTTGGCGTACAGTCAAGTTCCTACCCATTTTAATTTTTTTTCTAACGTGCAAGTCAGAGTAGCAGTAGTGAGGGAAGAAGATGGCTTCTGACTACAGCAGGCACACTGTAGACTCCTTAAAGCAGTTGTGCGGGGACAGAGGAGTCCTGTTTGCGGTGAAAGCCAGCAAGCAGAACCTCATAGATGCCCTGATGGTAGCAGATACCCAGAGCAGCGAGTCACAGACCGTGACTGAAAAGGACCAAACCTCAAGTGTGGCAGGGCTTGCGGCCAGTTCAGTGTCCAGATCCGATGAGGAGGGCAACAGGACCACTATCAGTGAAGGGCCACAGCAGCAGGGGAAGGTCACCAGTATCCTGGATCCAGAAGTACTCAGGCTACAAACTGAGTTGCACAGGATGGAGCTGGAGTTCTAGGAGAAGAGGAGCTAGCCACGAAACAATGTCAGTTTTTAAAATGTTGGTGGGAAGGAATTGAGGCAAACTCTGTTGATAAAACTAAAAATGTGATTTTGTTAGAACAGTTTTATTGGGCATGCCCAGCAGAGCTAAAAACCTTGCTAGAGGACAGAGATCCCAAAACAGTGCAAGAGGCTGCTGAACTCTTGGACTGCTATGCCAAGAGCAGACCAGCTCTGAGAGCGAATGGGGCAGGCGTGGCAGCGCAGAAAGGGAAAAGTGCACCTTCAGGGCATCTAAAACCCTCACTGCCTCCACCGAAACCAGTTAGCCCCAGGTTTCAGAGAAAAGAGTTCTCTGAAAGGAGAAGTGAATGTTGGTTATGTAAAGAAAGTGGGCATATTGCCAGACAGTGTCCCAAAATGGTGAACAATACACAATTGGGTGCTAGAAAAGAAGTGGGTTGTTTGTGTGTCCCTGGAAGCATGCCAGTGAACATGAGGGAACACATGCACCCAGTCATGGTGAATGGTGTACAGACGCAGGGGTTAAGGGACACAGGGGCATCCCTGACATTGGTAAAGGGGGATCTAGTACAGCCTGGTCAGCTTATACCCAATAAATACATCACTGTACAGGACTTAACTGGTGAAGCGAAAACACTGCCCCTCGCTAGCATTCTCCTAGACTGGGGTGAAACAGGGTGAACTGTGCAACAGGTGGCTGTAGCCAAAACATTAGCAGTGGATGTTATCCTGGGCAACAATCTCCAACAGGGGATGGTATGTGCAGTTACCCGTAGCCAAGTGGCAAGGGAAAATTGTAATTCCCTGAACCCCACAGAAGCCGTTGTGGAAACCACTGAGAGACTGGGTCCCCAGCCTGTGTCTCCAGATGGGGAGATTAATGAAAAGGGCGGTAGAAATTTCCCCAGTAGCAAGTAACCACACAGCTACAGAGGGTTACTCCGAAAAGGGAGGGGTGACTCATTGTCAGAGGGTTGGGATTGACAGTGATCCTGAATGCCCCGATGCTAGTGCTAGGGACCCTAGTTTAGTGACTAAAGGGGACCTGTCCCATGCCTTGGGAATGTGTGAGGGGTTCACAGCTGCTCAGAGAAGTGACCCTAGTTTAGAGAA
The DNA here is from genome assembly GCA_016271365.2 of Neoceratodus forsteri. Classification (NCBI taxonomy): domain Eukaryota; kingdom Metazoa; phylum Chordata; order Ceratodontiformes; family Ceratodontidae; genus Neoceratodus; species Neoceratodus forsteri. The sequence goes on from CM028131.1 coordinate 64,694,190, forward strand.
TCTGAGGGCTTGGGCAGACTCGGACAGAGCACAGGAAGGTCACGGCAGACATAAGTTTATTGGGAATATGGACTTATGTATACTCAGGCTGTGCAGACAGAGGGAGGGATGCTAGGCAGGCAGCTTGTCGTTCTCCAGGTGTATCATGAGCAGTTACTCAAGACTGCACATGATAGTCTCTTGTCTGGTCATCTGGGAACCATGCGCACTATGCAGCAGTTGGCCCAGAATTTCTATTGGCCTAACTTCACCCAGCAGGTGAAGGAATATTGCAGGTCTTGTCACTGGTGCCAAGAAATAGGGAAGGCGGGCAAGAAAACCCAAGCCACCCAGATTCCATTGCCCATAGTGGAGGAGCCATTCCAGAGGATAGGAATGGATATTGTGGGGCCTTTAAATAACCCCAGCTCCTCAGGGAAGAGATTCATCCTAACTGTGGTGGATTATGCCACCCGGTAGCCAGAGGCAGTTGCCCTATCCTCACTGAGGACTGACAAAGTGGCAGATGCCTTACTTAGGATTTTCTCCCGTGTTGGGTTTCCGCAGGAGGTTATCACCGATCGAGGGGGTTCCTTCATATCGGACCTGATGAAATATTTATGGGAGAAGTGTGGGGTGCTGCAGAGATGCACAACACCGTATCACCCACAAGCCAATGGTCTTTTGGAACGCTTCAATGGTACCCTAATGTCAATGCTCCGGGCGTTTGCTGAACAGCATGGGAGGGACTTGGAGAAATACCTTCCCCACCTGTTTGCATACAGGGAGGTGCCCCAAGAGTCGACAGGATTTTCCCCCTTAGAACTCTTACATGGATGTCAGGTACGTGGGCCCCTAGACTTGACCCGGGAGGACTGGGAAGGCAAGCATGCCACCCAGGGAACTCCCATTGTGGATTACGTCCTTAGGTTTAGGGAAGGGCTGAAGGAGCTTATGGGGACAGCCCAGAGCAATCTGGCAGCTCCCCAACAGAAACAAAAAGTGTGGTATGACCGCAGAGCCAGAGCTCGCTCGTACATGGTGGGTCAGGAAGTCATGGTCCTTATTCCGGTCCGGAAAGACAAGCTGCAGGCTGAGTGGGCAGGATTGTACAAAGTGGTTAGGAAGGTAAATGACGTGAAGTACATTGTGGAGTTACCTGACCGAAGACAGAAAGGATGCATCATGTCAACATGATGAAGCCATATGCAAATAGGGCTGACATGATGTTTGCAGTGTGTAGTCCTGGGGATGGGACAGATGAAAGAGACCCCCTTCTGGACTTGCTGGAATAAAGCAAGCAGGAGTCCTCTGTGGAGGCAGTAAAATTGTCTCCCCAGCTGGCCCGGCCCAGATCCAGAAAGTAAGGGAGGTTTGAGCAGACTTTGCCCCATTGTCTAGCACCAAGCCTGGACTAACCCCCCCCAGTGACGCACGATGTGGAGACAGAGACACAGACACCCATATGGCAGACAGCATATCGGGTATCAGAGGCTGTCCAAAAGGACATTAGGAGGGAAGTGGAGGAGATGCTGGATTTAGGGGTAATCCAGAGATCCCGCAGCCCCTAAGCCTCACCCGTAGTCCTTGTGCCTAAGCCAGATGGCTCTACTCGTTTCTGTGTGGACTATCATGAACTGAATGCAATCATGAAGTCAGACGCCACCCGAAGCCCCAGACGGACGAACTCCTGGACAAGTTGGGAGGGGCGACCTACCTTACGACTACGAACCTGACCAAGGGGTGTTGACAGACAGAGCTAGAGAGAGGTCGGCCTTCATCACTCAGATAGGCTTATTTGAGTTTAAAGTAATGCCTTTCGGAATGAAGATCACCCTGGCTACTTTCCAAAGGTTGATGAACCAGGTGTTAAATGGTGCTGAGGAGTACGCTCTGGCGTACCTGGATGACATTGCCATCTTTTGTGCCAGCTGGGAGGAACACCTTTCCCACCTTAGGGAAGTGCTGGGCAGGATACAGAGGGCTGGGCTCACTGTAAAAGCTGAGAAGTGCCAGGTGGCCATGGGAGAAGTGGCATACCTCGGGCATGTGGTAGGCCGCAGACGGCTCCGTCCTAACCAAATAAAAATGGAGGTAATCCAGGCATGGCCCAGACCAGAAACACAGAAGCAGGTCAGGAGTTTTCTAGAGACAGCAGGGTACTACAGGAACTTTGTACCCAATTACAGTGCCCTGGCTGCTCCCCTATCTGACCTGACAAAGAAAAGGATGTCAAAGAAAATTACCTGGGGCCCAGCCTGTGAAGAAGCATTTTCCAAACTAAAGGAGGCACTGTGCAGTGCTCCTGTTTTGACAAATCCTGACTATAGCAGACCCTTTATAGATCAGACTGACGCCTCAGACGTGGGTATTGGGGCAGTACTGAGTCAGACATCCAGCCAAGGGAGGGATCACCCAATAGCATACCTGAGTAAAAAGTTACTTCCCAGGGAGCAGACATACTCCACAGTGGAAAAGGAGTGTCTTGTCATAATGTGGGCCCTAAAGAAGTTGAAGGCATGCTTATATGGGCAGCATTTTGTGGTACAGACTAGCCACAACCCCCTGGTTTGGCTGACGCAGATGGGAAAGAACAATGGTAGATTGCTAAGATGGAGTTGTGCTTTGCAAGGGTATGATATGACAATCGTACATAGGGCTGGAGCCAAAAATCAGAACTCAGATGGGCTGTCCAGGGTCTATGAGGAGTGAACTGATTTGGGGAGCTCATCCCATGCAGGGGATAGAGCCCCCAAATTCAGTCTAGGTGGGGAGGAATTGTGACACTTGGACAGCTGGTTCTGATCACTGTATCATTTTTGTAATACAAAAATGTGTTATGGACTCTCTCATGAGAAATGCTGAAATGGCATGCGGGATGACACACACACACACACACACACACACATATCCAGGTTTAAGATGCAGGATGTTACCTGGAAGGCCAGGAGATTACAGGCTGGAAGAGGTTTCAATTTATGCGACTAATTGCAGCTTGCAAGAAGATCATAAACTTTTATGACGTTCAAAGGAAACACAGTTAAGTGTTGCAAAGCATATTGCACCTCAGTGAGATTCTGGCAAGGAAGTCATAAAAGATGCTTTGAAGTCCTGGAAAGGGGAAACTGATCATAGATCAAAGAGAGTCATTTGAAGAACATGAGTTATGCTGAGGATTACAGAATTTAATACTTTGAAAAGACATCCTGTTTTTGTATAGCTATATTTTTTTTATATATTCTGACAGAGGAGGAGCTAGGTGAACTCAAACAAAGGGGTTGGCAAAAACAGTTTTCTTTAAGGAATATTTTGTTTTACTTCAGAGACACATAGCACGCACAGTAACCTTCTCAGAGGTGCCGCCCATCTATGGCGTAAGAGAGACTAGGGTGTTCCGCACCATGGGATTCAATCAGTGGTTGAAAAACAGGTGTGGAGCTCAGGGATTTGGCTTCATTGGGGACTGGGGGTTCACCTGGAGTGATGCAAGCCTATACTGGCATGATGGGCTGCATCTGTCCGGGAGGGGAACCAGGATCCTAGGTGATAGGTTTAAATGCTTCATTGGCAAGCATTTAAACTAGCCAGGGGAGGCACTGAAAGAGCAGGAAACCCTAGCCCCCCCTCAAAAAAAATCACAGTAGTAAGTGCGGTAAACACCAACATAGAGGTGTCGATAGGGAGAAGGGCAGGGGTAAATGGAGAAAGTGAAAAAGGCAAGAAGGACACGGATGGGGCAAAAAGGAGTAAGGCCATCAGGAAAAGGAGGGTAATGAGTACCAATGCCCGTAGTCTGGGCAACAAGCTCCCTGAGCTGGTGGCCTTGATGGAAGAGGGATGCCTGGATATCGTAGCAGTCACAGAAACATGGTACACAGAGAACCATGACTGGGTTATTAACATACCAGGGTACATAACCTACATGAGAGACTGGCAGGGGAGAAGAGGTGGAGGAGTAGCTCTCTATGTAAAGGAAGGGATAAAAGCAACTGAACAAAAGAATAAACAGAGAGGAGAGGAGGCACTGTGGGTCACTTTGGAGACTGGAAAGGGCACCACAATCTGCACAGGGGTTGTGTACAGACACCCATGTCAGGGGGAGGGAATGGACAAGGATATGATAGAAGGCATTCTTAGAATGTCAGAGAAAGGGCAGATATTGTTGATGGGTGACCTGAATATGCCAGACGTTAACTGGAGCACATTTGCTGCAGCCACATCCAAGAGCAGGACCATTCTTGATGCCCTACAGGTGGCAGGCCTCAGACAGCTAGTTTTGGAACCCACTCATGAGGGAGCAATCTTAGACCTCGTACTCTCAAATGGGGGCAGTGAGAGGATCTCAGATCTAGAAGTGGGTTGCCATCTGGGAACAAGTGACCATCAAACAGTGTGGTTCACGTTAAATTCAGCTACAGAGTCAAGCCATACAAAAGTGGGGGAACTGGACTTCTGGAGGGCTGACTTTGGCAAGATGGGAGAGTACCTCAGAAAAGCACTGGCAAACAGGCTAGAAGGAGGTGTGCAGCAACAATGGGGAATCATCAAAACTGCTATCACAGAGGCAACAAACCTTTGTGTGAAGCAAATAAACAAATCAAGACGAAAGAAAAAGCCACTATGGTTCTCAAAAGAGATGGCTGTGAAAGTCAAAAAGGAAAAGATAGCATTCCAGAAGTATAAGGAAACACAGAAGGAGCAGGACAGAGAGCTGTACCAGTTAAGGCAGAAGGAAGCAGGGAAGGAAGTCAGAATAGCAAAGTCCCAAACTGAGGAAAAGATAGCTAACTCGGTTAAGAAGAGGGATAAAACCTTTTATAGGTACATCAGCGAGCGTAGAAAGACAAAGGGAAGGATAGCGAGGCTGAACAGAATGAACAGTGGGTGGGCAGAAGGGATAGTGAAAAAGTAGGGATATTGAACGAATATTTCTGCTCAGTATTTGCAAAAGAGGAGGGAGAAATGCCTAATCCAATTAACAGAAGCACTCTTGATGGGGGGTGATCCCAGTCCTTTCACAGAAGAAAGGGTTCTGCAAGAACTCCTAAAACTGAAGGTGGACAAAGCAATGGGACCTGATGGAATTCACCTGAGAATTCTAAAAGAATTAAGGGGGGAACTAGTGAAACCACTGGCTACTCTTTTTAATAAATTATGGGAGGATGGTGTGGTACCCGAGGACTGGAGGAAGTCGGATGTGATTCCCCTTCACAAAAGTAGGACCAAGACAGAGGCAGGAAACTACAGACCTGTCAGTTTGACCTCTGTGGTAGGGAAAGTGATGGAGTCACTTCTGAAGGAAAGAAGTGTTGAGTACCTAGAGACCAGTGGGGCACAGGACCCAAGGCAGCATGGGTTCACAGCAGGAAGGTCATGTCTGAGACGAATCTAATAGATTTCTTTGACTGGGTGACCAACGTAGTAGACCAGGGAGGGGCTGTGGACATGGCCTACCTAGATTTTAGCAAGGCATCTGACACAGTCCCACAAAAAAGATTAATAGTCAAATTAACCCTGCCTGGGAGTGGGTCCCAGGGTGGTAGCCTGGGCAAAACATTGGCTGGACAACAGGACACGAGGTAATTGTAAATGGAGTCCACTCTGAAGAACGAGGGGTTACTAGTGGGGTACCACAGGGTTCAGTATTGGGTCCAGTCCTTTTTAATGTCTTCATAAGTGACATTGCAGAGGGACTGGAAGGAAAAGTATGCCTCTTTGTAGATGACACAAAGATCTGCAACAGGGTTGATACACAAGGAGGCGTGGAAAGGACGAGAAGGGACTTGGCAAGGTTGGAGGAATGGTCAGAAGTATGGCAGCTAGGATTCAATGCAAAGAAGTGCAAAATAATGCACCTGGGAAACAAGAACCCAGGGGAAGAATACACAATGGGGGGTAGTAACAACAACAAAAGGAAAGGGACCTGGGGGTAATCATATCAGATGACCTTAAGGTTAGCAAGCAATGTGAGAAGGCAGTAGGGAGGGCTGGGGGTATACTGGGATGCATAGGGAGAGGCATCAGCAGCAGAAAACAGGAGTCGTTATCCCTCTGTACAGACAGTTGGTGAGATCCCATCTGGAGTACTGCATCCAGTTCTGGAGACCCCATCTCCGCAAGGACATAGACAGGATAGAGGCAGTCCAGAGGAGGGCAACTAAAATGGTGCAGGGTCTGCAAGAAAAGCCGTATGAGGAGAGACTAAAGGAGCTTAATATGTATACCCTTGAGGAAAGAAGGGAGAGGGGAACATGATAGAAACTTTTAAGTACCTCAGTGGAATCAACAAAGTCCAAGAGGGTAGTATCTTTCAGAAAAGAGACGGCAAGAACAAAGGGACACAATTTAAAGATAGAGGGGGGTTTCAGGGCAATGTGAGGAAGTATTATTTCACAGAGAGGGTAGTGGATGCATGGAACAGCCTTCCTGAAGAGGTTGTGGGGTCTAAAACTGTGGGAGAATTCAAGAACGCATGGGACATACATAAGGCAATTCTTGTGGGGGGGGTAGGAAGAAATAGGCTGTTGGTTAACTAGGATCTGCGGCCTATCCTGTAGGTAGGGAAATGGGCAGACTAGATGGGCCAAGCGGTCCTTATCTGCTGTCAAAGTCTATGTTTCTATGTTATGTTTATCTAGACTATGACAAAGAAACATCTGTGAGCACTTTAAGCAGGTATTTAGAGAGAGAGAGAGTAATCTAAGTACTGTAATAGGAATTGCACTGTTAAAACCTGTTTTGTTTAATAGATTTGTATGTCTTGTGATATAATAGTTCTGTATTTTATGTGTCACATATTTTTTTATCTATTTTAGTAAAACTCTATTTTTAGAGCCTACTTGGCTTTCCTTTTTATTTATTTTATTATTTATTTTATTTAGCTTTTGTTGACCGGGTAAGTGCACTAGACAAATCCTGCCTATTTTCAGGCACGACCCGGGGGAGGGGGATACAGATGAATGCCAACTGACCTTGAACCAGATTTAAGCTGTTGGTGGTATTTTTAGTGAATACCTTTTACAAGTGGAGTACATATGGTTAAAGCAGATACTGTACATAAGCTTGAATGGTGATACCAAACTGGAAAAAGATAAGCGTTTTAAAAACTGTAATAAAAGACCTCAGATTTAAGGGTTTATTTCTGTACAGCTGGTTAGGTGACCGTAGGCAAAGATATCTGGCCCCCTAAAGACAGAATTATCTGAGCCTGTACATTGGGTACGCTCACAAGAGGTTCACAGTTTGAATCCCTCCAAGACTTGAGACCAAAGGTTAATCCGAATCCACAAAAACAGACAAGAGGGTTACCTTGTTCTGTTAACTGTTCACAAGACTACGCTCGGAGGTTGGCACTTTGGGAGTAGAGGGCTGATCTGCTGAGTGGGTTTGTGACAGTCCTCACATGGCAAGTGTTAGAAAGTGCAGCAAGCGAGTTATGAGATGGTAACCCCGCTTCACTAACAATCTGAGTATGCGTGGTTGCCGTATTGTACCAGTCAACTGTGACTCTTCCTGCTGGCTGCCACTTCAGAATCCTGCAGAGAGGGGTTAGGTGACGTACAGCACCAGAGGTCACAAGACTCACTGTGGCAGTGACGTACAGAACAGGTGGAGCTGCAGTTTCAGGCGGATGGAGCTACTTGGGCGGACGGAGCTACTCATGACATCCTTGGCTGCCGACATGTATTCCAATGGGTTCTAGTGCCCAAGTAAGTATTTTTAAAATGGGGAAAGTGTGCACAAATGCCACCTGTCCAAGGGACAGGTAAACTTCAAAAAACAGCTGTCCCAATTGAAAATTGGCTGTCCGGGATGGGTGGACAGCCGGTTATTTCGAGCCCTGCCCCAACATATTAATAGGGAACAAGGACTGTACAGAGCAATATAGTAGTAGTGGTAAAAACTTAATTTTTGTACAGGAAGACATGACAGTTAGGTTATGCAACCCAGTTTTCACGACAGCCCTGTTTGTACCTAAGTTACCTATATGTTTACTTTTGCTACACAAACAGAGTAGAAATACACTACACACATACAAGATATAAGGAACAAAAAAACATACTAAAACATTTTCTTAAGACGAATTATACAGTCCTACAATAGAACAGAGTTACCACTGATGTCCAAGATTGCATTGCAGCTTTCTAGTTACATAAATAACCAGAAATTCATCTAGAGTTATTTGATCCTAAAATATATAAAGGATTACCATTTGTGCCCAAGATGTGCACAATCAAAGTATCATGTACTAACTGCAAGAGCAATTAACTTGGTTCAAACCATTTATCTCCTGAACAAAGTGATTTCAGCTGTATTGGTCCTTCCAAACAGGAGAAGTTGGAAGGTTTGATACCTTTTATTGGACCAACAAGTGTCTTGTACAAAGATGGAATTATACACAAGCTTTCGGGGCAACACAGGTCCCTTCTTCAGGTGAACAGCAAAACTGAGTAACAAGCAGTATTTATATCCACTGTGGAGCAATTAAAAATCAGGAAGAGAAGTAGGAGGGTGATAAAGAGGACTAGAAATGAAAGTCTAAGATGCAAAAAATTAAAACATGAGAAGAAATGGGGAGGGGCATAGTAGGAACAGGTCAGTAGGAGATGAAAGGAAGCTAAAGGGAAGACAAAAGCATGCAGATAGGATCTGAGATCAGAGGCTGGCTGAAAGGGTAGAATGGACAGGAGATGCCTAATAGATACAAGAAAATCAAGAAATTAGGAGAAACAAAAGAACAAAGGCCTAGATAAACAGAGGTGTGAAAACAAGAGGGAGTAGGTAGGACTGAGCTCAGGAATTAATAGGAGAGGCAGGGAGGATGTGAGGTAATGGTAAAAAAAAACAAAACAGAACAAGCAGAACTCAGAGAAAAAAATATAAGAGATACAGAACCAAAGTGTGATAAATAGAGACATGATTTAGTACACAATAAAAAGGAATTACAGTTTACCATAGTGGGTCATGAAACCAATGTCCTGATTCAGTCCAGAAATGTTAGATATAAATTGTTTTATATATTTCAATTTCCATGTTCTTCTGTCCTCTGGGTTTCTGAAGTTGCCTCTTAGTATCAAGACAGATAAATCCAAGAGAGTGATCTGTTTGTGAAAAATGGTTTCCTACTGGAGTGCTGATAATCTGGTTTACTATAGTGTGACGGTAGTGATTCATCCTGGTTTTCAGTGGTTGGCTAGTTTCCCCAATATAGCAACCATTTGTGCACTTCTTGCACTGAATTAGGTAAATCACAGAAGAGGAGGAAACTCGGAGAACTACAAGATAGCAGCTACATCATCATCTTGACTCATCCAGGGGAAGTAAACCACAGCACTAACACTGGTGAACAAGATAATACACTGCAACATCTACCAGTGAGCAACCTACCTAATAAAGAAGTTACACAGGCTGAAACATCTAATAAAATTGAAGGTGGACAAAGCAATGGGGCCTGATGGGATTCACCCAAGAATTCTAAAAGAACTAAGGGTAGAACTACTGACACTGCTGACTACTCTCTTTAACAAATCATGGGAGGATGGGGTGGTACCTGAGGACTGGAGGAGGGCAGATGCGATTCCTCTTCACAAAAGTGGGAGCAGGACAGAGGCAGGAAACTACAGACCAGTTAGTTTGACTTCAGTGGTAGGGAAAATGATGGAATCACTTCTGAAGGAAAGAATTGTTGAGTACCTAGAGGCCAGTGGGGCACAGGACCCAAGACAGCATGGATTCACGATGGGAAGGTCGTGTCAGACGAATCTAATAGATTTCTTTGACTGGGTGACCAAAGTAGTAGACCAGGGAGGGGCTGTGGACATGGCCTACCTAGATTTTAGCAAGGCATTTGATACAGTCCCACACAAAAGATTAATACACAAATTAGCCAGCCTTAGAGTGGGTCTGAAGGTGGTAGCCTGGATAAAAAATTGGCTAGACAACAGGACACAGAGGGTAGTAGTAAATGGAGTACACAGTGAAGAAAGGAGGGTTACTAGTGGGGTACCGCAGGGTTCAGTACTGGGACTGGTCCTTTTTAATGTCTTTATAAGTGACATTGCAGAGGAACTGGAAGGAAAAGTATGTCTCTTTGCAGACGACACAAAGATCTGCAACAGGGTTGATGCACAAGGTGGAGTGAAAAGGGTGAGAAGGGATTTGCCAAGGTTGGAGGAATGGTCAAATGTATAGCAGCTCAGATTCAATGCAAAGAAGTGCAAGGTAATGCACATGGGAAACAAAAACCAAGGGGAAGCGTACACAATGGTGGGTGAGATACTGACAACAGTAAAAATGGAAAGAGACCTGAGGGTAATTATATCAGATGACCTAAAGGTGGGCAAGCAATGTGAGAAGGCAGTAAGGAAGGCTGGGGGGGATACTGGGATGCATAGGAAGAGGCATCAATAGTAGAAAAAAGGAAGTTGTTATCCCTCTGTACAGACGGGTTGGTGAGACCCATCTGGAGTACTGTGTGCAGTTCTGGAGACCCATCTCATAAAGACATAGAGCAGTGGAGGCTATCCAGAGAGGGCAACCAAAATGGTGCAGGGTCTGCACCAGAAGACATACGAAGAAAGACTAAAGGAGCTTAATATGTATACCCTTGAGGAAAGAAGGGAGAGAGAGGACATGATAGAAACTTTCAAGTACCTCAAGGGAATCAACAAAGTCCAAGAGGGTAGCATCTTTCAGAAAAAGAGATGTGCAAGAACAAGGGGGCACAATTTGAAGATAGAGGGGGGATGGCTCAGAGGTAATGTGAGAAAGTATTTTTTCACAGAGAGGGTTGTGGATGCATGGAACAGCCTCCCTGAGGAGGTCGTGGAGTCAAGAACAGTGGAGGAATTCAAGAATGCATGGGACAGACATAAGGCAGTCCTAGTGGGGGGTAGGAGGAAGTAAGCTGTTGGTTAACTAAGATCTGCAGCTTATCTGTTAGGTAGGAAAATGGGCAGACTAGGTGGGCCAAGCGGTCCTTATATGCCGTCAAATTTCTGTGTTTCTATGTTTCTATAACATCTGTACTATCCAAGGGCTTAACTTTCTGCCCCATGCAGGAATTTGATAACAACAGATTCTGTGGGGAGATAGAAGAATTTTTTGGAGGGCTTCGTCTAAAAGAATATTTCTTTGATAAAAATGACACTCAAAAAACACATTATGACAGCACAAAGAAAACATTAGACTGGACCCCTCGGAGTGGACGCGACCCCAAGTTGGATGCCTATATCAACTGCTTCCGTGGAAAAATAAACTCCCAAATTCTTAGCAAACAGCAGAAACTCCTGTACAACATTACACCACTAGAAAAGAGGGCAATACAAACTCTGAACAGCAACCATAACATTGTAATAAAACAAGCTGACAAGGGTGGAGCTGTGGTTGTGATGAACACAGAGGATTACATTAAAGAGGCACACAGACAGCTGTCAGATACAGCTTACTATAAAGAACACACCGAAGGCCCTACTACACAATATACAGAAGAACCGAAACAAATCATCATGTCTCTACCAAACAACATCCAAGAACAGTTAAAAATACTAATTCCAAACAAACCTACTCCAGGGACATTCTATATGCTACCCATGATACACAAACCAGGGAATCCAGGACGACCCATCTTCTCTGGCATTGGCACACTCACTAAAAACATTTCAGGACTTATTAATTCCATTTTAAAACCATTAGTAAGAGCTACTTAGAGTTTTATTCAGGACACCACCGATTTCCTCAGAAAACAAACAAATTGGACAATTGCCACCGAACACTATCCTAGTCACAATGGATGTCACTGCCCTGTACACCAACATCCCACATGCAGATGGCATAGCAGCACGTCAGAAATTTTTAAAAGGAAAACACACCCACAGAAGACATTCCAGAAACCACCATCAGCACCCTAATGCAATTCATTTTGACACACAACAACTTCACTTTTAATGGCAAGCACTTTTTACAGGTCATGGGGAAGCCATGGGCACTAACATGGCACCACAATATGCCAGTCTTTTTATGGCTTGCTTCGAGGAGGATTTTTTTTTTTAAACACCACCGTTATAATCCATCTGTCTACCTTCAATTTATTGATAACATATTCCTGATTTGGACAGAAGGTGAAGATGCTCTCAAAAATTCCATCATGATTTTAACAACTTTCATCATTCCATTAAGCTCACTATTGAATACTCCACCACCAGCATACATTTTCTTGACACCACAGTCAGTATCACTAAAAATGGACATATACAAACTGCTCTTTACAGGAAACCCACTGACAGACACTGCTACCTGCATAATTCCAGCTTCCACCCTAATCATACAAAAAAATCTGTAATGCACAGTTGGGCGATTCGATACCATCAAATCTGCTCTGTTGAGAGAACAAGAGACGGACAGCTCTCCACACTTCGGAATTCCCTAATTCAGCAGGGCCACTCTCCAAGACAAATTGACAGAGAATTTGAACAGACCATACAAATACCGCGAGACAATTTGCTAGAATACAGGCAAAGACATCAAACTGACTGCACACCCCTAGTGGTCACTTATAGCCCCATGCAAAAACCCCTTCAGGAAATTATCAAAGAGCTACAACCCATGCTGAGAGAAGATGAAACACTGAAATACATCTTCCCTGAACCACCTGTCATTTCTTTGCCTATAAGCAGCCTCCCAGCCTCTCGATCATAATGATTCATAATCTTCCAGCAGATCAAAATAACCAGGAAACAAGAGGGACAACACCATGCTACATGGCAAGATGTAAGATCTGTACCCACATATGTGCACAGGATGCCATTAAGACAAGCCCAAACAACATAATACAAATTAATGGATCCTTCACATGTCAATACAGCAATGTGGTTTACCTAATTCAATGCAAGAAGTGCACAAATGGTTGATATATTGGGGAAACTTGCCAACCACTGAAAACCAGGATGAATCACCACCGTCACACTATAGTAAACCAGATTATCAGCACTCCAGTAGGAAACCATTTTTCACAAACAGATCACTCTCTTGGATTTATCTGTCTTGATACCAAGAGGCAACTTCGGAAACACACAGGACAGAAGAACATGGGAATTGAAATATATAAAACAATTTAAATCTAACATTTCTGGACTGAATCAGGACATTGGTTTCATGACCCACTATGGTAAACTGTAATTCCTTTTACTTGTGTACTAAATCATGTCTCTATTTATCACACTTTGGTTCTGTATCTCTTATATATTTTTTTTCTCTCTCAGTTCTGCTTGTTCTGTTTTTGTTGCCATTGCCTCACATCCTCCCTGTCTCTATTAACTCCTGAGCTCAGTCCTACCTACTCCCTCTTGTTTTCACACCTGTTTATCTAGGCCTTTGTTCTTTTGTTTCTCCTAATTTCTTGATTTCCTTGCATCTATTAGGCATCTCCTGTCTATTCTACCCTTTCAGCCAGCCTCTGATCTCAGATCCTATCTGCATGCCTCTGGCTTCCCTTCAGCTTCCTTTCATCGCCTACTGACCTGTTCCTACTATGCCCCCTTCCCATTTCTTCTCATGTTTTTATTTTTTTTCATCTTAGACTTCCATTTTTAGTCCCCTTTATCACCTTCCTACTTCCCTTCCTGATTTTTAATTGCTCCACAGTGGATATAAATACTGCTTGTTGCTCAGTTTTGCTATTCACCTGAAGAAGGGACCTGTGTGGTCCCAAAAGCTTGTGTATAATTCCATCCTTGTACAAGACACTTGTTGGTCCAATAAAAGGTATCACACCTTCCATCTTCTCATGAACAAACAAATCAAATGATTGAGATGTTCGGGCTGAATAAGGTAGAATATTCCAGTGTCTAGGTGCTTGAAATCACGGTGTTCTTTCTCCATGTTTGTTTATAATTATAGGAAAGGAGATTTTATTTATCTGAACCGTTCTTTTGGTGTCCTCTGAAGTCAAGCTGTCCCCATCAAACAATACTTTATTAATGCACACATTATTTAAAAAAGTGATGTCATATACAGGCATGCATGTAAAATTTATTCATGTGTATGACATCAGATGTCAAGCATGTGACAAGGACATTGTTAATCAGAAGTTACTGTACATTTACATAGATCAAATATAAAGAAATAAAATGATTTTACTGGGTTTATTGCTGTGTTGTACTTTAATAAAGCACACATTGTTTTAAAAAGTGATGTCATACATAGGCGTACATGTAAAAATTATTCACACGTATGACATCAGATTTTCCTATAAGATTGCTTAAACGTATGGAAAATGGCCTTGAAAAATGTCCCATAGACTTGTGTGGGGTGCATTCCTGCACTCTCCCTGCTTAGATGTCACAAAACATCTGACTGGGGGTGGGACCGGCAGACCAGGAAGTGTAAAGGATCGTCTGGCCATTGGTTTGGCTGTAGTTGCAATCCCTTTCCTAGCTAAAAGGACACAGTTAAAAATTATAATTCTGGCAGCAATTGGCTAACGCTACCATAAGGTATTGGGCTAAGAAATTCAAACAGAGTTTGTAATAGGTTGGAAATTCTCTTTAAGTCTTGCAGCCCCAAAACATTTCTGGCCACTACATAAGCTGTTTTTAGAATATAATTTTAACCTGAAAAAAAACTTTTTAGAAACAAATTCATTGTTGTGGTGTGGTGATTTTTAAAACTTTTTTTACAAAATGAACATAAAAGGATGTTTTATGGTATTACAGTTTAACAATGTCTCTGTCATATGCGTGACATCTGATGTCATACGCATGAATAATATTTACATGTACACCACTGTATGACATCACTTTTTTAAATAATGTGTGCTTTAATAAAGTACAACACAGAGATAAGACCAGAAAATACTTTTTCTTTATATTTGAGCTATGTAACAGTACAGTAACTTTTGAATTCAAAAAAATGAGTATTCAACGTGGACAACATGTTACATTAAAAGAAAAGATCTACAAACACTAGTAATTAAATAAGATACTGATAAATAACATGCTAGGTAACAGCTTTTAGGTGAATAATGTAGAATGGGACACAACAGCCAGCGGACTCAGATGATATAAAGGCCAAAGAAACAGCAGTGTTAACTTACAGAGATCATCCTGACTTCAGCACTTTTGGAAAAAAGCTAAAAGAAACTATACAAACAGAGGAGAAGAAGATTAAACAAACTAAGCTACATAAATTTGAACAGGACAGGCAGGATTATCTGCATGATCGGGTTTTGACTTTGCTTGCTAAACCCCTTTTTTCTTTTTGCCCTCCCTCCACCCCTTTTTTTTTTGTAATGCTCTCTTCCCCATCCCCCCTTCCTGTCTACTACCCTGCTTCTTTTATCATCATTTTTGCACCCTGGGGGATTTATCTCCTTTCGGTTCATCCCTACTTTCTACGTCAGTCTGGGAGGGCACAGCTTATGCCTCCCGGAATCCTTCCGTCACCCCCCTTGGCTAGTTTAAATGTTCACCAAAGTAACATTTAACTGTCCACTAAGGACTGCGGTTCCCCTTCCAGATGGATGCAGGCCATCGCCCCAGTATTGGCCCTTATCCCTCCAGGGAGGTCCCTTGTCCTCAATGTAGCCAAACCCCTCCTCTCTGCACCATTTCTTCAACCATGAGTTGAAGCTCATGGTGTGGAGAACCCTGATCCCCTCCCACTCATAGACAGGCAGTACCGCAGCAAAAGCCACTAAGCACGCTACCTGTCTAAGACCCCTCCCCAGCTCCCGAAATACCCCCTGCACTATCCCAGCCCATCCCTAGCCAGGCCATTAGTCCCTAGGTGGATAAAGATATCCAGCACTCCCGCCCAACCTGCTGTCCTAACAATTCTCAGGATCCACTTCCCATCCTTCCAGGCTGTGTCGTGGTATAGACATCTCTCCTCCCTCTCCCTTTCCCTTCCTATTCCCATATCTATGCCTCTCACAATTAAGTCCCCTACCAGAACTTGCTTCCTCCATCTCTGGGGTCCTCTACCACCCTCCTTGGGGTCTGAGCTATGGAGGACTCCCCATTCTCCCTGGCCACTACCACAGGTGCCTCCTCCTGGCAGTCCTGTGCCACCAATGTTGCATAGGAATTGCGTAGTGGTACCAGTTGAGGAATGTGCCCCTGACCCACCACCCTTCTGAAGCCCACCATAGTCCAGCTGTTCCTTCTCCCTGGCATCCTCTGAAGTAACAGAGCAAGGAGAAACATTAAGACTTCTTTTTGCTAAGCAGAGTTATTGTGCTACTATTTTGTTTTCTGCTTAAAGGTTGTGCTTACAGGTTTTATTACTGCTTTGTGCTTTATTTTTCTCTGATAGAAATTGCTTTTTGCAGGGTATATTTTCTGTTAAATTGTTGCGCAGGTTGTCTTACTGAAAGGAAGGAAAACACTCACCAGGGTGGTGGGTCAGAGCTGTATCTGATTGTTTCTGGAGGGCACAGGCTTGGTCCCACCACCCGCCCCTCATCCCACCCACATCATTTCCTTTATAAAAGAAGTTCTGACATCACTTCCCCAAAAGGGCAAAGAACATACACCTGTCATAGCCTTAACAGCCTAGCACGCTGCATAGGGGTAGACACACACACACACACACACACACATATACACACAAAGAAAAAAACAGGAAGGGAGAGTGACATGTGGGGAGTGGTGCAATGCACTGGCTGTGGGGTAGCAGTCTTTCAGGAGACATTCTGGAGGCTGCAATGCTGCCCTATTTGCAGGCACCTCTCTGGCCTGAGGGAAGAGGTTGCCTGTCTCCAGGCTGACCTGGCGAGGATTCAGGAAACCTCCTCCCCCATTAAGGGACCACCAGGGCAACTGCCGCTACCTCAGAGTTTGCCAAGAAAGAGGATCGGTTAAATCACGGTGGGCTCAGGGAGGGTGAGGGTGATAGATCAGAGGCACATCCCTCCCATTGTACCGCTCCACAATTTATATGCCATTCTGACGGAGCGTGGTTTCTCTATAGAGGCAATCGGAGTGGAGACCAAGGAGGATGCTGGGAACCTCCACAAAGGAGACCAAAAGGAGGGTGGCACGAGACAGCAGTGGCACAGGGGAGAGAGAGCTGGATGTCACTGTCTACCTAGGCACAAATAACCTGGCTGAGAATGGGATCAGAGCAGTGCAGGAAGAGTTTGTAGAGTTGGGGAGGGGGTCTTAGACAAGTAGCACGCACGGTAACCTTCTCAGAGGTGCTGCCTGTCTATGGCATGGGTGAGGCTAGGGTACTCCGCACCATAGGATTCAATGAATGGCTAAAAAACTGGTGTGGAGCTCAGGGTTTTGCCTTCATTGGGGACTGGGGATCCACATGGAGAGATGCAGGCCTATACTGGTACGATGATCTGCATCTGTCCGGGAGGGGAACCAGGATCCTATGTGATAGATTTAAATACTTCATTGGCAAGAAGCCAAGGGAGGAGACACTGAAAAGAAATATGGAAATCCATCCCCCCCCCCCCCCCCACACAAAGCAGGGTAGTTAGTGAGGAAAACACTTAGATATAGAAGTTGATAGGGAGCAGGACAGGGGTCAGTGGAGAAAAGGGCAAAGACAGTAAGGACAGGGATTGGGCTAAAAGTGGTAAGGCTATAAAAAAAAAAAAAAAGGAGGGCGATCAGTATCAATGCACATAGTCTAGGTAACAAGCTCCCTGAACTAGTAGCCTTGATGGAAGAGGGACACCTGGATATATTTGGGGAGGCAGTATAGCACAGTGGTTTAGGGCTCTGAGCTGTAAACCTGGAGACATGGGTCTGAATCTCACATTCCTCACCTGCATACTGTGTGACCCTGAGCAAGTCACTTAACTTCCCTGTGCTCCCAGGTCGCATCTGGAAACAAGCTTCAGCTCAGTGTGCCTTTCCTAGTTAAACAATTTCCTCTCTCCTTTTCCTTTCGTGGCAGTCACAGAAACAAGGTACACAGAGAATCATGAGTGGGATGTCAACATATCAGGGTACACAATCTACAGGAGGGGCAGGGAGGGTAAAAGAGGAAGAGTAGCTCTATATGTAGGGGATGCGGTCAAAGCAATGGAACTAAAGGGTAAACAGGGAGGAGAGGAGGCACTGTGGGTCACCCTGGAGACAGGAAATGCCACCACAGTCTGTATAGGGGTTGTATACAGATCCCCATCTCTGGGGGAGGAAATGGACAAGGAAATGATAGAAAAAATCCTTAGAATGAAAGAAAAGAGGGAGATATTGTTGATAGGGGACCTGAATATGCCAGACATTAACTGGAGCACCTTTGCTGCAGCCACATCCAAGAGCAGGGCAATTCTCAATGCCCTACAGGGGGCATGCCTCAGACAGCTAGTGTTGGAACTCACTCTGGAGGGAGCAGTCTTAGACATGGTACTCTCAAACGGGGATGGAGAGAGGACCTTGGATTTAGAAGTGGGTAGCCATCTGGGAAAGTGACCACCAAACAGTGTGGTTCATGATAGACACAGCCGTAGAGTCAAGTGACACAAAGGTGAGGGTATTGGACTTTAGGAGGGCTGACTTTGGCAAAATTGGGGCGTGTCTCAAAAAAGCACTAGCAAATGGGCAAAAAGATGGAGTGCAGGAACAATGAGGAAAAATCAAAGCTGCCATCACAGAGGCAACAAGCCTTTGTGTGAAGCAAATAAACAAAACAAAATGAAGGAAAAAAAAACACTATGGTTCTCAAAAGAGGTGGTGGGGAAGGTTAGGAAGAAAAAGATGGCATTCATGAAGTATAAGAAAACACACAAGGACCAGGACAGAGAAGTGTACCAGTTAAATCAGAAGGAAGTTAGGAAGGGAGTCAGAATAGCAAAGGCCCAAACCGAGGAAGATAGCCAACTCAGTTAAGAAGGGGGATAAAACCTTTTATAGGTACATTAGGGAGTGAAGAAAGACCAAGGGAGGGATAGTGAGGCTTAATAAAGGGGAGGGGGGGCAGAGGGTGACGGTGACAGCACTGAGATACTGAACAAATACTTCTGCTCAATATTCACTAAAGAAAAGAGGGGGGTACCTAAACCAAATAATAGAAGCACACTGGATAGAGGGATCGATACCAGTTCATTCACAGAAGAAAGGGTCCTGAAAGACCTCCTAAAACTGAAGGTGGACAAAGCAATGGGGCCCAATAGGAGTCACCTCAGAATTCTAAAAGAACTAATGGGAGAACTAGAGGCACCACTAACTACCCTTTATAACAAATCATGGGAGGAGGGAATGATACCTGAGGACTGGAAGAGGGCAGATGTGAATCCCCTTCACAAAAGTGGGAGCAGAGCAGAGGCAGAAAACTACAGACCTGTTAGTCTGACCTCAGTGGTAGGGAAAATGATGGAATCACTTTTGAAACAAAGAATTATTGAGTACCTAGAGATCAGCAGGGCACAGGACTCAAGACAGCATGGATTCACAGTGGGAAGGTCATGTCAGATGAATCTAACAGATTTCTTTGACTGGGTGACCAAAGTAGTAGACCAGGGTAGGGCTGTGGATGTAGCCTACCTAGACTTTAGCAAGGCATTTGACACAGTCCCACACAAAAGATTAATAGACAAGTTAGCCAGCCTGGGAGTGGGTCCCAGGGTGATAACCTGGGTAAAAAAACTGGCTAGACAATGGGACACAGAGGGTAATAGTAAACAGAGTCTACCCCAAAGAAATGGGGGTTACTAGTAGGGTACTGCAGGGTTCAGTACTGGGACTGGCCTTCTTTAATGTCTTTTGCAGAGGGACTGGAAGGAAAAGTATGCTTCTTTGCAGATGACACAAAGATCTGCAACTGGGTTGATACACAAGGTGGGGGCATAGAAAGGATGAGAAGGGACTTAGCATGGTTGTAGGAATGGTCAAAAGTATGGCAGCGTAGAGTCAATGCAAAGAAGTGCAAAGTAATGCAGCTGGGGAAAAAAAACAAGGGAAGAGTACACAATGGGGGGGGGCTATTAACAACAACAAAAATGGAAAGGGACCTGACGGTAGTTATATCAGATGACCTAAAGGTAGGCAAGCAATGTGAGAAGGCAGTAAGGAGGGCTGGGGGGATACTGGGATGCATTTGGAGAGGCATCCCTTACAAAAATGGAATATATTGCAATATGTAGAAAAATACATGTTAATATACAGTCAATACACCGAGAAATACATTGTCCCAATGTAATATATTATATATTTATAATATACTATGAAATATATTTTTAAATATACTGACATAATATATTTCTAACCCATAGTATGCAAAAATATGTCACTATACTGAGAAATACATTGACTGAATGAAATATAATACACAGTATTTCAACATATAATGAAACCACATATTCTGCCTCATGCATTGCTTGAAAGCATGTCAATTTACTTAGTAATAAATTGCCTGAAATATATTAGTATATTTCAAAATATATACTGTATTCTTTGCATGTTATGTATATTTGTTACATATATTTTTACATATTACATATATTTTTTATATATGTTACATGTATTTTTGTAAATGCTTAGTTTCATTCCATGTGTACATTTTCATAACTAATTTGCATATTTCAAAAACACAGTTTATCAGCCAAAAGCATGATCATTTCTAGTTGTGTAACACTTTTGAATTTACAGCATTAGCTTACAGACTGAAAAGAAAGGTACAAGTTATAAAGCAAGAACATGTAGGGTCTCACCCTGACCTAAAAGTGAAACAAAATGGGCTGGTATAAATACCAATCTGAGCCTTTAACAAGCATGAGCTTTTGAGGCAAATCTTATGTGTAAGTATAAATGTATAAAATGTACATATGAGTTAAAGTTGCACTGTAAAACAAAAATTCAGTGTAAATATCTCCATGAGTAATAAGATGAACTCCAGTTGTATAGATAGAGGTACGTGTAAATCATAAATAATTTTCTTTGTTTTTGTCTGGGTAAGTTAATAGTTATAATTAATATCTAGTACACATGTATATTATATATCTGTAAATATAGAAAACATCTGAAATGTAAAAAAAAATACATTTATACATATATTGGCAATATACCAATAACATACATTTACCGTCCTTATTTCAATATATTTGGAATTTAATCAATATATTTTGCATTACACATAATATACTAAAGTGGCAATAACATGTATATTTACAGTACATTACAATATATTTGCAAATGTTTAAATATATTGAAATGTATTGATTTTCCAATACATTACAACATGTTAGAAAACAAGTAGATTGGAATATATGTCACTATATATAAATATATTGCTAATAATATATGTTAAAATACATTTCATTTTCATAAGGGATCGCCAATAGAAAACAGGAAGTTGTTATCCCTCTGTACAGACAGTTGGTGAGACCCCATCTGGAGTACTGCGTGCAATTCTGGAGACCCCATCTCCGCAAGGACATAGACAGGATGGAGGCAGTCCAGAGGAGGGCAACTAATATGGTGCTGGGTCTGCACCAGAAGCCATACGAAGACAGACTAAAAGAGCTTGACATGTATACCCTCAAGGAAAGGGGGGGGGACATGACAGAAACAATTAAGCACGTCAAGGGAATCAACAAATTCCAAGAGGGTAGCATCTTTCAGAAAAAGAGATGTGCAAGAACAAGGGGGCACAATCTGAAGATAGAGGGGGGATGACTTAGGGGCAACGTGAGGAACTATTTTTTCACAGAGAGGGTGGTGGACACATGGAACAGCCTTCCTGAGGAGGTTGTGGGGTCAAAAACAGTGGGAGAATTTAGGAATGCATGGGACAGAGTCAGACATAAGACAATTCTACTGGGAGGTAGGAGGAAGTAGGCTGTTGATAAAACTAGCACCTGCAGCTTGTCCAACAGGTAGGGAAATGGGCAGACTGGGTGGGCGAAGCGGTCCTTATCTGCCGTCAAAGTCTGTGTTTCTATGTAACGGTAGCAGACTTATTCTGTTTATTTAAACTCTGGTAAATTCATGGGCCAAAGACCCATTTTCATGCGCAACCAGAACAAAGTATAAAGGATACATTATTTGCAGATTGATGACTAGAACAACAAGATGCCAAGTTACAATCAAAATTAATAACAGACACAGTACTAGGCGAAACATTTACATTGACATTTAGAATTTAAAGATTTTTTCAGAGCATTTCTAGAACTATAAACAGAGACACTAACATAATCAGTAACAGGCATTAGAAAAGTAAAAAATATCGGTAAAATGTTTTTTGACCAGTTGACGTTTTCATTCTAGGAATCACAAAATATTGGACAGATAAAATGGGTTGAAACTGAACTGGTGTGTTTTTTTAAAGAGGAAATGAAAGGAAGTAGGAACCTTGTTTGAAGTTACTTTTTTAGCAAGGATCCCTAGTTGAAATTGATACCTCAGGTCTAGCTGAAGCCACCCAACATAATTTACTAAATCACAATGGTGGGTCCAATTAGTGTGCTGCAAAGCGGGCAATCTGGTTCAATAAAGTTTTTATTCTGGATAACAATCCCCCCAGGGGAGTGACAGAGTAGTAAACCGTAGTCGATCACTGGTAAAAGAAAGTTTTGTGACAGAAGCAACCTAGTGAACGGGATTAATAAGGGAATTTAATCTGTATAATGCACCTAACCTTTGATTAACTGCTCTAACCCTTTGAGTTATGTATTGTTCATAAGTCACATTCATCCATAGTAAGACCCAGGTATTTTAAGGTCCTGACCAGTTCTATCTCCACTCCCTGGAGGGTATGGAGAGAGAATAGGTTCATCTAACAGTTTCTTCCTATGATTATAGGAAACCATAGATTTAGTCTCTTTTCCATTTAAGACCAATTTATTTATACGAAACCAGTTTGGGATTTCAATGAAATCAGAAGCCAGGTTAACATGCACATCATTAAAGCTGGCTCCATTTGTGTGGATCACTGCGTCACCTACATAAAGGAAAATTTGAGTGTTACAACATTTAGTGGGTAGGGTATTTGAGAAAAGCCTAAATAAAAGGGGTCCCAAAATAGAACCTTGTAGACCACCCAGTGAAACAGGGGACAGGAGGGAGTAGGAGCCATTAACTTTTGTAAACTGAGTTTGGCCCAGGAGGTAGTTCCGACACCAGCTGACAACATCCTGGGACATACCAAATCTAATAAGGGATGACAGAAGCACTTTATGATTAACAGGGTTGAAGGCCTTGGTGATGTAGGGGGGTCCACAAACACAGCCGCTGTAAAGAAACCCTTGTCCAGGACCTCATGAACTGCATTTGTGAACCCCACCAAGGCAGTCGACGTACTACGTTCTGACCGAAACCCATGCTGCGTTGGCATCAGAATACCATACCTGAGCAGATAATCATTGATCGAAAACTATCTGCTCTAATATTTTTGACAAAAGAAGCCAGCAATGAAATAGGTCGATAGGTTTGAACATTCGCAGTGTCCCCGGACTTAAAAATAGGAACGACAATAGCATCTTTCCAAATATCTGGGAAAAATGAGTAATTAAGTGAAAAATTAAAAATTAAGGTCAAGGGTTAAAACAGAATATCCATGGTAATCCTCACGAGTCTAAAGCCCATGCCATCCACGCCTACAGTAGGTCAGAGGGTCAAATTCCAATAGGTAGGTCAGAACCTCACCAAGGGTGAGCCTCCTAAAATAGAACTTTGAATAAGTCAGCCCTATATCAATATCGGGGATTTCAGAAAAACTACAACTGATATCAGACTCCTCACGTGGCATATAGTTTGAAAGATCTATAAAAAATGTATTAAATTCCTGATCTATGGAAAAAGGATCATTCAGTAGTCCTAAAGGAGTGCTTAAACTTTGAGGTGTAGAGTTAGATTTTTTTACCCATAAGGTCACTGATTACATTTCAGGTGGCCATTATATTTCTACCTATAAATTGCTTCTGTTTTTCAATAAAAAATTTCTGCTTCAATTTTAATCATAGATTGGTGATCCCTGGATCACGAAGAGGTCCCCTGAATTCTTGCCAACTTGACCTGGAGTCTAGCAACCTCCATCCTCAGCTCAAAGAGGTATGTGCAGATAGGGAAGTACTGCAGTCTCCAGAAGGTCTCTAAAACCATCCACCACACAACCACTGCACTCCACCCCTCCCAGCATTCCCAATTCCTACTCTCTCTGTGTCACTTGGAAATACTTTTGTACTCTTACCCCTGATAGGGTGTTTCTAGTTTTCCCCTGTTTGTTTGCTACTCTCCTTTGTACCCTGACCCTAGCCAGGGTGTTGCCCCCTAACCCCCTCAAAAAGTAGTTTCCACTTGTATGGACCATGTCCTCCTGCCTTTATCTCTTACCTTCCACTGTCTTCTCCTACTCAGGCAGCAACACCTATACCTAATCCTCCGCCACCTAACCCTAGACAGGGTAAATCTCTTTATACCCTTACCCTAGATAGGTTGTTGCATTTACTCCCAGTTAAAGCCTACCATTTGCCCTCCATGCTTACCTGCACTAGGTGGTACAATAGGAGTGACCATGAACCTTATCTCAGTCGACCGGCAGAGTTCCCATTTTTCTGCTTCCTTCTGCCGGTGCCTAAGACACCAGTTACTTGTTCCACTCATTCACTGGGACATGAGCGTGAGTAGGACACATTAGGGAGTCCTGTTATAGTGATCGTGTAAGTAGGCTAGGGAAGTCTGAATGCAGACAACAGCTTCACTTCTGCCTAAACCATACAACCCAATTCACAGAGCTATACTGAGCCAGCTAACTGCAAGGATCAGCTCCCTTCCCCCAACTCAGACTAGCACACTGCTAACGACTGCGTTTTTGTTTTTACCCTGACAGAAGGTCCCAATTTACCATGCAGACCCTACACTTCTAATAAAGTATCTGTCTACTTATCCCTAGTTAGAAATGTTCTAGCTGCCTCAGTCAACTACCTTCTTGCTCTGATAGCAAGGCTGAGCTTGGTCTTATAGAACTCACTTAACCGTTTGCACCTCTCGATGGAAACAAGTTCCCTTTGCCATCGACACTCGGGATGTAAAAAACCGTCTGCTACACAGAAAAGTGCCAACGGCCAGCTCTTCTCAGCTGCAGTTATGACAGGAAAGGAATCCTCTTTATAGACATGATAACTTCCTGGTGGAGCTCCAAGTGATCTACCAGGACAAGACGGTCTGCAGGGATCAATGCTTGTCCCAGGACAACTGGCCTTACAAAAAATGGCAGTCCCATTGTTACAAGTAGTAATCGATGGTCAGTAGGTTATTTCAA
Source organism: Neoceratodus forsteri (assembly GCA_016271365.2). Taxonomy (NCBI): domain Eukaryota; kingdom Metazoa; phylum Chordata; order Ceratodontiformes; family Ceratodontidae; genus Neoceratodus; species Neoceratodus forsteri. Next base: position 64,719,381 of record CM028131.1, read on the forward strand.
GGGAAATTACAGACTTACAAAATGGGCAAATAAAAATCCTTAAACAGCCCCACCAGTCTGAGCCCCTGCACCTGCCCTGTTGTCAGCTTACCTCCACAGCATGCTTGTAGTATAGTTATGGCAACAAATAATACAGTGATTAAAACACAATTTCACTCATAAAATGTAATTAACCGGGTCCCAAGGACTTCCCAGTTTTAAGTGCTGCCCACGTCCCACCCCAGCGCTCACTGACGTGATGATGAGATGCCAGGGACAGCGCGGGAGCGTGTCCCATTATAGTCAATGGGTGGCAGCTTTCGGATCATTTTTAAATATTGTAATGAAATGTGAGCACTGGTCAACTAACCCTTGTTTTATTACCGTGGCCATTATAATATTTAAAAATGATCCGAAAGCCAACACCCATTGACAGTAATGGGGCGCACCCCTGTGCTTTCCTTGGCATCTCGTCATCACGTCAGTTAGCACGGGGGCGGGATATGGGCGGCACTTAGAACAAGGAAGTCCTAGGGACCCGGTTAATTAAATTTAACAAGTGAAACTACGTTTTAATCACTGGATTATTTGTTGCCATAACTATACTACAAGCATGCTGTGGAGGTAAGCTGACAACATGGCAGGTACAGGGGTGGCAAACTGTTACCTTGGTGGATCTCTTTAAGCAGATTGGTTGAAAGGACCACCCAGCAGTGTCCTTATCAGACCATAACGATGACAACTGGCACCAACCTTCTCTGACCGACCACACCACCAAGAAATATTAAGGACCTATCAGGAGCCGAAAGTGTTCTCAGAGGTAAGCACACACCACTGTCAGTCATGTACGCGAGTGACAGACTGAACAGAAGTCCTGTCAAGGAGCTACGTACCCCAAACAGAGGCACCAATAAAAAAAATTAAGTTCCACATACAGCAGTTAAGTTAAAAGCCCTTTCACTAGTCTCACCTTTACTTTAGTTTCTGTTGACATCCCTCTGATTTCTCTCTGCAGCCTCTTGCCTTAACTCTACGCTGTCTTCTTTGTTTCTTCCACTGCATTTCTCAGTACAGTCCCCCCCTTCTGCGACCATCACCTAAAGTGTGATCCCGGCCTTAAGAATACAAAAATAAAAACGGTCACATTATTGAGAGCCGCAAAGAAAAACTTCTATCATTTTTAGACCGTGACGATTACGTTTTTCAAATCGCAAAGCAGGAAACAATTGAGTATGGCGGATGCTGAGGGACACACTCACTCTCAGTCAAGGCAACCGTCTAAAAGAGAAACCTCATCTCCAAAACATAAAGGTACACACACACAAAAAAAAGATTACTGTCTTTAACAGTAACATGTGGCAGAAACATCACAGTAAATACATACAACTGTATGGCACAGCCTCACTCTCTGTTGGTGCTTTAAGTGAAACCGCATGGGGACATGCTCTATTACCTCTTGCTCTAAGTAAAAGTGGGCAGTTAAAATAAAGAAACACATAAAGTCTTTGACTGTTTGTATCTTTGGATGGCTAGGTAATAAAACCACACACAAATACCAACCTCCTGTATGACTTTTAATGAAACAACTCTATTCAAAACACAATCAGAAGGACTACTCATCTCTTTTTCTAGTAATTTTTTTTTTTTGTCTTTTTTTATATACAAATTCTACGTGCATTTTTTAAATTAACACCTTTACTGGGAGGGCCCATTTTGTAAGCGCAATAACACACTCCGAGGTGTGTGTTATCTCCTGATAAGATTACGCCCAGGTGCATAAGGCACTCGGCGCAAGCGCCTTGTGCCTCATAATGCACCTGGGCATGCTCTTATCAGGAGATAATTCACAACTTGTCATGTGTTACTGCTTGCTTAATGTAGCGACAGATTACTTGGTGTGGGGGGGTTGTACTATTAATACTAGAGAGTTATAGAACATTAGAAAACAGGAAAAATAAGGTATTTTTACATTTCTGTTAATACAGGTTGAGTCTGTCTGAGCCTACTGCCAGAAAAAGAGAAACATGAGACAGAATTAGAACAATCAGAACTCAGGAGCACTATCATCAAGAGTCGGACTAGGACAGGAGGAGGAGGAGGAGATGGTGATCCAGAAGCAGTAGCAGCAGCAGCATGTCTATGTACATGTCGAGTGCCCAGACCAGAGAGCAGCCAGTGGCTGACTGCCGGATCAGGATAAAAATCATGTAGTTCAGGACCCTCTGCCGCTATTTCCAGGAGAGACTGGAGTGCATCATCAGCCATCCGTGTCCTAATTGCTGTTTTTATGAGGATTTGAATGGAAAAAAAAAATCATTCACACTTTGCAGTAGATACACTCACAGCCAGTAGTATTTCAACTAAGTCAAGAATGTGAACAACCCGATGCAGTTTTTTCTCTTACTAGTCTTGCAGATGTGACTTATCAACTGTAGATTTTAAATTTAACTTTTACAAGTTTTGGTGTGTATGTGACATTTACTAATAGCATTTTGATTCAATGATTAACAACATAATTACTGAGTGTGGATTATTTTTTAAATGTTAAAGCCTTCACAGTAAAAAAAAAATCATATGTTAGGTACTTTTTCTAGTACATCACAAGCAACACATCTTTGGATGTCTGGTTTAACCACAAAAAGTCAACTAAAGGCCAGCTTCCTCCTATGCTAATCTAACAGACAGGTCTAAACATAGCTATTCTGTAACTAAGTATTCAAACCAATGCTTTTATTTCGTATTTGTAAGCTTGTGTCTGCCAATTAATTTGTGTGAAAGCTTATAACTAAAAGAGGAGTCTTCTTGATAAGTAATAACTACTGTGTGAAAACTTAAAACTAAATGTGAACTCTTTCTGATAAGCATTCAATGGCTTACTTATAACACAGCAAACAGAGAAATGGAAAAGAACAGCAATGACTGGATAAAACACATCACGTGATAGTTTGGACACGGCATTCATTTTACAATAATGCCGTGTCCAAACTGAAGTACCGCAGTCATCCACAGATCAAAAGCAAGCAGTGCAGCAGTAAACGTTAGTAAACAAATGTGAAACGCAAATCGTCCTTCCCACCAACCCACCCTAATGTCTGTGACCGTCCCGGCGATATCAAAGCAGTACCATAAAAAAAACATTTACACAAACTAGTGCACGATTGGTGCACGTTCGAAATGGAGAAAAATCAGATAATCTACGGGAAGAAGCAGTGAGCCACAGGACAAAGCACGGAGCAGCAAGGAAGCACTTCCAGAGCAGAAGACGGGAATGGAGGCGACACGATCGGAAATGTTTATCCTTTTAGGTTCCAGTCATTCGTGTTACATGGGACTGTCAATTTCAAGTATTGCAGTAAAAACCCAGTGGCAGTAATCCGATGCAGAAAGCAAGTTGGTAAGCATTATAGTCTGATGACTGCAACCCACATTGGAAGGCTTGCGCAATGCATGCGAGTGAGGGAGATCGCAGGAATGTAGAACACAGAACAGTAAAGGTCACTAAATATGCAAATGAGGAGCAATGCCAGATCGCGCAACGGATAGATTCCGACATTGTGGACCTCCTAGCCAGGTTATGAAATTAATATCCGTGTACAAATGTAAAAAAATACAAATACATGTGTAGTAACAAGAAATCTGTAGAAATAAGTGCTTTTGTGCTAACATCAGCATATGAATAAATGTAGGTGTTAGTGTGAGATCAGTGAAAAAAGTGCACTACACATCATTACAGTACAACAACTCTGTCCCTTATTTTTTCACATTACAGCAAGAAAACAAAATATCACCATAACCTGAAACAAACTATGTTACAAGAGCATTAAGCCACGATGAAGGTGGCATCTAATGGGGAATTAATATATGGTTGGGTGGCTGTAGGCACTCGGCATTCAGCCTTGTGCCACAACCCCCCCAAACCATGCATTAATTCCCCATTAGATGCCACCTTCGTCATGGCTTAATGCTCACATAGATATCTTACAGTAAGAATCATAAACCAGAATAGTGCAAGCACTCTTCTCATAAGTCACATGGTAAACAAAATTAGAGAAGCTCCTAACCACAAAGCTGCCAGATGTCCAAATGAGTCACCACGTCTCTGGGCTAGTACGAATGTACCCTAGATTACCTGTGAACACAAACTTATTTTTGTACCTAATTAAAAAATTTCCTGGTCATGTCAGACGTAATACCATGACGTCAGACCATAGTAGCAACCCATATGTTTTCCTTTTTAATTGGGTGATTAGAGTTACTGAAACATAAGGTTATCAACAAATGGTCATCTGACTTGCTAAACTACTTTTTTTTCCCCTCCCCACATGCTCCACGATCCGCCACTCCTTTGAGCCACAAAGGTCCCTGACTTGCTTCCTACTACCCCTCTCGAGCCTCCTACCTCATATAGTAGTCGTCCCCGGGGTAACTCAGCATAACTCTTTACTAGATGGGTCCCCCTCCTCCGAGGGGGAAGGCACCGGTGGGGGGGCCAGTGCAACCACTTGGCCCCAGGGTGCTACTGAGGTGCACATGGCTCCTTACGGTGGCTTCAGTGGTGTCGGAAGACCGGCAGCCGTCATCCGGCCAGTTGTAGAGCCATTTCCTTTTTTCTGGTGATTCTCTTATTGCGTCACTCATGCAGTGCTCCCGGTCTCCAGTGGGGGCCACTGTCAAGTGATGCTACCCACCACAGGAGAGTAAAGCAGTCCCGCAGATGCGCAGTTCTCTCCTTCCCTTGCCAGCCCCCAGCGTCCCAAGTCCATTTCCAAACCCGGGTCGCCAGCACAGCATGAAGTGTGGTGTCCAGCAACTCAACCCTCAGTGCCACCGGGCCGGCCAAAACTACTTTCTAACACAGGAGACCACTGTATTAAACCCTGCCCAAAACCAAGAAATGTCAAAGTACTGACCCAGTCATTTGCCTTGACAAGACTATAAATCCACAGACACAGGACTCATCAGTATGTCTCGTCTGTTTGACACCCCAGTGGAATGAACCAGCTACCCTAAGATAGTCTATCTGGGTTATGTTGTGGTGAACCCAATTAAAACAAAAAAACAATTTAAAAGACAAAGAACCAGTATGTGCAAGCACTGAGACAATGGTTACCCCAAAGGACATTTGGCTGGGAAGCTTCCGTCGACGGTGGCAGTAGTGTCCGTCAACAGGAAATCATGCAGAAGGACTCTGTCGATGGGGAATAACCCTCCTGTTGATGAGAAGAGTGTAGGAGCCCTCTGTCAATGGTGGCTGATGTGGTTGTTGATGGGAATCATGTAGGAACCATACAGAAGGCCCTCGTCGACAGTTGCAGCAAAGTCCGTCGATGGAAATCATGTAGGAGGCATGTAGAAAGCCCTCATCGATGGTCGCAACAAAGTCAGTCGAGGGAAATCATGTAGGAGGCCCTTGTCGACAGTGGCAGAAGTATCCGTCGACGGAACATAGTGTAAGCCTCTGTAGTCTTTTTTAATGATGTATGTTTAGACCGTTGAAAGGCGGTCAGGCAGGACTTATGGTGAAGGTATATTCTCCTCTCAGATGTTTCTTGAAAGAAAATTCAGTGTTGTCGGAGCCTGTCAGTAGTGCTCCCTGAGTCTAAAAACTTTTGAGTATAAGAACAAGGTGCCCTGTATAGAGTCCAGGCACCTCCAGCTATGGATTCAATCCACGTCGTAAACTGCTGTTAGAACAACAAGCTGCTGTCAGAGCTGAAGCCAGTGGGAAAATGAACGGAGATTACCAGGGACCACCCACTTTTATAGGCACAGCCCAGGAAGTGAGGTCATGTGGGTGGTCCCTGGTGTGGAGACTGCTGGAAGAAACTTCCGTGCTAGAGAGCCACCTATCGGGAACTCCCAGAAGTAATGACTTACTGCAAGAGACCATTCCGTGGAAGATCTGCTGTTACAGGTGAGTAACCTGTTTTCCTAGGATTGTGGATATGTTGTTCTATCCACAGTTGTTGGCAGACTCCTAGCAGTTCTCCGGGAGGAGGGAGACAAAATGCACACCCCTATTTAGGGAACAGGGACTGGAGAACTGAGGTTCCAAAACCAGCATCTCGGCATGACTCAAAGTCGGTGTGGTAATGGGAAATGAAGGTGTGTGCTGACTTCCAGGTAGCAGCCCTGTAGATTTCCTGGATAGAGACGTCCCTAGAAGCAGCCACCGATGCAGCGGTATGGCAGGTAGAATGAGTCTTAAGCCCCACGGGAGGCTCCCTACCCGCCAACCGGTAGCAGAGATCAATGCAGGAAGTGATCCACCTGCCAATCATCCACTTGGCTGCAGGTCTGCCAGGAGCGGCTTCAGCATAGGTGACAAACAGCTGGCGAACCTCTCTCCGAACGTCCGCCGTTCGCTCTTTGTAGTAGGTGAGCATTCATCTCAGGTCCAAAGTATGGAGCCTGTACTTGGCCTCTGAGGTGTAATTGGGGTAAAACACTGGCAGAGTAATCACCTGGTTAAGGTGAAACTCTGACACCACCTTGGGAAGGAATTTCGGGTGGAGGCGCAGGACAATCTTGTCCCTGTGGAAGACCAGGTAAGGAGACTCAATAGAGAGCGCCTGTAACTCCCCAGTTCTTCTGGCTGACGTGATAGCCACCAAGAAGGCGATCTTCCGTGACAAATGTGAGATATCACACTTGTGCTTAGGTTTAAATGGCTTGCCCATGAGCTTTTCCAAAACCAGCAGTAGATCCCAGGGAGATGGAGGTTCATGCACTGGAGGGGATATGTGATCTAGGCTTTTGAGGATGCGCCAGACCACCTTCTCCTACGCCCGGTCATTGGCTGAAGTCTCTGCTGGGAGAGGGACCAGAAATAGTCCAAAATGCTAGCCACTGGACAGGACGATGGGTCCAACCCTTTGCCCTGACACCAAATGGAAAATCTCTTCCACTTGAAGGCATAGCATTTTCTGTTCGATTCTTTACGGGAGGCCTCAATGACGTTGAGGACCTTGTCGGAAAGACCCAAGGCCTGGAACTCTAGCCACTCAGGAACCAGGCTGTCAGGTGCAGGGACTGAAGGTCTGGATGGAGAATCTTCCCCTGACTGATGGAGATCAGGTTCTGGTGTGCTGGAAGCCGCCTCGGGAGCCTGGAGCTGAGGCTGAGGAGATCTGGATACCAGAACCGGCATGGTCAGTCTGGGGCTACCAGGATCACCTGTGCCTTGTCCCTCCTGACCTTGATGAGCACTTTGTGTATCAAGGGAAGTGGAGGGAAGGGACAGAAGAGGCCTGGGGTCTACAGCCTTGAGAAGGCATCCCCCTGCAGCACTCCCTGCTGAGGGGGTTGGCACGGTCAAGCCTCAGTTTCGCATTCTCCCTGGAGGCGAACAGGTCCACCTGAGGGGAGCCCCAGTGGGAGAACAGATCTTGCACTACCTCTTGGTGGAGGGACCACTCATGAGATGCCCCACCCATATGGCTGAGGGCATCAGCCAGCTGATTTGAGGCTCCTGCCATGTGAATGGCTAGGAGATCTGCCTCCAAGCTGAGCAAGAGGGACCATGTGTGGAGCACTTCCTTTCACAGAGGCAGGGAGTGCATCCTGCCCTGCTTGTTGACACAGTACATGGTCGTGGTGTTGTCCATCTGGACCTGGAGAACTTGACCCCAAATGAATAGAGCGAATGTTGTCAGGGCTATCCGAACCACTCGGAGCTCCAGCAGGTTGATGTGATATCGGGACTCCTGAGGGGACCAGAGCCCATGGGCTCTGTGTTTCCCCAGATGGGCACCCCAACCCATCAGAGAGGTGTCAGTCATCACGATGACTGTTGGTTCGGGGCGGACAAACAGGATCCCTTCCTGCAGATGAGCTGGGACGAGCCACCACTGGAGGCCGTCCCCCGTCCTCTGGGTCATAGAGACCAGCTGGTCGAGATGACCTGAGTGCTGAGACCACTGGCTGGCCAGCTCCTACTGGAGAGAATGCATATGCTAGCGGGCCCACCGGACCACGCTGGTGCAGGCCGTCATGTAGCCCAGAAGATGCAGGAAGTCCCAGGTGGGGCACAATTGCCCAACCAGAAATGACTGCGCAAAGAAGGAGAGAACCTCCGCCCTGTCTGCCGGGAGCTGAGCTCTGGCTTGGCAGGAGTAAAGCTCTGCCCTGATGAACTGAATCACCTGCGAGGGCACGAGTTCCAACTTGGCCTCATTGATCAGGAGGCTAAGGTCGAAGCAAGTCCGGAGGGCCAGGTCCCTGGACCGCTCCACCTCCAGCCTGAAGGGACCTGCTATCAGCCAGTCGTCCAGGTAAGGGTACACCCAGACCCCCCCAGCACCTCAGGAAAGCCGCCACCACTGCCACGCATTTGGTGAAGACCCTGGGGGCTGAAGACAGGCCAAAGGGCATGGCTTGGAACTTGTAGAGGGTTTCTGTGGCTCAGAAGCAGAGGAACAATCAGTGGGACAGATGGATTGGGACGTAAAAGAACACGTCCTGGAGAAGAACCACATGTCCTGCTCCAGGGATGGTATGATCTGAGCCAGAGTTACCATCCAGAAGGTGCAGGACCTGAGGAACTTGTTCAGGTCGTGCAGATCTAGAATGGGGCACCAGCCCCCCCCCATCCATTTTGGTACCAGGAAGTACCTGGAAATGAACCCTGGGTCTGAAGGAGGATCCACATTTGCACACCACCTCTTGAGGAGGAGCTGAGCTATGTCATCTCGGAGAGCCAACTGAGAGGCTGTGGACACCAGATCCCCCCGCCCCCGGAGGTGCGGGCTCGATATAGGGGCCTGCTCGAATTCCAGAGGCAGGCCTCGACCGACCACTTCCAGAACCCAATGATCCAGGGACATAGCGGACCGAGCAGAAAGGAAGTGGTTGAGCCAGCCCCACGGAGGTCCTCCCGGGGAGGTGTGACGGGATGGAGGGAGGCACCCCCCATCCTGTCACTGAGAAGACTTGGAGGAGGACCTGGACGGATGGGCCACCAGGACCTTTCCCTCTGGGCTTCCTGAATGAGAAGGCCACAGATTTGGCCCGAGGTCGCCAAGCCTGAGCCTGCTGGCCCTGCTGCTGCTGGGCCGATCTGGCCACAGGAGTGGAGGAGCAAAAGGGCTTGAGGTTCTGACTCTTGGAGCCCTCGTCCTTCTAAGCAGATGTGGAGACCAAGGTGGCACTGGATGTCTTGATACGTTGGAGGTGGCCCTCCACACTGCGCACGAACAGGTCGGTGTCCAAGAAAGGGACATCTGCGTTTGTGTTGGGTATCAGCAGTAAAGGTTGAGATGCGCAACCAAGCCCTGCAGTGCAAGGGCACTGTGGCCACTACAGAATGGGTACAAGAGTCACCAATGTCCAGAGCGGTCTGGAGTTGTTGCTTCGCCACTGCCTTACCCTGGTCCTGGACCTCCTTGACCGTGGTCTGGAGGTCTGCTGGGAGATGAGGATTCACCTTGTCCAGGGAGCCCAAGAGAACATGTGAGAAGTGTGCCATAATTACGGCCGAGCTGAAGGCCAAGAGAGGAAGCTGAATAGACCTTTTTCCCGGAATGATCCAATTGCTTGGATTCCTTGTCTGGGTGTCTGTCCACATCTCCTTTATTGCCCAAGCGCCGGAAGACGGAGTCTGCCACCAACCCCACTGCTGAGGGGGTGCTCCAAGAATCCCAAAAGGGACCCCATAGGGACTGCATACTTGTGGGCCATCTGGGCAGAAGGCGCAGGGCAAGATGCAGGACGCTGCCACAGCTCCAAGGCTGGACCCACAATGGCCTCAGCCACGGAAAAGGCCTCCATCGGACCATCCCCTTTGTCCAGAATCTAAGGGGATATTTGGCCCATTTCTGAATGGGCTCGAGCTCCATTCATGTGGATTTGGAAATGAGCTGACCAATGCCCATCCATGAGGTGGGGCCCTCATCGACAGAAAGACCCCCAGCAGACTCAATGTCGATGGGATGGGAGAGCAACAAGGAGTTTTTGGACTCCGAGGAGTCCTCGTAAAGTGGGCAGCCACCCGTGTCACTCTCAACCCGCCTTGGAGGCTGTCAGGGTAATAGTAACAGACAACCGATGGGGCAAGCCTTGCGACAACGATAGAAGTCGGAGCCCCGGACTTCGTTGCTCAGGCGGCAGTTCCTTCCATATCGGTGGAGTAGCAGGCTTCGGCTGAGCTGGCGGGGCCTTAGCCGGCACCTCCGTGGAGGTGACGGTGGCAGTGGCCGATGTTGGTTGCTTGGGCGAAAGCCACTTAATGGCCAGGGTAGAAGCCGGAATTGGTTTCAACCTGGTCAGGACCACCTGTTGCCACATCAGGGCTTCATAGCAACGACACAACTTGTGCTGGACCCTCTCCTCATCCGAGGAGGATGAAGATGAGTAGCGGCGATGCCGCTTACCATGGTGTCGGGATTGAGATTGCTGGGGACAGCAAGTCTCGACCGACTCAGAGGTAGAAGAGTGAGACCAAGACCTCGGCCGTTGGCGGGGCCGACAGGGAACATCAGAAGGAGCCGGGGAAACCCGCGGCTCTTGTTCAGGCTCCTTAATGGGTGGGTCTGACCCAGAGGGCTAAGCTGACCCATCCAAGGTCACCGGAAGCACTGGTGTCCTAAATAAAGAGTCATCACCCATATCGGGCGACAACCCGACGATCGGTTTGAGAAAAATCTTGGCCACATTGACAGGCATCTTGGCTGACCGGTCTGACGGCGTTACCATGAAACCAGCAGCCTCAGCCACGACTTTGACCGAAGTCGAAACAGGAGTTTCCCGTGAGCAGGCCTGCTCCAGGTCCCAAGAGCGTCGATGTTGCGATTTTTTCCTTTTTCGACTCCTTCTTGAGGGAACGCAAAACGTGCGACCCAGAAAAGGGCCCTCTCCCTTGGTCGAGAGAGACTGGCACAAGTCCTTCAAGGAAGTCGAATAGGAGGATCCCAGTTGGAGCAGAATGAAGGCCGAAGTCGAAGAGGAGCCTGCCGAGGCCTGGGCCACCCCCTTCTCACAGGCCTTGAGCTGTTCCAGCTGCTCCCTGGACCCCGAAGCCTCAGACACCACACAACGGGCATCCTTAGATTTAACTGGCGGGTAACACTTTTCCGGTTGCCCCAGCTAAAGTCGGGCAGCGTGGTCTTCCAGAACCGACAGAGAAACAGACCGACAGTGATTGCAGGCCTGCAGATTGTGGTCGTGTCCCAGGCAGTAAATGCATGCAGCGTGAGGGTCAGTGCGAGACATCTTCTGCCTGCACGGGCACCGGCGAAACCCAGGAACCGATTTTTCTTCCATTGTGGTAGCAAGGGAAGAGGTAGAAGACGAAACTTGAATGAGTTTTAAAGTAAGTTTTGGAAGCAAATCCGAAGATTCGAGAGCCAGGGAGCACTAAGGATGGAACCTGAACCTTCCAGCAGAAAGAATGATCTGGCATCATGGGGCAGAGCTGAGGGGTGGGTGGGAGGAGCCAGCTTAAAGACATTCTGGCGACCTTAAAGGGGAAGGCGGATCTGCCAACAAGTGTGGATAGAACAACATATCCAATCCTAGAAAATAAAATCTTCCTTTAGTCTTTGTGTCCCTTTTTGCTTGTAATCTATCTTGCAGTAGCAGCTTAGCTCTTTTATAAGTCTATCCAACCTCCATCCTTGGCAAACATCCTGTCCTTGTAAGTTTCAGGAGCTGCTAGAACACAGTGTGCTTCTTGAGGCCCTTACAGCTTTTGCAAAAGGCTCACCATCTGCACTCAAGTAACATCTAGAGTTTACAATCATATATATATATATATATATATATATATATATATATACACACACACACACACACACACACACACACACACATATATATATATATATATATATATATATTTTTTTAACAGTAATACTATGTATTTTCCAAACAAAAGTGATCCCATTATCAGTTACATTTTCATACAATGATTTGCACATACTTTTATATTAGCAGATATGCAAGGGAGAAAAACAGACAGCAGGAGAAAACTGAGAGACAGTGAGAGGCAAAGAATTGCGAGACTGTTCGGGTTGATCAAATCCGAAGTCTCGCAGGAAAATTTGGTTGCGCGACCAGACAGAGAAGAGACAGAAAATGAAAGATCCTTGCATTTAAACATATTTTCCATAACAAATGGGACAGGGTCCTGTTCTACTCTGTCATGGACTGCATCTGACTAAGGAGGGAGTCAGTGCATTGGGGCAGAAATTTGACGTCTTTGTAGAATATTTGGCCCAGTGGTGTAGGTAATCCTCCCTTGTAAATTTCAAATACGAGGTCACTGTCCTCCTAGCATGGCTCAGTTTGGAGGGCAAAAGAATCCCCTTTGGGCCACCCAGTTTGCAGCAACAGTGGTGTCTCAGCCAGCTGCTCTCAGGGTTCAGCAGTCATCCTTGCTTGGGGCATCACCCAGTATCTATACTCAACAAACAGCCCTGGCAGCAGCAGCAGCCAATGGCTTGACATCACAAACACAGACAACATATCAACTAACTCGGACTACAGCTCTCCAGCAACAAGCAGCAGCTGCGGCTGCATTACAACAGCAGTCCCAACAGACTATCTTCAGTGTGCAGCAACAGACCCCCTATTCTAGGTGCTCCAAGTGGGGGAAGCAAATGAATTTCTGGCAAATAAGGGATGACTGTGAGCAAGCTAGACTGTGTTTAAAATCACTGTTGCAAACTGTTTTAACGTGCCTATAGCTGGGTAAATTCTCAAGGGTAGAGGGTTGTGGGATGGTTCTACCTGCTAAGGACAGGGGAAAGTGACTGCCAAAAAAAATCCAAACACACTACTGGGCTACCCCCTGCTCAGCCCACGTTGATTGCTAAGCTCCTTATTGATCAAGCTGCCTCCCGCTTCCCAGTCAAATCAATATCTGTGACTGAACTGAAGACTCACAATGCGGCACCTGGGTATCATTGCTGCTGTTGCCTATGCAACCATAATTTTGGGGGCTGACCAGCTACACTCCCTGGGAAAAGATCTCCCGGACCTAGGAGAAAGTCCCCACCATCCTCCCATAGGTCATATGGGGTTAGGGTGGACAATAATGACTCTATACTATTACATACTGTATGTATGGCCTAAGCATGGAAATTGTTACAATCTTTTTTTCAAATATAAAAAGCCTGAAAAAAAACAGCCTCCTCTTCTTCCCCACTAAAATCATCAGGTATTTGACTAAACTTGAGTTAGCAGTGTATGGGGACATTAAAACCAACTCCGGTCCACCCACCTCTAACTATATACTCCCACCAGCCCCTGCTGGACTAATGCGAGGGGACTTAAACTAGTACATATGAACATCAACAGTTAAAGGCACAAGATGCAAAACCTGGAGGCCTGGACAGCCCTATACAAGCCCGATGTGACTGCAGTGTCTGAGACTTGGCTAAAGCCACAAATACTTCCTCATGAAGTCACTCTAATGGGCTATAATGTGTTCAGAAAGGATCGAGATGCGAAGAAAGGTGGGGGGTTCTTATCTACATTAGCTCCAAATTTAATGCCGCACAAATAGACTTTCCACTCCTGTGTAACTCTGTTAGTCAGCTAGTGCTCATTAGAGTGCTACTTGGCAATACCAAACCCTTATACATAGGTTGTGTCTACCTACCTCCCTCCTCAAACTGCTGCCTGTTCTCTTGAATCGCTAACTCAAGTGTTCGCGGAGCATACCCCTGGAGAGATGGTCCTCTTAGGGGATTACAACCAAAACTGGTGCACAAAAGGCAATACTGTACCAAAGAACCTGGTCCTTGACACCCACCTCATGCAAGTTATTGAGTAGCCAACCAGGCATAATGCCAAATCTGGCAACCATACCCTGCTCGACTGGGCTCTTGTCACGAGCCCTGAGAGAACACTGGCCGCCGGAATAACTGCAGACTTGCTGAGTGACCACTCACCCATTTTCTGCTTGTGGTCCAACAAGCTACCTAAACTGCTGGCCAGTGTATTGGAGCCTAGAAACTGTTTTAATCTCATCCCTGCTGATTTCGGCTCTGCCCTGCATGCTGTCAACTGGGATCCTTGATCTATGCTCCCTACCTTGGGTGAAGCCTCAGACTACTTCTCTAATGTATTTATGTCTGTAGCTAATGTACATGCCCCCCGCAAGAAGCCAAGGGTGCAGGGCAAACGCTACAAGTGGCTTAACTCTGACCTGAAATGGACAGTGCTACTCCAGGACAGGGCCTGGGGCAATACAAAACCTCAAATCTCAAATCAGACTGGAATAAATACAGGGCACTAAGAAACATGTGTAAGAAAGCCACAAAAAATGTGAAAAGCCAGTATCTGCGTGATCTCCGGTCTTGGCACCTAGGGGATAACAAGAAATTCTGGAGTCAAATAAATATGCTGCTGAAGGGTGGCATCAGCACTCAGGATGGGAGTTGTTCTGGTTGATGGTATACTGATCAATGACCCCACCACAGTAGCTGAGGCATTCAATACCCTCTTTACTGATCTTGGCAACTGTAAGACTCCAATCCCCACCGCCCCTCCTCAAATAATAGCAACTGAACGGGATCTCCTCCGGCCTCAGTTTCATCTCAAATTGGTCAAGCCATCAGAAGTGCTACCCCCTCCTGAAGCAAACCCCCGACTCGTCACCTGGATATGACCGACTGGAGCCCTGGCTATTACTCTCCCTGTTACCATGCTAATAAACAGGTTACTACTTGAAGGGAACGCCCCTAGCAAATGGAAGGTGGCTGCTGTAGTCCCTGTCCATAAAATGGGGCCACATGTAAACGCAGGGAACTACAGGCCCATCTCCATTCTCTGCCCTTTAGTGAAGGTACAGGAGAGAATGGTCTATAACCAATTGTGGAGCTACCTAGAACAGCATCTGCTCTTGGCCGACAATCAGCATGGATTCAGAAGAGGTCATGGAACTTGACACAGCACTAATCAGACTTATGGCTGACACCCTGGATGCCATGGACAGGGGGTTCCCTACTGGGGCTATATTCATTGATTTATCAAAGGCATTTGACCTGGTCAGCCACGAATTGCTTTTCTGAAACTTCAACTGCTTGGACTCGACATGCTCTTGCTTACCTGGTTTGAAAACTACCTGCTAAACAGGACCCAAAAAGTAAAATGGAAAGGGGTACAATCAGGCTGCAGACCAGTGACCACTGGAGTACCCCAGGGCTCGATCTTAGGCCCTCTGCTCTTCCCCCTCTTTGTTAATGACACTGGGAGGGACTGTGGTCTGGAAAACCTGATCCTGTATGCAGATGACTCAGTTGTATACTGCAGTGATCCTCAACCTAGTGTCATCACAACAAAGCTTCAGGCCAGCCTCATACTAATAGAGGCCTGGTTTACCTCTAACTCACTGGTGCTGAATGACAAAAAAAACAAGGCTGCCCTATTCGGGTCCAGGCGACTGGGAGCAGACAGGCAACACCTGCTTCAGCTCCACACAACCTTAGGGACGCGAATCGAAGTTGTGGATAAGGTTAAACATCTGGGTGTCTACTTAGATCAAGAAATGTCCTATAAGCCACACACAGACTATATAGCTAAGACCACTCATCAGAAGCTTGGCCTACTTTATAGGCTTGGAAACTCCCTAACTGATGATGCATGACGAGCTATAGCCAATAGCATGCTACTTCCCACCCTTCTCTATGGTGCTCCCCTCCTACATTTTCTTAAGGAGAATGAACACTGCAAGTTGTCTGTCCTCTATAATATGACTGCACACTTTGCTACCTGCTCCCTGCCTAGGAGGCATCATTGTGAGGTCCTTGCAGAGCTCAACTGACCCTCAATAGGGCAAAAACTGTCCTATCCCTTACTAAGACTGACCTACAAATTCACTAGTATTGACCCTCCCCCTAATTTAACAGGCCTCCTGAATCCGAAAGTTCATCAGCAGGATCTGCTGTCATTGGTTGTCCACCCTCGTGATATCCCTTGTGTATGCACCAACCTAGGCAAGAGATCATTTGGGTACTCTGCACCCTACCTCTGGAGCTCACTCCCAGAGAATCTGACTGAATGCTCCACTCTTGAAAGTTTTAACTCTGCCCTAAAAGTGTACATGCTGGGGCAGTGTCTTTGCGGCTGCTACCCTTAACCCCACCTCCTGGCCCAAAATCCTATTTCTCCTATACAATCTTGAAGGGCTAGTAGGTCCCGCTCCCTACAGCCGGTCTTGACACTTGGAACACATTCTTCATAGCACAAGAACCTGTTGGTCATTATTTATCCTGCCGTTTACCTTGACTGTCACTATCAGACTGTCTCCTTCCTTCGTGACTAATTTGTTCTTGCAGTACTCTGTATGTGAATCCTATGTCAATTGCTGCTATTTCTGCTATCTCTGATCCAAATGTATACTGTAAATTTCTGGACTATATTAATTGTATATGAACTTGTAAACGATGTATGTAACTAACTCCGGGTCACCCCTGAAAAAGGGACCTCTGGTCTCAGTGGGCTCACCCGGTTACCAAAATGCAATAAATAAATTTAAACTAGCCAATGGAGGGAGGGGTGCAGCACCTGATACATCAAATGGGAAGAACACCCCCCCCCCCTCAGCTAGTGATCAAACAGGAGTTCAGCATGTTTGTAGTTCATTTGCGTTACCAGGTAAGAGAAAAAAAGGTCTGTCTCCCCATACAATGTGCAGGGGAAACGCCGGACCTTGCCCAACAACTAATGTACCAAAATCGGGCCAATGAAAAATCATGTACACAAATGCCTGCAATCTGGGAAACAAGATCCCAGACCTGCAGGCAACAATGACAGAGGCTAAACTGGACATAGTAGCCATTAGCGAGACATGGTTCACCAGTAACCACACTTGGGGAAACTTCAGTACCCGGCTATGTACTGTTCAGAAGAGACCAAGGTGCAAAAAGGGGGGAGTAGACCTTTATGTCAATGAAAATATTAAAGCTACAGAAATTCAGAACACACACAAGGAGCCAGAAGAACTGTGGGTCACCCTGGAAACAGGATATGGGACAGCCATATGAACTGGGGTTGTCTACAGACCTCCAGACCAGGGGATGACAGACACAATACTGTCAGAAGATATACAAAACATGACAACTAAAGAGGAGGTTCTGATAATGGGCGACTTCAACATACCAGATACAGATCGGTCAATACTAGCAGGAACATCCACCAGAACTATACACATAGTGGTTTCCCTGAAGGGGGAGGGCCTCAAACAACCGGTACAACAACCCACAAGAGACAGGGCTATCCTAGATCTAGTACTGACTAATGTGGAAAGGATCACAGATCTCCAAGTAGAAGGTCACCTGGGGACCAGTGACCATCACATGGTATGATTCAATTTGGCCACTAGAAGTAAATCATCCCATTCTAAGGCAAAAATATGGGACTTCAGAGCAGCTGACTTTGATAAGATGGCCAACAGAATTAAGCTAGCCCTGGCAAGAAGAAATACAGGTGAGGGGGTACAGGCAAAATGGGCAAGCATTAAGGATGCAATACTTGAAGCAACATCCCATTGTGTTACGGAGAAAGGCAAGAGCAAAAGAAGGAGGAAACCACTTTGCTTCTCAGAAACAGTAGCAGAAAAGGTCAGAACCAGAAGGTTGCCTTCAGGAAATATAAGGAAACGCAGCGGGACGAAGATAGGGAAGCATACCAAACTTCCCTAAGGGAAGCAGGAAAGGCAGTTAAACAGGCAAAGGCCCAAACGGAGGAAACACTAGCATGGACACTAAAAGAAGGGGACAAGGCTTTCTACAGATACATTAGTGAAAGGAGAAAGTCCAGAGGGGGAATTGCTAAGATCAATGGGGATAAGGGGGAGTGTGTGGAGCAGGACCAAGGAAAAGCATCTATCCTAAATAGAAACTTCTGCTCAGTATTTACTGAGGAGAAGGTTGGGCAGGGCCCACAGCTCAGCACCATGGACACAAGGGGGAGGGAAGTGTGCACAAGTCCCTTCACAAAAGAAAGGGTCCTACAAAAGCTCACTAAGCTCAGGGTGGACAAGGCAATGGGACCAGATGGCATACATCCCAGGGCACTAAAGGAGCTAAGGGTGGAACTAGTACAGCTATTATCAGAACTGTTTAGTGAGTCTCTGAGCACAGGAGCGGTCACAGAAGACTGGAGAAGGGCTCATGTGATCCCATTCCACAAGAGTGGTAGCAGGGAGGAGGCAGGGAACTACAGACCAGTCAGTCTTAGCTCAGCAGTGGGCAAGATTATGGAGGCACTCCTTAAGGAAAGGATAGTGCAACACCTGGAATCCTTAGGAGCACATGATCCAAGACAGCATGGGTTTACAACAGGAAGGTCCTGTCAAACTAATCTCATAGATTTCTTTGACTGGGTAACCAGAGTGGTTGACAAAGAGGGTGCAGTTGATGTCGCCTACCTTGACTTCAGCAAAGCTTTCGATACTGTTCCACATAGAAGACTGATTCATAAGCTGGGTAGGCTCGTGTGGGTCAGAAGTTGGTCAACTGGGTGGCAAACTGGTTGGCAGGTAGAACACAGAGAGTGGTGGTAAATGGTATACAGTCAGAAGTGATACAAGTCAGAAGTGGGGTACCTCAGGGATCAGTCCTGGGGCCAGTCCTCTTCAATATCTTCATCAGTGACATTGCAGATGGATTGGAGGGTAAGGTTTGTCTGTTTGCAGATGACACCAAGATCAGCAACAGAGTAGATGATCCAGATGGGGTGGGCAGAATGAGAAGAGATTTACCTGTAGATAAACTGGCAAAATGGTCAGAAGAGTGGCAACTGGGGTTTAATGCAAAGAAGTACAAGATCATGCACACAGGGAAGAGAAACCTTGGAGCCACCTATAGGTTGGGAGGGGAGTTGCTGACAATCACAAGGGAAGAAAGAGACTTGGGCATTGTCATCACAGATTACCTGAAATCATCCAAGCAGACCAATAAAGCAGTAGGTAAGGCTAGGGGGGTGTTAGGGTGTATTAGTAGGGGTATCACATGTAGTAAGAGGGAGGCAATAATCCCTCTTTACGAGACACTGTTTAGGCCCCATCTGGAGTACTGCATGTAGTACTGGAGGCCGCACCTGCAAGGACATTAACAAAATGGAGGCAGTCCAGAGAAGGGCAACCAAAATGGTGCAGGGACTGCATCAGAAAACATACGAGGACAGATTAACAGAGCTCAATATGTATACCCTAGAACAAAGAAGGGAGAGAGATGATATGATCGAAACATTCAAAGATATTAAGACCATTAACAAGGTGAAAGAGTCTAACATGTTTCAATGTAAGAAAACTAGCAGGGCAAGAGGACACAGCATGAGATTAGAGGGAGGCCGATTAAGAGGTAATGTGAGGAAGTTCTTTTTCACAGAAAGGGTGGTGGATGCATGGAACAGCCTACCTCAGGAAGTGGTGGATAGGAATACAGTGCAGGGCTTCAAACAGGCATGGGATAAGCATAAGGGAGCTATACAGATGAGTATGAAGAGATAGGCCATTGACAGAGTAAAGGCCGATGGCACAGTCATAAGGTAGAAAACATGGGCAGACTGGATGGGCCTTGCGGTCCTTATCTGCCATCAACTCTATGCTGCTATGCTTGTACTGCTGTTCAGAAAAATTACACCTTTTGTTCAGATCATTACTGAGATTAATTTGTGACTCTTGAATTTAATATCAAGTAAAAATATTTTTTGAAACATGAATTTTGGTGATATTTCTCATCTGTCCATGATACAATTAAGGGCTCTTGACTTAGAACGTTCAAGATTAAAATATAAGCCCGAATTAGATTTCTGCTTCATTGGTCATATGGGAACAATAAAAATTACCATTTCAGGTTATATTCATTTAGTCAATTGCACAGATTTAAATTGTCCAGAATTTATACATAAATACTTGGGATGGTACCCTATAGACCCCAATAAGGCAATCAATTGCAGAATTTTGAATTGTCCAAGAGATAAAGAGACGGGAGATTTTAAAATACAAGTCAGAATATTCGAGGAATTAGGACAGGTCCATTGTCCTATGGTGACCAGTCACGGCCATACATCATACAGTGGACTTAAATGAACACATAGTGTTTGTTCACCAAGATCAGATAGTTTTGATCAGTCAAGTATCTGATAATGCGGTGGTGGCAGCAGGACTAACAGATCATGAAACAGACTTCCCTTTACCTGCCTTGTGTCTAGCTACCCAATTAGACTGTATCCTACCTTACCCCGACTTGTGGACAGTTTGGAAGGATTGCCAGTCTCCGACGGTCAAGGTGGAGGCCTTGTACACGAGACTGGCCCAGGCAGTCATGCCAGGGGTTCGGACATTGACCCTGGCACACCAAAACGTCAGCTTGACTTCCACAGACTCCACTCATGGTTCTCTGCTAAAGGGCTGGTACTAAACATGAAAAAAGCTAAATCCAATGTCTTTTCCAGCTCCTGGAAACCCCTTGCTTTTGATTTCTCACTCTTTGACAATGACGGTAACCCCACTGAAAGAGTTTCTGAATTCAGATACCTAGGTCTGCACCTTGACTGCCATCTCAATTTTGAAACCCACACCAATCAGATGATTAAGAAAGCCCACCAACTGATTGGCCCGTTGTACCGAGTGAAACCTTTCCTCACCCCTGAATCCAAGACTCTCCTAGCTACCAGTTTCCTGTTCTCCATTTTCGACTATGGTGCTCTAATTTTCTACCCCTCCCTCTCCCAAAGGAATCTCAACAGACTTTGGATTACCTACAACAATGTTATTCTTTTTGTCTCTGGCCTCCCTAGACTCACCCACCACTGCAACCTGTACACACTCACTAACTCCCCGAGGCAGGCTCAATAGCAAAATCCATACCTTTTTCCACAGACTTACCCTTGGACTCCTTCCCAACAGCATCTTATCCCTCTTCCCTAAGTCAGCCCCTTCCCGGACCACAGGACTCAGCACTCACTGTCCACCACATAGACTGCTATACACACCAGTCTCTTGCAAAGATTCAATTTTGTTGTGAATCAACACACAGATATTGAAGAGGTGTAGAGTACAGCTTGGATCAGGACTGTAGACACCTGTTTTGAGGTAGGATCTACAAAACATAGGAAAACATTTCCCATTCAATTATGCTGGCATCAGTACTGTCGTCAGCACTGATAATGCTTTGATAAGTATTGTTTGCTACTATCCAGCATGTCTTCTTCTATAATGTACTGTACTTTTTGTTCCTGTTATTGAAGCCTGTATCGTCATTTCCTGCATTGTCCTATGTAGGTCCTCATTGTAAATGAGCATGCTCAATGAAGTTTTCCTGATGAAATAAACTTGAACTGTCAGAAATTTCGCATTCTTAACTGTCTGCATCTGGGTTCCGGATACAAGAGTAGATATAGCAGTACAGAAGTATCTTGCTCTCTTGTCATTGGTATAATTAGTATCAAGCTTAATTCCATTTTTCTCCTGTAAGTCACATAGCCACTCCATGCACAGAAAGGATGCAGATTTTTTGCAATGGAGTTCACAATGTTACACAGATGTCTCATCTTTTTTATAGTTAATCTTTTTGTTGAGATTCAGAGATATACAGTCATCATACAATCTAACTTGATACAAGTAAGCATTAAACCATGACAGAGCATGGTTGTACGGTGGCAATGCATGGCTGAGCTGGTCTTTGGCCTCATGTGTCCAACCTGCTAACCATGGATTAATGCCAGAGTAGAAGCATGCTCTGGAGTGGTTTGATGTGCTTGTAACATGGCAAAAATTGTAGGACTAATATTCACTATATAAATGAGAACAGACAAACTGATTTAGGTTTGAAATGCTTTATGCTGAACTGTTAAACATGATGTCCACATAGTACAAAACAATTGGAACACGCCTATTGGAAATATTGTGGCTGCTATTTAACTTTTGCAAAAATAGCTTTCATTACAAGTTTTAAGCTTCCTAACATCAAAACATATTAAAATTGCAGTTAATTTTCTTTGCTAGGTTTTTCAATTTTCATGTGTGTGTATTACAAGACATGGGTTGCACTGCATGATGGGACCATGCTAGGGTACAGCTTCATGTTTTGTTCCAGCAGTTCTCTTGGCAGGCCAACAGATGGCTGTGAAACAATGCTAGCAGCACAGCACTGTTTTAAGCCCAGGATTTGTAGCTCAATTTCCAAATATATTGAATTGAGACAGTCTGAAAAAAACTTTAATAGACCAAGTACAATTTTTGTGAGTATTGACTTCACTTTTTTCCTCTCTAAATTATCTAGCTCAGCTAGAGATAGAACATCAGTGTCAGTGACTCAATAGGTAGCACACTCGCCTCTGAGGCCGGGAGATCAGAGGGCTGTGGGTTCAGTTCCCACATCTGGCACTTGGGTTAATATCCCAGTACTGACACTGTAGTGCAGCATGAGAGGGGTGCTGCACTTCTGAGGTGCGGTCTTTCAGATGAGACAGTAAACAGAGGTCCCATCTGCCTGGATTGGTGGTAGTTCAGGTGGATGTTAAAGATCCCATGGCACTTATCAAAAAGAGCATGGGAATTTCCCCAGTGTCCTGGCCAAATTTCCCTCATTCACTAAAAATACCACCAACAGCTTAATCTGGTTCAAGGTCAGTTGACATATATCTGTATCCCCCTCCCCCGGGTCGTGCCTGAAAATAGGCAGGATTTGTCTAGTGCACTTACCTGGTCAACAAAAACTAAATAAATAACATGACATTTACTGTTCTCACCTTTCAAATATTTGTTTTGACCAGTATTGTTACTCTCTTTCTTCGATTTCCTTTTGTTTTTCTCACTTTCTTTTTATTTTCACCCCTAGAAGCAGCCTCTTTCTTTGATCTTGCTTTGTTCATCTCTCCGTCTGTTATTTTTGCTTTCTGTTACAGAAGGTGCAAGGCTCATCTTTACTATAGTGTGTATTTACCAAGGTAGTGACTGATGCCCACTGCTCCACACACACAAAAGTTGACATTAAAATTATGTATTGCTCTCCTTCTGTGCTTCACCTGTGAATGGTGATCCACTGGGTGGATGGAAAAAAAAAAAAATCAGGGAATTTTGCTGTTTTACGATGGCTGTGAAACCGTGTTAGCAGCACAGCACTGTTTGACAGCCATCAGTTGGGCTGCCATGGGAACTGCACTTGAGCAAAGAACTGTTGGAGCAAGCATGGATTATTAGAGAACTGTGCTATGTATTTTATTATGATTCATACTGGTATTACACAAGCAACCATGGTTTTATCTGATCATCTGATGCTGTTTAAATAATCTCAGACAGTTATTTTAGTCTTCGATTTACGCCATGTTACAAGGAAAGTTAGTCACAGCTTGGGTTGTCTCCTGGCTGGGGGGGGGGACTGCATTCATTTGCTAACTTTCTGACACGCCTGGAGGCTTGATTTTATAAAAAGGATAACATTGTTGTGGGTGGGTGTCCCATAAGTTTCTTTGTTTTCTCTTGGGGGGCTTCAGCAAGTCCTTACTCTGCAGGGCTCCAGTGTTACTGTGTTGGGTTGCTACATAGTGGATAAATGGGGACCACCTTTCATGGTATGCCCCGATGCTACCAGCACCAAAGTGTGATAGCTTTGTGAGGGTGGATAATTTTTCTATGGTCATCAGCTATTCTCTGAAAGTTGGGACTTCTGCAGTTCGCCACCGTCTGAGGATGGCTCTTGACTTCCACTGTGGCCTGCATCAACCACATTTTATGCTGAGCTGGGATATCCAGGTCTTGCATCCCTAGCTCCAATATCAGTAGTGCTGGGGTCAAAGGGATCTGATGATCCAGTGTGTCTGAGCTGCATGCAGTGACCTTAGTCCAGAGGGGCCCGAGTGGGAGACAGTACCAAAGGATGTGTGAGAGGTCAGAACCACCTGCTCTGCAACTCTAGCAGTGGTCTCCTTGGGTCAGTCTCATGGATTTTAGTTGAAATGGAGTGTGGTACCATAGGTGCATGACTTTGTTTTGCATCAGGGTACTACGTGGGTCATTACACGCTTTATGGGCAACAACAATATTTCCATTGTTCATCAGATGTTTTGGTTCAGGGCCTTTTGCCATCTACATCTGGCCTATAAAGAGGGATCAGAGTACTGTCCCTCATTTGTTTATAAACGGTTCCAGCCAGGCCTTTAGTTTTCTTGACCCAGAGCCTCAGGGCGAGTTTCTGCCCTTTTTCTTTTCCTGGCACCTTACATCTGGGGCAAGGGCATCTTTTTAAGTTTATCTTGATATTGGTACCTTAATCATGGGTATTTCCAAAATCTTGCATACAAACATATGAAGAAGTCATTAGAAGACACCACTTGGTCTATCAAGTCTGCTCACATTGCAGGGTCACAGCTTGAGCTAATGTCCCTGCCTCCCTCCCCACTCCCCCATCCTCCCTACCCATGATCCTTACCTCCCATGCCTATCCCAGCTCTCTTAAAGCTGCCCACTGTCTTCAACAAGATTACCTCTTCCGCAGTGCATTCCAAGTGTCTACCACCCTCTCTGTGAAGGAGTGCTTCCTGATCTCCCTCCTAAACCTCCCACCCTCCAGCTTAAGACTGTGCCCCCTCGTGTTATGGTTACCGCTCAGCTTAAAGAGATTCTCCTTGTCAACCTTATTTATCCCTTTCAAGTACTCGAAAGTCCCAATCACGTCCTCTCTCTCTCTCTCTCTCGTCTTCCAGGGAGTACATGTTCAGTGCTCTCAACCTCTCCTCATATGCCTTACCCTGCTGACCAGCTATCTTCTTTGTAGACCTCCTCTGGACCTTCTCCAGCAGGTTAATATTCTTTTTCAAGTGTGGGCACCAATACTGAACTTCATACTCTAGATGTGGCCTTAGCAGTCACCTGTACAAGGGCAATATAACCTCCTCTCTCCTATTACTGATCCCTCTAGATATGCATCCCAGCATCTTGTTTGCCTTTGCTGCCACTTTCTTGCACTACGTGGAGTGCTTCAGGTCATTAGTGATCATCACTCCCAGGTCCTTCTCCTCCTCTTATGCAGATACTTGGACTCCAACAAGGTAGTACTCTGTCCTGGGATTCTTGGCTCCAATATGCATAACTTTGCATTTCTTGGCACTGAAACCAAGCTGCCAGATCCTGGACCACCTCCTCAGCTTTTCCAGATCTTCCTGTAGGTCCTGTATCCCTTCAGCTGTGTCCACTCTCCCACAGAGCTTGGTGTCATCCGTGAATAGGCACATTTTGCCCTTAATGCCATCCCCAATGTTATTGAGGAAGACATTGAACAACGTCGGCCCTAGCACCGAACCCCGCGGGACCCCACTGGTTACCTCTCTGGTTCCAGATAACTCTACCCCCACAACCACCCTCTGCGTTCTGTCCCTCAGCCAGTTTTCCACCCATCTGGCCATCTTTTCCCCAACCCAGAGAGCTGTCAACTTCCTGATCAACCTTTTGTGGGGCACAGAGTCAAAGGCCTTGCTGAAATCAAGATAGAGGATGTCTACCGCTTGGCCCCTATCTACTGTCTTAGTGTCACAGTCAAAGAAGTCAGTCAGATTCGTTTGACACAATCCCCCTCCCCCCCAATGAACCCATGCTGCCTTGCATCCTGGAGACCATGCTCCTCTAGATATTCCACCAACCTTCCCTTTAGTATGGTCTCCATGAACTTGTCCACAATGGAGGTCAGACTGGTCTGTAATTCCCTGGGTCATCCTTGGGACCGCTTTTGTGGAGGGGCACTGCATGTACTGTTCTCCAGTCCTGCGGTACCACGCCCAACTATGACTCTAGTGAATCATTAAATCTTTTCCTGGGAGATGGCAGCGCTCTCTGAGGGAGGCAGAAGAGTCCACTGTTTGGCTCCCAGCCATCCAAGTATCCCTTACCCAGGTGATTCCAGTATTTCTCCATTCCCCCCAATTTAAGGGTTGGTGATCTATAAGCCACTGTGGGTTGTTCCATAAAGTGTTATACCCCCATAGTGTTATACCCTCATAGGTCTAAACATGAGCCCATTATTTGGCCTACCTTATGCCAGGCCATATGTGCTGCTTCTACAGTAAGCCATTTCCTTGATGGGAGAGGGAGGGTGGCACCTTGGTAGGTGGTCAGGTTTGGACCCTGGAGTACCTCTGTGTCTATGCCTATCCATGCTGGTTTGTCCAGTCCTAGATCCTGGAACATTCTGCAGGTATTTGCAACTGAAAATGCATAAGCATAGTGCTGGAATTGGGAAATTCCTATGGGGGGCCCACTTCCCCTGTAGCTGGGTGCTCTAAGCTTGGCTCTGCTGTATCTGGGGGCAGCTGCTCCCCATAGGAATTTCCCAATCATGGAGTCTATTTTTTGGAACCATTTTCCTGGTATCCTTACCAGGATGTGGGTTAACGATAGAAAAATCATGGGGCCAGCATCATTTTAATGGCCGCAAGTTTGCCCGGCATAGCTAGGTTCAGGTGTTTCCACCTATCTAGTTCAGTCTGAAAACTGCTGATTAAAGGTGTAAAGTTTTCATCTACTAATCTGCCTGTCTTGTGGGTTATCCTGACCCCTAGATATTTTATTCCCCTACCAGCACTCCCTAAGTCTACTCTGGAAGCAATCTCTGGTCTAGTCGGGTCATTCAGAGGCAGTACTTCAGTTTTACATATGAAAATACAAATCTGCCGGCAGAGACAGGCCTAACGGTCTATCAAGTCTGCTTGAATGTGCAGCTAGCACCTTTATATTGCAGCTGCCCCCCGCACCGTGTCCCATGCTCTTTCCAAACTGTTCACTGTGCTGGGATACCACCTCCTCGAGTAGAGTGTTCTATTTCTCCACCACTCTCTCTGTGAAAAAAATGCCTCCTCATCTCTCTCCGATATCTTCCACCCTCCAACCTGAGATCATGCCCTCTGGTGTCCCTTCCTCGCCTCAACTTAAATATCCCTTCTGTGCCCATTTGTTAATCCCCATCAAATATCTGAAGGTCTCAATCATATCCTCCCCCCCGATCCCTCCTCTCCTTCAGGGTGTACATATTCAACTCAGTCAGCCTGTCCTCATAGGTTTTGCCCTACAGACCTTGGATCATCTTAGTTGCCCTACGCTACACCCCCTCCAGAAATCTGATATCCTTCCTCAGAAAGGGATACTAGAACTGCACGCAGTACTCCAAATGTGGCTTGACTAGTGACCTGTACAGCGGCAGGATCACATCCCTATTTCTGGATGATTCCTCTCACAATACACCCTTGCATCTTATTGGCCTTAGCTGCCACCTTCCTGCACCGAGCCGAGTTGTTCATGTTACACATTATGATCACCCCTAGGTCCTTCTCCTCCTCCTCTGTGACCTCTATCTGATCCCCTCCCAACTGGATGCTCCTCCCTGGGTTCCTTACTCCAAAGTGCATAACCTTGCATTTCTTCACATTGAAACTCAATTGCCACTTTTCCGACCACTCCTCCAGTTTGATCAGGTCCTCCTAGAGCCCCTGCCTCCCCTTTATGTTGTCCATTATCGCCCCCATCTTGGTATTATCTGTGAACAGACAGATCTTGCTCCTAACACCATGCGAGATATCCGATAATAATTCAAACAACACTGGACCCAGGACTGAGCCCTGCGGCACCCCGCTTGTCACTGCTCTTGGGGAAGAGAGTGCCCCACCTCCACCACCTATTGCTGCCTCCCCTTCAGCCAGTTCACATTCCAGTTTAACATCTTTGTCCCTGCCCCCACATATTGCAACTAACCCCCCAGCCTCCCATGAGGCACTGAATCAAAGGCCTTGCTGAAGTCTAAATACAGCACATCCACTGCATGGCCTTTATCTGGGTCCCTCGTTACCCAGTCATAGCAGTCAATTAGGTTGGACTGGCACGATCTTCCAGAGACAAATCCATGCTGCCGACTGTCCTGGAGTCCATTTTACTCCAAAAAGGTCACCAGCCTCTTTTTCAGGACTGCTTCCATAAGTTTTCCTACAATGGATTTGAGGCTTACAGGTCTGTAATTGCCTGGTTCATCCTTTGGACCACTCTTGTGGAGGGGCACCACATCCTCCAATCCTGTGGTAAGCAACCTGTGTCCAGGGAGGTATTGAACAGGTCCACCAGTGGCCCTGCCAATACCCCCACCAGTTCTTTCAGCACCCTGGGATGAATGCCATCTGGACCTGGTGCCTTATCCACCCTTAGTGCCTTCAGATCCTTCAGCACCCCATCTGTCACCCCTCCCCCCTTGCCCACCTTCCCCATCCCCCGAGGTAGCCGTACACCCTTCTCCTTTGTGAACACCACAAAAGTACTCATTTAGTGCTTCTGCCTGTTCTTCCCCCTTCTCCACCCACCCCTGTCCATCCTAATCTTCATTATCTGGTCCTTGCAGCTCCTTCTCTTACTTATGTATCTGAAAAAGTCTTTCCCCCTTCCCTGATGCCCTGTGCCAGCCTCAGCTCCCTGGAAGCCTTGGCTGCCCTGACCAATCTGGTTACCTCCTTGGACTTCTTCGCATACAATTCCCTGTCCTCCCCGGTCCCAGCCTTCTTGAATCTCCGAAAAGCTACTTTTTTTGCCATTACCCATTCCAAAACCTCCTTGTTCAGCCAGCTTGGCTTCTTAGCCCTACTCTTCTTGCTCAGTGTCTTGGTACATGACCCAGTAGCCTCAATCAGCCCAAGTTTGATAATATCCCACTTCTGATTTGCATCCATACGAGGCCCAATTCCTACCAGGTGCCTTCCCAGGATTTCCCCCATCTTGATAAAGTCTACCCACCTGAAGTCAATCACCCTGGTTTCTGTACCTACAGTCTCCCTGCCCATGCTGAGCATGAACCACGCCGATTGATGGTCACTCCCAGCTAGCAAGTCCTCCACCTTCAGATCCCTCACAGCCTCCCCGGTAGTTAGCACTAGGTCCAGAGTGTTTTCCAACCCAGTTGGCCCACTGACCATCTGCACCAGGAAGCTATTCTAGAATGCATCCAGTAGCACCTGCAGCCTTGTGCTCGAGGTGGCTGGGGTTCCCCAATCTACTCCTGGTAGACTGAAGTCCCCCATAATCACCTTTATTTATGCGTAACCCTGATATGTTTGCAAAAGACTTTCACAGTTTAAGAATGTGTGATTTGCTCACTTCCATATCCTTGGTTAAGATCAGACAATCATCTGCATATATCATTGTGCAGTATGACTTACCCTCTATTTGTAGACCTTGTGTATGTGGATACTCCCTCAGTGCACTGGCTAGGGCCTCAATTGCCAGCACAAACAACATAGGGGAAGGTGGGCAGGCCTGTCTGGTCCTTCTGTGCAAGGTAAAGTGGTCTGACATTATGTTATTTGTAAGAATCCTGGTCGTGGGGCCTTTATATAGTACCTTAACCCAACCCCTAAAATCCTCCTCAAAATTACATTGCTGAAGTACAGCATGTAGGTAATCCCATTCCACGCAGTCAAAAGCTTTTTCAAAGTCAATCGAGATTGCTGCAGCTGGGGAGGGCATGGCATTCGCACCCTGTATTAGTGTGACCAGCGCTCTTAGGTAGTCTGCGCTTGCACGGCCTTTAACAAAACCCACTTGTGAAGGGTGGATCAGTGAAGGAAGAACCTTCTCCAGGTGGGTTGCTAAAACCTTTGCTAGGATCTTAGTGTCTGCATTAAGGAAATGGGCCTGTAACTGGTTGGGAGAGTTGGGTCCTTCCCTGCCTTAGGAAGTACAGTAATGATGGCTTCCCACATTGTTTCTGGTGGCCCTCCCTTATCTAGGGACTCTGTTAGCATACATAGCATTGGCGAAGACAGATTCTTGCAGTACATTATAAAAGTCTGCAGGGAAGCCTTCTTCCTCTGTAGCTTTGCATGGGGCCATGTTGGCAATATAAGTGGTCAGTTGTTCTGCACTGTAGGGGGCATACAAGATGTCTTTCTGGACCTCTGAGAGTTTCTGAATCTTTAGGCCATTTAGGAAGGCTGAGAACTTCTACTGGTCCCATGTCACATGGGAGCTGTCCAGGTATTTATAAAACTTCTTTCATTGCTTGGTTTATTGCTTTGGGAGTGGCCTGCAATTCACCCTTACTGTTTGGTAGCTGCGTCATGTGCCTTTCGGCCTGCAGCTTTTCAAGTTGGTAGGCCAGTAATTTAACTGACTTCTTCCCTTGGGCCCAGAATTTATGTTGGGTTCTCTGAATCTGAAGTTCAGCCTTCCTTGTGGCCAAAACATTCAACTGTTTTGTCAGGGAGATTATTTCATAGCCCAACTCTTGATTCCTACTGGACCCTGGCTTCTGCTTGTACTGCTTTTCCTGCTCTTCTAATTGCTTTTCTAAGTCCTTTACCTCTTCCTCCCTTTTTTTTTTCTCCTGTGGTGTTCTGCTAAGTGATTATTTTACCTCTCATAGTTGCCTTGTAAGCCTCCCATATTGCTGCTGGGGACGCACACCCCTGAGGGTTATCTAGGAAGTAATTCTGAGTTTCAGTACTCAGCCATTCCTTAAAGTCTGCGTCCTGCAGCAACGGGGTCTAGCCTCCAACTAGTGGATTTGGGAGAAGGTGGGTTTAGTGCCATGGTAAAGAAGTCAGGGTGGCATGGTCAGAAATGTATATGGGGGCTATGCTAGCATCTGTCACTTGGGGAGTCAGGTTTCTGGATGTAAACCAGTAATCCAGTCTACTAGCTGTGTTGTTGGTGGCCAAGAGGTAAGTAAAGTCCTTCTCAGTCGGATGTTTTAATCGCTATGCATCCTGCAGGGTGTGCAGGAGTAGCATGTTCTTAAGGGTCTCAGTGGCCCTTACATGGGGCTCAGATTTAGCAGGCAGGAAGTCCATAAAATGGTCTAGCGCAAGGTTGCAGTCCCTTCCGAACAAGATCTCTGACTCATCAGATGCTATATCTGCTATGGCTTGGGAAACCTGATTGAGAAAAAAAAAAAAAAATCGGGGGAGTCCTCACTGGGGGCATATATATTTGCCAACACTATGGGGCCCCTTGGGGTACTCACTTTGGCCAAGACCCATCTCCCCTGTGTCCAATCTATGCTCCGTTAGGGTTCATTTAAGTTGTTTGTGGCACAGTGTTGACACCCCTTTTTTTTGCTGCCCCTGCAGAGCTATGCACCTCCCATCCCACACATTCCCTAACTGGTGGTTTTGCTTCCTCGTCGATTAGTTTTGTTTTCTGCACAAAGGTAATCTATGTCCTTAATTGTTTATATCTGGGGAGGACTTTTTTCCTTTGTATAGGTGAATTAAGGCCCCTCAAATTCCATGAGGTAGCTTTCAGGACTTGTAGGTCAGCCATTATTATTTATTGTTATTCGAGCAGGTGCTACTCCCATGTTGCTGCTCATAGATTTCCTTTGTGCAGTTTTTTGCTCTGGAATTCCCCCCTGCCTTCCTTTACCCCTCTAGTATTGTACCCCTTATCAAAGCCTTGTATTCTTCTGGTTACCTTAACTGTATAATGGCTCTCATTCGCTGTCTATTTTTTCCTTTCCCCTTGTCTCTCTGGCCCTTGCTCAAGCTGTGCGGTCTCTGCTTTTGTTCTGCGCTGGTCGTTGTGAGCCTCAGTCAGTATGTATAACTCAGCGGGTTGTAATATTTACTCCCATCCATACTTTCACATGTAATTCTTCTATATTAAACCAAAACACACAACCATCTAACTTTGGGGTTGTCTCCCTTTAAACAACCAGGCTAGCCTTCCTTCTGCTTGCCCATGGTTCGGGAAGCACCCTGGGGGTGGAAAAAAACAATAACATTAGAACTGACCAAAGAAGGCAATCCTTGTATGGTAACTGATCTTTTACTTCTCTTTCCATTAACAGTACACTCTGGGGCCCCTTCATGGCTGGAGACCTGGGCTCAGGCTAGTTTGTCCCCACTTCACGTTTAATATGTCCGAAGTGTGGACTTCTGCACTGCCCTTACTCAGCGAGCTTTTGGAAATTTCCCTTAGGCTCTCCAGTTCAATATGTATCTGGGGTGCCTATATTTGATCAGTTTCGCTGCCCTCGCTGGCGTGGGGTCGGGGAAAGTATTACCTTCTCCAAGTCTCTACCCACAGTGTCACAGATGACCATTTTAAAACATGTGGGCCCCATTCCTGTTACTTCAAACAGTTTCTTCTTTGCCCCTCCCTCTTTTAGGGTTTCAGCATAGGCTTTTCCCAGAACATATGGCCTCGATCGAGACTTGTCATGCTGAACCACCTATTTCATTCGGCCCCATCAGAAGCTAGTGCTGTTCCACGTCCCAGGTGAGTTAACACCAGTGAGTCTCAGAAACTACTGGCTGTGACGCTTGGCCAGCTGGTTATGATTGTAGTATGATATTTGTAATATAAAAATATAGTAGGTGATTGTCTCACATAAGACAGCCTGTGCTCCTGGGTGACCCCCCCAACCAGGTTTCAGTGAATACTACAGGATGTATAACTGACCAGGAGATCTCTATAATGTAATTAACTTCCTTGAGACATTGCATTTTATGGCCGTCTTATGACCTGTTGCTGCTCTGAAGCTGGGAAACTAAAATATACATTTTATGACTTCAGAAACAGAACATCATTAAGCTGATTCCTGCCAGATATCTCGGATGTTGGTAAAGAAGAACTGACAGACACAACCAGGCAGTATCTTGGTGTAACCACCCTAAAAATGGGGGTTCCTGAAAAGTCTTCCGTGAGCTTGCCTAAATGCTCACTGCCAGGCTGAGTGTTTTCATGCTCGAGTCCCGCTCGGGCTGCTGGATAATCGCTTCATTTCTGCCATTGCTAATTGTGCAGAGGGAGCTCTATTAGAAGGTGTGCGCGCTTACTGATTATCCTTTAGAGTAGTAATAATATTGTAGTTTGTTCTAACCTGCCTTTTTTGCAGCGAGGACTTTTCTGCCTATCTTCACCATCTTGGTCCCGAACTGCTGAACAGGACCAATCAGTACTTTGGGACTCTAAAATGGAGCCTTGTCGTGACTGACAGCTGAGTCAGCCAACCGAACCTTTTGGATCGTGGGGGACATCACCAAGCTGCCTGCTGTCTGGAGTCAGGTTCTAAGTTGGAAGCGGTAGAAGCAACAGCTCGAGTGAGTCGAGTGGCCATTTGTGTAGTAGCGTGGGAGAACTGTGGAGAGGTCTGAGTTTGGCCTGCGAGTATGCCTGCTGCCCTGAGAGGGAATGGAGCGGTCTTTTTGGACTAAATCTGATTTGTGAGCCACTGACTTGTACCAGGCTCAGTACCTGAGGAAGACCGAAGATTTTGCTGAATGCGATCGGTCTGTCAGGAGTTCCAGCCCAATCGGAGGGGCATTACCTGGTACTGTAGACTTTCTTACATATAAATGTGCTATGTATTTGTGGTGGCTTGTGATTTGGTTCCCCACTGTGTGAACTGTGTTCTGCCTGATGGAAGCTATATCCAGCCCAATCGGACTGAATCCGCGGTCATCTCCATGCGGCCGGGCCTTGCCACGTCGACCCTGCCAGACTACCCCACTGCACAGAGAAAGCCATTGACGAGAGACCTGCCTGGGGCTCAGCCCCCTGCTTCATGTCTGAACAGGAATGACGCCTTGGCGAATCGTGTGGGCCCTGCTTCTCCTGCAATCCAGATTCACCACCTGCTGTCTCTATTTTCGTCCCACCTGTGTCCGGTCTTGGGTATCATGAGTTATTACCAGGGTAGCTCCCTGCCACAACAAATTAACCTAAGTGTGTCATCTGATTGTCTTGTTGTTTCTCTTTCTTCATGAATTGAACCATATGGCTCCGGATTATAAATAGTGTGTATTGTGCATGTTGTTTTTCCATCACAGGGCCCCAACCAGCTGCGACGCCTGCCTACCCCGTGCAATGGTCCTGGCTAGCCCATCTTTTCTCCACCTGTGTACCCAGAGGGTGTGACTGTTTAGGGACTCTGTATACATGCATAAATGTTTGATTGATAGAGCATTTAAGCAAATCAACCTGATTACGCCCCTCCCTTGTTCAAGTCCCCTGAATAAATCAGATCTGCCTTTTCTGCATTTAACTTGACTGTGGTTCCAGTTTGTGCCAAGAGTACTGTACTGTTGCTATTGGCTGTACCTAACCTTGTGTTACAGGGGGTCTCCAGGGTCGAGCCAGAGGAACCAGCCCTTGTGGTAAGTGCAAACAGTGTGGGCCCTTGTAAGGTGTATCCGGGGTATTATGAAAGTAATTATTGTGTATTGTTCCGGCCACTAGCAGGGAAAGAGGTGAGGTTACAGTGTCCCAGAGGGCTGTGCCCAGGTTGGCTTGACCACTACCAACCCTGACCTCCGGGTGGAGGCACCTGTTACAGAACCTAGGCTCCTTAACCTGCTGCTAGCCAAGCAGGCAGGGTTTTTTTATTTTTTATTTAGTTGTTTAACCCGGTATAGCACATTAAGCTGGAAGCTTTTTTACAGAAGCGACCTGGGAGCACAAGGAGGTTAAGTGACTTGCTCAGGGTCACACAGTATGCAAGTGGAAGCTGTGGGATTCAAACCCAGGTCTGGTCTGCTGGATGTCACCAGATTTGCAGCTCAGAGCCTTAGACCACTGCGCTATACTGCCTCCATAGGGTTTAGTAGCCCTTGGGATAGCGCCACCTAGGGGTTACATTTCAAATCACCTCATTTTGCTGCTTTTCCCTTGCTGCCCTTCTGAGCAGTCTCGCTTAAACATTAGCAGTATTAGTGCCCTGTTTTACTTAATTTGATGCTCATGGTTCTACAAAAAGTTGTAGCAGGGAAGTCCAGTGATGTGACCTCTATGGTCAAATATCGAGGCAGATCGGTACTGGGCCATCATCAACCTAGGAGCTCAGTGATCCAGCATTGGGCCATCGGGGATAGTTAGTTCATGCAGCAAGCTCCCCTCTGTCACTTCACTGATATAGTCTGCCCATTCTTGGCACAAAGGTGCCCAGTCTGTGAGCAGGTGCTGGTTCGTCCCGGTGTCTCCAGCTGTGACCTAGAGTTATGAGTTAGATCCAGGGCTGCAGGTACAGTAGCAATTCCCCCAGGGACTCATAGCGATTTGAAGTTTTAATTAGTGTGTCCCCTGGGGAGCTGGTGCTGGCGTCCAATGTATGCTGCGCTGGCCTGCTTCTTGACTTGTTACAATGGGTGGGAGACCTTTCTTTACGGTGATCTTTTGGCGGCATTGGGTTTGCTGGCTTTTTTGGCTCTTCCCCTCTGAGCCTTCTGCCAAGGTTCCTCTGTACCAGTAGGTTGTGGAGTTGTGGGTTTTGTAGACACTGTCCCTCCTCCGTATATTCCATCCTTTGCCATGCGGAGCTTCGTGGTTGACTAGGAGGCTGACAGGATGGCCTGCTCATAGCCCCCCAAGTAGTGTAGGAAACACTCTGCTTCACCCGGTGTATTGAAGATTAGTTATTCCCTCATTATATTGAATTCTGAGCATTGCTGGGTATCTCAGGGCAACGGATATGCCCCGATGATATAGTTTTTGCTTTAGCCCAGCATATGCCCTTCTTTTTTGCAAGAGTTCAGGTGAATAATTTTTATACACCTGTACAGAAACCCCTTGCCAGTTAATCTCTCTTTGTTCTATTGCGGAGGAGAGGAGAGGAGACAGCGGGGGGAACATGATTGACACCTTCAAGTACCTTAAGGGCATAAATAAGATGCAGGTGAGGGAGCTTTTCCAATGTAGAAAAAGTACTAGAACAAGGGGGCACAATATGAAATTGGAGGAGGTTAGATAAAGAAGCAATGTGAGGACGTTTTTCCACACAGACAAGGTAGTCAACACATGGAATAGTCTGCCACAGGAGGTAGTGGGGGCAAGCACAGTGGAGTGGTTTAAGCATGCTTGCGACAGGCACAAGGGAAGCCTGAGAGGGGGGAGTGATGACAAGCCATTTATCACATAGGATCAGTGGCCACATACAATGTATAGGGCCTACAGGCAGACTGGATGGGCCTAGCGGTCCTTATCTGCCGACAATTTCTATGTTTCTTGCGGCTCTGAGAAACAGTTCCTTGACAGGGTATTTCAAGAACTTAGAGTATGGGACTAGGGCGTTCTCCTTGCTTGGGTTTGGGTGCCAGCGAATGGTGTGCCTGCTCAAGTTTGGGGAGGGGGGGGTTGTTGTTTAGTTGTAGCATGGCCAGGAGTGCGTGCCTCAGGAATGCCAGCATGTCCCTTCCCTCCATCCCTTCTGGGACACCAACAATATGGATATTCCTGTGGCAGGCACAGTTTTCCATGTCGTCTACCTTGGCCGGCAAATACTGCATTTGATCATGGTGCTCGTGAAGCTGAGCAGCCTGATGATTGACTGCCGTTTCTGTGCCCGTCACTTTATCCACTAACCCTAGCAAATCGCAGTTCATTTTAGTAGTAGCAATTTTAAGTTCTGCCATGCCCTGAAGTACTTTATTTAACATAACCATAATATTCCCTAGTTCGGGTATTTGCAGTGTCTGTGGTGTAGGGGAGTTTCGCCCGGCCATTTTGAATTGCTGTGACCCTGCTTTGGCAGTTGTCTCTGGAGCTTTCCGTCGGGTATCATGAAACCTGAGGGCTGCTGTCTCAGTGGCCCTCTGAGCAGGAATCACAGAATTTTGCCAGGAATCCTCTCTCACAGTGGTCCTCCACAATGCCAGGGCTGATTTTTCTGGTTCAAGTCTCTTTTGAAAGCCCCAATTTTCCAGCTGAGTTTTGAGCATTTGTGTGCCCAGTGGTCAGTGCACTATTGTTGGTTGGACAAAATAAGGTTTTTCCAGATGTCTATTGAGAAATGAACTGGCCACCATCCTAGATGCCAGGCTCCAACCCCCACAGACGTCTCATCTTAATCTTAGTGCACTCCTCCAAATGAGCAAAGGCCTGCTACAGTGGTGACTCATTGATATCAAAATTGACTGCGCATTGACCACTTTCCATTATATGTTGAGTCTCGCGTAGCGCATGCAGATTGGACTTCTGATACGCACATAGTGACACAATCCTGACACTGTTTGATCCTGTGGCAAAGACATTTGTTTTTTGGAAGAGGCTGGTATTGCAATGGTAGAATATTTTTCACATACTGTGCAATACACCAGGCCCTTTTTTTTTTTTTTTTTCCCCCATCTTATCTAAGCGATTTGTAATCGCTCAACCAGTGGGACTGGAATGTTCTGGCCCTTTTCTCTTTGATAATATTTCTTGTCTTTATTTTTCCTGTCTGCCTGCTGATCCAGCACTAAAGCGCATTTTTAAGGAAGTGAAGCTGGTGTTACCGCAGCTTCGACTTTACTGTTGAATTCAACTGACTGATGATCATCAGCTGATATATCCAGTACCACAGAGTCAGTATCACTTCTATCTGTGTGACAAGAAGGAGAAGCAGAAGAATGTTTTTCCTAGAACAGGCTGCTGCTGCTGCCGACCAAAGAGGGAAAAAAAAAGTCTGTTGTTGTTTATTCTTTTGCATACTGCCACTTGTATAGTATTTACTACTGATTCTAATAAAAGGACACTTTTTTTTTTTTTAAATATGTGTGTGTGTGTGTGTGTGTGTCCCTGACTGGGTGGAAGGGAGACTGGGATGGGGAGACACTAAAGTGCCACGAACTGCACAAGGTTAGACACTATACAGTAGTTCAGTTTCACACACTCAGGACAGAAATCCACTAGACAGACACTACTACTGTATTTTGTTGAAACTTTAGGCAGCATAAACAAGTGACTGCAGGCAGCCAGCCAGGCAGGGAGGGAGGGAGTGGAAGGGGAACAGTGCTATTATAAATGTAACCCCTTTGTTACCCGGGGTTACTAGAATCCCAGTAAGACCTAGTGGTAGGCAGGGAAGGCAGCTTGTGAAACTCCAGTTAAATGGGTTTCACACTGTCTCACTCTGTCCTCAGTCTCAGCTGAGACTTGAGAGATGACATCATTATAGAACTGTCACAGCTGCATGAGCCACATTTGGAATCTTCAGCTCAAAGAGTGAAGTTTAGAACTTTGGGAAATTCAAAGCAGTCTTCAGTTTGTCCTTAAGCAAACAGTGAGGAAATCAGTGAGTTGTCTGCCTCCACACAGAAGGAAGCGTTCCTGTATTTTACCTTTTTAAAGTGGTGGAGACCGCTCCCCCGGTCTCAGTGCCCCCTCCCTCTGGGGGGGGGGAAGGAAAGTTCTCTGTGGGTTCCAGGGGCAATCCCCTTCTCCCACCCTGGGAAGAAAGCTGCCTGTTTTAATTTAAGTTCAGTCTGTTCATGTATAACAGCAAAGGTTACAGTACTTCACCTGTGGGGCACCTGCAACGAATGGGTGAGTGTTTGGCTCCATTGGAAGGGGCAAACAACTTCTTTTCTTCAGTTGGATTTCAAGTAAATGTGGACTGCTATTTGGGAGGACTATGTCAACTAGGACAAACAAATAGAGCAGTCATCTGTTTAAAGTGTTAGTGGATTTAAAGTTCACTGTAGAGGGGGGTGCTTCAGGTCATCCACCGTCAATCTACATTTTAAAGTCTAAAGTTTTCTGTGTGTCCAGAGAAATGGCCGGTATGGGCTATGGGAGCTGGAGGTGGAAAAACCCCATCTTTAGTAACCAGGTCCACCTCACGGATTTCTTCTGTGTTTTGCTACTTGCCTCATGCGCTTGGCCAGTGATGGGGTGGGTACCCAGACGTGGGTCGCAACTTGAAAATCTCTCTAGGAGTCGCAGACTTCAAGTGATGTTAGGAGCCACAGTTTGGGAGCCTCCTTGTTTGATGGGATGTCTTTCCAAGTAAAGTTTGGGTTCATTCGCCAGGTGGACCGTCAGTCGAGTGGCCGGCAGGGGAGCCAGGCCAGTCGGGCTATGTATCCAATGCGCATGCAAAGTCCGGGCTGAGTGCCTGGTGGGTCCAAAGCCAGACATCTGTAGTAATGTGTTCATTCCTCAAATGGACCGCTGTGTTTAACCTCTAATCTGCATTACAGTAACGTAGCCCTTTGGGGGACCATGCAGTGCTTTGTTTATGTTCAGTGAGTTAATAAATAAAGCCACACTGAAAAATCCCAATTCTGGTTCTGGACATTACAGTTATTGCTTCCTGTAGTTGGATTTACTTGGGTGCCCCTGTGCAGAGTAGCCAAACCTAGGTCTCTTGTGCCAGGTAACCTCATCCTTCCCTGAACCCGTAGATACATATGTATACCCATGTTACAAAAATGGAGACATATGGTTACAAAAATGGAGGCACCGCTTTGGATTTGTTTGGGAAGGAAGATGCTTGGGCAAGTAGGCTAGCGTTTTGGCTATCTGGCAGTCGGTAGCCCAAAAAAGTTGAAGCAATTTCCCTAGTGTGTGCTGTGTGCTGTGAATCTTGTGCTGCTGTTTAAAAATGCCAACTGTTTACCAAGGAGCTGTAAAACCAAAGTGTGTCCTTGTCCTGCATCAACATAGTTTACAGCGTTTGTCAGTTTTAAAATAAAGTTCTGTGAAGGAAAGTGTGGAAAACTAGGGTAGCAACAGAGGAATTATGCCCTGGACGTTGAAATGCTTTCTGTGCAATACTAGAGACTGCAGAGTTAATGGCAATGTTACATGGTTGAAATGGGCCCTGCATGTGGAGTCAGTTGGAAAAAAAAGTGCATCTTTTCAGTTTAAATTTGCCTGCTTAACGATCGCCGTGAGGAGAGGAGCCCTCGTGAGGAAGAAGAGGCTCATTTGCATGGCGTCGTGTGGTTGGTCAGTTTGCCATTAGTCCCGCCCCTCAGCCAGCTCTTCAGAGTCTGCTTCAGCATTCAAGAGGGAGACAGAGTAGTACGTGCACTGGCAGTGGAGGAGCGTTCGCGAAGTGTTCAAAGCGCTGTAAACAGTAAAAAAGTGACTTTCCAGTTAAAAATCGGGCTCAACCCTCTTATCGATCGGGATCAGTGAATTGTGTGGCTTTTCCCAGGGTGGGAGAAGGGATTGCCCTGGAACCCATACAGGAACTCCCCTCGGAGGGAGGGGCACTGAGACTGGGGGAGCGGTCTCCACCACTTTAAAAAGGTAAAATACAGGAACACTTCCTTCTGTGTGGAGGCAAACAGACAACTCACTGATTTCCTCACTGTTTGCTTAAGGACAAACTGAAGACTGCTTTGAATTTCCCAAAGTTCTAAACTTCACTCTCTGAGCTGAAGATTCCAAATGTGGCTCATGCAGCTGCGACAGTTCTATAATGATGTCATCTCTCAAGTCTCAGCTGTGACTGAGGACAGAGTGAGACAGTGTGAAACCCATTTAACTGAGTTTCACAAGCTGCCTCCCTGCCTACCACTAGGTCTTACTGGGATTCTAGTAACCCCGGGTAACAAAGGGGCTACACTCGCCCTTGACCAGGAAAATGACTGTCCCCAGTCATTATGCACCCGGCCTTGGGCCATCCCACCCTATGTGCTACCTGTGGAGGTGGGTGATCAGGCCTCCTCCTACCATGTGCGAGCACAGGTAGGCAATACTAAGGGCCTAGAAGCCTATAGCTGACATCTCAGCCTCTACTCTATCCACTTACTATGGACACCTAGTGGCTCTGGTAGAACCATCCAGAGCATAGCCCTGATAGATCAGCACTGCAGCCGCTACTGCAGGTCAGGGCCACAGCCTGTCCATCCCCCCAACCCTCTAGGGAAAACCTATCTGCCTCTAACATAACATCCCAAACAAAAACAAAACCCAGGGACCTCCCCGACCTTGGGCAGCCTGCAACTACAACCTTTAGCAATAATAACACAGTACATTTAAATTCTACACCATAAGCACTGACGAAGGACTCCGATGAGCCCTCCTCCTCTTCTTGTCTTCTCTTCTGTCTTCCAGTAACACCTGTAAGAAAAGACAAAAAGAAAAGAAAAAAAAAACATCCTAATCTGCATGTACAGTCTATCTGAACAACAGCAACAACAACAACAACAACCCTTACCACACAGAAGAAGCACTGAACAAGCCCAAAAAAGAAAAAGATTTATTTTTTTTTTTTTAGAAAAAGGTAGAAAACAGTATTTACATTAAAATACAATGACACTGGTAGCAATACACCTTTTACACAAACACAGTTTGGGAGCCTCCTTGTTTGATGGGATGTCTTTCCAAGTAAAGTTTTTATTCATTTGCCAAGTGGACCGTCAGTCGAGTGGCCGGCAGGGGAGCCGGGCCAGTCGGGCTATGTATCCAATGCGCATGCAAAGTCCGAGCTGAGTGCCTGGTGGGTCCAAAGCCAGACATCTGTAGTAATGTGTTCATTCCTCAAATGGACCGCTGTGTTTAA
Organism: Neoceratodus forsteri; assembly: GCA_016271365.2. Classification (NCBI taxonomy): domain Eukaryota; kingdom Metazoa; phylum Chordata; order Ceratodontiformes; family Ceratodontidae; genus Neoceratodus; species Neoceratodus forsteri. The sequence continues at coordinate 64,760,546 of CM028131.1, forward strand.
CCTCTAATCTGCATTACAGTAACGTAGCCCTTTGGGGGACCATGCAGTGCTTTGTTTATGTTCAGTGAGTTAATAAATAAAGCCACACTGAAAAAATCCCAATTCTGGTTCTGGACATTACAGTTATTGCTTCCTGTAGTTGGATTTACTTGGGTGCCCCTGTGCAGAGTAGCCAAACCTAGGTCTCTTGTGCCAGGTAACCTCATCCTTCCCCGAACCTGTAGATACATATGTATACCCATGTTACAAAAATGGAGACATATGGTTACATAAAGTTTTGTGTACAGGTGGTGCTCATAGTTTCATTCTTTTTTTCAATTAAAAGTGCAGTCCTCAAAGCTCAGACAACACCAGACACACACAAAACCGGAACAGAAGTTAAACAAGTCACTTGAGAGAGTGCCTCAGAAAAGCACTAGCAAACGGGCAAGAAGGAGGGGTGGAGGAACAATGGGGAATAATCAAAACAGCCATCGCAGAGGCAACAAGACTTTGTGTGAAGCAAATCAACAAAACAAAATGAAGGAAAAAAACACTATGGTTCTCAAAAGAGGTGGCAGGGATGGTTAAGAGAAAAGGATAGCATTCAGGAAATATAAGGAACACAGAAGGAGCAGGACAGAGAACTTTATCAGTTAAAGCAGAAGGAGGCAGGAAGGCAGTCAGAATAGCAAAGGCACAAACTGAGGAAAAGATGGCCAACTCTGTTAAGAAGGGGATAAAACCTTTATAGGTACATTAGGGAGCTCAAGAAAGACCAAAGGAGGGCTACAGAGACTTAATAAAGGGGAGGGAATGTGGGCAGAGGGTGACAGTGAAAAAGGAGGGATACTGAATGAATATTTCTGCTCAGTATTCACAATGGAAGAGGAGGGGGAGGTACCTAAACCAAACAAGGGAGAAACTCTGAATAGGGGGCTCGATACCACTCCATTCACAGAAGAAAGGGTTTTGAAAGAACTCTTGAAACTGACGGTGGACAAAGCAATGGGGCCTGATGGGATTCAACCAAGAATTCTAAAAGAACTAAGGGTAGAACTAGTAACACCACTGACTACTCTCTAACAAATCATGGGAGTAAGGGGTGGTACCTGAGGACTGGAGGAGGGCAAATGTGATTCCACTTCACAAAAGTGGGAGCATGGCAGAGGCAGGAAACTATAGACCAGTTAGTTTGACTTCAGTGGTAGGGAAAATGATGGAATCACTTCTGAAGGAAAGAATCGTCGAGTACCTAGAGGCCAGTGAGGCACAGGACCCAAGGCAGCATGGTTTCACAGCAGGAAGTTCATGTCAGACGAACCTAATAGATTTCTTTGACTGGGTGACCAAAGTAGTAGACCAGGGAGGGGCTGTGGATATGGCCTACCTAGATTTTAGCAAGGCGTTTGACACAGTCTCACACAAAAGATTAATATACAAGTTAGCCAGCCTTGGAGTGGGTCCCAAGGTGGTAGCCTGGATAAAAAACTGACTGGACAACAGGATGCAAAGGGTAATAGTAAACGGAGTCCACAGTGAAGAAAGGAGGGTAACTAGTAGGGTACCGCAGGGTTCGGTACTGGGACCGGTCCTCTTTAATGTCTTTATAAGTGACAATGGAGAGCACCTGGAAGGAAAGGTATGTCTCTTTGCAGATGACACAAAGATCTGCAACAGGGTTGATACACAAGGTGGGGTGGAAAGAATGAAAACGGACTTGGCAAGGTCGGAGGAATGGTCAAATATGTGGCAGCTCAGATTCAATGCAAAGAAGTGCAAGGTAATGCATCTGGGAAACAAAAACCCAGAGGAAGAGTACACAATGGGGGGTGAGTTAATAACAACAACAAAAATCGAAAGAGAACTAGGAGTAATTATAATCAGATTACCTAAAGGTGGGCAAGCAATGTGAGAAGGCAGTAAGGAGGGCTGGGGGGATACTGGGATGCATAGGGAGAGGCATCAACAGTAGAAAACAGGAAGTTGTTATCCCTCTGTACAGACAGTTAGTGAGACCCCATCTGGAGTACTGCGTGCAATTCTGGAGACCCCATCTCCGCAAAGACATAGACAGAGTGGAGGCTGTTCAGAGGACAGCAACCAAAATGGTGCAGGGTCTGCACCAGAAGACATACGAGGAGAGACTAAAGCAGCTTAATATGTACAGTATACCCTTGAGGAAAGGAGGGAGAGGGGGGACATGATAGAAACTTTTAAGTATCTCAAGGGAATTAACAAAGTACAAGAGGGTAGTATCTTTCAAAAGAAGAGATGTGCAAGAACAAGGGGGCACAATTTGAAGATGGGGGGACAGCTCAGAGGTAATGTTAGAAAGTACTTTTTCCACAGAGAGGGTTGTGGATGCATGGAACAGCCTTCCTGAGGAGGTTGTGGAGTCAGGAACAGTGGGAGAATTCAAGAATGCATGGGACAGGCATAAGGCAATTCTAGTAGGGGGTAGGAGGAAGTAAGCTGTTGATTAACTAGAATCTGCAGCTTATCCATCAGCTAGGGAAATGGGCAGACTAGGGGGGCCAAGCGGTCCTCATCTGCAGTCAAATTCTATGTTTCTATGTTACTGTGCTAAATGTTTGTTTTTTTTTCAATAATTTTTATTCAAGTGCTGGAAACGTATGGCTTGTGGCCCACGACGGCCTTGCCCCTGACTTGCCTTTTCCCTCCTCTTTACAGTTTAATTTTTCTCCTTCTAGTCTGTTAGTCTCCCCTTTTTCTTTCTTTCTTTTCTTTTTCCAAGTCTCACTACACCACATGTTTCCACCTCCTTTTTTCCATCTTCTTGTTTTTTTATTAATATCTTCTTCAGATATAACCCCCCCTTGGCTTTTTTTGTAACACCTGTCCACCAACCTGGCTTTATAAACGCTCCTGCTGGTGGTGGCAACTGACAACTGTGATCTTTTTATTTTTTTAAAGGTTTTCTTTTTCCAGTACGACGGCTCCAATACATTTGCTTCCTCTTCCTCCTCCGAGGTCTCTAGTCCTCCTGTCGGAGTATCACACTACCTAGTGCAAGCCACTTTCCACTCCATCCTCCCTTTGCTATTCTCAGTTTCGTTTTTTTTTTGTATTATGGTATTTATCGCCTCCAAGCCTCTGACCTGACTTCCTTCAGGCCCCCACATGGAATGCCACATCCCGGTGCAACCGACCTCACCGCCCCACATCGCAGCCAGCCCAGGTATCCCCGACATATCCCTTTGTCGGGAGGGTCCTTTACCTTCATAGGGGATGAGCCTGTTCAGCTGTATCCAACGACCCTGGGTGCTGCTGAGGCAGCTGATGGAGGTCCGGGAGCCCGGGAATGAGGATTCGGGGAGGCCGTCATCTGACCGGCCAGGGTGCCATTTTCGTGTTTTTTTCTCAGAGGAGAGACGTGCCTTGACGTCTAGGCTTACGTCGACGTCCGTCTCTCCCCAAGCATTGTGGGTCGGATGTCATGCTGAACCCCCAGCCTCCGCCAGGGGTCAGCAGACACTGAACTGCACCCTCACCCTCTCCCCCCGGAGAAGGCGATCTGTCAGTGGAAGCTCCCTCCTTCTCCCCCGGGCTGGCCCTCCAGCGACCCGAGTCCGTTCTTGAACCCAGGTCGCCTGTGTTGCAGGTGGAAATCCAACTGCTGCACCGACGGGCCGGCCCCCGTTTTTGTTTTCTAAATACTTTCTCCAATTTGGCTTTCCGTAATGTCCACCAGATCACAACACGGTTGATCCGACCCCAGGCTTTGCCATTTTCTCCTTTTTACAGACAGTCACTCCTGGTGGCATACAAATCTGACCTTTTTTTTTTTTTTTTTTTACTCTCTACTTCCCTCCCGACCATCACCCAGGCATTTCCCTCCCCACCACACCAGAACTGTTCCTCTCCGACCACAACTCAGGCTATCTGCAGACTTTGTTCTTTTTTTTTTTTGTTTTGGCTAATCATTCGTTTTCTGTTTTGTTTTTAGCCCCCGGTAGATGTAGTAGAGACAAGTCAGTACACCCACTCCTAAGAAATGCAACCTGGTCACCCTGGTGGCATATAAATGTGATTGTTATTTAATCTCCCCACCCCCACTCTGTACTTCCCTCCTGACCTCACCCAGGAAGTTCCCTCCCCAACACACCAGAATTCTCCTCTCTGACTACGACTCAGGCTCTCACACCTTGCCCTCCCCTTTCCATTTGCAGTCTTGGTTGCCCTCCCCGCCCCCCACACACACACTCTTTATATTTTTTTTGTTTGTTTTTAGACCCCCCACCCTGGAAGAAATAGTAGACCAGTCAGTCCAGTCCACTCACTCCCAACTAACACAACCTGGCTCTCAATCAGTTGGAGTGCTGTTCTCTGTATTTCACTGCCATCTGCCCATGCGGCCCATCCGTGCAAAGGACCGTGTGCTAAGGACATCGAGGAGTCAGCTGTGAGTCAGCCAGTCAGCATGCCATGCCGCTTCCCAGACCTTCACACTCCTATCTGCTTTCCCCTTTGTAAGTTCCTGTTAACTGTGGCTGCACCTGTAATCAGTTGCTGGTTACTGTTAGTATTTGCAAGCTGTTTTCTCTCTTCTGCTACTTGCAGTTCTCACAACCACCTTGTAACCCGTTTTGTGTACCTGCTGCACTGTGGTTTTGCTAGTTAGCTACCTTGCCTTCCCCTGTGGCTGCACCCACTTAGTGTCTCAGAATTTTGTTATTGTATCTGCACACCTTCTGTTTCTATTTTTGCTGCTACTTGCATGTACACTTTTGTCTATTGCTTGACTTAAGCAGCTAGCTCTGGTTTGCTTCTGCCCCAGTACAAGTCTGTTAAAGGAGTTTTTTTAACATGCCCCTGACTGTACAATAGCTTGTTCTATTTTTGTCTATGTGTACTCTCTCTCCCACAGCTGCTTAACCCCTTCTGTAATTTTTTGGGCCTGCCTCTTCCCGGCCCCTAGTTTCTGTGTCTCATCGATCTCGCGCATACCCATTCCTGATACTCGCCCTTCCTGGGTCAAAGTCCCTAACCGTACCCCTTTCTCTTCCTCAGTTACTCCTGCACCATGCTCCTCCTGCTACCTATTTATCTTATCTTCCTCCCCCTTCCTCCCCGTCTCTCTTTCAATCCCCTGCCCTCTCCCCCCTCCCTTTCTACTCCTCCTCTTGCCTCTCCCCTCCCATCATGTACTTTCTCTTCCCTCCTCCCCCTTAAGTATCCCAACTTTTCTCTACAGCCACCCTGGTCTCCTGTATTCCCCCCATTAAACCTTGAATTTCTCCACTGCTGTCTTCTTCCCCTACCTCCCCACTCCTCCACTCTCCCTCCTTCTCCTCCTCTCAGGATTCTGAGACCGCCCTCCTTTCTCTTTCCCCTACTCATCCTCCTCTTTCTGGTTGGTGACATCGAACAAACCCCTGGTCCCCACTCTCCTTCCCTTCAATACCCAAAGACCTCAGTATCTATCACCTTAATATAAGAAGTCTCCTCCCTAAGCTTAGCTCCCTCAAGGTCTGGATCTCCCTGCACTCTCCTGACATCCTGTGCGTTTCTGAGTCCTGGCTCTCCTCTAAAGTTCCTGACTCTCTCCTAGCCCTCCCAGATTTTCAGCTCTTTCGCCACGATAGAGGCAAATATGGCAGTGGTGTTCTATAGTCCCCCAACCCTCTCCTGCTTAGTCTTCCTCAAGGAAGTCCTTCCTGCCTCTCATGAACTCCTGCTAGTAAAATTAGCCCTTCCTTCTACCCTTCCCATCTTTGAAGGTGTCCTCTATGCATCACCAGAGCCTCTCACTCCTCCCTCATCACCTCCCTCTCCTCTCTCATCTCCTTCTCGACCTCTGGCGAGCTCATCCTCCTCGGCAACTTCAATGTCAACTGGCTCTCCCTGCCTCCAAACCCCTCCTCCACTTATCAAGTCTCTGAATCTCACACAGTTCATCACTAAACTCACTAGACTCAACCCTCACTCATCTAACCACTCCCTCCTGGACTGGGTGTTGTCCTCCCACCGCCATTGCATCCTGGCTGTGAGCATTCTTTCCGATGCCCTCAGTGACCACTGCCTTACCTATTGTGTTAGGAAAGTGTGATCCCCCAATCCACCCCAAAGTGGTCTCTCAGATCACGACACTGATGCCCTCCTTTTCAACCTGGCCTCCTCAGACTGGTCCCCAGTTTACTTGGCTCACGATGTTGACTTGGCCCTTTCATCCTTCACTGACATCGTATCCAGCACCTGGAACATTCATGTCCCCCCCCTTCGCAAAATCTGTGTGAAATGCATCCACCACCCCTGGATCATGCTTGATCCAACAGAAATGTGCAAGTCTCAGGACCATGCATGGGCTCATTTCAAGACCTCCCACTCCACGTTTGACCACCGACATTAAAGGTCCCTATGTAACATCTGACCAAGGCTAATCATACTGCCAATGCCCTATATTTAATTTCATTTCATTTTTATTGGTTATACTGGAAAGACATGTGAGCATTGCTGTTCATTTACACAAGCGTCCAGTTACATACAACAATCATGAGACATAGGCTAAAACATTTAACTAACAGCGAAGGTTAATAGATTGGTACAGAAAATCAGGATAATATAGACTAAAGGGCAAAGCATGAACTAACCTTGGTGAATTAAGAAATACAAGGTGACATTAAGCATTCAATAAGGGTTTAACAATAATATAATATAACAGTGGGAAACAAAAAATTTAAGTGCAATCTAAAAACTAGCCCAGGTGGATTAACCATACTACAAGTGCTAGAAAGAGAGGGTAAGTGCCAGAGGTGGATAACCAGAGAGTGAGGGGAAAAGAGTGCAGAAGGGGAGCCAGATTAGGGCTGCGAGCAGGTACAGGTGGGAGAGAAAGTTCTCCTGATATTGTGATTGATGGCATTTGTGGAGGGACAGAGTTTTAGTTCTGAAGGCAGAGTTGAAGAGCTTGGGTCCCATAAAAGAGTGTTTTCTGGGCTTGAGTTACCGGCAGAAAAGAACAGTGAAAGAGAGAGTGTTTTCTGGCCTTGAGTGGTCCGGCAGAAAGGGACAGTGAAAGAGAGAGTGGAGGATAGTCTAGTGGTCCTGGTGGTGGCGGCTGTCTGGAAGAGAGAGGTGAGGCAATCAGGTAGCAGTCCATGGGAGAGTTTGAAGAAGAAGGTGGCCATCTTGCAGTCGAGGCGGGCCTCAATGGAGGGCTGACTGGTGAGCTTATAAAAGGTCACAGTGGTGTGTGTGCAGGGAGACCAGAGGCAAAGCAGACAGCGTTGTGGTAGGAGCTTCGAAGTCTGGAAAAATGTTTGACGGAGAGGTGGGGGAGGGCGACAAGTGAACCATAGTCAAAGACAGGAAGGAGGAAGCTGAAGACTAAGAGGGATTTGGATTCCCTGTTAAGGTAATGCTTGGTTCTGTGGAGGATACAGAGGCGTTGGTGGGCTTTTTTGATTATGAGGCTGGTGTGAGCACTGAAATTGAAGTGGCTATCCAGGAGTAAGCCAAAGTACTTGAATTCACCGATTCTTGCAATGGAGTTACCAAGGTTGTCATAGAGGGAGAGGTCAAAGCCAAGGGGTTTGCAGGGGCTGGAGAAGGTAGCACCCATGTTGAGCGTCTATTATTGAGCACTACACTTTTGAGCGACTCAATAATACCATTCTCACTCAAAGCAAGTGGAGAAGTAGGCCACTATATCCTGTTATAGAGAGTATAGCAAGGAGCTATATATAGGATCCTGTGTGGCTGATTCCAGCTGAGCTGCTCGCATAGCGTAGTGGTGTGCACCACCGCTTGTAATGTCAACAGACCCAAGTTTGGGTCTGGTTTCAGGCAGAATTTTTTGTTGTTGTTGTAATTTAATAACTTGCCCCTCAGTCCGCACCCCACTTGGAGTTGATTATTTTAGTTTGGTGGGTGCGGGGGCCTAATAAAGATTTTGTGTCTGTGGAATTAAAGTATTGTAGCGACTGTCGCAACAATATCAGGCACTCTTTTGACCACGGGCTTTTTTCTGGTCACTTTATGTGATGGGCAGTCTTTCAGACTCACCTTTATCACATAAATCTGCTGGACAAAACCATGAACTTAGTTTTTTTGAGTTGAGCACAAGACCTTTGGACATGAACTAGGTGTGAAGTCTGCTGAAATCGAATTGGACATAGGTGCCGGTGCCGGAACCGGGGAGGGGCGAAAGGGGCGGTAGCCACTCCACTTTTTATTTCTGTATGGCAAAAACTAGTACAGAAAAAGTGCCCTTTGTACCCTCATAAGTGCCCTTTTGATTCTCAGCCCCCTCAGCTTTTACCATCTTCTGGCTCCCTTGGAACTGGAGTTTGTTAATGAGAGGGTTGGGGTTTTTGTGCTGACAGAAAAGGGCTGCATCATCAGCATAGAGAATGAGTTCAGAGGTGGTGCAGATGTTAGGCAGGGAGTTAACGACCAGAAAGAAGAGAATAGAGCCCAGGATGGACCCTTGGGGGATGCCATATTTTTTATTTTTATTTTTTGCTCCTTCCTTAGACTTCTCGGTCCACTTCTCCTTCCGGTCAGCCATGGACCCCACCCACACCCTCGCCCCAAACCTCCGTCTACATACCTCACATTGCAGGTGTCCCAGGGGTAGCCCTGTGTATCCCTTCACCAGAGGAGTCCCTCTCCTCCGAGGGGGAAGGCGCCAGGGAGGACAACCAGCGCACCATTTGTTTGGTCCCTGGGAGCTGCTGAGGTGGCTGCAGGGCCCCAAGGCACTCTCGGTGACAGGAGCCGGCGGCCATAATCTGGCCAGCAAGCAGTTTTTCTGGTTTGCTCCCCTGGGGGGCGTGGTGTGCCACAGACATCAAGGCACATGCTGATGTCCACCACGCCCCTTGCATTCAGCGGGGCTCATCCTGTCATGCTCCTAGCCTCCACCAGAAGCGCAGCACACAGCAAGCCACAAACCGCCCCCCCTGGGAGAAGGCAAGCAGTCGGACACTCAAGCCTTCTCCTGGCCAGCCCACAAGCGACCCGGATCCATTCCTGAACCTGGGTTGCCGGTGTTACAAGTAGAAATCCAATAACTGCGCTGATGGTCTGGCCTTGGGACGCCGTATTTGATGGGGCAGGGCTTAGACAGGACACTGCCAATAATGGTGTGATGGGATCTGTCCATTAGGAAGTCCTTGAACCAGAAGCAGACCTCAGGTGAGAAATGGAGGCCAGCCAGGGTATGGAATTTCATGATCAATAAGGTTGAAGGCTTTGGTGAGGTCTATGAATGCAGCACCGGTGTAGAAGCCTTCGTTGTTAGCTTTGTCTACAGAGTGGGTGCATTTGATGAGTTCGGTTTCAGTATTGTGTTGGGCACGGAACCCATGCTGGGCCTCTGTGAGGAGATTGTATTTGGAGAGGAATTCTGTGGTTTGCCTGTGGACCACTTTCTCTAAAATTTTGGAGAGAGGGTCAAGATGGGATGGTAGTTGGATACTAGATCCTTGGAACCAGATTTGTGAAGAGGTTTAATAATGGCGCAGTTCCAAGCTTTCGGGAAGGACCCCGTGCAGAGGGAGTGGTTGAGGATGTTAGTAAGAAGGATGGCCAAGGGCCCCATCTCACTTGAAATACCTTGGTATTTACTTGGCCCGTGACCCTACTCTGGTTAAGAAACTTAATTTGGATGACCTGATAGACAGAATCCACTCTGACCTGCAAAGATGGGGTAAACTGCCACTATCAGTGGGGGCCCGTGTTCATTGTCAAAATGAACATCCTCACCCGTCTCTTTTACCCCTGAATCTTTTAGATATCTGGTTGCCCAAATCCTTTTCAAGAGGATTCACTCGATCCTGACTGACTTTATATGGAATCATAAACCTCCCAGGTGAGCTTTTACAAATTATGTCTCCCTAAAGATATGGAGGGTCTCCGCTACCCAATTTCGAATTCTACTACTGGTCTAGTCATCTAGTTAAAGTAGGAAATGGTTAGAGGGACACAGGTAACTTACTCCCTATGGTTAAGCTTTGATCTTGACCTCATTAAGCAGCATAATATAGACCCCACTAGCCTCTTTTATTGTCGATTTGCATCCCTCCCTAGAGATATCCAAGACTCCCCAGTAGGGGCCACAGTAAAAGTACTCAATCAGTTTTATGTCACCGCTAAAGTCAGATATAATAAAGACCCTGGCCAACCCTTGACCTCTAATCTCAATATTAAAATAGGGACCAAATCTTTATCTCTCCAGTGGCTACCCCAAATTCAAGGCCCTCAGTGGAAGACCTCATGCGGCAGGGCGACACGGCTCAGCTGCTGACCTCCTTTTAGTCTTAAATATCCCCGCCAAAGCGATTTTTAAGATATACCAGCTAATTCACCTGATTGATAAAGATTTTGGGACAATAGTACCCACATCAACTGTTAAACCTGCTAAGGGTGATTAATGAATGTGGTTAAACCTCATGGGTGTCCAAACTGTATATTCACCTTATGAAACTCATCTTTCCCACCCCTTAGCTGGCTCCAAATCTTGGTCCCTATCTCCCTCAGGCCTTTTGTTCACATGGAGTCAAGTCTGAAGGATTTGTATACGATAATACCTTAGATAAGAACAGGTTAATCCAATACTTTATAGTAAATAACATGTACATTACACTCGTGTTGAAATCGAAATTTGATCACTCCAATTCTCAGTAGTTTAGATGTGGAAAGAACATGATAGTCTTCCCACATCTTTCTGGTACTGCTCTAAGGTTGCCCTCTTGGAAGACCATTGAGGACAACTTAGATCCTATATTAGGTCTGAAAGACCTTTTACATTAGAGGTCTGTATTCTAGGCATTTATTCAGGTATTAATGTTAGGAAAGGAAATATCATATGGCACTTATTTCTATGGATGTTAAGAGACTAGTGCTTCGACACTGGTCAGATAACCTCGAGCTTGTACATTGACTGGGTAGAAGAAATGTCTCTATGTTTTAAAATCGAGAAGTTGATTGCTAATACTAGATCCTCTCCTCTGGCCTTCCAGAGAAAATTGGGCAAGCTGTATGCTCTGTACCTCCACTGATTGTGACCTAAGTGCTCTAGACTTGATTGGTTTGATGGAATATTCCCTATCTCCGATCTCTCCGTACTTTCTTCTTTCCAAATTAATCCCAAATACCTCTTATGTTTCTAAATTGTCTGGTCTGGTTTCTATCTGGTTTGTATTTCGGTAAATCATCCCACAATATCTCAATTGCCTCACGCAAGCCTTAAGCTCTCTCTCCTTCAGTGATGACACCTTCCTTTGGGGGGGGGGAGGAGTGGGGAGGGTTTGGTTTTTGTTTTTCTCTGGCTTCTTTGTAATGGATACTGTCTGGTTTATTTTGGAACTCTGTATCATCTTCATGTTGTATTTACCAGTCTGATGTAATAATAGTTGAAAATTAATAAAAAGAAATTTCAAAAAAAAAAAAAAAGAAGGATGGCCAAGAAGTCACAGACAAAACAAAGAACTCTGAAGTTAATGTTGTCGGTGCCCTTGGAAGGTTTTGGGTCATTTGTTCTGATTAACTTGACCACTTCACCAGGGGTTAGGTACCTGAAATGGAACTTAGGGTGGGAGACTGGGGTGGGTGCAGGGGTAAACGAGGTAGGAGTGGAGCTGGGCTTGTTCTGGTCGAGGTCACTGAGGAATTTATTGAAAAGGGAGGCTGTTTTGCTTGGCTCGGTGGTGGTTGTCCCTTCAGAGGTAAGACAAACATGTTCTTCGGAAATTCCTCTACCAATAAGGTTGTTAAGAATGTTCCAGGTCCTCCTAGGGTTCCCCTGGGCAGCACTTTGTTTTTCCAGGATAAAGGAGGATTTAGCAGATCGTGTGGAAGTTTTGCACCTGTTCCTGAGGGTTTTGAAGTCTTGGAGGAGTTGGGGGGTTTTGTGTTTTCTGTACAACTTCCAGGCTCAGTCCCTATCCCTCATTAGTTTGCAAAGCTCGGGTGTGACCCATTCCTGGCTAGAACCCTCAACCCATATATTTTTTTTTTTTAAGCAGGATGAAATGGTCACAGAGGGCAAGGAACTTATTGCTAAAGGTTTCAGGCACTTTGCAGATGTCAGAAATGTTTTCAGTGAAGGACCAGTCTTGGGCTAAAGTCAGGAAGAACTCCAGAGGCGGTGACATGGAGGGGTGTGAGACCAGGACTCAATCCATGAGGGACTGAGATCCAGTTTAGTAATTGGTTCTGGTAGGGTCAGTGATGAGCTGGTGTAGGCCAAGGCCAGGTACGTATTCCTTGGTGGAGTCACAGTGAGGGGACAGCCAGTTTAGGTTGAAATCCCCTAGGGCGATCCAATCTCTCTCGGGGGGGGGCGCGGAGGTCTTGATATCGAGGAATAGGGTCGGACATTGAGGGGTGAGGAGGAGGGTGGCAGGTACACCATGCTAACTGTGACCATTTGATCCGCTCCAAGGAGATGGTTAATTGAGATGGTCTTGAGGAAAGAGGTGGGAAGTGGGGGGTTGAATTCAGTGGCAAGGAGGTGACAGGCAACCCAGATGAGGCAGCCTCCCCCACGCTTCCCCACCCTGTCTTTTCTAAAGACTGAGTAACCTTCAAGGAGGATTTCATTGGAGGAGATGTCCTCCTTCAGCCAGGCTTCAGTGAGGGCAATGACATTAAAAGTGTTAGCTGTTGCCGGCTCGGTGGCGCTGAGGGTTGAGGCGCTGGACGCCACACCTTGCGCCATGCCGGTGACCCGGGTTCGGGAACGGACTCAGGTCGCCAGGGGTCAGCCAAGAGGGAAAAGGATTGAGTGCCCGATGGCTTGCTCTCCTTCTCAGGGGTGGGAATGGAAGCTTTCCCCGGCGCTACACTGCCGCCTTCTGGGGAACTCAGGGGATGTCGGTGCAGTCGGGGGATGCCGCAACACAAGGGCTGACGCTGGCAGAGGACTGGAGGAGACGTACGTCTCTGTGTGCGCCTGACTCCTTGTTCCTCATTGCACGCCAGTGTCGGGGACTAACACAGTGGAAAACAACCCTCCACACCTCCTAGGTGATGACCTCTGGTGCAAACTTGCCACCCACTGACAGGAACAAGGCAGAACCCGCTGTGCAGGCTCACTCCTCGGGGAAGATAAACACTGAGGGTGGTATGGGGGGGGATCTTCCCCTCACCCCACCAGGGGGGTTATCTGGGCCATCAAGGGTCTCAGGGAGTTGAGCTGGGGCACTCTAGGGGCAGAGCCTGCAGTTCGGCAGGGTTAGTGTGTGGAGCAACATAGGGGTCTGACTGAGTGAAGAGTTGTTGGGTAGTAGAAGTGAAGATAAATAATAAGTAAAAATAAAGAAAAAGCGTTAGCTGTCACCCAGGACTCGATTAAGGTTTTTTTGTGCCAAAAAGCTTTGCATGTTAAGGTGAGCAGAAGTGAGCTGTTTAGTGAGTTTGGGGGAGGCGTGAAATTGGTAGAAGGTGTGGGGCCAGGGTTGGGGTGAACGGAGCCTGAGATAAGGAGTAGTAGTAGGAGAAGCCTTAAGCACCTGCGGTTCGCAAGAGAAGACAGCTTGGTGGAGTATAGCCTTGTGTAGTGGTGGATGAAAAAGATATGGCTGTGGTAGGAAGGAGAGAACTCATGGAACAGGCAAAGGCTGTTGAAGGGGCTCACATGGGGAGGGGCAAGGATGGATTTGGATGCGCAAGTGGGGGGTAGGGGAAGGGAGGGGCGAGGAGGTTTGGGACGAGGGGAGAGTGAGAGAAATGAGGGAGGATGCAAGAAGCATTTGGGGGGCAAAACTAGTGGGGATGGGAGGGGCAGGGTGAGGAGAGTTGAGCAGAAGGGGCAGAGGAGAAGAACAAGGAGTGAGAGTAAGTAGGGGAGGTGGAACCACTTAGAGCACTCCATGCTGGAGGCAAGAAAGAGGGAAGGTGACAGGACAGTAATCAGTGCGGGAATAGGGAAGTGGGGTACAAAGCTGAGTGTGGTAGAAGAAACTATGCCCAGGGGTAGAGCAGTGGTAAGGCACTGGTAGTGGGAGGCTGTTGGAAGGAGCGTGTGATTAAGATAGGGCAGTTAGCAGTATTTGTCAAATTTGAGCATGAGAGATGACTGCCCCTTTAAGAAGTTGCAAGACAGAAGAGCCACTTTAGCAAGTTACTGTAATTGACTAGCATGAGGCCTCAGGGGTGGGGCTCAGTGTGGAAGTGTATTTAATAAAAGGAGGGAGGTGGGAGTGAGGGAGTGGGCTGAAAAAACTGTCCAGAGAGTAGTAGAGCAAGGCAGTGGTCGGGCTGTGATTTGACCTCAATGGGGATCTGCAGCGTCCAACCTGGAAGCGGCCACAGTCCCCAGGAGCCAGTCAAATTATGGGGGATTGAAGTCTAGCAGCTCTGGACTAGGAGCTGACCAATCGTACCTGCTTTCCTTGGTTGGGAGGGGGCGGGATAAATGCAGAGGTGCAGCCGACGGCAGGGATCAGCGCCGGGGCTGCTTGGCTGAAGTGTAGAGCCTGATTTAGGTCCGTGGCTAAAAAAGAGCAGAAAAAGGCAGGCCGTTAGTTAAAAATTAAAAAGACAAAGCTCAGGTAAATTGGAGGGAGGGCCCTGGGCAATGTCTCCTCCAACCTTCAGTTCAACCTAAATTCCCCTTCCATTTCCGGAGAGTGATCCATTCTTGTTCAACTCCCCAGCCTAGTTGTCTCCCACCCCCACCCTCCGAGACAATGGCCCTGGTCTCTGGCCACCTTGCTGTCGCTACCCTCTTTAACACATCCTTCACCACCTGTGCTCTACCAAGCCCATCCTCCTCTGCTCCCCCTCCCTTCCCCTTCCAACATGGACAATGGCTTTAGTTTTCCTCACATCCCCAACTCAAGGAAGTTTTATTTATTTACGATTTGAAAACCAGTAAAGGTACTATGAGTGAAGCTTGTTTCCAGGTACAACCCAGGGAAGGGGTACATACATAATATCACAACAGAGTAACACAGTTGTACATAGAATTGCTATTAACATGCAATAATTTATAATGACACGTTGTGTATATACAAATATTTATAATATACTGTTGGAACATGAACAAAGTATATCAGCCATACAGGGCAATACCACAGAATATGCATAACGGCTTAAGATGGAGAATGGAGATGTGAGACAGGGAGAAAAGAAAATGGGTATTAGGGATGAGGACAGGTGCAGGATGAGGTAGGGGTTGGTCTGAGTAAGCGCAGAAAAGGAGTGAGTAAGTTGGGGCGTTGTTCTAGAAGGAAGCCTGTAAGAGAAGGCCAGTTTGCCAGCAGAAGTGCGGACTTGTGGGAGTGCAAAAGAACAGGTGCCGACTGACCGCGAGTTGTATGGGATGGGGTGGCAGATTTGAGGAGAGATGCAAGGTAAGGTGGGAGAACCCCGAACTAGAACTTAGATATAAGGATGGAGCAGTGTGACTGATAAGCATCTCTGGGAGAGGGACTGGAGGGATAGAGAAGAGTAGGGGTCACAGTGGTGAGTTAGACAGAGGGAGTTGGTGAACTGATAGAAGGTGTGATAGAGGACGTCGAGTTTGGAGAGGGAGGTCGCAAGAGAAGCAATGTAGACCACATCTGCGTAGTCAAAGGTAGGGAGGATCCAGTTGATCACTAGGTCGCGTCTGACAGGGAGGGGGAGACTAGCCTTGTGTCGGTAGAGCTAAGACGCAGTTTGGGGTGTAGGGCATTAAAGTGGGAAGAGAAGTCAAATGAGGGATCTAGCCAGACCCCAAGGTACTTGTATGCAGTGACATTCTTGAGGACAGTATTCTCACAGGAGAGGAAGGAGGGTAGAGCTCGAATCCTAGTGAGTTTTTGCTTGGTTCCGAAGGTCACAGCAACAGTTTTTTTGATGTTTAGTTTTAGACAATTAGCACTGAGCCAAGAGGAAACTGCCGTAAAATCCTCTTGCAGGGGAGTTTGAACAGTTGAGGCAGATGGACCAGAAAGGAAAAGAACGGTATCGTCTGCATACAGTACATGTAGATATTGGCACAGGAGCATACAGAAGGGAGGTTATTAATTAACAGAGAAAACAGAACAGGGCCTAGGTGCAAACTTTAGGGTACTCCTGCTATGATAGGGAGGGAAGAGGATAGGATGTTATTTATTTTTACCAACTGGGAACAGACAGTTAAATAGAATCTGAACCAGGACATGGCGGGAGGTGAGAGGCCAGAGGCACTCAGTTTGTTTAGGAGGAGGGGTGGGACAGGGAGTCAAAGGCCTTCGCTAGGTTAAGGAAAATGGCCAAGGTAATGAAACCTTGATCCATAGCAGAGTGGATGACACTGGTAAAGTGGAGAAGGGAGATGGTAGTCGAATGATACTTTCTGAATCCAGATTGAACCAGAGTGTTGGAAGCGAGGAGGAACTCATTTAGCCTAGAGAGGACCAAGGACTCTTGGACCTTGGCGAGTGAGCTGAGAAGTGATACGGGGCAGTAGTTGCTAGGGGCAGTTGTGCCCCCCCCCTTTGAAGAGGGGGGACTGTAACAGACTTCCAAGCCAAGGGGACAGTAGTGGAGGAGATGAACAGATTGAGAATGAAAGTTCAGGGGTGACAATTGAGGGAGCAGAGATTATGAGAAGCTTAGGGTGCAAGCCATCAGGGCTAGATTTAGAGGGGTTGAGGGAGACGAGAGCTCTGTAGACTTCAGTGGGGGATACCGGCTGTATGTGGAAATTGGAGAACCGAGGTGGGAGAGGGGGGCAGTGGATTGGGAAGCAGGTGGACCATGCGGTACAGCACAGGTTGTGAAGAACTTGTTTAGAGCTTCAACAACAAGGGTAGGATCAGTAACTATATGCCTCTTTGCAGATGACACAAAGATCTGCAACAGGGTTGATACACAAGGGAGGTGGAAAGGATGAGAAGGGACTTGCCAAGGTTGGAGGAATGATCAAAAGTATGGCAGCTTAGATTCAATGCAGAAAAATGCAAAGTAATGGACTCAGGGAAACAAAAACCCAGGGGAAGAGTACGCAATGGGGGGAGGTATTAACAACAACAAAAATGGATGGCTCAGGGGCAATTTGAGGAAGTATTTTTTCACAGAGAGGGTGATGGACACATGGAACAGCCTTCCTGAGGAGGCTGTGGGGTCAAAAACAGTGGAGGAATTCAAGAATGCATGGGACAGACATGACACAATTCTGGTGGGGGTAGGAAGAAGTAGACTGTTGGTTAACTCTGGGACTTATCCAATAAGTAGAGAAATGGGCAGACTAGGTGGGCCAAGTGATCCTTATCTGCCGTCAAAGACTATGTTTCTATGTTCATGATCCTGCCACACTGAGAGTGGGTGGAGAGGAGGAGAGTCAACAGAGGGGTGAATGAGTAAGCGGAGATCATACCTGAAGGAGGAAGGAGTGTTGTTTGAGGCATGCAAACAAGCTTTGAAGAATTCCAATTTGGCCTGTCGTATGTGCATAGTACAATTGTTGTGGAAGGTACAGTAAGTCTGAAGGTCAACTGGGCTCTGTGAGGTTTTAAATTGGTGCCACAAGAGATCACAGGATTGACACATGGACAAAATTTTAAGGGTGGTGGGAGCATTTAAACTGTGACAGAATTTAGATGGGCACGGGTATCCCAAACTTTTGGAAAAATGGATGTGAAGTGAGTGAGGACAGCATCAGTGTGCAGAGGGAGGAGAGGACAGGCGACCGGTTGGCAGAGTCCAGGTCATGAAGAAGTTTGCTAGTGTCAAGGGATCCGAGGGGTTAATGCTGGATGCATTTAGGAGGATTTTTTGGGGAGATGAAACTTCCTGATGCAGAAGGTGGGGCAGTGATCAATATGCGTATCAGGCAGTATACCAGCACAGCAGATACGGTGGGGATGGGTCAACAGCACCCAGTCGAGGAGGGAGTGAGACTGGGAGTGAGGGTTAGGGCGAGTGGGTTCTTTTATCAACTGAATCCAGTTTAAAGCTTCAACCTGCTGACAAGAGTTGAGCGATGAGGGGGATAGCCAGTCTAGATTAAAGCCTCCAAGGAGGATGAGTTCACTGGTTACTACAAGTGTGGAGGCAGTGGCGACACAGAAGACGAGGGAAGAAGGGGAGAGTTTCAGAGAGGCATAAAGAACGCCCATGAAAAGGGGCTTGGAGAATGGAAAATGGAGTTTGACTACAAGTAGCTCAAAGGACTGGGGAATAACTTTGTTGTGGGAAATAGTGCAAGATAGGACGTTGCGGAAATAAATGGAGACTCCTCCACCCCTTTACCACAGTCTTGCTGATGGAGGGTAAAGTCAGGAAGGACCAACTGACTGTCTGGGACGCGGGAGGATAGCCATGTTTCGGAGATGCATAGTATGTCAGGGGAGTGTTGAGTGACCCATACTTTTAGCTCGTACAATTCAGAAGTAGGCTTCGAACATGGAAGATTCTCAGTCCTTTAGGATGTGCAGAAGGTGGTGGTGGTGGGGGGATGGAGGAGGGTCCAGGGTTTAGTTCGATGTCACCAGCCAGCAGTAGGAGTAGGAATAGAACAAGTTTGAGAGCGCCATGATTTTTGTGCTTAAGTTGGTTACAGTGGGGTGGGACTTGCAAGGGGGGCATGGGGGAATCCTAGCCTACGAATAGCTTCTAAGTTTAGAAGAGAGCCTTTGAGAAACCCTGAATGTATCAGGAAGTTGGAGCAGGAGGAGCTTGACAGTGGCCATGGGGATACAAAGGTACTGTCAGATGCAAGGCAGTGGCCTATTACAGCTAAAGGAAATTTTAGATATAAAATTAAATTCAGCCGATGGGGACATGGACAGTGGCCAGAACTAACACAGAGTGTTGCAGCAATTTACCCAAAGTTGCTATGAACAGTGGCCTATTGTAGCTAGGGAAAATATGAATTGAAGTCCTGCAGGTGGGGAGATGGATAGTGGCAGAAGTACAGAGTGTCACTGCAATTAACCAAAAAAGTTGGGAATCAACCAATGGAAGGAATTAGTAGTTTGTGAATGTAGGGCTCAGAGATGGGAGAAGAAGGCCCTCTAGCCTCTTAACCCCACCAAACACAGCCCTGATTGTTTGGAACCCAAACTTCTTTATATATCCGCTGCTGCCATCATCCATCTTATCACTCACCTTCTCCCTCTGCTGTTCCTCATGCCTGGAAAGCTGCCAAAGGTCTACCTCTACACAAAGAGGGTGACCCCTCCTCCCCAGGTAACTAGACCAATCTCTCTTCTCCCCTTCCTTGCTAAACTTCAAGAGTCCTTATTTGTACTCTAGACTTGTAAATTTTCTAGACTCCTCATCCTTCCTCACTCCCTTCCAGTCTGGCTTTAGAAAGAACCATTTAACTGTCTCCTCCTTACTGCCTGTCACTGACTCCATTCTCACTGGAATGGATCACGGACACATCACTGCTGCCATATTCATTCACCTTACAAAGGCACTCGACTGTTTCACACCCCCTCCTCCTGAATAAATTGTCCTCTGTTGGCCTCTCTTCCCTGACAGTTGCATGGTTCCACTCATACCTCACGGGCCGGCAACAGTCAGTCCAGGTGGGTGGTGTATTGTCACCACCCTCATCTTAGCCAATGTCCCCCAAAGCTCCATTCTGGACCCCAGGCTGTTGGTTAACTAGGATCTGCAGCTTATCCTGTAGGTAGGGAAATGGGCAGACCAAGCAGTCCTTATCTGCCGTCAAAGTCTATGTTTCTATGTTTCTCAAAGATCTCCTCTCTGCCTGTGTCTCATAACATATACACATGTATGCCGATGACACAGTAATTTACTCATCAGGCCCTTCTCCTTCTGCAGTTGAAGCTTCACTCCAAAGTGATTTCCTCAATGTGCTACACTGATTGCAGGCCAACCAGCTCTAAGTAAATATCAAAAAGACTGTGTCCATGAACTTTGGCATCTTCCAGAAACTAGCAAGGCTCTCACCTCCCCCAGCCTTCACCACCCTGGATGACAACCACCTGAAGTCCGTCCCTGTCTTCAAATACCTTGGAGTCCGGCTGGATAGCAAACTAGATTTCTCTACCCATATTGATGCCATACACTCCAAACTCCACCCCAAGCTCAGCATCCTTTACTATAATAAGAACTGCCTTCCCACCCACGTCCGACGAGAACTGTTACCCAAAATGATCCTCCCTATCTTTGATTATGCTGACGTGGTATATAGCTCTGCCCCTCCCTCGTCTCATGCCAGACTGGATACCCTCTGCAATGTCTTCTGTCACTCTGCCTCTAACTCCCCTCTCTCACACCCACCTCTGCTCATCCCTTTCCACCCCCCACCCCTCCGTCACCAGCACCACTGCACCATCTTCATTGCCAAATACTGGTTTGGCTCTCTTCCCTCCTACCTACATTCTCTCCTCGCCCCTTCCCCTCCTACTCTCTACACTATAGAGAACACCACACCTTCTCCCTACCTAACCCCTGCTTGCACTCCAGCCAAGCTGCCTTCTCTTACCAGCTCCCCTCCCTGTGGAATCTGCTCCCCATCCTCTACACTGCTCCCCCCCTCTCCTCTCCTCTCTCTTAAAATACCTACCCAGGCTCTCACCTCCCCTCCATACTCCTGACATCCCCACTCCTGACCCCTCGCCTCCCATTTCTCACCAAAGCCTCCTTCTCCCTCTGTTCTTAACTCCTACTATCGGAGTCCACCATTCCCCGGCCCACCTTTTCTGAATGTGCAAAACCTCACCCAACCTTATCCCACATGACCTGGTACCAACAATGTTTTTTAGTGTATGCTTTCAATTTTGTATCCTTTGTGATCCGCTTCCCTGCATTGTTCGCCAACGGAATTATGCGCTTGTTCTTGCCATATTGCTCTTCTGATGTATGTATTTTGTCTGTATGCCTAATCCCTCCCCCCTCCCTGGGTCACATCTGGAAATGAGCCACTCAGTGTGCCTTTCCCAGTTATCAAATTTTAAATTAATTAATTTAAATCAATGCTGCTTTGGGATCACTCGAGACCTTTCCCTGCAAAAAAACTAACATGCACTGTCCTGATTCACATGTGCCACACTGACTTAGGGGCCCTTTTTCTCCACTCCTACTACTTGCCAGCAAATGAGGACAGGCAGCTGCGGTGAGCTGCACTGCTGATTGGCAACTCATACCACCCATCTTGCCCCCGGACCCTCTCCTCGCTGTACCATCATATCCAATTCAAGCACTCCCACCTGCGCTCCACCTCTGTTGTTTCCCCACATCCCCATAGACACCTGATTTTGCAGCCTACAAGAAGGCAGATCATGTGATCTCCTGAACTGGGCAACCCCATGACCCAACCCTGGCTGCTACAGTCTCAGCACAGCTTGCTCCAAACGACAACACTGCTCCAGATCCACTTCCTGAAAAGAAAAAAAAAAAAAATGAGCTCTGCTCCTAGTTTGCAACTCCTCGTGGTGACCTATGCTGGCTGGAAGACAACAGCAACAGTAATCACTGCAGTATGTAAAAAATATGGTTATCCTTGGGCAACTGGCTGCCCAAGTTAATGCTTGTCCAGGCTAGTGATGCGGTAGACCAGGACATCGGGCAATGAGATTTGTTGACCATGACTGTCTGCATCTACCCATGATTTCCTACAGCTGCACTCTAACTTATGACCAGCAACCTTCATCTGCCGACGTTCAGATATAAACCAAGGAGTGCTCTGGCAAGAGGTCTGCAAGCATAAATGGACTGGTGCCAGGAAATCTAGTGCCATGGATACGGCCCTCGTATAGGCCTCCACCATGGCACTGTAGCCTCTGGTAGTGACCTCTGCCAGACCCGAAGTATCCAAAAGATCTAAGTGGATCCAGATCCTGCTTAGAACGGTACTGGATCCCTTCCGCAGTCGAAGATGGCTTCTTTTTTTTCTTTTGTTAACATTTTTATTGAAAAAACATAGAACAACAATAGAGACACTGACTGCAAATGAACAGTAGCAAACATACCGTTTCAACAGAAAAATACTTAGGATTATATACCATTTTCTTCAAAAAAGAGGAAGACCAGTACCCAACACATCATTAAACTGTGGATGCTCTGGCAAAACATAATTGTACCAGCAACCAACTACATAGGGGCATAATTGCTTATTTGCATTGTGGGGGGCAGTAGTCCACCCCCAATCAGACATAGGAGCTATACAGGGAACACCCCACACTTCATGGTTGATTGCAAGGGGCTCCAAATAGCAGAGAAAGACTTCAGCGTCCTGTTGGCAGTAAGCTGTATTTTCTCCAGGGTTAAGCAAGTTTTCAGATTTTGGTCCCATTGCTGAATGGTAGGGGAACTTGATGACATCCAGTTCTGGGCTATTGTCTTTTTCGCTGTAACAAGAGCAATGGACCATAGGGGCAATCGGCTCCCTGTCTGGTGGCAGAATGGGTCCGCCCCCTAACATAAGTTCGAGGGGGGGGGGTCTAGAGGGTGTATATCCCGTTACCATGGTCATTATGTGGTGTATCTCGTGCCAGAATGGGGAAACTCTGGGGCAGGTGAGGGCTATGTGATGAAAGCCCGCACCCTCCTGGGTACATCTGAGGCAGGTAGTAGGGTTCTCGGGGTTCAGAATATGTAGTTTTTCCAGGGCCAGTTATGCTCTATACATGAAGTTAAGGTGTATCTGCCTTAATTCATTACTACGGGAGCATGTCTGGAAGTGTTCTGATGCCAAACAGGTGGCTGCTTCTATGGTCACATCCAGGTCCTGTTCTAATTTCACCTGAATGTCCTCCCCTGCTTGGTCATCCCTTTCCTGTAAAGTGCAGTAGTATGTTTTAAGCGGTTTACTGCAGGATTGGGGCCTATACAACTCCTCCTCCACAAAGGGGGATGAGTCAGCCCAGTCACACGAACTGTCCTGACATGCCCCCAGTCTATGCCTCACTGTCTGATATACAGTATAGTCCCCAACTGGTAAGCCCCATTCCCCCATCACCTCCGAGAACTTGAGAACTCTACAACCCCCGCCCCGTACAGCTACATCACAGACTTCAGGCCTGTATGACGTCAGGATATCAATCTCTGGAGTAAATGCACAGAGCGTAGACCCTTACTTTTCCCTGCAGAGATGAGGCCAGTCCAGGAGAAGGCTTAGCAGAGTGGTCCAGCTGTTTATGTACGGCCACCCACACCCTGATGATGTTGTCTATGAATGAGTTAGTCACCCCGGTTGCAGTTTGGGTTGTCAGTGCTCCAGCTAGGTAATCGAGATATAAATCCCCTCTCAGCTCATCCTCCTCAATACACAGCCAGGATGGTTTAATGGTATCCCTATCCACTGGGAGGAAGGCCAGCTGCGCGGCCCAGTAGTAGTATTGAAAATTTGGGAGGCCTGTGCCGCCCACTGAAGCAGGCATTTGCAGGATCGCCTTTTTAATACAAGTGGTTTCCCCCTCCATAAGAACTTGTGTATAATAGCATTCAGGACTCTAAAGTGGGTCACTGGCACCCGGAGAGGGAGAGACTGGTACAAGTAGAGGCATCTGGGGAGCACAGATATTTTGATGGTGCCTATGTGGCCAAGCAAGGATAAGGGAAGAGAATGCCACCTCTCACACTCCTCAGAGATTTTAAGAAGCAAGGGCCTGAAATTTTTAACATACAGTCAGTTAAGCTTGACAGGTATGCAAATTCCCAGATATTTAATTTGATTAATCAGCTGACCCCCCCCCCCCAAAGACTAGTAACTAGTTGAGCTCTATCACTTTTGCCTATGGGCATCAGCTCACTTTTAGTTCAGTTGATTTTGTGCCCAGATAAGGAGCCATATTTCCTTAGCAAGAGATGCAGTTCTGGGAGATCCAGGCCCAGATTCCCCAAATAAAGGAGAAGGCTGTAAACGAAGACAGCCACTTTATGCTCACCGCCCCCACCCCTGAAGCCATGAATTCCTGGATGTCCCCTTATAGCTGCTGCTAGCAGTTCCAGGGTCAAGATGTAGAGTGGGGGGGTGGGAAACCCTGCCTTGTGCCCCTCTCCAAAGGGAAGGAGGGGGTTAGTCCTCCATTGATTACTATTTGGGCTGTAGGAGAGATATATACAGCACTCTAATCCAGCTTAACAGTCGAGGGCCCATACCCAAATGTCTAAGGATTTCGAGCAAAACCCCCCCATTCCACACGGTCAAACGCCTTTTCCACATCCACAGCAAGGACCGCTGCCCCATTATGTAGATGGGTCTTAGATCACTGGTGGATGATGTTTAAAGTTCTATGAATGTTACATTTCCCTTGCCCCCCTTTGACGAATCCAGCTTGGTCCAAATGAATCCGGGATGGCAGGATAGGCTCAATTCTAGTAGCAATTATTTTAGCCAGTATCTTATAATCTGCAGTGAGCAGAGAAATAAGCCTATATGAGGCACAGGTTGTAGGGTCCTTGCCTGGTTTGGGAAGAACAGTAATGGTAGCCGACCACATGGAGGCAGCTTGCCCCTCTCCAGGCCCTCTGTGAGTATGTTAAACAGGGGCTCATCCAAGTCAGAGCTAAAAGTTTTAAAGAAATCAATAAGTAGCCCATCAGGGCCAGGGCCTTACTCCCCTTGAGGGACTGATGAGCTCTGTGGATTTCCCTCATACAAAAGGGAGCACCCTGCTCAACTAAGTCAGCCTGGCTTAGAGACTGGGTCTGAGCTTTCCCATAGAAATCCTCCATTTGACAGGAAGTGGGAGAGACCACAGACCTACTGCATACAGGGATCTGTAAAATGATGCAAATTCATCAGCCAGTTCCACGGAGTCTGAGGTTAATGAGCCAGACAACTTGTGTATTTGTGCAATGGTGCTTTCACCTCTCTTCTGTGAAGTTGCCATGTGAAATACTACCCCTCCCCCGTCCCCATCAAAGCAGGCACCAGCATGCGCCAGCAGGATGGATCATTCCATGCAGGAGCTGCTCAAAAGGTTAAATTGCCACGTCACTTTTTGCACAGCCCTGTATTGATCTGGGGTTGACTTGTGTTTGGTGCCTCCTCGCACGCGGCTATTTTCACTCTGAGCTGATTTAACTCCTCGTCTGCCTATTTTTTCTTATGTGCAGAGTAGGCTATTGCCTTTCCCCAGATGAAAGCTTTCAGTGCTTCCTATCTGTAGACATGGGAGTTATCGCCCTGTTTGTTGCAGTGTAAGAATTCTTGGATTAGCTTACGTATATAAGCAACAAAATCTGGGTCCTTTAATAACAGAGGGTCCAGTTGCCAGGGACGGCACACCGGGGCTGAGCCTATAGGTGTAAGGGCCATAGTCAGGGAGGCATGATCTGATATCAGTATGGGTGAGTACTCCATAGCCTGGACATTAGGTAAGAAGGATGCACTGACCAACCGTCTGTCCAGCTGAGCATACGAATGATGAGCATGTGAGAAGAAGCTGTATTATACAATGGCAAGAAAAAAATCCTGGTCTCCGATTGGTCAGTCTAGGACTGGACCCATGATGTTATCGCAGCACAACATCACGGGTCTAGTCTCAGCCTCACTGTGAACCAATGCAGATGAGCTTATGGCAGATGAGCTCGATCTCTTTTTTTGCAACTTCTCTTAAGAAACAAAAATATTTTTTCACTCTAATAAAAATATTCTTCAAAGCTATTGTTTTTATTTTATATATAACAACGAGCCATTGTATAATAGCAATAACGCCCTCCAGGGTGTGTGTCATTTGGGATAACATCACGCCTCAGGTATTGGACGCACTCGGCTGCCCAACCACCTGAGGTGTGACGTTATCCCAGCACGACACACACCCTGTTGGGCATTATTGCTTAATTCTCACCCACAGGGATGTGTGTGCCTCCAAGGGTTCATCAGATTAAATGTAGCTTCCAACTCTCCCAGTGCTTTTGCATTTTTGGAGACCGAGATTGGGAGCTGGGTTAGACCTGTCAGTGTCACATCATGAACACAGTTAGTCACCTCCCAGCACCCACGGCCCCGATGCTGATGCCAGATCTATGGCCAGTTTCATAGATTTTCATAGATTTCATTGAGTTTACAAGTGAGAAGACAAAAGTCCATAATGCTTGCCGCTAGGTTACTTATTAATTTAGACTAAATTTGGTAGAATCAGTCATTGCTACATCTAACTTTGATTTAAAGTGGTCCATGTTTGGACTATCTACCACTAATGCTGGAAGATTATTCCAAATTGGAATGGATCTCACATTGAACCAGTTTTTCCTTCTTAATTTATGCCACTTGCTCATCAATAATTGTCTGTTGTGTTTCCGATTACTGAGTCTATGTTCAGATTCAATTAGGCCCAGTCCTGTTACCAGGATAGAATCCTTGAGTGAACTATATATTAAACACAGGTCTCCCCTTAATCTTCTATACTTCAGAGTGTACACGTTAAGGGTTTTTAGCCTTTCCTCATAAGATTTTCCCTTCATGCCCGTAATAACCCTAGTGAATCTACACCGGACTCTTTCAATTTTTAAAATGTCTTCTTTAAGATAGGGAGACCACATTTGGACACAATATTCAAGGTGAGGCCTAACCAATGCAGTATATAATGGCAAAAGAACATCCAATGAACGATTGGCTACATGTCTAAAAATACAATTTAGGTTCTGGTTTGTCCTATTTACTTGGTTGGTACAGTGAGATTTAAATTTTAAATCTGGGGTAACAAGTATTCCTAAATATTTCTCTGCGGTAGTCTGGTGTAATATTTCAGACCCCAATGTGTATTGGATACATTGATTATGGATTCCCAGATACATTATTTTGCATTTATCATTGTTTAGTGCTAACTTACTCTCACAGGACCAGTTGGCAATTTTTTCTAGAAAACATTGGAGCGCTGAACTTGCATTATTATTATTAATAATGGAGCCCATACGTCAGTCATCGGCAAATTTCAGCAACCATATATTGTCATCATCGGTTTTTAAAGTGGAGACATATACATTAAATAGGCAGGGACCCAGAACAGATCCCTGGGGGACACCACTAGTAACTGGGGCCCAATTTGAAAGTTCTCCATTAATAGTGACTCTGTTTTCTACCCTCAAGCCAGTTTATTATCCAATTTATGATATTACTTTAATTTTGATTCCCTCAATGTTTCAATTAACTCAAAATGCAGAATCTTATCGAAGGCTTTAGCAAAGTCTATAAATACCAGGTCCACTGAATTTCCCCCATCTATTGCAGTTGTGACCTTATTATAAAAGGTTAATAAATTTGTTAGGCACGATCTTGATTTTGTAAAGCCATGTTGCAGGTTAGTTGCAGGTTTTCGGTTAGTTCACTGTGGTTGATATGTTCCAGGATTTTCCCCAAGAAGTGAGGTAAAGCTAATAGGCTTATAATTTTCTGGTTCATTTTTGGGACCTTTTTTGTGAATAAGGACAACCGATGCCACTTTCAAGTCATATGGAACTTCCCCAGAATCCAGTGAGTGCTGAAAGATGTTAGTTAGCGGTAAATAAATGTATTCTGCAAGTTCCTTTAATACCCTAGGGTGAATATCATCAGGGACAGGGGATTTATTAATGCTAATTTATTTTAGTTTATCTAAAACATCTTTAGGTTGGATAGTAAATTGACTATGTACAGAAGTCACTAACTTACTCATCTGACCTTGAATGGTGGTATTAAAGACTGAGGAAAAATATTGATTTTACATGTTTGCTACCTCATAATTATTGGCTATACAACCTAAATGTGTAGTAAATGGTCTGATAGCATTTGAATTACCCTTAGCTTTATTGATAGAAGAAAAAAAGGTTGTTTTTTTTTTTTTTATTGTCTTTAACCCCTGATGCCAATTGTATCTCAAACTGAGATTTTGCTTTTCTAATCATAGTTTTGATGGATTTTAATAGCTCCCGATATTTGATGTTAAGATAAGAAAATCCCTTTTTTACTTGCTTAAATAGTTTGTTTTTCTTATTGATTAGGGCCTTTATTTTAGGTGTCATCCAACCAGGTGTTAAACTATATTTGATGTCATATTTATTATTTCTTGTAGGGATATTGGTTTTAATTACAAATTTTAATTAACCAAAAGATGCCATTTAGATTCTACAGATAGGTTACTGAATAATACAGGCCAATCCCAGCAAACTAGGCTATTTTTCATGTTATTAAAGTTGGCTTTATAAAGATTTCATACTTTGGTGACCCCGATAGCAGGTTGAGTTTTCCCATCTGAGATTGAGAAATAAACAGTGTTATGATCACTGTTACCTAGTGGTGCATTTATATTTATTTGAGATACACAATGGGCAGTATTAGTTAGTATAAGATCTAATATTTTGTTATTCCTTGTATTATGTTGGACCTATTGCTCTAGCCCCATTTCATTAAATAAATCTAATAGAGACAATAAATTGTAATAGTTGCAGATGCCTAGGCCCAATTTATACTAGTTAAATTGAAGTCTCCCATAATCAAATAATTATTGGATGGATCGAGATTCCCGAGATAATTTTAACAATTTTGCATCATTATCAGGAGACATAGGAGGTCTGTATACTAAGCCTAGAATAAATGAGGGACCCATATGAGGGGACATTTTAATCCAAAGGGTTTCTAAATTAGTACCATTGGATATCTCTTCACTAACTATTGTTTGGTGAATATATACAGCCACCCCACCTCCTTTTCTATGCTCTCTATTTTTAAAATAAAGACTGAAGCCTTGAGTATTTTTATCACAGGAGTCATTTGCATCCCACCAAGTCTCTGTAATGAGGGCAATGTGAACATTATTACTGCAGAGGAGAAGCTTAAATTCATCAAATTTGTTTATTAGACTGCTGGCGTTAATTAATACCTCATCCCATCCATAATTTTTGGTTTTATCAGGGTGTCTGTTAGTAATATTTAAATTAGAGGTGAAGTGCCCCCCCCCCCCCCGAGTCTAGTTTAAATGAAATGTAATGATTTAATTAATTTTACTCCCCATAATCCTTATACCAAAATGGTTAAGGTACAGACCATCCCTTTTATAACAACTAGAATTTTTAAATGATTGAGTGTTATCCATATACCCAATATTTTCAGACAGACAGAATTGTCTAAGCCAATAATTCAATTTTTGAGCTTGACCATTTTTGTATGCCTGGTTCCCAATAATGGGCAAAATGCCAGACAAAATAATATCACCCCTCTGTCTTTAATCATTGATACGATTTTTATAAAGTCTTCTTGGGTATCAGCCATAGTACATGTGGAGAGATTGTTCACCCCAACATGAAAAAAGACCAGAGGTTTCTTAGTATTTTCAAGTAACCCATCTAATAGTACCACAATATCCCTAGTTTTTACCCCAGAGAGTGAACTAACTGTCGTGTGTGCTTTACGCCCTTCACACACTATAGTATCCACTCCCCTTAGTATCGAGTCACCCATTACTACGACGTCTCTGTGTGACTCAGGGGCTGTACCACAGGTTCCATGTATGGGGGTAATGCATGTTGGAGGGTGTACAGTATCAGGTATCTTAGTAGCTTGTAATTTATAACTGTTAATACCCTCGTCTTGTTCATGTGCTAAGGCTTCAAATTTATTTTGTAAGGTAATAGGTAGTGTAAAATGCTTATGCATACCACATGGAGTGAATGTACTGGGTTCATGTGAAAGCTGGATGTGGGGAGACATGGTTTTTGGGGCCTCATTACTAATATGTTCAATATGCATTATACTTGCTTCTCTAACTGCTTCATCAAAAAACTGTTAAAGAGTAATCTCTTTTTGGGTCTCTAAACGCCTATGTAATTGTTGAATCTCTTCCTGTAACTCAGTAATTAATTTACACTTATCGCAAATAAATTCAAAATCAGGTATCTTCTAAGTACATTTTACACTGGGAGCATACCTTCTTTTTGATGTTTCTACTTTTCTTAGTTTTAGCCTGCGCCATGATGCTAGGGAGATTTAGTTTACTCACAGATTAGCGCTTGATGTTTACAAAGGCTGCCGATAACTCTGTCCAGGTTACAGTGTCCACAGCGGACACAGCAGACACATGCAGACGTGAGTGTTTCTAGGCGCCTCTCTGCGTGCTGCGACGCACACCCCGCTCGGCTCGCTCTGCTAACAGCAGGGCTCACTGAAATAGCTAGCACTGCCCCAGAAAAAGGCCGGGTCTTCCACATTCGGGGTGTATATAGAGCCCAAGGAGAGCTCCCCTACACCCGCCAGGTGCACCCTGGCCAGGGTGTATCTGCCTGTGGAGTCCACCAAGGTGCTATGGATATTTACCTGGACCCCTTGGGGGAAAACATATGGCCACACCACATGCCTTGGAAGAGAAACAAGAGGGGAACCACGTTCCCCCCCCCCCCGTCACTAGTTCTCTTAACCTCACTGTTGGAAATGTGGGTCTCCTGCATTAATAAGGACTTCACCCTGGACATCCTCA
This sequence comes from Neoceratodus forsteri, assembly GCA_016271365.2. NCBI lineage: Eukaryota > Metazoa > Chordata > Ceratodontiformes > Ceratodontidae > Neoceratodus > Neoceratodus forsteri. The sequence goes on from CM028131.1 coordinate 64,790,836, forward strand.
CCTCCACTGTAACCCACTTTCTGTTTTAATTTAATTTTTGAGCCCATTAACATTCCACATTTAAATATTTACTTTGTCATCCATTAGGGTATGGAAATATCAGGCAAACAACATAGGTACCAGGGCTTGCGTTAACCCCCTTCTGTAACATATCTGCACTGTTCTAGCATGATATACACAAAGACCAATTGACTGAATATGTAACAAACAATAAAACTGCATTTTTTTTCCCCTTTTAACTTCCTTCCCCTCCATCCGAGCCTCCCACCATCCACTCCCACTCCCTTTGCCCAGTTTTAAACCTTGCCCCATTTTAAACTGACGGGACCAAATGAAGAACTTCTGAACAGAACAATAAAAGAAACCCATACGCATTTATCCCCCTTCCCCTACTTCACTGAGCAGTGTTTCACTCAGTAAGAGTCTCTCACAAACCTGTGGCTGGTAGTTGGTGATGATTTGGGGCACTAAATGAAACAGGCACTAGATAGGTGTGCCCAATATCTGGAATGAAATGGCTTTGGACAAGTATTAGGGGTCTCCCAATCCTGTCCCCACCCCCATCCACCCAATTAAACTTTTGGGAGAGACGAGTGGAAAAAAGCTGTCACTTCTAACCACTCCACAGGGCTTAAGTTTGCTAAGGCCAACTGACCTTGAGTTGGAGGGGCACCTCGATACCTTTTTCAAAACACAGCTTAGCCACTGCCTTGCTGTACTGCTCTCTGGACAATTTTTTTCTGCTGAATTTACTGCTCATGTGAAAATATTATATTATATATACATACATATACACAGTGTGTGTGTGTGTATATATATATATATATTTTTCTCTCTCCTCTTGGACTTTTCTGCTGTTTAGCCTGCTGTATTAGCTAGGTCTGACTTCTATATAGCTTATGTCTTGCACTACTAAATATTCTTACTGCTTAAACATTTTACCTTTAAACTATTGCACTGTATATGTAGGAATTGCCTAGCAGAGTTGTAGCGAACTTTAACTGACTGCCTGACGTCTATATAGCTTACCGCTTGCACAACTGAATTTTTTCTGCTAATTGCCCAATATTGTAGAATAGCTAGAACCGACTACTGCCTGCTGTTTGTTCTGCCACACATCACAGTTCCTGTCATTCATCCTCAGACTGCCTTCTTTGATACCCTCTTTCTCTTGCTTTTTCCCCTTTTGTATTTCTTCATCTCTATTCTCCACAATGTTTCTCTGCCATCTACTGGACCCCTGATTGCCTCTCTTGACACCCCCCCCAAACCAGCACATTCTGTAAATATTGCCTGGCATTTTGGGCCATCCTCTCTACCCATTCCAGTCTAGCCAGAGTCCTCTCCACCATACGTCTCCTTCCCAGCTCTCCCTGGTCTCATTCAAGGCCCCCAACCTCCTGAATCACCCTTTTGTTTTGCTAAATTCCCATCTGGCACCTTGACCAGACCTCTCTGCAGGAACCTTTTCTCTCATACTATCTGCACCTACTTCTGCCTTGAGCACTAAATTGCCCAGGGCCCTCCCACCAATTTACTTGACCTTTGTCTTGACTTCCTAACTAACGGCCCACCTCTTTTTCTGATCTATTTTAGCCACAAGGCCAAACCAGGCTCTCCACTTCAGTCAAGTGGCCCTGGCGCTGCTACCTGCTGGTGGTCGGACCTCTGCATCCAGCCCGCCACCCCCTGACCAAGGAAAGCAGGTACGTTTGGTCAGCTCCTAGCTCGGAGGTGTCAGGCTTCAATCCCCGTAATTGGACTGGCTCCTGGGGACTGTGGCTGCTTCCTGATTGGATACTGCAGATCCCCATTGAGAAAGAAAGCATACAAGGCACCTTTTTCAAAACACAGCTCGGCCACTGCCTTGCTGTACTGCTCTCTGGACAATTTTTTTCACCACCCCTCCACCTGCCTCCCCCTCCTCCTCCCTCCTTTATTAGTACACTTCCCCAGTGATCCCTGCCCCCTGAGGTCTCACACAAGTCAATTACAGCAACTCCTTAAAGGGGCTCTCCTTTCTGTAACTTCTTAAAGGGGTGATCCTCGCTCATGCTCAAATAACTTATCGTCCTCAGTGGATCTAGGATCAAGTGCATTGACACTGACTATGGTCCTCCTCCTACTTCCTACACCAGCCCCACCTGATTTAGGACCATCACCCTCTATGCATAGTACCCCCCCCTTATCTGCAACACCTCTACCAGACCCCCTCAATGCTCTATCACCTCCCCCTTGGTACCCCCCCACTTCCTCCTGCTACCTCTTACTCTCACTCATACCTTGGTCTCTTCTCCTCCATGCCTTTCCCACCTTCATACTCTAACCACCCCTTGCCCCCAGCACCTTGGCCCAAGTCCAGTTGCAGGGAGATGCCTAATCCACTACCATGCTTTGCTGCGCCTAATCACCCTCCTGTTGCTTCTATCAGGTAACATTCATCCAAGCCCTGGCCCGTGCCCACCTTATGTCAGCAAGCCTGCCAGGCTCAAGGACTCCGCATGGCTTCTATGAATATTTGCAGCCTCCTTAAGAAGGTTGCTGCATTCCAATGCTGGGTTACTCAGCACCAACCGGACATTATGGCACTCGTGAAACCTGGTTATCCAAATCCACCCCATCTTTTGTCTCCCTCCCTGGTTACACCCTTTTCAGGGAAGATCAGGTGAGTAAGCGTGGAGGGGGTTGTGCTGTCTATATGCGTGACTCCCTCCTTGGACATGCACTTCCACCACCCAAGCTTGATAACGGGGCACAAGCCCTCACACTAAAAATCTCCCCCAAACCTGGTAAGGGCCCACTCTTTCTCACAGTTGCCTATATTCTCCCCAGAAAGCAAGACCTCGCCATTCAGGCACTTGCTGACTACCTCTCTGGCCTACCACCAAAAATGGCCCAGATAATTGTTGGTGACCTGAATATCAACTGGCTCTCGGCCACGGCCTCCCAAACCAGAGATATCTTTGCTGCCCTTGACATGTCCCAGCTTGTCACCACCCCAACTAGATTCAACCCCTCTACTGGCTCCAGCACCTTCCTGGATATCACCATTACCAACCACCCCCAGAGGGTGCTCGATATCTGTGTACTTCCCAACTCACTTAGTGACCACTCCCTGGTCGTATTCTCTTGGTCCGCTGCCAACAGCAAACCTGAGCCACAAACCACCCAGCGATGTCACCTACTCCCACGTGGCCTGCGTCACCTTAAACTGTACCTCTCACAACTGGATTAGTCCCCAATCAGGCTTGCACTGTCCATGGATGAGGCACTGGATTTTTTCACTCGCACTTTTAACTCTGCCTGTGACCTCTATACCCCCTTCGCTAGAAATCGCACCAAAAAGCAGAACATGCCCTGGGTTACGCCCTCCCTCCTTCACAAACTTAAAATAAGAGACAACCTATGGCACATTGCCATGGAATCTGGCAAGCCAGTTGATAGGCAAGAGTACAACACTGAATGCAATAAGTACACTTGGGCCATTCGACAGGCCAAAGCCCAGTACTACCAATCCACTCTCGTCTCCTCCTGGGGGTCGGCTAGAAACATCTGAGATAATGTAAAGGAGCTGAATAGGAAATCCCACTCCCCACCCCCCTCTCAACTCTCCTTTAATGGAACTGTCTGCTCTGACCCCCATGGCATTGCGGACTGCCTAAACCACACTTTCTCAGACCTGAGCTCAGTCCTGCCCAGTAACTTCTTTGACCCCATCCCAGTAGCACCCCTGCCCACTCTTCAGAGACCTCCTTTCCACCTATGTACCATCTCCCCGTTGGAGGCTAGACCCCTTCTGCAAAAAGCCGTTAGTAGTAACAACCTCGGCACCGACCTACAGGACACTAGGCTACTTCATCTGCTATCCTGGTCCCACTTACCGAGCTGCTCAACCGTTCTCTGAGCCTGGGGCAGTTCCCTAGCACATGGAAAACTGCCATCATCACTCCCATCCTAAGCAGTGGCGATCGAGTGACCCCAGGTAACTATCAACCTATATCCACCACCCCCCCCCACTTTCTAAGGCCCTTGAAAAAGTAGTTGCCAACCAGCTTGCCGAATACCTGACCATGCACAATATCCTGTGCCCTGAACAGCATGGCTTTCATGCTGGCCACAGCACCATAACCGCACTACTTGAATTCTTTAACTTCCTGCACTCCACTCTTGATGCCAGAAGTCCTGCCGGTGCCGTATTCATTGACCTCTCCAAGGCCTCTGACACAGTTTGCCATCCTCTCCTACTTGACTCCCTCAGATGCCTTGGTTTCTCCCCGGCCCCCTTGCATGGTTCACCAGCTACCTCTCTGCCAGAACTCAGTGTGTAAAAATCAATAGCACTCTATCTGACACATGACCTGTCTGCTCTGGGGTTCCCCAGGGCTCCATTTTAGGCCCCCTCCTCTTCAGTCTCTACCTCAACTCCCTCCCCTTGGCCCGCCCAAGTAAGATCCTCCTCTACACGGATGACGCTGTGCTCTTCGCCGCTGACCCCAACCCCAACACACTCCAGGCCACCCTCCAACAAGCTTTTGATAGATCTGAGCATTGGTTCACATCACAAAGGCTAGTTCTGAACCTAAAAAAAGACCACAGCTATGCTCTTCTCACATCGCCAAAGCAAAGCCAGTGGTTCCACTCTCGTGATACTGCCTAGCACACTAAACCCCACTGAGCAGGTTTCCTCTTACAAGTATCTGGGCATTACCTTTGATTCGGCACTCTCCTTCCATTCCCATATCAATGCCCTTTCTGCTGCCACCAATGTCAGGACTGGACTGTTATATCACCATAGGGACTGCCTACCACAAGAGGCCCTTAGATTGGCAATCACCTCCTCTGTCCTGTCACTGATTGACTATGGGCTGCCCATCTATGCTGCAGCCGACAACACTGCGCTTGCAAGAATCCAGCTCTCTATAAACAAGGCCTGCAGGCTAATGCTGGGAGCCCCTAGGCGCACCCATACGTGCCTGCTGTACTCCGCCACCAACTTGCTCAACCTTGAAGAAAGACTCCGCTTCCAAACCTGCCTTCTTGTAAAAAAGACCCTGCTAGGGCTCTTCCCCCCCGAGGTCGCCCCCTCAGTCTCCACCCACAGCACTGTCAAAACCTCCCTTATTCTCCCCAGGGTAAGGACCTCTATGGCCCAGAGATCCTTTTGCTATCGGGCTCCCTCCTGGTTCAATTCCCTCCCAGCCAATATAGCTGACTCCACTAAGCTTGGTCCTTTCAAAGTCTCCCTCAGAAGCCATCTGACAAGCAATCGCTGCTGCAACTGCACATAATCCCCCACCTGCCCCTTACCTCCACACCCTTAGGCTGGGTCTGCTCTGTCTACTTTTGCTGTATATACCTGGGGTCTCATGCAACATCTGCTGACTAATGTAATAAAATATCTCTGGTTGCTACCTGACGTGGTACTCGTGTACCTACATTATGACTACTGTGATCTACCTATTACCAAGCGTGTACCACCAGTGAATGCCTGTAACACTGGTTGCTTTTTTAATCTAAGCGTTATGTACTGTGCAGTTTTGTTTGCTGTGATGTATTGCTCTCTTGACGAGGTGCCTTTGTAAATGAGTCTATGACTCAAAGGTCTGTAAACCGATGATCTAATAAATAAATAAAAAAAAGAGGGTCTATGTTAAACAACAGGGGTCATCTACTCAGCCTCTCTGCCCCATGCTGACCAGGCAAGCCCTGAGACAAAGTGAAACGACATTGTGTCTCCATGCTGTAGGGAGGGCATCTCCCTGACAGGAAGAGAATGGCATAGACCAGTTTTAAACCTCATAAACCTCAAACAGGACTGTCGAGTTAGAGTCCTGACACCGACCCCGCAGCACAAATAATACAAGTCAGGGTTAGATCCCCTCTCATCTGACATTTCACTAAAAGTGGTATATCAGCAGTGTAGAAGGGTTACCCCCCCAACCCCCTCAGATTGATGCTCACTGCTGGTCCTTACTCCAAGGGGGGGTCCTACCCTAGTCATGGTCAGGACCACCTCCAGAAGGCAATCAACAGCTACAACAGCACAAAGAGTTCCTTGTATGAGGGGTACCAGGGATCAGTGAGGCAACACCTGCATAGCTAGACATTATGGGGTCGTGTACAAAGCTCATTGCCAGCATGAATCAACCAGCACCCTCAAGGTTCCCGAAGTTAACATGCCATTTGACATGAGCACAGTACAAACCTCCACAGTTCAGATAGTATAATAGCAAGGGTAGCACATGAGGATATAGACGTCCAATACGTGCTGGAGAAGTGTAAAAGGCCAGCCACATCTCCTTCCCACGAGGAATCATGGCGAGCTGTTGAAAAGGAGTAGGAAACAACACAGTGCCATGGAGGGAGGTAATCTTCAAAAATGACCACCGAGGGTACATTCCCACAGAGACCCATGTCCAAAGACATGGTCGGGAAAGTCATGCTGAGATCACTCCGACAACAAATCTGCCTCTGCAAAACATGGAGTGTAGGTAATTAACACCAGAACAACTGGGTATAAAACACAGAAAATACCGAGAGGGCTTACCTGGTCTGTCAATCCTCAGTCTCGCTGGGTACATAAAAGCAAAGCTCCAACTATGTTGGACAGCTGCAACTTAACATGATGAAATTTCTGGTGCAGTACTTGAACGTCTCTGACATAATCCTGGAAAATTAGGACCATACCCTTCTCCATCGAAATCGGGCCTTGTACTTTTGCAGCTTTCAGCATTACCTCCTTATTGGTGAACCTTAGATACTTAACCAGGCAATGACGGGGTCGGTCACCAGGTTTTGAAGGGGGACCCACCCTGTGGGCCCTCTCTATCTCACATTTAAGAGCCTCTGGATCAATATGTATATTTTTAACCAACCACTGCTGTAATCCCTGTTCTGGGCTATTGCCCTCAATGCCCTATGGGAACAAATTCGACCTTCTGGACCCGGTTCTTGTGATCATCAACCCACTTTATTAGTTCCTCAATAGCGTCTTTCAAGGAGTTACGGTGCTAGGAAACTGACATGACGGTATCCTCCAATTCGCTCACCCGTTTTTCAAGCTCACTGATACGGGTAGAGTGGGCTGCGATAATGTCTGAGAGGCTTGTAATCACTCCCTGGATATGGGTTTTCTGCACCAGAATGTTGGTAAAGCCAGCCTTCATGTCTGCTTGCATGTTGGCTAAGGCAGCTGGAATGCCAGCCAGTGCCTTGTCCAAGTCGGACATGCTATTTTCCTGCTCCGCAGCTGCCAGGGCCTGCTGTCCAGTATGCACCTCGTGCGGTTGGCACGGCTCTCTTCACGATTCCAAAGACTCAAAGTTTAGTTTCAGTCGCTTACATTTTGGCTTCCCAGATGCCATTTATTCAAATCTTGAAAGTGGTAAATGAGCAATTTCGTTTCTAGGCACAGATATAGGGGCCAGCATTGGCAGGGGTACAGAATGCGGGGCAGTAACAGGTGCTGGAGTGGGAGGGGGTGTTGGGGAAGGAACACCCCCAGGTGTCAGGAATAGTTTCTTAAAGTCCTCTACGGTTTTCCCTTCCTCCAGCAACAACTTAGCAAATTTCTCCTCAAAAGTCTCAGATAATGGTGGGAGCTCATCCTCCCCGGGGTCTTTACTGTCTTTTGTTATCACTCTTCAGGCAGCTAGAACCCCTTCTGGGGCAACAGTCTGTGGCACTTTAGAGCTGTTCACGAGTCACTACACTCTACCAAGGCTATGAAAGTTTGGGCTATCAAATCAGCCCGTCGACCGACCACCACAGAGTTTTTTAAACATTCTACTTTGGGGAGTGCTCCCTCTACAGTATCTTTACTGGTACCCAGGGGAATATCAAGTATAAGTAGAGCATTTTGGGGGTCAATCTCCTGCCTGCATATCCACCACCCACCAACTGGTGTACAGCCATTTCTACTGAGGTAGCCATTAATCTTCAACAATAATTCATAATTTTTGGCCACTAGGAGGCACAAAATCCCAGCAGTGAGCCTCCAAAATGTAACCCCTAGGCGGCGCTATCCCAAGGGCTACTACCCCTGCCTGCTTGGCTAGTAGCAGGTTAAGGGGCCTGAGTTCGGAAACAGGTGCCTCCACCCGGAGGTCAGGGTTGGAGTGGTCAAGCTAACCTGGGCACAGCCCTCCGGGACACTGTAACCCCCACTCATTCCTTACTAGTGGCTGGAACAATACACAATAATCACTTTCATAATACTCCTGATACACTACACAAGTACCCGCACTGTTTGCACTTACAACCAGGACTTTCCTCTGGCCTGGCCCTGGGGATTCCCTGTAAAACAAAGTTATACACAGCAAATAACAGCAGTACAGTACTCTTGCACAAACTGGAACCACAGTCAGGGTAAATGCAAAATAAGAGTTAGATCCAATTTATTTAAGGGACTTGAATAAGGGAGGGGCGTAATCAGGTTAATTTGCTTAGAGGCTGTATCAGTTAAACAGTTATGCATGCACTTCAGGGTCCATAAACACAGTTACACACTCTGGGCACCCAGATGGAGAATGGTGGGCTAGCCAGGAACGTTGCAGCTGGCTGGGGCCCTGTGATGGAAGAAAACAACATGCACAACACACACTATTTGTAATCCGGAGCTGGAGGGCTCAGTTTGTGAAAAGAAAACAAGACAATTAGATGACACACTTTTAGATTAGGCTGTTGTTGCAGGGAGCTACCCTGATGATTACTCAGGATACTCAAGATTGGACACAGGCTGGAGAAAAATCGAGACAGCAGGTGGTTATTCTGGAGTGCCAGGAGAAGCAGGGCCCACACGTATCGCTGAGTCGTCGTTCCTATTCATGCATGTCAGTCACAACAAAGGCTCCCCCTTCAGGTGCTCCTTTCAGTTTCTCCCATAGTTCTTCCACCCCCTCTATTACCCTTCTTTTCCCCGAGACTGCTTGCATATGTCTACGCATTTCAGTGAAATCCGTCCTCCTGAAATCTAATACTGTTGCCCATGTGTGGCTTGAGTCCGTCTCCATGCTGAACCACACCATGCGGTGGTCACTGGACACCGGCTGCCCTTCCACCTGTATTTCTTCGACTCTGTTAACATTAGTCCATACCAGGTCCAGAATTGACTCATCCCTTGTTGGATGATGCACCAGCTGCATGAGTTCAACCCCCTGCAGGGACTGTAGGATGGCTGTGCTTCTGGCTGACTTAGCCACCTGGGTGGTGCAATCCATGTCCAGCATATTTAAATCCCCCAGTAGCAGGATTTCGCCTTTCACTGCCATGTCATGTATGTTCTCCACTAGTTCCCTGTCTACTTCCTCCCTCTGCACCGGAGGTCTGTAGATCACCCCTGTGCGTATTGCTGTTCCATTTCCTGGCTCCAGGGTGATCCACATAACCTCATCCTCCCAGTCTTACCTGAACATCTGTAGCCTTTATACCATCTCTTTTTTTTTTTTTAAATCATGCGACAGTTTCTCCCGCTGCGGCGATTTATCGGTGGGGGCATCCAGCTGCCGGCCCTGCCCGCTGGGAGAGCAGCAGACTCACTCGCATGATGGGGGAGTTGGCATGGCCGTTGCTGACCCACTGGAGGGCTCCTCTTACCCTGCCAAGCCGGACTGGCACCCGGACCCCCGGTCGATTCCCGACAGTCATCCTGGTAGAGGCAGGCGCGGCCATCAAGCTGCATGGTCGCCAAGTGAGGCTCAGGGGCAAAAGTTGGCACTTAACGAACACTCTGAGAATGCAAAGGACTTCCCGCCCTGGGCCCAGCATTGGAAAGACGACCTACTAAAGAAGTCCGAGAGTTGAAGACGGGTGCCTCTGCAAGGGTTCCCCCATGGAACAAGATTCTGGTCCCTTTCAGGACATAACTGCCATGGGGCTGGGGGTGCACCCTCAGGCATCCGCTACTGAGTGTGGCTCCAAGGCGGAGATCACCGGATTGACTGCCACTCTAAAGGAACTGTTAAGACACATTGCACCACTCTCACCGCTGCAAGCAGATACTAGACCCCAATCTCTTTCTACTGCTTCAGTTCCTCATACGATGTTCTCTCCCGGGATGACCCAGGGGTCTATCATTTGTCACAACTATGGAAAGGATGGCCATATGAAAAGAGAATGCCAGTCTCAGAAGGACTTAGAAAGAGTAGTAAACAGATTCCAAGGGGAGCTCTGAAAAGCAAATCAATAGCCAAGGGGTGCCCGAAATGACTGCAGTGAGGGTTCCAAAAACCCTAACTCAAATTTATTTGTGGCTAAATCGTCTGTCCAGGCCTCTGCTACTGCCTCTCCAGACTGGTCCAAAATAGTGGGTCCTTCAATGGAGACTACGGTGACTGTGAATGGTATTCATACTCGGGCTGTGCTTGACAGTGGGTCACAAGTGACCATTGTATTCCAGGACTGGTATGACAAACACTTATCTGATGTGCCTTTGCAATCCCTGGAAGGCCTACATGTGTGGGGCCTGAGCGACAACTCTTATCCCTACCTAGGGTATGTCTGCCTCTGGTTGTCTTTTCCTGCAACTGTAAAGGGTGTAGAGGAGCGAGTAGAGACATTGGCCCTTGTGTGTCCCCCCACCGGACTGTATGATGGAGTCCCCCTGTTAATTGGGACAAACGCCCATATGTTTGGGAGACTGGCACAACTCTGTCACGAGAAACAAGGGTGATGGACAGGGAGGGCCCTGAGAATTCTGGCTGTGATCAGGAGGGCCTATGATTTGCAACACAAACCTGAGGAAGAAGACCAGGATGAACCAGTGGGGATCGTGTGGAAGAAAGATCCCAATTCAATGGTACTGGCCCCGAATGCCCAGTGTACCATTTAAGGGGAGGTCCGCCTCCGGAAAGATGTCAAGAACAAAATACTGATGTTGGACGCACCAGGTGATGGAAAATTGCTGGAAGGATTATTGGTTAAGCCCAGCATCTTGCCAGCTCATGCTCATGCCTATGCATGACGAGTGATGGTCCAGATTCACAATGTGTCAGATCGGGAGATCCGGGTGAACAGAGGGTGCACCCTAGCTACAGTACACTGAGCAGACACTGTAGTATTGCCCAGCAACAAACACCCTGGTGAGAAGGAGAAAGTGACCCCAGACTTGTTTGACTTTGGTGACTCCCCGTTGCCAGCTGAATGGAAGGCTAGAATTAGCAAGAGACTCGCCCAGAGAGACCAAGTATTTTCGTTGAAGGAATGGGATGTGGGATGTGTCCAGGGTGCAGAGCATCACATACGCCTGCACAATGAACGGCCATTTCGAGAGAGGTCCCGATGCCTAGCCCCAGCAGATACAGATGATGTGAGATGACACCTTCAGGAAATGCTTGCTGCTAGTGTGATACAAGAATCCAGGAGCCCGAACGCCTCTCCCATTGTGGTTGTGCGCAACAAGAATAGGTCTGTGAGGATGTGTGTTGATTATTGAACCCTGAACCGGCAGACCATCCCAGACCAATTCACTATGCCTCGTATACAAGATGCCCTGGACTGCTTGAATGGGAGCAAATGGTTCTTGGTGTTGGATCTTCGCAGTGGATACTACCAGATCCCGATGGCCCCAGAAGACAGTGAGAAAACAGCCTTCTTCTGTCCATTGGGGTTCTACAAGTTTCTGAGGATGCCAAAGGGGATCTCGGGTGCCCCGGCCACCTTTCAGCGACTGATGGAACGTGCGGTGGGAGATATGGCTTTGCTGGAATGCCTGGTGTACTTGGACGATGTCATTGTGTTTGGCAGCACCTTAAAGGAGCATGAGAACCAACTGTTTAAAGTCCTAGACCGACTGGAAGACTTCGGCCTCAAGCTGTCCATTGACAAGTGGCAGTATTTCCAAACCTCTGTGAAGTATGTGGGGCACACAGTATCTACAAAAGGGATAGAGACTGATCCCAGTAAGGTTGAGGCACTGATTACCTGGCCCCAGATCCATAATCTGAAAGAACTATGGGGTACTGCTCGAGTGCCTGAGCACCTGTGGTCCATTTGCGGCCTGGCTAGTACAGTCCTCAGATGGTTTATATCTTTCCTAACTGGTACAACTCCGAGAGTTGTCTCAGGGATTTTTTCTTTCAAGTCTTTCTCTCTGCCTTGTGGGGTCCCCCAGGGATCGGTGCTGTCCCCCATGTTGTTTGCAGTGTATATGCTACCCCTCGGAGACATTGTAAGATGGTATGGGCTGAGGTTTCACTGCTTTGCTGATGATACCCCGCTCTACTTGTCTTTTGCCCCCGACCAGGTTAGTGCTCTCTCAGTATTTAATAGCTGCCTCGCCGAAATCGAAGACTGGATGAATTCAATCGGGTTAAAGTTGAACGCAGGTAAGACCGAGGTTATGGTTGTGCACCCAGGGTGCAGGATAGAGGGGGTCGAGGACCGATATGCCCTCCAGTTTATTCCTGGGGGGCGCTCAGATCCTTACCTCAGAACGGGTGCGCGACCTGGGAGTGGTACTTGACGACGGGCTGACCCTTCGTTATTAGGTGTCAGCGGTCATGAAGTTCTGTCACCTTAGGAACATTGCCAGGATCAAACACCTTGTTCCATCCAGTGATCTGCCTGTATTGGTCCACGTCTTTGTGACTTTGCGCCTTGACCCTTTACTTAGGGCTTCCTGGGGTTGATATTCGCTGCTTGCAGCTAGTTCAGAAAGCTGCTGCGCGATTACGGACTAGGATATCTAGGAGATCGCATATTACCCCAGTGCTGCTCGATCTACACTGGCTGCCGATTCAGTGGCGGATCACCTTTAAGGTAGGTTTATTAACCTATAAAGCCCTATATGGACTTGGTCCCGACTACTTGAAAGAGCTTCTGATTCCTTACATCTCTGTGGGACAGCTTCGCTTGGCTGACAAGAGGTTGCTGGAGATTCCAAGGGTTACTTTGAAATCTTCCAGGGCCCATGCTTTTATATTTGCATCCCCAACCCTCTGGAATTCTCTGCCCCGTCAGCTTCGGGAGTGCAGGACCGTGGGGAGCTTTAAGAAAGCACTAAAAACGTTTTTGTGGAGTAAGGGATTTCCTGATTCATTATGTTTTTGATATTGTTGTTTTAATGAACTATGTTTTAAATTTTGTAAAACGCCTTGATAACTTGAAAGGCACTCAAAAAATAAAGCTATGATTATTAAGAACTACAACGTTTCCTGGGTTTCTATGGCTACTACCGCAGGTTCATAAAAGACTATTCCAAGGTGATTCGCCCACTCTTGAACCTTACCCAGGTTACCCTCCTTTTATTTATTTTTTTATTCTTTATTTCTACACTCTGTAGGCCGGGCATCCTTCCAGAGTACCCACTCGGCTTAAGTCTCTACTCCTAGCCTGAACCCCCGCTTGCCAGTGTCCTCCCCCGACTAACCAGGCAGGTCCAGCCCCCGGATCACCCCACAGGGTGGGCCTGCCCTCCCTCGGCAGCATTTCTGAAGTTAGAGGGGCCTACCTGGCATCGGGTCAGGCCGCGGACTCCACTGCTGCCGCTGGGTCGGGGGTGGGATGTGGACTCTGCCCCTTGAGTCTCCCTCATCTCTTGGCTCCGCAGAGGACTTTTCTCTTTTTCTTTCCCCGGAGAGCTCAGACGTGCAATGGTGCCTGGGCACGATGTGCCATCACCCGACAAGCTCCTCCTCCTTTTACAGTGTGCACCACTGGATTGTGCTGCACCTGACCACCGCCAGGTGCCGCTACAGAGCGGCACATCCCCCTAATCCTCCCCAGCGAAGGGAGAGCTGTCCACTGGATGCTCAATCCCTTCCCTCCCCTGCTGACCCCTGGTGGCCCCAGCTCATTCACGAACCCGGGTCACCGGTGTGGCACAAGGTGTGGCGTCCAGCGCCTCAACCCTCAGCACCACCGGGCCAACTAGGGTTACACTCCTACCAATCATAAATACAAAAAAGGGGCCGTTAAAGAACCAGAAAAAGTATACTTCTGCCCAGGTGAACTCTTCGGGCCCTGCTGGACACCCGACTGTGAAGCAGCCTTCCATGAGATCATATACCAGTTCACCCACACCCCCATCCTCGCCTATGCTGATCCCACCAAACAATATGTGCTGCATATGGACGCTAGTCTGCAGGGTCTAGGAGCGGTGCTGTATCAAGACCATGAGGATGGCCTGAGACCAGTAGTTTTTGCCAGTGGGAGCTTGACCCCGTCTGAACGAAACTACCCCGTGCATAAGTTGGAGTTCCGGGTCGTGCCTGAAAATAGGCAGAATTTGTCTAGTGCACTTACCCGGCCAACAAAAACTAACTAAATAAATAAATAAAATGGGCCATCATTGACCAGTTTCATGAATACCTCTATGGGGCAAAGATATTGGTGAAGACTGACAATAACCCATTGACCTATGTACAGACTTCAGCTAAGTTAGACGCCACTGGGCACTGGTGGCTTTCTGCATTATCAACCTATGATTATGCTGTCGAATACAGACTGGGCCTGAAATACAGGTTACTCACCTGTAACAGGAGTTCTAGGAGTGGTATATGTTGTTCATCCACACTGTCTGGCAGGTTCCTTGCCGCTTTATATCTTGCCGGAAGGTCTTCAAGCTGGCTCCTCCCACCCACCCGGGTGGTAAAACTCTCGGCTTCGCCCCATGATGCCAGATCTAGCCCGCTGGAAGCCAGGTTGCGTGTCGAAGCCGGGTAGGTCGGGTGGGTTGTGTGGATGAACAACATATACCACTCCTAGAACTCCTGTCAGGTGAGTAACCTGTATTTCTAGGGACATGGATATGTTGTTCAATCCACACTTATTGGCAGACTAGCAGTTCTCCGGAAGGAGGGAGGCAGAGCACTCCTACTTGGGGAATAAGGACTGAGAACCGAGGTCCCAAAACCAGCATCCCGGCGTGACTCTAGGTCGATGTGGTAATGGGTAATGAAGGTGTGCTGACTTCAGGTAGCAGCCCTGCAGATTTCCTGGATAGGGGCGTCCTGGAAGCAGCCACCGAAGCAGCGGTATGGCGGGTAGAATGAGCTCTTATCCCTTTGGGAGGCTCCATGCCCACCAACCTATAGCAGAGATCTATGCAGGAGGTGACCCACCTGCCTATCGTCCGCTTGGCTGCAGGTCTGCCAGGTGCGGCTTCAGCGTAGGTGACAAACAGCTGGCAAACCTCTCCCTGAACCTCAGCCGTCCGCTCCTTATAATAAGAGAGCGCTCTTCTAGGATCCAGAGTATGGAGCCTATATTCGGCCTCCGAGGTGTGACTGGAGTAGAACACTGGCAGAGTCAACACCTGATTAAGGTGAAACTCTGACACCGCCTTCTGAAGGAATTTCGGGTGGGGGCACAGGACAACCTTGTCTCTATGGAAGACCAGATAAGGAGACTCAATGGAAAGCACCTGGAGCTCTCCCATCCTTCTGGCCGACGTAATAGCCACCAAGAAGGCAGTCTTCCACGACAGGTGAGAGATGTCACACCTGTGCATCAGTTCGAATGGCTTGTCCATGAGCTTAGCCAATACTAGCAGTAGATCCCACGGAGGTGGAGGTTCTCACACCAGAGGGGATATGTGATCAAGGCCTTTGAAAAAGTGCCCGACCACCTTCTCCTGCGCCACCAACTGCTTGCCGGCCCACGCCCGGTAAGCAGAGATGGCTGCCAGGTGCACCTTAAGGGGTCATCAACCAAAGCCCTAGCTGAGCAAGGGACCACAGGAAGTCCAGAATATTAGCCAATGAACAAGAGGAAGGGTCCAACCCCTTGCCCTTACACCAAATGGAGAATCTCTTGCATTTGAAGGCATAGCATTTTCTGGTCGACTCCTTATGGGATGCCTCAACAACGTTGAGGACCTCACTGGAAAGACCCAAGGCCTGGAACTCTAGCCGCTCAGGAACCAGGTTGTCAAGTGCAGGGATTGAAGGTCCGGATGGAGTACCTTCCCCTTGTTGACTGAGATCAGGTCCGGGCGGGCTGGGAGCAGCCTCGGGAGCCTGGAGCTCAGGCTGAGGAGATCTGGATACCAGAACTGGAGGGGCCAGTCTGGGGCTACCAGAATCACCTGCGCCTGGTCCCTCTTCACCTTGAGAAGCACCTTGCGGATCAAGGGGAATGGAGGGGAAGGCGCAGAAGAGGCCCGGGGTCCACGGCCTCGAGAAGGCATCCCCCTGCAGCGAGCCCTGCTGAAGGGGGCTGGCATGAAACAGCCTCAGCTTCGCATTCTCCCTGAAGGCAAACAGGTCCACCTGAGGGGTGCCCCAGTGGGAGAACAGATCTTGTACTACCTGCGGCAGGCGAGACCACTTGTGAGAAGCAGCGCCTATCCGGCTGAGGACATCGGCCAGACTGTTGGAGGCTCCTGCCACATGGATAGCTAAGAGATCCACCTCCAGGCTGATCACGAGAGACCAAGTGCAGAGAGCTTCCTTGCACAAAGGCAAGGAGTGCGTCCCGCCCTGTCTGTTCAGGTAGTAACATGGTCATGGTGTTGTCAGTCTGGACCTGGACCACTTGACCGCGAACAAACGGAGCGAAGGCGGTGAGGGCTAGTCGGACCGCTTGAAGTTCCAGCAGGTTGATGTGGCATCGAGACTCCTGAGGGGACCAGAGGCCGTGGCCTCTGAGCTCCCTCAGATGGGTACCCCAACCCATCAGAGAGGCGTCGGTCATCATAGTGACCGTAGGCTCGGGGCGGACAAACGGGTTGCCTTCCTGCAGATGAGCTGGAAGAAAAAATTACTCACCTTAGTAATGCTGTTTCTTCTAATGGAGTCTTGCTATATTATGACATATGCAATGAGTCCCAACCTTCGAACTGCTCCGGAGGTGAAAGAGTTAACTTTCCATGCCAGGCATGGAACGCAGAGCTTGAGCTTGGTTGAAACTCTGTCTGTTGTTCTTCAAACTCAAACAGTCCGATCTTTACAAGCTAAAACTCACTGAGGTCCTGTGTAGAAGCTGTAAACCTACACTAGCCAACTGGCTACTAAACAAAAAAAACACATTTTTTGGTCCCAAAACAAAGACTCAAGTCAGGAGACCCAAAAAATAAAACACAACAGCAAATCACCCCAAAGAAAGAGGGGTGAAAACAACAAGGTGGGCATCTACTAAGTGCCAACACTGCACTGCCCACCCACATCCCAAAAACAGAGGTTCTGAGAAGGGCAGGCAGGGGGGAGGTCATAATATAGCAAGACTCCATTAGAAGAAACAACATTACTAAGGTGAGTAATTTTTTCTTCAAACTACATGAAGTCTTGCTATATTATAACATATGCAGACTACACAGCAGTACCTCCATGGAGGAGGACAGAACCTACTTAGAAAATAGGCTCTGAAGCACAGCTGTGCAAACCGAGCATCACTCTAGCCTGGATGTCCAGGGAGTAATGCTTGGTAAAAGTGTGAACTGTTTTCCAGGTAGCTGCTTGACATATTTCTAGAATAGGATGTCCTGGCAGCAGCCAGGGAAGCAGCTGTACCTCTGATAGAGTGAGCCCTCAGGCCTGAGGGAGGAACCTTACCCAGTTTTTCATAGCAAAATTGGATACAAGAGACAATCCACCTGGCAATGGATCTTTTAGTGGCAGGTTTCCCTTTACCAACCTCACCATAAGTGAGGAACAGTTGGAGGGAGTCAAACCTGTGACCCTTGGTACGCTCTATGTAGTAACTAAGCGCTCTCTTCACATCTAAGCTGTGCAGCCTCCTCTCACCAGAGGAGGAATGGTCAGTGAAGTACACTGGAAGAGATATAGATTGATTAAGGTGGAAATCTGAAACCACCTTAGGCAAGAACTTCCTGTTAGTCCTGAGGACCATCTTCTCTCTATGAAAGGAGATAAAATCAGGCTCCACTGACAAAGCTTGTAATTCACTTATGCTTCTGGCAGAAGTGATGGCTACCAAAAACACAGTCTTCCAAGTCAAGAATTTCAGCTCTGCTGAAGACAAAGGCTCAAAGGGGGGGGGTTGCATAAGATGAGCAATGCAAACATTAAGATCCCAGGCAGGGGCAGGGTCCCTGAATGGAGGGCTGATGTGAAGCAATCCCTTAAAAAACTTGGAGAATACAAGATGAGCTGAAAGAGAAGAGGGTTTACCTGCTGAAATAAAAGCAGACACAGCTGCCAAATGTACTTTTAGGGTAGCTGGTCTCAGCCCCAAGGTATTTAAATTAACCATATAATCCAGGACTGCGGGTAAATCAGCAGATTCTGGGGAAATATGCTTCCCAGAGCACCATATGGAAAACCTCTTCCATTTGGAATTATAGGTAGCCCTGGTGGAAGGCTTTCTAGAAGCCTTTAGTATATTCATTACACCTTGGGAGAGGTGTAGATCAACAAACTAACTCTTCAAGAACCAGGTCTTGAGATTGAGAGAGCTGAGGTTCGGGTACCAAACCCTCCCCATAGCACAGGTTAACAGATTGTGATTCCTGGGAAGACACAGGGGAAGATGGACTGCTAAGGACAGTAGGAGTGGATACCAGGGCTGTCTGGCCCAGTCTGGAGCAATCAGGATCATCTTGCAAGATTGAGATCTGATTTTGACTAACACTTTGAACAGGAGAGGAAGGGAAAGCATGAGAAACTTCCCTTCCCAATTGAGAACTAAGGCATCCAGAGGACTGAACCCAGCACTGGGGCCTGCAGCAAAAAGGGAAGTTGGTGATTGTCTGGGGCTGCAAAACATCTATCTGCGGGTGCCCCATCTGGCAAATATCACCTCCAGGACCAGGGGTCCAGTGCCCATTCGTGATGGCCCTGGGAAATCCTGCTGAGAGCATCCGCTAGGACATTGTCCTTGCCTGGGAGGTGAACTGCCATAAGGGAGGCATTCAGAGAATAAGCCAGAGACCACAACTTCATTGCTTCAGTGCACAAGGCCGTAGACCGAGTGCCCCCTTGCTTGTTGATGTACCACATTGTGGTGGTGGTGTCTGTTCTGACTTGTACAACTTTGTTCTGAACAGATTTGGAAAAAAATTGAAGTGCTAGAAAAACTGCTCTGAGTTCCAACAGACTGATGTGGAGCAGAGATTCCTGAGGGGACCACAATCCCTGGGTGGTGAGGTCGCCCATGTGAGCTCCCCACCCCAAGAGGGATGCATCTGTAGTAAGGATTAAGGAGTGAGGCTGAGTGACAAAGGGAACCCCTTGTCTCAAATTGCTCTGATCCTGCCACCACTGTAGGGCCTGGATCAGGGTTCGAGTTACTGGGATCAATTGGGTTAGACTAGGGTCTTTCCTTTGAGACTAAAAGGCTCTCAAATGGAACTGAATGTCCCTCATCTGAAATCTTGCTCCCTGCACTACTGCTGTAGAAGCAGCTATGTGCCCCAGGAGCTGTAGAAAATGTCTTGCTGGTCGAGAGACCTGCAGGGTGAAGGAGGAGTCCAGAGAGACCAGGGTCCTTGCTCTTTCCAGAGGAAGGAAGGCTCTGGCTTCCTCTGTGTTCAGCTCTGCGCTTATGAAGGTGAGGAGCTGGACAGGTTCTAGAACTGACTTTGAAAGATTCAGAAGGAAACCTAGAGAGGTGAGCAGTTGCTGAGTTATCTGTAGATGTAGCTTGACTTGGTCTGGAGACTGGCCTACTATAAGCCAGTCGTCCAGGTAAAGGAAGATGGCAATTTTTTGCCTTCTTAGGGCAGCAACTGCTACTGCCAGGCATTTTGTGAATACCCTTGGAGCAGAGGTGAGGCCAAAGGGCATTGCTCTGAACTGGTAATGGCCTGAGGGCAGCTCGAACCTGAGGTACTTTCGATGGGAGCTTCTGATGAGAATATGGAAGTAGGCATCCTTGAGGTCCAGGGATGCTAGCCAGTCCCCTGGCCTTAAAGAGGGTAGAATAATCCGCAGAGTCACCATTTTGAATTTTGGTTTTAAAAGGTGCTTGTTTAAATATCTGAGATCCAGGATGGGCCACCATTCTCCTGTCTTTTTGGGGTAAGAAGTACCTGAGTACAACCCTTTGCCCTGGTGTGAGGTGGAACCCTTTCCACAGCTCTGACAGCCAGGAGGGAAGAGACCTCTGCCTCTAGGGCAAGTGTCTCTGGTGGATTTGCAGGTGGAAAGGATCTGGTTCTCATCTTTGGAAATTTTTTGAAGCTGAGAACCAGTCCCTGGCTTACTACTTCCAGGACCCACTTGTCTGATGTCAGAGACCTCCAGTCCTGGACAAAGTAAGTCAGCCTGCCCCCTACAGGTAACTGAGAATCAGCCCTGGCAACCCCATCAGGGTGCCTGCTTGGCAGGGGCTTTGGGTTGAGGGGTAGAAGCAGGCCTGCTTGTACCCCATCTGCCTCTCCCTCTAAAGAACCCCCTCTAGGCATAGGCAGATGAGGAGGCCTGGGCTTGGTAAAAAGGCCTGTGAAAAGGCCTGCCCCTGCCCCTGGAAAGCTGCCTTTGAGGAGTGGCCTGCCTTTCCTTGGCCTATGCACTCCTATAGGTGGTCCTATACTTGTCCATTTTCTTCATGTAATTCTCTGTCTGCTCCCCAAACAGAGAATTACCCACAACAGGAAAATCCATGGCCTTAGTCTGGGTATCTTGTGACAGGCTAGTACATCTGTGCCAAGCCATTCTGCAAAGTGCCACAGATGTAGCCATGACTCTTGATGACACATCATTAGAGTCCACTGCAGCATGGAATTGCACCTTGGATGCCTCAACACCATCAGCAGCCACCTGCTCCAGCTCCTTGGCAAGCTGGCCAGGGACCTGTTTTGCTAGAGCCATAACAGTATCCCATCTGGATTTCTGATATCTAGCAACATAAGCCATATAATTTGCCTGTCTGAGTCCCAAGGATGCTGCCATGTACTGTTTCTTTGCCATGGCATCAATCCTCCTGGAGTCCTCGTCAGGGGGGTGTGAAGCCAAGGGAATATTTGCCTTGTGACAGGCTGCAGTCTGCACTACCCCAACATGGCTGCATTGTTGTGTAAGGAACTCCATATCAGAGCCTGACAATGTGTACCTCTTGTCCATTCTGTTATCCACAGGAGGTATAGTGTGAGGAGTTTTTAGAATTTTTACTGTGTTTCCCAAAAGATTTATGCAAGGGAATAGACAGCCTCCTTGACTCTGGGATATCCATCATTTCCACATAGTCAGGCTCCTCTTGATCATCCAAAGCTTCCTCCATAGGGAGCTGGAGGGTTTCAGCCACTTTCTTATAAAACATAAAATGAGAAGGGAACTCAGAAAGCCTGGGGGGGGAGATACTCCTGAAGGTCTGTCTGGGGAGATGTCCGGGTCAATGGGCACATCCAGACTTTCAAATCCAAATTCACTCTCCTCATACTCCTCTTCCCCCTCCTCCGGTTCATAATATTCCTCTACCTTATAGTCTTGAACCGGTGGAACCGGCCAAACCGGACGCTTACCTGATGGTGCCGGTTCGGTCGGAACCGAGGAAAGCGACTGGACAATTTTAATCGCTTTGGCTATTTCTTCAGCGGTTGGAGAGGAATGTTTTGGCTCCACACCTGCTGATTTCCTAGTCCTTTTTGCTGGGACCAACTCCTCGGAGTCAGATCTCCTTTTGCCCGAGGAAGTCTCGCCCTGGTCAGAGGGCACTCCCTCCAGTTCGTTTGAAACCGAACCGGGCTGGCCATCCGGTTCAGCGGACTTTTTGGCCTCTCTTTCCCTGAGCCTACCAACTCTCTTTTCCAGGGTAGCTGCAGGAAAATTTTTACAAATCTGGCAGTCTGCATTGAGGTGGTCAAACCCCAGACAATAAACACAGATGGTGTGGGGGTCAGCCTTGGCAAAGGCTTCACCACAGACAGTGCAGTGTTGAAACCCAGTGGGCCCGGTTTTTCTTTTGGGTTCATCAGACATAGTGCCAGTCCTAACCAAACTTACCCGTTTATGGCAATCCGCCAGGTAAGACCCCCTTATCGGTTCCCAACTGTGTCACGGGTCGTGGAAAAAACTGTAATAAAATCCGTTTTTTTTTTAGAACTGATAAGAACCGGTAACCACACTCTAAATGACAGATTAATATATTTAAAACAACCTGATCGGTTCAAACCGAACCGATAACCATTTACAAGTTCCACACAGAATAGAAATGAATGTAAAACCTATCTAGTACTCACAAATACCACAGACAGAGTCTGAACCAACCGGTTGCGGTTTAATTTCGGTCAAAAACCGAGAAAAACAATACTTTAACCGACAAAATGAACCGAGCAGAAGGAGAAATCTCCGGAGCGACTGTTCAGAGAGGCGGAGTAAAGAATCTGACGGTTTGAGTTTGAAGAACAACAGACAGTTTCAACCGAGCTCGAGCTCTGCGTTCCATGCCAGGCATGGAAAGTTAACTCTTTCACCTCCTGAGCAGTTCGAAGGTTGGGACTCACTGCATATGTCATAATATAGCAAGACTTCATGTTGTTTGAACAAGCCACCACTGGAGGCCATTCCACATCTCCTGGGTCACTGTCAGTGGCTGGTCCAGAGGACCGGGGCGCTGCGACCACTGGCAGGCTAGCCCCCATTGTAGGGGACGTATATGCCAGCGGGCCCAACGGACCAGGCTGGTGCAGGCCGCCATGAGGCCCAGGAGGCGCAGGAAGTCCCGGGCAGGGTGCAGTTGCCCAACCAGAAATGATTGGGCAAAGGAGGAAAGGACCTCGGTCCTGTCCACTGGGAGCCATGCTCTGGCTCGAAGAGAGTCGAGCTCTGGCCCGATGAACTGAATCACCTGTGATGGCAAGAGTTCCGACTTGGCCTAGTTGATGAGGAGGCCAATCTGAGAGCAGACCTGGAGGGCCAGATCCCTGGACCGCTCCACCTCCAACCTGGAGGGGGCTGCAATCAGCCAGTCGTCCAGGTAAGGGTACACCCGGACCCCTCAGTGCCGCAGGAATGCTGTCACCACTGCCATGCATTTGGTGAAGACCCTGGGAATTGGAGAAAAGCTGAAGGGCATTGCCCGGAACTCGTAAAGGGATCCCTCTGCTCTAAAGTGGAGGAATCGCTGGTGAGATTGACGGATTGGGACGTGAAAGAACGTGTTCTGAAGGTCCAGAGAACAGAACCACGTGCCTCATTCCAAGGATGTAATGATCTGAGCCAGAGTGACCATCCTGAAGGTGCCAGACCTTAGGAACTTGTTCAGGTCGTGTAGGTTGAGAATGGGGTGCCAGCCCCCCCCCATCCGTTTTGGGACCAGGAAGTACCTGGACACAAACCCTGGGTCTGGAGGGGGGGCCTGCTACCTCCCTGATCACCACCTTCTGGAGGAGCAAGGCAATGTTGGCAAAGCTGCGGAGCCCGTAGCCCCCCATGGGGTGACAGCTCGATAGGAAGGGAACTGCTCGAATTCCAGAGGCAGACCCTTGCCTACCACTTCCAACACCCAGCTGTCCATAGTGATAGCGGACCAGGCAGAAAGGAAGTGGCGGAGCTGTCTCCCCATGGGGGGAACCCGAGGAGGAGTGACGACGTTGGGGGTGACACCCCTCAACCCGTCACTGGGCAGGCTTGGAGGAAGGGCCGGCCGAGGAGCCGCCTGAGCCTTTTCCTCCAGGCTTCCTGCTGGAGAAAGCAGCAGGCTTGGCTTTGGGGTGCCGAGCACGAGCCTGCTGGCCCAGATGCTGGTGTTGCTGGGCCGGACGTGCCGCAGGGGCTGAAGGATGAAAAGGCTTACATTGCTGCTGGCAGCCTTTGTCCTTCTGGACAGACGTGACAGAGTCCAAGGTGGCATTGGACTTCTCGATCCATTAGAGATGACCCTCCACCCTGGGTCCGAACAAGTCAGTACCCAAGAAGGGGACGTCTGCCAGCTTGTGCTGGGCATCAGCTGTAAAGGTGGAGATCCACAGCCAAGCTCTGCGGTGCATGGCCACTGCAGCCGCTACTGACCGGGCACACGAATCAGCCATGTCCAAAGAAGTTTGGAGCTGCTGTTTAGCTACCGCTCTTCCCTGATCCCGCACTTGCTTGACCGTCGTCTGAAGGTCAGCCGGGAGATGAGGAATCAACTCATCCAGGGAGCCCAAAAGGGCGTGTGAAAAGTGTGCCATCAGAATGGCCGAGCTAGCCTGACAAAGGCCTAGGGAGGAAGCGGCGTATACGTTCCACCCTAAGTAGTCCAATTTCTTGGACTCCTGATCGGGCGGTTTGTCCACATCCTGAGCGTTCCCGGAACGCCGGAAAATCCAAAGGGGTGCTCCAAGAAACCGGAGAGTGAACCGGTGGGGACCGCATACTTCCTAGCCATCCTGGCCGAAGGTGCAGGACAAGATGCTGGCCGCTGCTACAGCTCGAGGGCCGGACCACTGGAAAGGCCTCCGTAGGGGAATCCCCTTGGTCCAGTATCTCCATGAGGGGATACCTGGCTCATTTTGAAACGGGTTCAAGCTTCTTCCCAGTGGACTCTGAGATGAGTTGAAGCATTCCTAAAAAAGAGGTTGGGCTCTAGTCCACCGACTGGCCCCCTGTAGACTCCAGGTCAAGCGGCCTAAAGTACAAGGAGGAGTCATCGTCAGACTCAGAGGAGTCTGCAAACAGCTGCCGAGTGCCTCAGCCACCCTCCACGTGCCGAGCTCGATCAGGAGTGAGGCTGACCGACAACCTATGGGGCAAGCCCTGACCTGACTGAGAATCCTTGGTCAGGGCCCCAGTCTTCAGTTGTGGAGGCGGAGGTTCCACCACAATGGGTGGAGCAGCTGGTTTCGGCTGAACAGCCAGTGCCGGTTTCGGCTCCTCGACTACGAGGGGTTGTTTTGGCCACTCAGGTGACAGCCACTTAATGGCTGGAGAAGGCAACAGAGTCGGCTTATTCCCGGACAATAAGAGCTGCTGCCACATTAAATCCTCATAGCACCAACGCAACTTGCGCCGGAGCCTATCCTCCGAAGAGGACGATGAGGATGAGTGGCACCACCGCTTTCCATGGTGCCGAGACCACCGACATCGGCGGGACCGGCTGGACCTGGAAGAGGTCTGAGACCAAGACCTTCAGGGATTCCGAGGGTGGGTCAGAGAGGGGATGGGGGAAACCCGCTCCTTCCTCAGTTCAGGACCTTAACCGGGGACTCTGGCACGGGAGGCATAGGCAAGTCTCGGTTTCCACCGGTGGAACCGGTGAAGTAGGGTTGTCGGCAACACCAATCAACAAACCATCCGGGTCAAGAAAAATCTCGACTGCGTCAATGGGCGTCTTGGCCGGCTGACCTGATGGGGACACCGTGAAGCCAGAGGCCTTAGCCGCAACCTCGACTGAAGTCGAAAGTCGACCATCCAGTGAAGGGGATGTCTCTCGCTGCCACGAACGTTGACAGTGGGACTTACCTTTGGAGTCCTTCTTCTTGGACTGACTGGAATGTCCCGATGGTCCTTCTCCCTTGGTGGAGAGGGACTGGCAAAGCTCCTTAAAAGAAGCTGTATATGAAGAGCCCAAGGAGAGAGGAACAAATGCCACGACCGAGGAGGGAAGAAGCTGCAGCCTGGGCCGCCTCCTCCTCAAGGACGATCATCTGCTCCAACTGTTCCATGGAGCCTGCCACCGCAGACACCACCCAACAGGCCTCCTTCGACTTGACCGGAGGATACTGTTTTTCAGGGCGCCCCAAAAGAAGTCGAGCAGCGCAGTCCTACAAGACCAAAGCCAAAAAGGATTTGCACAAATCGCAAGCCTGTGAATCGTGGCCGAGTCCTAGGTAGTAAACGCACATGGAGTGTGGGTCAGTCCGGGACACCTTTTGCTCACAGGGGCACCGACGAAATCCAGGAGTCGATTTGTCCATTGCAGCCGTGAGGGGAAAAAGAAGACCGAAGTCTTGTAAATTTGAGAATCAGTTTCAGATTAACCAAAGAGTGTGGATCCAGGCCTAAAATGCAGAGCGCTAAGGAGGGAACCTGAGCTTCCAGCGGTAAGGAAGAGCTGGCGTCATGGGGCGGAGCCGAGAGTTTTACCACCCGGGTGGGTGGGAGAAGCCAGCTTGAAGACCTTCCGGCAAGCTTTAAAGCGGCAAGGAACTGCCAATAAGAGTGGATTGAACAACATATCCACGTCCCTAGAATCATATTGATGCTGACGCCCTATCACGAAGGCCCACTTCCAAGAGTGATTGGGTCAGGTTGTCTGAACCTGACATTCGAGCATTGTGCCAAAAGTTTGATAGAGATGAACAGATGTCTGCGGACACAGTGGACAATTTAGTAGATTGCTTGGGCCCTTCTGACACCTGCATACCAGCTGCTTATTGCCACTTCTCTGCTCTAGATATTAGTGCACTACCTCAATTTGACAATGATAGCATTCAGTGGGCTCAATCCCAAGATCCTATGATTCAGCCAGCACTTGATGCCCTGCGTGCAGGGAAAGATATGTCTAACTTACATTCCACTGACTTGCAAACTTCTTTATTGTTTAAAGAAGGCCCCAGATTGAAGTTGCTCAATCAGTTGTTGTATAGAGAGACAGCAGATTGTAGTGACAAAGTAGACAAGCAACAATTGGTCCTGCCCACGGCCTTTAAAGATTTGGTACTGAGGTCCCTCCACAATCACATGGGGTACCTCAGTATTGACAGAACCCATGACCTGGTACGATCTCGCTTCTACTGGCCCAAAATGGGGGCCGATGTTGAGCACCATGTAAAGACATGTAGTCACTGCCTGCAAAGAAAAGCCCTGCCTCAGAGGGCTGCCCCCCTTGTTAATATTGCTACCAGCACCCCCATGGAACTAGTCTGCATGGACTTCTTGTGTTTAGAATCTGATCAGCGAAACACTGGCAATGTGTTAGTGGTTACGGATCATTTCACACGGTATGCACAAGCTTTTCCCATCAAAGATCAAAAGGCATCTACCGTGGCCAAGGTGCTAGTAGAAAAATTTCTTTGTCCACTACGGTGCTCCCCAGTGGATCCACTCTGACCAGGGCAGTCTTTGAGAGTCGACTAATCAAAGAAATGCGCTCTCTATGGGGGGTGCGAAAGTCAAGAACCACCCCCTATCACCCGCAGGGAGACCCTCAACCAGAATGTTTTAACCGCACCCTTCTAGACATGCTGGGCACCCTCCACCCAAAAGACAAGGATAAATGGAGCCAGCAGATTAGCACCTTGGTACACGCATACAATTGCATGAAAAATTATGCTACTGGGTTCTCCCCTACTGCCTCATGTTCGGGAGAGAGGCCCAGCTGCCAGTTGATGTCTGTTTTGGGGTCTCTCCAGATGGTGTCCGAGCCGAAAACTACCTGCAATATGTACAAAAACTGAAAGCTCAATTGAACCATGCCTATCAACTGGCCCAGACAATGGCCGCCAAGAGAAATCTAGCCAACAAAGAGAGGCATGATAAAAAAGTAAAGGCTCAAGAACTTCGACCTGGAGACTGTGTGTTGTTATGCAATTTGGGACTGCATGGCAAACACAAAATTGCTGATCGTTGGCACCATCTTCCCCATGTAATAGTTGGAATGTGGGATGATTTACCTGTGTGCAAGGTGCGCCCAGAGAACAACTCCAAAGCTGTCAAGACCATGCACCATAACCACTTGCAACCTATATCAGCCAAGTCATGATTGAGGCTGAAGCCCCAGAAATTGAGTCCCCTGGGCCGGTGACTCATGCTGCTGCAAGAAAGAGATAGTCAACCTACCCCGGTGGTCACAGATGTAAGGTTTCCTCTGCAGCAGGCCCAGAATGATAGTGACTGTCAGTCCACTTCTGACAAAAGTGAGTGTGACTATGCCTATTACCCCTGTTATGAACTGAGTCAGCTGTCTGGAGGTAACCCCATGATTAATTGTGGGGATGAAGCTGGGCCTATTGGACTGCCTAACCCCCCAGCTTTGTCCTTGGAGCCAATGCTCCCTGAAAGTGAAGTGCAAAGTATCACATCTGAAGATGCTGAGTCTCTGTGTATTGTGGAACTGTATGATTTGCCTGAGGGAGAGGTTGATGGAATGAGCTTTTCTGGTGACATACCAGAACTTGAAGAACACTGTGAGAGTGCTGACCACCCCCCTTCAGTGCCTCAAAGCTTGATTGTGCCTGAGCCTTCACAAAATGAGTCAAGTGTTGTAGAAACAGAGCCTACAGAGCAAGGAGTTGACATTGCTCCAAGTTTGGACGTTCCCATCCAGGCAGAGGCACCCCTCACAAGTGACACGAGTCCCCAGACCAATGCTGAGAGTACAGAGACTGTAGTTGTCCCCCTCACAAAGACTGGCCAAGCTGTCAAGCCAGTAGTATGCCTCAGTTATGATTCTCCAGGGAGGCTAGTGTATTTGTCTCTCAATGTGGTGCACAAAGGTGTTTACAGTATGTCTCGCCAAGCTCACTGCCCAAATTGAGCTTGACAGCCAATTCCAGGTTACTTGTTTTTCCCCCTCTCACCATGGTGCCCCTGCCCCCTCTAGCCACAAGTTAGCCGATAGGGAAGGGCCCCCTCTTAGATTGTTTAAGGTACAAGAAGTTATTACCTGATTCAGTATAGTAGTGTTCAATTTACCCTGTGTGAAATATGCACAACGTGTTGTCGGAATGGATATAGTATTGGGAAATGTAGTGAATATGTATAGTAAAGTTATACGTTTATGTTAGCTGATGCATGATGGTACAGACTTGATGCGGACGCCAAGTTTTCTCCAGGCAGGGAAAGGTGTAACACCCCCCCCCCCACAAATGGGGGTTCCAAAAAGTCTTCCTTGAGCTTGCCTAAATGCTCACTGCCTAGGCTGGTGTCCTGCGTTTTAGCAGTTTAAATGTGATTGCCAGAGAGTGCCTGTATTACCTCTGTGCACTGTCTCTTTAAGAACTGCCTGGATTGCAGTCATAAGTAATCTGAGAGGGAGCTCTGTTGAAAGATGTAACTATTTGCTGAAAATCATCTAGAGTGATAATGATAAAGTAGTTGTCTAACCTGCCTTCTTTGCAGCAAGGACTGTCTTGTTTATCCCCACCATTTGGCCCAGGACTGCGAATTGGACCAGTCAATTCTGGTGGGACCTAAAATGGAGCCAGACTACAGCAGCTTTCTGGAGTCAAAATCTGTAGGAATTGTAGTTTTGGGCTTTTGGTGCCTTTTTGCACCTGAAGGGGGAGCCTTTGTTGTGACTGACAGATCAGCCAACCAAACCTTTTGGATCTTAGGGGATTTCCCAGACTGCTTGCAATTTTCAGTGAGTTCTGGGCTGAGAAGTGAAGAACAACAGCTCAAGTGATTTGGGCAAGAGTTCTGTGTAGTTTTGCATGGGAGAACAGTGAAAGGCCTGAGTTGTGGCCTGCATGTCTGCCTGCTGCCCCTGAAAGGGACAGAAGAGAATTATTTCGGACTAAATACAAGTTTGTGAGAATGAAGTAAGCCACTGATTTTTTACCAAGCTCATACCTGAAGAAGACCAAAGATTTTGCTGAATGCTACTAGCTGCTTTTGAATCCCCTGGTTTGTGCAGACACTTTCCGATTGTGACCGGAGAGCGGTTTGCCTGGTACGGTAGAATTTCCTTATATGTAAATGTGCTGTGAGTGGTTAGTGGGTCATGATTTGGTTCCCCACTGTGTGAACTGTGTTCTGCTTGCTGGAAGCTGTATCCAGCCCAAAATGGACTATATCCGAATCTGTCTACATTTGGCCAGGGCCTTGTCACACTGGCTCAGCCAGACACCCGCTGCACAGAGAAAGCCATCAATGAGAGACCTGCCTGGGGATCAGTACCCTGCTCCAAGCTTGAACAGGAACTATGCATTGGCGATTCGTGTGGGCCCTGCTTCTCCTGGCACTCCAGATTAACCACCTGCTGTCTTGATTTTCATCCAGCCTGTGTCCAGTCTTGGGTATCGTGAGTAATCATCAGGGTAGCTCCCTGCAACAACAGCCTAATCTAAAAGTGTGTCATCTAATTGTCTTGTTGTTTTCTTTTCATGAACTGAGCCCTCCGGCTCTGGATTACAAATAGTGTGTGTTGTGCATGTTGTTTTCTTCCATCACAGTGCCCCAACCAGCTGCAACGTTCCTGGCTAGCCCACCATTCTCCATCTGGGTACCCGGAGACTGTAACTGTTTATGGACCCTGAGTGCATGCATAACTGTTTGATTGATATAGCCTTTAAGCAAATTAACCTGATTATGCCCCTCCCTTGTTCAAGTCCCTTAAATAAATCAGATCTAACTCTTTTTTGCATTTACCCGGACTGTGGTTCCAGTTTGTGCAAGAGTACTGTACTGCTGTTATTTACTGTGTACAACCTTGTTTTACAGGGGATCCCCAGGGCCAGGCCAGAGGAAAGTCCTGGAGGTAAGTGCAAACAGTGTGGGTACTTGTGTGGTGTATCAGGGGTATTGTGAAAGTGATTACTGTGTATTGTTCCAGCCACAAGTGAGGAAAGAGGGGGGTTACAGTGTCCCGGAGGGCTGTGCTCAGGTTAGCCTGACCAATACCAACCCTGACCTCCAGGTGAAGGCACCCTTTTCTGAACTCGGGCCCCTTAAACTGTTACTAGCCAAGCAGGCAGGGGTAGTAGCCCTTGGGATAGCGCCACCTAGGGGTTACAGTAGAAAGCCCTTTTTGCACTACTTAGCAAACACTGTGAGTTCCAGTTTTGTTGCTTTTCTCACTGGAGGTATCGTGTAGCTAACTGCCCCCTTCATGAGCAGAAGCACCCTGCCACACCCAACCTGGCAGTGTTTTGGCATCTTTTTTAAGTACATGTTCTGTTTTTGTCACAGGATGCAAACGTATCTCAGCAGCAGTGCACACTCACAGTATAGTGCCCCCAGCTCTGTGCTGCTAAATCCCATTTCCCTGACTTTAACCTCCCACCGCCACCACCCACCTTCTGACTAACACCAGCCTTTGACCAACCAGCTGCTCACTTTGGTAGGGTAGATGTATGGGGGAATCAAGCAAATAATAAATCTGCTACCATGAGCGCTATCTGGTCTGGACAGTTGAACAAATACTCCTGCCCCCACCCCAACCAAACAGGTCTTGTTTTAGTGTGTTTTTCCCACAGTACCATCTTCCATGCCTGTGCCTAGCTTTTTGCTGAATAAAATGCCTTGATTGTGTGAACATTCCCCTTCCTGGTCTTTCCTTTTTTACTGGCACCCGCCTACCTTGCTGCTGTCTAAGCTGGATGCTAGAGCAGCTGACTTTGAATGGGAGTTTGAGTCATAGATGGTCTGAGAGTGGTGGAGCCGGGTTTTGGAATGGGGGAAGGGCAAGCGAATGCTAATGCAAGGCACTAGTATTTGTTGGTCGGCAACAATTTTCATCGTATAGTTTTAGGAAAAAACATATTTCTGACATCTTCAGATTCATGCTGAATATATTTTTAGCTCTGTCAGATATTGCTAAAACAGCTTTTCTTGCTAACTTTGTAATTAATGACAAGTAATTAAAGATGTCTGCCACTCAATTTTTAAAAATATCTCCTGTTGAAGTTACCCGTTGAAACTACGTGCTAGATTCATAATTTGATGTACAGTACAGTATTAGACTGGTGTTACCACATGTTTCTGATGGTAGACAGTACAATGGTATACTATGATTTAAACATTTTTCATGGTGGGCACGGCACAGGAGTGAAAACTTCTAAAAAACTTCCCAATCCATCACATTGGTACAGGATTAAAGAAAATGAAAAGAAAAGGATACATTGATATTTTTGTAAGACAAATATTATAGCGCATGCGCAAGGAACGTTTTGGGAGAGTAGCACACTTTGGAGGTGTGCCTCTCCCGTTAAATCCACTGCTCAGTTGAGCAGGCGTGGTGGTCCTGCACCAATGGGTGCGGGAGCTGTGTATGACAGTGGTGGTCTTCGCTTCAAAGAAAACCACCGCTGTCACACAGAGCACCGTAACGCCGCCCCCCCGCGTCACGCTGCCCCCAAATCCTTGCTGCCACGCTGGGAGCCCACCCCAGCGTGGCACACGCCGCATTGTTTGCCCGGCGGTGCCCAATCCCCATCGGCTCACGGCCCCTCCAAGCCATCCTTCTGCCATCCTTCTGCCACGCTGGGAGACCACCCCAGCGTTGCAAACGTCCCCCGTTGTTTGCTGACTGGGGTACCCAATCCCCCGTCGGCTCCTCAGCCTCCCAGCCATCCTCGTGCCATGCTGGGAGCCCACCACAGCGTGGCAAACGTCCCACGTCGTCAATTAAAAAAAAAAAAAAAAACTTGTAAAGTAAAACGGTCCCATGCAGTCTCCCGCCCTCCCACAACCCGCACTCCACCCACTGCGCACCCTTACCTTCCCCACACCCCCTCACCCCATACTTACCTCTGGAGCTCGGCGCGATGATCTTCGGTGGACCGGGAACACGTCTGCACTCTTCAAAGCCGACCGCGAACTGAGGAAATGCCAGTAAGCTGTATAATGGGGTAGATAGGGGGGTTTCAACTTTATTCCACATCTCAGGCATTTTTTGGAATTTTTGCACCAAATTTTCAACATGGGGTTTTTAGGACCCCTTCTCATGAGTGATGTCACTGTCATGGCGTTATTCGGGCCCGAAGGGTGATTTCGCAGTCACTGCGCGAAATCACCCTTCGGCTCGACTAACTGCATGACAGTGACATCACCAAGAGAAGAGGTCCCAAAACCCCATGTTGAAAATTGAAAAATTCCAAAAATGACTGTTTTATTTAGCAATGCATTGTGCAGTTCCTACGCAGGCTCGTAAGTTCGCTAATTTTCAATATTTTCACTCCAGATTTTCAACATTGCCATTTTACCACACCTTCTTATGAGCAGTATAGCTGTCATTTTCACATCCTGCCCAAAAGCTGTTTCCTACGTGTAGCACAGAATGGCGCAGTTGGTGTGGAAATCAATGTATGGGATGCATTAAGAAAATCATGGTGACACTGTTCATGAGCAGAGGTCTTAAAATGGCTGTGTTGAAAATTTGGTGACAAAAATTCCTAAAATGACTGTTTTACAAGTGTTCATTAGCAGTTCCTATGCACACTCGTAAGTTCTTCGCGAATTTTCAATATTTCACTCCATATTTTCAACATTGCCATTTACCACACCTCCTTATGAGCAGTGCTGCTGTCATTTTCACATCTTGCCCAAAACGTGTTTCCGCCCATGTAGCGCACAATGGCGCAGTTGGTGTCGAACTCAGTGTATGGGACGATTAAGAAAATCACAGTGTCACTGTTCATTAGCAGAGGTCTTAAAATGGCAATGTTGAAAATTTGGTGAAAGAATTCCTAAAATGACTGTTTTAGAGTGTGAGTTGCACAGTTCCCACGTACGCTCGTAGGTTTGCAAATTTTCAATATTTCCACTCCAGATTTTCAACATTGCCATTTTACCACACTTCCTTATGAGCAGTACAGCTGCCATTTTTCACATCCTGCCCAAAACATGTTTCCACCTATGTAGCGCACAATGGGGGTAACAAAAAGGTCATGCTGAAATTTTATTGTGCACATACCAGCAATCGCATAGGGCATTAGAGTAAAGCACCATACGTGCCAAACACCACTGCAAATACCTGCAAGCGAACGTTCGGCATTGACAAATGCTTGTTAAATACAATACGCAAGCACTATACAGCCCCCATTTCACTAATTTTCTGTCTTTATCTCCCTCATTCTTTATTACTGTGGGTATTTAGAGGAAACTACAATCTTTATCTCTAGATTTCATCTCATCTTCCTGCTTTTCCCTTAAAACACTCTCTGAAGTCACAATCCATTGTTGTAGAATTGACTGATGCAATAGAGCATCATGAGGGAAAAGTAAGACGGCGTGAAGTCTGGCAAAGGTCCTGTTTTCATGCAAATGTTCTCAGTAGTAATGATTGAGGGGAGATCAGTCCAGAAACTAAATCAAAGAGCAATTGAATTGAGTCGGACTATTGATTTTAAAAGGTTTTCCTGGATGTTGGAAATCCCTTTAAGCAAGTGGTGTGGTCTGCAGCTGAACCAGTGGTGTGCTGTGCTGTATTATCAGTTTGAGGGGGCACACTGACTAAAAGTGATTTAGCTCAAAACAGAGAGTGGTGCGCTCAAAACTTGAAGTAAATGGAGTCTCCAGAGTAAAATCTCAACCGAGATTCATAGTAAAGGTGGCAAAATAGTAACTATCACAAACTGAACGGGTGTCCTGGTGCTTCACCGTTTAGAACTTTGTCAGTGACAGGCTTCTAATTTTTCACTTTATCTTTTTATTAAAATTCGAGTATATAAGAAAGCACACATCTAATGCAATAGAAGACTATCCTCCATGTAAGGTATAAAATATCACATAACAAAAGACAGTATTTAGGGTAAACATATTGGAGAAGCCTTATATACATGTATTGATAATAAAACACAAACCTAGACAGGATGTAAGTGGAGAGCAGAAGGGTTACAATCAATAGGGTATCGTAGGATCAGAAATAGCAACCATGAGTGACAGGCTTCTAGATCGTGAACACCCCTTACACAACACAGAAGCAGATTAAATCAATACTATAAAATTAAACGAATTTGGTGTCTTAAAATTTTATAGATTAGTACCATTAGTGGTTTGAGTGGACTCAAGCACAATGCAAAACAGTGAAAACCCTTTTTGGTTCTCTTCCAAACATGGGTTCTGTATAAGTATACAGAATCCCAATTAGGCAATATTTATTTTCGTTTTCCTTGTATGTTTGGAGCCGATTTATATTAAGGGATTTTCTATTCTTTATTTTGCAATACTTATACTTCTCCCTCCAATCCTGTCCATACCAGACTTGATTTCAAGTGTTGGATTCTTACAAGTGATAGTTTCTTATGCATTCACAGTAACTTCAAATATCTGTCTAACCGTAATATTCACGTTTTATATTTATTAACACAATTTGTGTTCTAGTTTTTACCTAGGTATACTGGGGCAGCATCTTTACTGTGGCAGCTGATCCCATAGGCTTGCTATTTTAAGCCTGGAAGGGTTGATCGCAACACATCACTTCCTACCTTTCCAGCTCTCCAACAACTTACTTTATGTGATTATAAAAAAAAAAAAAAAAACCAGCTTTGCAACCATTCTTTCTTCTGTTTTTGTTTTCTGCATTTGTTTTACACTTTATGTATGTTATATCCATTATACAGTGCACAGTATATTTTTACACATTGATACACTATATAAAAAGTTAAAAAAAGTTTATCACTTTTTTCACTGCTTTGTATTGTGCTGAGTCTTTATTCAAGTCCTTCCAAAACCACCAAGAGTGCTGCTCTTTAAACTTGTTTATAGAGAGAGAGAGAGAGAGAGAGAGAGAGACAGACAGAAGAGAGAGAGAGAGATATTTAACCAGGAGAGACACACTAACCTGAAGCTTGTTTACAGGTATGACCTGGGAGCACAAGGAAATTAAGTGACTTGCTCAGGGTCACACAGTATGCAAGTGGGGGCTGTGGGATTCAAACCCAGGTCTCCGGGTTTGCAGCTCAGAGCCTTAAACCACTGCACTATACTGCCTCCTTGATGCCAGGACTTGCCTGTCAGTACAGCTGCAGCATTGCCACTCACTATACTGGCAATCCAAGTTTGGGGGCCAGCCGGGGGGGGGAGGAGGATTGAGCATCTCAGGGGATGTGCTTCTCCTCCAGGGAGGGAGGGCAGCCGGCTCCACTGCTATACTGTCACCTGAGTGCAGACCGCTCAACCTCTTGCTTCATGAATCAGGGACAAGGCTTAAAAAAAATCAGGGACAAAGACCCCAAATCAGGGACACATCTTAAAAACTGGTACTATTCACTCAGAAAGCTGATAGAATAAAGGGATTTGTGTTAAGATGCATTTTCTGAAGAAGAACAAGTGTGTAACTTTAATGGCGCCTTAGCCAACACCTGGAATGATGGGAGTAAATTCTGGCGTAACCTTGCTGAAGTGATTGGAAAAGATCCCAAAACAACACCCACAATGTTGAACATAGATGATACCATCACTCTTGGCCATGTAATCATTGCCAACGCATTTAATACCACTTTTGCTGACCTTACTCATTTGCTACCCCTAACTTTTTTTTATCCCACCACAGTCAACTCCGCTCCTGTTAGTTCAGGTTTACCACCAGGGCACCCTCCATTCCATTTCAAAGCAATCCCAGAAAGCCTAGCTAAGAAAAAACACATTCTTAAAGTGCTTGGAAAGTCTAGGGTCAGTGGCGATTCACTGGATATGAAATTTCTCGCCCTCACCATTGATGAAGTCCTGCTCCCACTAACCAAAATCCTCAACTGTTCCCTCATGCTCTCCCAGTTCCCCCAAAAGTGGAAAATGGCAGTGGTGACTCCAATTCATAAAAGCAGTGACAAGACTCTCACTAACAACTACAGACCTATATCTATCCTCCCCCCTCTATCCAAAGCATTGGAACGGATAGTGGCTGATCAGCTCACGGAGTACCTTGTAAAATACAGCCTGCAATGTTCCCAGCAGCATAGCTTCTGCAAAGGGCACAGTACTACCACGACAATCTTCAAATTCACCACACATATCCATCATGCACTTGATCAGGGCCAGTTGGTCAGCACCTCTTATTGACCTAGCTGAGGCATTTGACACTGTCAATCACTCCATTCTCCCCGAACAATTATCCCTCCTTAGTCTTTCAAGTGAAACTACCCTCTGGTTTCAAAGCTACCTCAGTAACCGGACCCAACAGGTCAGGATTAGTGAGCTCCTCTCGTCATCCCTACCAATCCACTCTGGAGTACCCCAAGGTTCTATCCTGGGTCCCTTGTTATTCAGCATATTCACGAACAAGCTCCCCGCCTCCTGCCATGACAGAATGTTACTGTATTCAGATGATGCAGTAATCTTCACTTGCCACACTGACCCCACCTCCCTTCAGTCTCAACTGCAGAAAAGTTTCACAGAAGTGGAAGGCTGGTTTTGCTCAAATAAACTCATCCTTAACCACAAAAAAACTAAAACAATGTTGTTCCATGGAACCCACAACAACTACAAGGACCATGAGCTCATAATTAACAACCATGAAGATGTCGCCCTTGAGCAGGTGGATGTGTTTAAATACCTGGGCCTGACCCTTGACTGCTCCTGCTCGTATACCAAACACACTGCCAATATCGCTAAAACTGTGAACTCCTGCATAGGGCTACTATACAAGCATAAACATTGCCTAACGGCTGAAGCCTTGAACCTTGCTATCCAGAGCTCTGTAATCTCAACTATTGACTATGGGCTCGTTATCTATGGATCCGCTACTTATGCTGCATTCCGGCACTTAGCTGTAGCCCTTAATAAGGCATGCAGACTCCTTATTTCAGCTTCCCACCTTTCTCACACATGTGACATTTACAAGTAGGCTAACTGGCTCCGGCTATCTGACAGGTTAAAGTACCAGATCTGCATCCTAGCTAAGAAGGCATCACTGGGCCATATGCCCCCTGCAGTCCAATCAATATTGACCCTGCAGCGTGTCCACCGCCTAACTAGAAGATCGGACAGTCTAACCTTTACAATGCTGGTCATTAATCCAAAAAAAAAACAAATCTATGCTTTTTTTGCACCACCAGAATACGGCCAAAAATGCCCCCCTCTGCATTCTCCCCTGTAATGCTCACCGTCTCGAGCAGGTGTCGTCCTACAAGTACCTGGGCATCACCTTTGACTCAGCTCTTACATTCCACGCCCACATCAATACCCTGTCCTCAGCCATAAACTCTCAGATTGGCCTTCTCTATCACTACACAGATTGCCTCCCCCAAAATGCCCTCCGACTGGTCATCAACTCCTCCGTCCTGTCCCTAGTGGACTATGGCCTACCTATCTACGCTGCAGCCGACAATACCGCCCTCAACAAAATCCAGACCTCGATAAACAAGGCCTGCAGGCTCCTGACCGGCGCATCCCTCCGCACCCATACTTGCCTGCTCTATTCCACCGCCAACCTGCTCACCTTGGAGGAGTGCCTGCACTACCAAACCCGCTTACTTGCCAAAAAATTCCTGCTAGGACTCCTCCCCCCCACCCCAGGGGTCACCGCATCCCTGTGGCTTGCCTTCCCATCTGTTGCCACCTGTAGCTCAGTTCAGGCCATCATTCTGGTGCCCCATAGCAAGACCTCCCTAGCACAAAGATCCTTCCACTACCGTGCCCCCACATGGTTCAACTCCCTTCCGCCGTCTGTCACTAAGTCTACAAAAATTGGTCCGTTTAAAGTCGCTCTCCGTAACCACCTTTTTGGTGCCTGAAGCTGTAGTTGCCCTTAATCAACCTACTGTTGGGGTCCCTCCCCGTTTTCTGGCCTATAGCCTTGACAATGTCCACTGGACTGCTTTACCCCCTCCTTTTTTCCTTACCCAGTTTCCCCCTCCACCCTTCCACCTAGGTAATTCCCCGGTACAGCCAGGGTTATGATTTCTACTACTGTTGTGCTTTATACGATTGCTACTTACTGCATGTAACTTTATTCTGTAAACGACTGTTATATTGTGTTCTTTTGTTATCTGTATTGCACCTGTATGTTACCACTGTTGTATCTTACACTGTAACCATGTCTACCCTCCCTGCGATGAGGTGCCTTTGTAAATGAGTCCCTGAATCAAAGGTTGTAAATCCGACTTTCAAAAATAAATAAATAAATACCTCGCTACCAGATCTCTCAAGCTCAGCATTCTTACCTCGTCAGAGCCTCCACCTCGTTCAACTTGCTACCTACAGAAATCTCCAACACTGCTACGATTGGTGCATTTAAGTGTAAACTACGTCAACACCTCGTGGCTAGTGCCTTCTGTGACTGATTCTTATAATCCCCTCAAGCATCCCTCCTCACTGCCTCAGCTTCTCCTCCTCTCCTACCCCCCATTACTGGGTATAGGATGAATCTGTCTCCTGTTCCTTTTCAACCCCTCCATTCCTCCTCCCTTGCTATTTCCCAATCTACCACATACCCAACGCAATGCCCTCCCTATTTCTCCACTCCTCCTCTCTCTCTCTCTCTCTCTCTCTCCTATACCATCCCTTCACCACCACTCTTCTTTCTCTTTTCCCATTAACCCACTCCTAACAAAGCTTCACTGAGCCGCCTGCTGACTTGTCCTGTATAATTAACTCGCAATTCAGTTGCTTGACAATGCCTTTGGCTGCTATTATTGTAACCTTGTCTTTTTTTGTGTGTGTAAGTTCCATTGTAATGATTATGTTATGTTTTGTACCTTATTGCCTTGACGTGGAACCTTTGTAAAAGAGCCCTCAGCTCAAAGGTGTTATCCAAAATACAAATAAATAAATAAATGTTTGACATTATTTTGTGCTTTTAATCCCCACTGTTCTGTCACAAAAATATAAATTTTACGAGGGACGGAGTAAAATGTTGAGGCCAAATCAGAGACAGTTGAGAAGCATGCCTGGGTGACAACAGGTGGCAGTGCATTAGGGAGTGGCTCATGGGTGGGAGCTGGAAGGATGTCAGCTGGTGCCACTTACCACTTTTGCAGCCAGGGTCAGAGAGTAGAGAAATTAGCTGGCTGTGCTAGTGCAGCAGGTTGTAGATCTTATCTTCTGTTCTGAACTGCTGGGTTTTAAAGACAAGAGGAGGGAATCAGACTGATGCGGGTCCAGTCAGAAGGCACTTATTCCCTCATCAGTCAGGTTCAACTAGGTTGAAATAGGAAGTGGACAGAAGATCCACTGCTTTTATGAGGCAAGGGGTCCTTGCTTGGTGCTCACAGAGGTGGAGGTTACACAATAGCCATCCAGGGCCAGCTCAGATATGTATTAAATTCATGACAGGCAGAATTTGTCAACTGACTGGTTTTGGAACAGTGCCGGGTGTCATACCGTCCTAAGAATAAGATCTTACTAATCTCAGCATGTGATTTGGGGGGGGGGAGTAACAGCGGTAATCACTGTTGACTGCAGTTACATCTCACAGCAAAGGCTGTCCAAGGGCTTGCGTTAGATATTTGTGTTTTTTTGTTTGTTTTTTTTGTTATAAAAACAGAGGACAGTGCCCTCCCCCCATACACTAATAAAAGATGCGGTCAGAGATTGTTGACTTTGTGTGCCAGAGGGGCAGCCAGAGATCGCTCCCCTGGGAATGACAGTTTGGTTTATGACTTTCATCCAGCAATCTGGGTAATTAATTAAGTACCCGCTAAGAGCCATGACAACAGTAACTAGAAAGAACTGTGAAAAAGTTAGGTTGTAAATTCAGGCAGTTGGGGCATGCAGGCTGACAGCTAGTGAGCCCACATAATTTAGAACTTCAATTATTTGAAGCAAAGGAAGAGTTTTGAATCTGGTCTCCCTGTTAACAGATGATCTCAGCAGATGTGACTTCTCTTATTCGTTGCATATACTTCTGCCCCCCTCTAGCTCTGCTTCTGTCTGGAACTACAGAATGCACTGCCTGTTCACCCTCCCTAGTCCACATCTACACCGTAAACTAAATGCTGATGTCTGACATGACTT
The DNA here is from genome assembly GCA_016271365.2 of Neoceratodus forsteri. Lineage (NCBI taxonomy): Eukaryota > Metazoa > Chordata > Ceratodontiformes > Ceratodontidae > Neoceratodus > Neoceratodus forsteri. Next base: position 64,831,209 of record CM028131.1, read on the forward strand.
CTCCATTATTTTGGTAAAGACAGAAGTCCTGAGTTGGGAGTTTGGATGGGTCTCAGGCTATAGCATGAACTGCACCCTCCCCCACCTCCAAGCAACAACCAGCTGCTGCAATCTAAGATTGTAGGTGGTTAGATGGGAAGTCTGGAATGGGGCAAATGTAGACAATCCACCCCTGCCCTGCAAGCATACGTACCCAGTCTCATTCGGACTCTGTTTTGGCACATTGTCAAATACAATTTGGTGCCTTGGTATTTACTGCACATACGTCTAAAGAGGCTCACTCATGACTTGCAAGTAAATGCAGTTTTTCTTAGACTACACACCTTACCTTATCCTTTACTGACCAATTTGCAGCTTTAGACTAAGAGTAAGGAGCGGTTTGTTTGTGGGCGGGTGTTTGGATAATAGCTGCCACGCCACATGCACAGGTCTCTAATCTTGAATCGGGGCTCGCTGCCTGCAACTGGGTCTTCCAAGTTGCTCAGCATCTACTCTGGACCTCATTATTCAATGATGGACTGCGTGCATTTTAGAAATCCACCAATTAAGTTAAAAAAAAAACCAAAACCTGCAGTGCAGCAAGCTGCTCTTTCAGAACTTCAGCACTCAGTTTGGTCTGCACTCTGTGTTTACAAATTTAAAGAGTCTGCTACCAGCAGCTCTGACACAGAACAGCCAGTGGAGGTGCTGAGCACGTAGTAGCCCTTTCCTGCTATTTTAAGTAAACAGGGCAACCAACAAATCACCTGAAGTGTGTGAGATATCTTGCTACGTCCCCCCACCCCCATGCTGTTTAGTCCAGGATGATTCAACTGCCGTGGCGACTCGTCACAGTGAGATAAGACTTTTTTTCTCGTGCTCGTCTTTCTTTTCACACTGCTGTCCCAGGCTCCAGGTAAATGTGCATGCTGGATTTCAGTGGTGGATGGTTGGGTATGCACAAAAACAGGGAGCTAGGGGAAGGGCCCTACTCTACCCCCTTTTGCAGAAATGCTGCACCTTCCCACATAAAGAATAATGCCTGCAGTATACACTGTAGCCAGCAGGTGGGACCATCCAGAAATTTCTAAGTATCTGGCCAGTCCGACCCTGTGAGGAGTTGATCCAGCTGCTCAGTTCAAAGTTGCAAATGCTAGGAAAAGTAATACAGAAAACCGCGTTACAGTAATGCACTACTTGTAAAGAAATGTAATGTAATCTGTAACTTCCCCAAATTACATTTTCTTGCAAGTAATCCATTACCATTACAAGTTACATGGTAATGTAATTAAATTACAGTAACATGTTACTTGTAACGTGTTACTACCCAACACTGCCCTTGCTAAGGTTCAGGAAACCCTTGTGCTCTCTAGGCTCACCACCCATCTTGATAACTCCTCCCTCCGCACCCCTTTCCAATCAGGCTTCAGAAAGAATCACTCTACTGTCTCCTCCCTCCTCGGTGTGACGAACTCCATCCACTCTGCAACTGATAATGATCGCCTCACCACAGCCATTTTCATAGACCTGGCCAAAGCATTTGATTCTGTGTCCCACCCCCTCCTCCTCCATAAAATGGCATCTGCTGGTCTTTCCCCTGCGCTGCGCAACGGTTTACCCTTTAGGCTGCCAAGAGAATTAGAACGTATAGGAATTCTGGACTTGTATATCAGTCCGCCGCACAGCAAGGGTTAAGTCTTACCTCTCTGATCACCAACAATCAGTGCAAATTGCCGACTCCCTGGCGCCTCCCCTTACAATCCAAGCAGGTGTTCCAAAAGGCTCTATTCTGGGGCCTATCCTATTTTCTATCTTCATTAATGACCTTCCCACTGCCTGTGTCTTCTCTAGTGTACATATGTAGGCAGACAACATGGTTCTTTACCTGTCAGGCCCCTCACACAGTGCAAAGGAAGCCCAACTCCAGCAGCATTTCCTTAACATATTACACTGGTTTAAATCCAATTAGCTCACTCTGAACACCAAAAAGACAGTTTCGATGACCTTTGGATCCTCCCAGAAGCTAGCTAAACTCCACTCACCTCCCACTTTCCACACCCCTCGATGGCATCTACTTAGTAACGGTCTCTTCTTTCAAATACATTGGTGTCTGGTTGGACCCCAACATGGATTTCTCCCACCACACCGACACTCTACACGTAAAACTTTGTCCCAAGTTAGGGGCCTTATACCACAAGGACTGCCTTACCCTTCCAATACACTGCAAGCTAGTTACCAGATTGATTCTTCCCATTTTTGACTACGCAGACATGTCTATGATTCTGCCCCCTCCTCCTCTCTTGCCAGGTCAGACACCCTGTGCAATGCCTTCTGCCAGTTCACCTCATATCTACCTCCCCTAACCCACCACTGCTCTCTGTACTCTTCGCTCTCCATGCTCCCTCCCCCCCATGCCATCAGCTACACAGCGTATCCTTCACTGCCAGTTATTGGCTCAACCTACTCCCAACTTATCTATCCTCCCTTCTCTCCCACGTCAGTGCATTCGACTACCCACTTCACTCCAGGGACTCTCACATTTTCTCCCTACCCCAAGTGAACTTGTGTGCTGGTCAAGCAGCTTTTTCTTATTGCCTCTCCTCCCTCTGGAACCAAATCCCCTCCTCCCTCCAGTTTTCTTCCTCCCTTAGACACCAACTCAAACGTTCTACCCAGCCCTCTTGTTTTTGTAGGCCTTCCTCATCTCCCTCCCCCCCCCACAATATTCCTGTGTCCCTTCTTCTCCCTCCATCTCCTTCTCCCGATTTCTTCTTCAGCCTCTAAGCTTCTCTTCTTCTCCTTCATGTCTGGCCCTACAGGACTCCCTCCGCTCATTCCTTGCCTCCCAATTCAGCTTGATTGCCAGCTGTTGTTTCTGCTGAATCTATGCATTTGTTTACACATTATGCTCACAATGTCTATCTTATGAGCTTTGTACATTTCTTGTATTTGCCCCGGTCGCACTTGGAAACAAGCCTCACTCAGTGTGCCTTCCAGCTATCAAAAAAAAGTTAAATAAATAAATAAGGTTGGCCACAATTCCACATCTGAACCAATGGTTCTCAAGATATGGCAAAATGTACTAACAGCTGGCCTCTCAGCACAGCAGCTGCACTACCCCTCGTGATGCTGATAATCCAGGTTTGGAACGAGCCTTGGGGCATCAGGGCTGACTGGGGGAGGAGGAGCTAGCATCCCTAAGTTACGTCAGCACCAGCCAGGGGAGGAGGAGCTAGCACCCCTGAGTCACATCAGGGCCAGCCGGGGCAGGAAGATCTAGCATCCCTGAGTTATGTCAGGACCAGCCAGGGGAGGAGGAGCAAGCATTCCTGAGATACGTCAGGGCCAGCCGGGGGGAGGAGCAGCTAGTATCAATGTGTTACATCAAGGCCAGCCGGGGAAGAAGGAGCTAGCATCCCTGAGTTACATCAGGGCCAGCCGGGGGAGGAAGATCTAGCATTCCTGATTACATCAGGGCCAGCCGGGGAGAAGGAGCTAGCATTCCTGGGATACGTCAGAGCCAGCTAGGGGGAGGAGAAGCTAGCATTCCAGAGTTACATCAGGGCCAGCTGGAGAAGGAGGAACTAGCATCTCTAAGAACAGGGCCAGCCACGGGAGGAAGAGCTAGCATCACCAAGTTGAATCAGAGCCAGCCGGGGAAGGAGCAACTAGAATCCCTGAGTTACATCAGAACCAGCCGGTGGAGGAGGAGCTAGAATCCCTGAGTTACATCAGGGCCAGCCGGGGGAGGAGCAGCTAGAATCCCTGAGTTACATCAGGGCCAGCCGAGGGAGGAGCAGCTAGAATCCCTGAGTTACATCAGGGCCAGCCGAGGAGGAGCAGCTAGAATCCCTGAGTTACATCAGGGCCAGCCAGGGAAGGAGGAGCTAGAATCCCTGAGTTACATCAGGGCCAGCCGGGGGCAGGAGAAGCTAGCATCCCTGAGTTTGCTTTTTACCTCTGGTGAGGGAGGGTTGTGCTCTCTACTGTCACAAGGCCATGTATGGTGGTGCAGCTAGAGAGCGACATGGGGGGCACAAACCCACACATGCGTACTTTGGAGCCCATGCCAGCAATGTTTCAGATGGTGAAACAGGAAAGGAGAAAATTGCCAATGTGTGGCAGAATGGTCTTGGCACTCTTGGGCCCCTCCCTCTCCACCTTCAGCTGCTCACCGGTTTCCATTCCTGATAGACCCCATGCAGACCATGGTTCAAGGCACTCTGGAGGGAGCCTACTACACCAGGGAAATACACTTGCCAGAGGAAATGTCTCCAGTGAATCCCAGGAACAGGGCAAGTGACAGAGATGGGAGTGGGCGACACTAGGAAAGACCGTCTCAGTGATTCTTGGGGGCACAAGTGTAATAGCAACCAATCATAACCCAGAACTCATGACGATTTAGGTGACCTAGGCTTTTTGTATTTTATGTCATCTGCAATCAGACACAACTTACCCTGAAACCCTTTCCCAATATCACTAACGAACATGTTGAAAAGCACAGATCCAAGAACTGTATCCTGTGGGACCCCACTCATGACCTTTTCAACTCCAAAAAATTTTCATTCAAGACCACCCTTTGAGTCTTTTCCCTACAGCCAGTTACCTATCCACCTAGTCAGGTTTCCCCATCCCAAGGACATCAGACTTCTTGATTAATCTTCTATGTAGCACAGAATCAAAGGCCTTCATGAAACCAAGACAGAGGATGCAACACCAGACCACTGTCAACTGCCTGTGACTTTATACCGAAGAAGTCAATCAGATTTGCCTGACGTAACCTGCTTCTCATGAACTCATGTTGCTCCATGTCTTGTAACCCTTGGATCTTCGGGCAATCCACTATCCACCCTTTGTTAACGATCTCGGATAACTTCCCCACTATGGAGGTCAGGCTTACTGGTTTTTAGTTTCCTATGCTGTCCTTTTCCCTGCTTCTGTGGCGTGGAACCACATCAGATACCCTCCAAGCCCATGGACCCACCTCCCTTTCTAAGGAACAATTAAACAGATCTACCAAGGGCAATGCCAGATATTGCCTCATCTCCCTAGGTACCCTTGGATGAATTCCATCGGTGTGTATTTACTTTCAAACTCTGAAGACTTTTGTATATTCCTACAACTGATACTGTACTCCTACCTCCCAACTCTGCCCTAGGGATTTCTCAAAAAAGTACTCCACTGTCACGTAATGGGCCTCCTGCCTCCACTGTTAAAACTGAGCTAAAGTACTCATTCAAGATGTTAGCTTTCTCCACGACATCCTCCACACAGTCCACATCCTTTTCTATCCCTTCAGTGCCCTCCTCGGTTCCCCTTCTCTGCCATATGGTATGTTAAGAAATGCCTTTAAATTCTGTACCTGCCTTGACCTCAGAGTCCATTTTTCTGGCTGTTTTAGCTTGTCCAGGTGCTCCTCTCTATTCTCTTCTGTCAGACCCCCACTTTAGACCTTCTAAAATCTATCCCCTTTGCTATGATCATCTTACCCCCTGGGTCACTGTGTCCAGGTTCACCCCCTGCCTGATGCCTATATAAGGCCAACCTGGTTAAGGGGTTTGGTTCATGCTTTCTCCTGCAGTGGGGGGGTTGGGGTTGTCCCAGAAAAATTAGAAATAGTGCAATGCCTCTTCCCTGAGAAAATAAGTGGGCAAGATGTTGTGTGCAATACCACCCCCTAGGATGCACTACCTAGCCACCTGCCTACACTGGACTAGCCCACCCCTCGGGAAAAATTAGACAATTACCTGCACCAATAAACAATGTAAACAGGTTATACAAAATGAGAGCACACAATGTTTTACAGGTTAACAATGCCTTTAACGTGCAACACATGTCTGGAAACTGGAATGAAAGAAGGGGTTAGAGAATTCTAAGTCACTTTGTACACTTCCACATGACACCAGTATTCCATGGGAGCCACAGTACTATGGGTGGCTATCACCTTCTCAAACCCTCACACAATATGTGTAGGTACTCACCCAGTCAAAGGGCACAATAAGATATCTTATACTGCAGAGGGTGTGGCATACTTTTCAGCTCAACAAAAATAAGCCAACAATAAACTTCAACAGTATGTTACTTTTGGCATATATGGATTTAAACAAGGGTCTCTCAAGGTCAAAGGTTAGTTCCCCAAACTCACTATATAACTCTTTTTCCATTTATCTCTAGCTTTGAAAGAGGGTCTCCTTAAATCCTAAGTAGACATACCTGGTCATGAGAGTAGGGCACCCCCAAGAAAGTGTCGAAACCTTGGTGTATAGGCAGGAAGGTCCCATTGGCTCCATATCCCAGATGCCACTTGCCCACCATGGCTGTGGCATAGTCCTGTGGCTTGAGAATCTCTGCAATGGTAGTCTCGTTCAGCGGAAGCCCACCCCGGGACGCAGGATAAAACACCCCGGGGTAAATTCCTGAGCGGACTGCGTAACGTCCCGTCAGCAATGCAGCCCTGAGAGAAGAGAGAACAGGAAATATTACTGCAGTGAAAAATCATAATGCATGTCCAGTCCGGTCACACAACTGCATAATGGGGCTTCTTCTCATTCCACAATGTAGGTGGTGCAGCACAGCGCTTACATCACAAAGCTGGAAACCAGGAACTCTTATCTCAATCACAGTGGAGCAACAGAACTATATGATACAGAAAAGGACACCTGATCTAACAGTAACAAAGTACTAAAGTAATCAATCCGTCAGGAAGTCTACGATTCCAGAGCCGCACAAATTTCTGCAGAACTGGAATCATACTGCAGTTTCTGAAGAAACATATAAACATAGAAACTGTAAGCAGATAAGGACCGCTAGGCCCATCTTGTCTGCTCGTAAGCCCCGTACTTGATTACGGCATCTGACCCTCCCTCTGCTTTACCTCTATGGTTCCCCCTATGCCTGTCCCATGAATGTTTAAATCCAACCACAGTGCTTGCTCACACCACCTCTTGTGGCAGACTATTCCATGCATCCACCACCCTCTCTGTGAAGAAAAACTTCCTCACATTCCCTCTTAACCTGCCACATTCTAATTTCATGTTATGTCCCCTCGTTCCTGTACTTCTGTATTGGAAGAGGTCTCCCCCCTGCACCTTGTTTATGCCCTTGAGGTACTTGAATGTTTCAATTCAATTAACATTTTTATTTAATCAGGAATACACCGGTGAGTAAACTCATTTACAAAGTGGTCCTGGGTGGACATAACATGGATAATACAGAAAAACATAGCAAACCACACATTTTTCAAAACCACAACATAATGTGACTGCATAAACAAAGCATACATTTTTCAAAACCATAGACATATTGTAGAGGAACAAGCTGAGAAAAGAGATGTCACTAGCACAGTATATACTAAGTTTGCAAAAAGGTGGAAGTTATATTGGGGTAGATTTCTATTCTGCCAAAAAGGCTGGAACAGGAGCAGAGAATGGGATGGGGAAAGCCATGGGAGACATAGATCTGAGAAAGGCACAGAAAGTAATAACAGCTAAATAACAGAAAAATAACTTTCTATCATGTCCCCTCCGTCCCTCCTCTCCTCCAGCGATTACATACTGAGGTCCCTTAATCTCTCCTCGTGCGTTTTGTGGTGCAAGCTCTATACCGTCTTAGTCGCCCTTCTCTGGACCTTCTCCGGCCTGTTAATGTCTTTCGAAGGTGCGGCCTCCAGAACTGCACACAGTACTCCATGTGAGGCCTAACAAGGGTTTTATATAATGGCATCACTACCTCCCGTCTTTTGCTAGTGATACCCTTGCCTCTGCACCCCAGCATGCCACTGGCTTTCCCTGCTGCCCTTGTTCTCTGCTTTGATATTTTCAGGTCATCTGAAATAATAACCCCCAGGTCCCTTTCTTCCTTGGTGACTGTCAGCAACCCCCCCCCCAAATCCTGTAGCTCTTTCTCCAAGGTTTCTATGCCCCAGGTGCATAATTTTGCACTTCTCTGACTTAAATCTCAGTTGCCACTCTTGAGACCATTTCTCAAGCTTCCCCAGGTCCTTCCTCATTTTCTCCACCCCTTCTGGAGTATCCACCCCGTTACAGATCTTGGTGTCATCTGCAAACAGAGTGCCACAGAATGCATTGTTCCCTCTGATTCTTTTTTTATTCAATGATACATAGATACATAGACAGTGTCGGCAGATAAGAGCCTATGGCCCACCCAGTCTGCCCATTTGAGCTTGTAAGTTCAGTTTGTTTTCCTAGAAGTCTGTTGCCCCTTACCCCTGACCTCTAGAATTCCTTTATGTCTATCCATGCATTCTTAAATCCGTGATTGTTTCAGCCCCACCACTTCCTCTGGCAGGGTGTTCCACTTGTCCACCACCCATTCTGTGAAGAAATTCTTTCTCATGTTTCCTCTGAATCGTCCTCCTCCAACTTCATCCTATGCCCTCTAGTCCTGGAACATCTTTTTCGCTTAAAATAGTGTTTTCCTGCACCCTGTTCCTCCCTGTAAGATACTTGTATGTCTCCTATCATATCCCTCTCTCCTCCTCTCCTCCAGGGAGTACATGTTCAGTTCCTTCAACCTGTCTTCATAGGACTTGTGATGCAATTAGTCTCCAGAACTGTACACTGTACTCCAGGTGGGGCCTCACTAGTGTCTTGTATAGCGGAATTATGACCTCCCTTTTCCTGCTGGTGATGCCCTGCCTCTACATCCCAGCATCCTAGTTGCTTTACCTGCTGCCTTGTCACACTGTTTCCCTACCTTGAGGTCATCAGGATGACAACCCCAAGATCCCTTTCCTGCTTGGTGCATGCTATATCCTCACCCCCAACTGATATATTGTGCCAGGGTTTTTGTCCCCATATGCATTATCTTGCACTTCTTTGCATTGAATTTCAACTGCCAAACCCTTGACCATTCTTCAAGTTTCTGCAGGTCGCTTCTCATTCTGTCTACACCCTCTGGTGTGTCTACTCTGTTACAGAGCTTTGTGTCATCAGCGAACAGTGAAATTCTGCCTTCTAGATCCTGTAATGTCACTGATGAAAATGTTGAATAGGACCAGTCCCAGCACTGATCCCTGTGGTACCCCACTGGTCACTCTTCCCTCTGTGGAGGCCATTTACCACCACCCTCTGTGTCCTGCCATCCAAGAGTTACCTACCACCACACTCATCCTGCCCACACCCATATTCCCCAGTTTGTGTAGTCTTCTATGTGGCACAGTGTCAAAGGCCTTGCTGAAGTCCAGATAGACCATGTCCACTGCCTCCTGATCCACCTCCTAGTCACCCAGTCAAAAATTCAGAGAGGTTGGTCTGGCATGACCTCCCCTGGTGAAACCATGCTGCCTTGGGTCCTGTGGTCCAGTGACAACCAGATGTTCACAATCTCTCCTTCAGTAGTGCTTCCATGATCTTCCCACTACCGAGGTGAGGCTGACTGGTCTGTAGTTCCCTGCTTCCTCTTTGTTCCCACTTTTGTATAAGGGGACTACATCTGCTGTCCTCCAGTCTTTGGGTGCCTCCCTGTTTCCAGTGATCGGCTAAACAGGATAGCCAGAGGTTCAGCCACCACCTCTCTTAGTTCTTTAAGGACCCAGGGTTGCACCCGTCTGGCCCCATTGCTTTATCAACTCTTATTACTTCCAGTTCCTTCAGGACCCTTTCTCGTGAGAGGGACTTGTGTCTATTTCTGCACCATTCTCACCCTTGTACTCCCTTCAGACCCATTACCCCCCTCTTCCTCAGTAAAGACTGAGCAGAAATACCTGTTCAATATGTCAGCTTTACTGTTGTCATCCTCCACGCTCCCATCCCCCCTTCAGTCTCACTATCCCTCCCTTTGTCTTTCTTTTTTCCCTTATGTACCTGTAAAAGGTTTTGTCCCCTCTACCCACTGATTTTGCAATGTGTTCTTCTGTCTGAGCTTTGGCTTCCCTTACTGACCTCCCTTTGCTTCTCCTGGTACTTCTCCCTATCCCCTTCTGCCTGTGTCTTTTTGTATTGCCTGAATGCAATCTTTTTGGCTTTCACTTTCTTTGCTACCTCTTTGGAAAACCATAATGGTCTCCTCTTCCTTTTCCTCTTGCTAACCTGCTTAATGCATAATTCTGTTGTTCTTGTAATCCCCATTTTAAATACTGCCCATTGTTCCTCAACCCCTGATTCCTGTCCCATTCCCCTTAATGCCTCTTTTAAGTATCTCCCCATTTTCCCAAAGTCTGCCCCCCTAAAATCCAGGATACGTGTTTTTGTGTGGTTTGGTTCTGCTCTTTCTGTGATTTCAAACCACAATGACTGGTGGTCACTGTTACCCAGGTGCTCCCACTGTTACCCCATCGCACTGTCCTGTTTGTGAGCATAAGGTCCAGTATTGCCTTCTGCGAGTTGGTTCCATGACCAGTTGCTTGAGGAAGGCACCCTGAAGGGAGTCCAGGATAAATCTGCTCCTAGTTGATGCTGCTGCTGGGATGCTCCAGTCCACGTCTGGAATATTGAAGTCTCCAACCAGTACTACCTCACCCTTGTCTGCCATCCTTTGGATGGCTAGCATCAACTCTATCTGTTTCTTCCTCCTGGGCTGGTGGTCTATAGACCACACCTGTGCGGATGGCTGTCCCCATTTTCCTTTCCAGCTTAACCCACAGTATCTCTCCCCCATTTTGTTCCTCCTGGATCTCTGTGGCCCTTATATCATTTTTCACATACAGTGCCACTCCTCCTCCCTTCCTGCCTGCTCTGTCTCTTCTGAATATGTTGTAGCCAGGTATGGCCATCTCCCAGTCATGGTTATCATTACACAGGTTTCAGTGATGGCCACAATGTCCAGATCTGACTGTACCATGACAGCCTCCAGATCTTCCATCTTGTTGCTAAGGCTCCTGGCATTTGCACACATGGCTTTCCATGATTTGACCTCCCTAGACTGCTTCACTGTTCTACTCCAGCCCCTTCCTTAGTTGTCATTTATCCCTGGTTCTCCTTGCTGTCTGCCCTTCTGCTGAATTTTGCCCCTTTTCTGCTTATCCACCTCTTGGGCACTAATCTCCATCTTTTGCACACTGCTTTGCAGAGATAGCCACTCCTCTGGTTCACTGGTTCCACTGCTAGCTGTGGGGGTGAGCAAGTGAGGTACCTCCTTGCTGGCCTGCACCTTTGCTAGTTTAAATGCTTGTCAATGTAGCATTTAAACTTATCATTGGTCTTGGATTCCCCTCAGGATGGATGCAGGCGTCAGGCTTCAACAAACCTCCATCCCTCCAGGTGGGTCCCCAGTCACCAATGAATCCAAACCCTTCCTCACAGCACCAGTTCTTCAACCATGAGTTAAAGCTCCTGGTGCATGCACTCCTATGCTCTCCCTTGCCTCTCACAGGTAGTACTTCTGAGAAAGTGACAGAAGTAGCTATGATATGATATGATATGATATGATATAGACTTCCATAGTGCCTGCCTGATAACTTCCCCTTCTCGTTTATCCTGCATCCCCTCCTCTATGCTCGCTCAGCATGTGGTGGTGTCATCGATGACATCACATCATTTGAGCCAATAACAGGTCTGCATTCTGCCACAGAAATGAATAAATCGTTCCATAGTAATACACAAACGGTGCTGTACAAAAGCCTAGGACCCCCTGCCGCACAAATCAGGATTGAGGAGCCATGAAAAACTAGCGACTCTGATAGTAATTTAAGGTTAGAAGGAACTCTAAGTGCATTAAGTCCACCCCAGCCCCTCAGAAGGGGCTCAAGGTCCAATAAGTCCACCCTCCTTTGCTTCATAAGCAGGAAGCGACAAGTATGCTGTGTAAGCATGTTATAATTGATCAGAATTCCACTCCTACCCTATTACCCGGAGTATCCTGTTATTTTTGTGGTAAGCAGAAATCTGTCCAGGCTTTCCCTTAAAAAAATAAAAAAAAAACTGACACTTCCAGGAAAAGGTTTGTCAAATACAGAAGTTAGACAAAATTTGGCTTATATTTCCCATGAATTCTATATTTCTCCTCTCTATTATTCCGTACTGGTGTTAACTGCATGAAAATAAGCTCCTTCTTCATTTACAATGCCCCACCGGAGTTCGTAATACTCTGCTTGTGATATCATAATCATTGCCCTGGAAACACATAGTGATGTCACATCAGAGGATTATAACTTCAACGAAGGAATGAGATGCTGGGACAGATTAATGTACAAGGTTAAAGATCCTGTTTTATGCAAATGTCTGGTAATGAATAAGAGGGAGGAGAAATTTATTTATTGAAAGGTTTCACCAGGAAGGCACACTGAGCAGCAGGTTGCTTGTCTCATAATGTGACCTTGGGGACGGTGTACAATAGGGATGAGACATTTTACATTTAAGTTACAAAGATCAACATAGCATACAATTAAATTAAGGCAGTTGTTACAAAGTGTTTCATGCATATGTAATTTGTGAGAACAATTAATAAGTGCAATGGTAATAAATGAACAAGTGCTATCATGAAATAAGTGGTGAAGGAGAGAGAGGACGAGATGACAGATAGTGCAGAGTCGTGTCCCAGTGAGACCCCTTCAGGGTGTGTGGAACCCTGCAAGGGGACAGGGGACTAGAATAGGGATTAGACAGGGAGGGAGAGGTGGGGAGTAAGTGTGATTAACACCTAGGAAAGGAAATAAGTCCCGACCCAAAAAGAGAACCCTTCAGGATGCGATGAACCCTGCAAGGGGGCAGGGAAGTTCAGGCGATTGTAAACCCTCCTGCGGTTAGGTGTTGTAATTATAGAGGGATTGTGAGAGGGAGGGAATGAGAAATAACACCTGGGAGGGGAGGATGCCTAATCCAAGGAACCCTCTAGGATGCTGGGGACCCTGCAAGGGGACCTGGAAGACCAAGGATAGGTAGATGGGGGAAGAAAAGGTGGCAAGCCTAGGCACTATAGGACCCCTTCAGGATGCTGAGAACCCTGCAAGGGGAGTATGAAGGCTAGGGAAAAAGGGGGGGGAGAAGAGTAGGGGAAGGGAGAAAGGTATGAGAACTTGCATCTAGGAGGGGCTAGGGTCAGTAGAGACAGTGGAGTCAATAGAGGCATTGGGTAAATTCTGAAGGGTGACAAACTGTAAGGAGCAAGACTAAGGAAATTAAGGCGGGTCATGACAACAGTTAGGTGCAGGATAGTTGGAGAGGGTAGTGTTGATGGAAAAGAGGGTGGAGGAGTGTCGGATTTGGGGAGGTAGAGAGTTACATATTTTAGGGGAAAGGTGAGAGTACCCAGACTGGCCAGAGAGGGTGTAGTGGCAGGGGACAGTTAGTGTGCAAGTGTCGGTAGATCTGAGGGCGTGGGAAGGAGGAGGGGGCGTTATAAATGAGGGGGAGAGCTAGGAAGGGAGTTCACCCAGCCAGTGTTTAGCAGTGAATTTAGCACAGTGTGAGAGGCGTCTATTTGTAAGAGAGGGGAAGGAAAGGGCTCAATAGAGGTCACAGTGGTGGGTGCGAGACAGAGCATCAAGGACAAAGCGGCAGAAGGAGTTGAAGAGAGTGTCCAATCTGGTCAGGGAGGACATAGAAGCAGCACCACAGACTGGTTCGCAGTAGTCAAAATTGGGAAGGATCATCTTCTGGACAAACTTATGTCTAGCTGCAGGAGGGATGTAACTGCAGTTCCTGAACAAGGCACCAAGCTTAGGGCGCAATTTTTTCTGGATGGCATCAATGTGTCCAGAGAAGCTGCAGTGATGATCTAACCAAACCCCAAGGTATCTGAAGGACGAGGTGTCCTCAATTAAAAAGTGCAGAAAGTGGGCAGGGAAGGAAGCCTAGAGAGTCTGTGCCTTGTGCCAAAGGCCATGGAGACCGTCTTCTTGGTGTTGAGAAATAACTGATGGTTTGCAAACCAGAGCTGGACCTAGTTGAAGTCATGCTGCAAGCTGGATGTAACCTCAGCTGGGCATGAGCCAGATGCACACAGGACAGTATCATCAGCATACATGTGTATGGTGCAGGAGGGGGAGCAGATAGATGGTAGGATGTTAAGGAAGAAGGAGAATAGAAGGGGGTCAAACATGGAGCCCTGAGGGATGCCATTGCAGATCAGGAGGGGTGGCGAGATGGCATCTGCAATCTTAACTGACTGGGTTCCATTAGTAAGGTAGGCCTTAAACCAGTTAGTGGCAGAAGGGGTTAGACCAGCAGATGAGAGGGAATTAAGGAGAAGGGAGTGGGGAACAGTGTCAAAAGCCTTGGCAAGGTCGACAAATATGGCTGAGGTGATTTGGCCATTGTCCGTCCCAGAGAGGATGGAGTCAGTGAGCCGAAGTAGGGAGATGGTGGTAGAGTGTTTTTTTTTTTTTCCTGAAATCAGACTGGAATGGGTTGAAGGAGGAGGAGGTATAAGATAGAAAGGAAGTGAGTTGAGAGAGGACTAGATGTTCTTGTAGTTTGGTTAGGGTAGGGAGTAGCGAGATGGGGTGATAGTTGCCAGGGGATGAGGGGTCTCCACCTTTCTTGAACGATGCTGCCAGCACTGTGTCCCCAGCAATAACTAATTTGTTAAATAGCAGCTTAACAGAGGGACTATTTCCTCAGGAATGGAAGCAGACAAAGGTCATACCCATTTTTAAAGGTGGAAATATTCATGATCCATCCAACTATAGGCCGATTGCATTACTATTTGTTCTATCAAAGATGTTAGAGAGAATTGTTACAACCAACTTTACTCATACTTAGATCATGGATACTCGACAGACACCGCGCTCGTAGACTTTGTTGACAGAGTGGCACAAGCACTGGATGCCGGGGAGTCCGCAGGTGTGGTGTTCATCGATTTATCAAAGGCTTCTGATTTAGTAAATCATGAAATCTTACTAATGAGAATGGAACAAATTGGACTGGCCTATGGCCCTTTGAAGTAGTTCAGATCTTATTTAAACAATAGGACTCAAAAGGTTTTAATAAAGGAATATTCATCAGACTTGGGGCCCCTTACAAAGCGTGCTCCCCAAGGCTCAATTTTGGGCCCACTGCTATTTTCAATTTATGTTAACGAACTACCGAAATGCATTACAAACTGTCACATTGAACTATATGCGGACGACACAGTGTTGCTGGCGTCCGATAGTTTTTTGGATCAAATGCAGAATAATTACAGAAGGATTTGGATTCCCTGCAGGAATGGTTTAGAGACTCGCAATTAGTGATGAGTACCAAAAACAAAACACAAGTCGTGCACTTTCAGGGTAAACAGTATCACAAAAACAGGAACAGAAATTTGGACATTGTAACTAGTGAAGGGACTCATCTAATAAACGTAACCTCATAAATATTTAGGGGCAGAATTGGATAGATGCTTAACCTTTGGTGCCCATATTGAGAATATAACCAGAAAGATTAAATCCAGAATAGGGGCTTTAAGAAGATCCACCTCTATAGTAACGCAACAAATGCTAATACCATAGCCCTTCAACTTATTCTCCCCATCTTGGAATATGGGAACTTGGTTTATGGTTTTGCAGGACGTAATGCCTTGGAGACACTAAGTAAATCTTACTTTTCGATTAGCTAGGTTTGTATCAGGCAGTTCTATTAGAAGTCACCATTGTACTGTACTTCAGTCTCTAAAGTGGGATAGTTCAGCCGTGCAGAGACTGAAGCAATATTCTATATTTACCTGTAAGGTCATAAATGGGCTTATTAATGGAAATTTGATCATAGAGTACCAAAGTAATTTTCATTCATATCATCTAAGGGACACTGTTCACCGCAGTGTCAAATTTCCTAAAGATAAGACCGATATTGAACTATATCTTTCAAATTTAATGCTGATAAAATTTGGAACCAAATTCCACCCTCCATGAGAAACATGACTAATATTAATAGTTTCAAGTCTGCTTTTAATAAGATTGACGTAGATGAAGAATGTACCTGTATGTAGTTTTAGTCTATATTTTGTCTGTCTTGGATTTATGCTGGGTATTGTTCTCATTGTTTACCATTGTACTGTATAACAGGACAAATTTGTTAAATAGGCCTTTGGCCTAAAGTTTTCATCCTGTCAAAAAATACATTTTTAACTAACTAACTTTAGGTAGGGGGAAGGCCACTGCATGCTTCCATGTGGTAGGGACATCAGAGGCTGAGAAGGAGAGATTTCAGATTAAGGAGAGGGGGTAGGCAATGGCCGGGGCTGAGACAGAAAGAGAGAGAGAGAGAGAGGGAGAGAGAGAGAGGAGTTTTGGGTCAAGGTCATCTGGGGAAGATCCTTTATTATTAAGTTTATGGAAGATACATGAAATACAAACTGATTTGTGTCTATGTATTATGGTTTTCACATATTACTCTGCAGACCTGTACAGTATTGTATCAAAATTAGGGGAAAAAAAAAAAACACGCATGCTAGAGCTATCCATGGAAGAAAGTATCTGTTAAACCTCAAATGCAGAGTGCAATGCAGAGCAACAGTGCAACTAGCAAGTAAAATATTTAAAATCACCAGTGCGGCCGAATGGAGGACTGCAGATGCCAAAACTCCCCCAGGTATTGAGGTATTACACGTCTTTTCCAGGAGATGGAGTTACTGGCTACAGAACAATATTTCATCCCACGGCCACTCTCCCCTCAGTGGTTCCCCACACCCACCCACTTCAGTGTCCCTTGTCCATACAATGAGATCAACTCTGTGTGGTTAAAAGTGGTGCTACTGTAACTCAGTGCCATCTCCAGTAGATGTCTTTACAACCCCCCCCCCCCGCTCCAACAGCCTGACTTTTCCCAGGTTCCAAAGGTCTATGTTTGTTAACTAGCCCCCCTTTGTGACCCCTGATTTATAACTGGGGAGGGGCAGGAGGATCCCAGTTAGTCAGCAGCCCCACCATTTCTAACATGCAGTACACTGCTGATCATATTTACTAACTGACTGATTTACACTTTGGTAACTGGGAAAGGCACACTGAGCCAGGGCTCCTTTCCAGGTGAGACCCGAGGATGTGGGCTTGCAATACAAAAACAGAGGAAGAGAACAAACACAGCAATTATCACAAAGTCAAGCAAATACAAAGAGAGGGAGAGAACAGTAACTGCAATTAAAACAGAGTCAAGTGCTATGGAGTAAGAACAGGATCAGAATCACACATCCAGTAACTGCAGCAAATTATCAATAACTCACAGGGTAGGCAGGTCAACAAATCAAATAATGTGTCACAGGGAGGAGACTAGGAGGTAATCAGGGGCAAGGGGGCTGAGGTTGAGAAACTAGGCTGAGGGACTGGGGAGAAGGCAGCGCAGGAGCAAGGCGGGAAAGGAGTGTGTCGAGGCAGACACTTTAGGGCAGAAAGTGAGGGAATGGCGAGTGGCTGGGGACAGCTGATCCCCAGAGGGAGGGGTGTCTGTTGGAGAAAGCTGACAGACCAGAAGTTGAGTGGGGGTGAGGCAGGGAGAAAGAGCTGGAGTCCCTGGAATGCAGCGGGTAGAAGGAGGGCGCTGCTAGGGAAAGGAGGGAGGAGAGATAGGAAGGGAGGGTCCCAAACCAGTATTTGGTTATGAAAGCCAAGCAATGGTTCAGGTGATGATGGGGTAGAGGTGAAATAGTGAGGGAGGCGTATAGAGAACAGTGATGCGTGTGAAGGGTGGAGTTAGAAACGAAGCGATAGAAGGAGTTCAGGTGACTGTCTCAACCAACATCCTGCAGGCAGCTTGCCCACAGCAGTGGGGCAGGGAAGACAGGGCTTTAGCGATGATGTCACATTTGCACATCCCTAGTCCCCGACACCCTGGAAATACCAGGGATTCAAGAAAATGATTAAAAAAAGGAAAAAAAAATACTGCAAAACATCAGCACAAATTGGACTTACAAATCTGAGTGAAAGTTCTTGTGGCTTCAAACGTTTATAGAGGTATGGAGCCCTAGAACCCGACTCCTAAAGCCCATCATCCCAATGCATGTACTATTGTCCAGTCGAATGTACAGTATGGGTGCTTTTCCTATCTTAATTCCAGCAAATGCTAGTTTATCCAAATGGGATGTGGGCTGTGGCTTACAACATCATCTTCTGCTTTGTTCTAGCCACCAATTGCCTCACCCATCACTGTCTTCACACCAGTCTGGACTGGTTACCCACCACCACACCACCCACAGCTAAGCACTCATTCATTCTGGGATGCTTCCTTGATAAGCTCCTTTGTTTTTTACACTCCTGTCTGTTTGTTGAAGGTCAGTGATGTGGCAAAGTTTAATTTGCCAGCAAAGATCTGCATATAATCACCCCATTCACCATTGCAAATGCCTTTGTGAGTTTATGCCCTCTGCAACAAAATTCACCTTTTTTCACTGTACAGACACTTCACCTGCCATTTCACTTTTAACAAATTATGTAAAGCAAGATTACACTACTCGGAGGTAATGTGGAGCCCATGGTCAGTAACATTTCATTGTACAATAGTGGATGTAATAAGGAGAGGAGTACCATATACATTACTCACATTTTATTAAAATGTGCAAAGTTTTATACAGGGAAAGACTGATTAATCCATTGTTGTCTGATAAGGTGGGACCAACGTAAAATGAGAAATGTATATACTGTACGTCCTGGCACTGAAAACAAATTTTGCACTTTACACTGTGGCACAATTTTTAGCATTGTAAGATATAAAATTAGCTTCTAAAATATTTATAAAACTGTGATAAAGGAATGTATGATTTTAAATGTGATAATTCCATGAATTTTATACATTTTGTGAAAAAATAAAACTTGAACTTGAACCTGTTTTCACTGCGCAGACACTTCACCTACCATTTCGCTTTTAACACTTTTAAGGCAAAATTCTCTCAGACCCGAGGCTACTGGTAAACAAGTATACAATAAGGCAAGACAGAGTGTGCGATTATTGGGCTATGACGCTTGGCCAGTTGGCTACGATTGTTGGATGATATCTGTAATATAAAAATACAGTGTGTGATTGTGTCAGTGCTTCCCTGGGTGCCCCCCCCCCAAAAAAAAAAGGTTTCAGTGAAATGACAGGATATAAGTTAAACCAGGAGATCTCTATAATGTAATTAACTTCCTTGAGAAGTTGCATTTAATTACCTTTTTATGACATGCTTTGAAGTTGGGAAGCTAAATATACATTTTATTACAGGAAAGGACATGGCTATCTCACATCTAGGTAACAAACTGCAGAGTTATAAAACATTGTGATGTTCCTTGCGAAAACAGGAATTAGCCACCAGTTCAAAGAGAAGGCTTGATTAAAAACGGTCATAATTTGGGAAATTAGTTTTTGCTGAAGTCACATTATTTTAAATATCTCCCGATAGGACATCATGTTTGTATTTTTTTTTTTTTATATTCTAAAAGGAGGAGCTAGATGACTCATAGAAGGGGTGTGGAGAGACACAGTTTAAACTAATGCTGTGTCTGAGCGGTTTGTGATATATTCCATCTTGGGACTGTAGAAAGACACAGCTCTGTGATCTAACTTAGGCACTTAAAGAGGTAATACATTAGATAGAAAAAAATCTAACTATATTGCAGTAGGAGTTTTTGTTTTGTATTTAGCCCTTGTTATTTTAAGTGAGTGTATGCTCTTTGATATATTGTTCTGTGTTTACATTTTTATCCATGTTAGTAAATATATTATTTTGAAAGACTGCCTGGGTCTGTCAGTTCTTTTTGCAAGCGACGTACAGAGGGCTGAGTTTGAAAACTGTTCAAAAGCTTGATGGTGTTACTAAACTGGGAAAAGGTAAAAATATACCTAACGTATTTTACAGAGTTTTAAGGGTTCATTTTGGATACCTGGTTAGGTGCCCTTAGGTGAAAGATATATTGCATCCCCCGAAGAGAATATTATCTGAGCCTGTACATTTGGGTATGCTAGCATAAGGTTCACAGTTTGAATCCCCCCAAAACTTGAGACCAAAGGTGATTCGGACCCACAAGCAGACAGGAGGGTTACCCTATCTATTACCTGTTCACACTATTGCGCTCGGAAGTTCGCACTGTGGGAGCAGAGGACCTGACTTGCTGAGTGCGTTTGTGATAAGGGCAACAATCACACCCCTCTCAAGGGTGTCATCAGGCATGAGGCACTTGCACTGAGTACCTTTAAACACCCGAGAGAGAAGTGTGATTACTGACCTTAATCACACATCCTGAAATGCCTTACCACACTTGTAAAATACTGTATGTCCTACAGAATACATTTAACAACATAAATAAAACCAAAACTTCGGAGTGAAAAATATGAGTTCCTCCCATTTTATTTAAAAAGTAGTCCACCTGTTGCTGTGTCTCCCCTTCCATTTCTCTGATGCACACTACCAAGCAACACAATATGTCACTTTCACAGTAGGAACGACAGTGGGACACAAACATAAAACAAATTAGTCTACCCTCAAAATCAGTAAAGGGTATGGAGAGAGGTGGAGAGGGGATGTACAGGAGGGGTATGGTCCAGTGCCTTCCTGGGGCATCAGCCATCCAGGATTTAGACAGGAGAGGGAGGATGGTGGAGAGGAAGCAAGGAGAGCTGGAGGTGCTGATACACCAGAGTACCAATGATCTGGCAAAACTAGTCAGTGAAGATGGTAAAGCGGAGCTTTCGTGGACTGGAAGACACACTGGCAGTACACTCAGCCACCCTGGCCTTTTCCAAAGTCTTCCCTGTCTAGGGCAGGGAGGGGAAGCAGCTTGGATACGGAAGGAGGTAATAGAGGAGTTTAACAGATGGCTAAAGAGATGGCATAAGGAATACCACTTGTGGCGGACTTGGGGGGAATTCTAGGACAGGAGGCTCTTCAAGGGTGATGGACTTCACCTGACAAGAGAGGGGGCCAGCGCTTGGGCAGAAGTTTGATGTCTACATCAGACATTTAAACTGACTGTGGTGAAGATTGGTCTAGAGGAACCTAGATGGCAGAGAATAGACGTAGGGGATCCTACATAGTACTAGCCCACATCTGTCAGCTTGTAGCAGCGTAGCAGGTGTAAAGAACACTGTAGCCCATTCTAGACAAGGTAAAGGGACTTTTGAGAGGGGAAATACAAAGGGTGCCGGCATCAAGAAAAACAAGGCGATGACAGGATTTGTGAAGGGCAAGAGTAGTAGCAAAGCAGGATCAGGGGTCAGATGTGGAAGAGGTATACATTAATGCTAGAAGCCTAGGTAATAAAATCAGTGATCTGATGGCAGACACAGAGGTGGACACTGTGGCCATAACAGAAACATGGGCTTCGGAAAACAATTGGGAACCGACAGCCCCTAGGTACTTGCTGCTCAGGAGGGACAGAGGAACAAGTAGAGGGGGAGAAGTAGCCCTTTATATCACGGAAGGCATAGAGTTGATGGAAGATGGGTGCATCAGGGGTAGTGGTGGGAAGACTAAGTCACTGTGGGTGCAACTCATGGCAGTTTGATGCAAGTAATTGGGCTAGAGGGTCTATAGACCACTGGGGCAAGGGTAGGAGAGGGACAAAAAGCTCAAGGAAGAACTGAAAAGAGGGACAGCTGAGGGGGGGAGTAGTGGTGGTGGGTGATCTGAACCTGTCAGACATCAACTGGGATGTTGCAGTGGCCAGGAATGCTAGAAGCCAGGTTTTGTTGGTAGTGCTCAGGATGTTCCAGAACTGGTACAGTTAGTTAAGCACCCACCAGGCAGGTCACAATTCTCAATGTGGTGCTCAACAACTCAGAGGTGGTAGGAGCTGTGAGAATAGGGGAGCTGTTAGGGAACAGTGACCATTACTCCATTTGGTTCGAGCTGGCCCTCGGGTCTGGAAAACCGCAGTTGGTGGTGACTAAGGGGGCCATTCTTAGAGGTTCTAAGATATTCATGAGAACAGTAACCAAAAAGAACAAGTTCAAGAGACCCCTATGGTTTGGGCAAGGGTTAGGGATTCAGTGAGGGTCAAGAGAAAGACCTTCTGTAAATTTAAAGAAAAGCAGGGGGAGGAAGACTGGAAACAATACTTGCTGAAAAACAGGAAGGAAAAGGCAGACATAGAGCTGTGTATTGTGGAGGGGGTCAAGAGCAGAGAAAAATAGTTCTTCAGGTATATTAGTAAAGAAAGGAAGAAAGGAGTGGGAATTGTATGGCTAACAGAGGAGGACAGGGTAACTGAGGTAGATGGGCAAAAGGCCGCCATCCATAAAAATTACTGCTGCTCAGTTTTCATTATGGAGGATGGTGGGTCCTTGCCAGAGTGGCATCAAAGTGGCCATTAAGGGGGTCCCTCCCAGAGATAAGCCAGTCAGCCAGCATTTACTGGCAAAAGGGTCCTGAAAGGGCTGGCAGCCCCTAAAGCCTGATAAGGCTCCAGGACCAGATGGACTGCATCCAAGGATACTGAGGGAACTCACAGTGGAACTGGACGATTCTCTGGTAGATCTATTCAACAGCTCTCTAAGGGCGGGGTAGTTCTGAAGGATTGGAGGGTGGTGGAAAGGAGTAAGCAGAGAACTATAGATCTGTCAGTCTTACCTCTATTGTGGGGAAAACTGATGGAGTTACTGGTCAAAGAGGATCTCATGGACTACTTGGAGACCATCAGTCTCAAGGATAGTAAGCAGCATAGATTCATGGTGTGGAGATCTTGTCAGACTAACCTGCTAGTTTTCTTTGACTGGGTGACGAGGGAACTGGATATGGGCCATACTGTGGATTTGCTCTACTTCAACTTCAGCAAGGCTTTCGACTCAGTACCTCACAGACACTTGATGAAGAAGATTGAGGATCTGGGTGCAGCTAAGGTCATAGTAAACTGAGTAGGTAACAGGCTAAAGGGAAGGCGGTAGTGGGTAGCAGTCAAGGGGTTAAATCAGAAGACAAGGAGGTCACAAGTGGGGTTCCACAGGGATCAATCCTGGGTCCACTCCTCTTCAACATGTTCATCAGAGACATTGGTGAGGCCGGGTATCCAGGGCAGGCTGTGACCCTTCCTGGATAACACTAAGCCCTGTGGGAGGGTGGATAATAATGAGGGAATAAAGGAAATGTAGAGACTTGCACCTAGAGAACAAGAGCCAGAGGATGGGGTACTGGATGGGAGGAGTGAGACACAGTACCACAGCTGAGGAATCAGACTTTGGAGTTATCAGCGACTCTCTAAAGCAACTGAGTCACTGTAACAAGGTTTACAGCAAGACACATAGGATGCTTAGATGTATCAGGAGGAGTACTGATAGCAGGAAACATAGAAACATGGAAACATAGAATTTGACGGCAGATAAGGACTGCATGGCCCTCCTAGTTTGCCCATTTCGCTACCTAACGGATAAGCTGCAGATCATAGTAAACCAACAGCCTACTTCCTCCTATTCCCCACTAGAATTGCCTTATGCCTGTCCCATGCATTCTTGAATTCCCCCACTGATTTTGACTCTATGACCTCCACAGGAAGGCCATTCCTTGCATCTACAACCCTCTCTGTGAAGAAATACTTCCTCACATTACCTCTGAGCTGTCCCCCCTCTGTCTTCAATATGTACCCCCTTGTTCTTGCACATCTCTTTTTCTGAAAGATGCTACCCTTGGACTTTGTTGATTCCCTTGAGATATTTGAAAGTTTCTATCATGTCCCCCCTCTCCCTCCTTTCCTCAAGGCTATACATCTTAATTGTAAAAACAAAAACAAGGCGCTGCATCAGCATGTGGTCTAAAAGCAAAACAAAATGGTTATATTAAATGCATGCTGAAAATAGAAAATAGAGTTAAAAATCTTCGTTTTGACCTTAGGTCTTCTTCAGGAAATATCTAAAAGAGGAAAAAAAAACAAGTTAGTGTCCTCCTCTAGCTCCTTTAGTCTTTCTTCATATGTCTTCTTGTGCAGACCCTGCACCATTTTGGTTGCCCTCCTCTGGACAGCCTCCACCCTGTCTATGTCTTTGCGGAGATTGGGTCTCCAGAACTGTACACAGTACTCCAGATGTGGTCTTACCAACTGTTTGTACCGATGGCCAACAACTTCCTGTTTTCTACTGGTGATGCCTCTCCCTATGCATTCCAGTACCCCCCCCCCAGCCCTCCTTACTGCCTTCTCACATTGCTGGCTCACCTTTAGGTTATCTGATATAACTACCCCCAGGTCCCTTTCCATTTTTGTTGTTGCCAGTATCTCACCCCCCATTGTGTACTCTTGCCCTGGGTTTTTGTTTCCCAGGTGCATTACTTTGCACTTCTTTGCATTGAATCTAAGCTGCCATACATATGACCCTTTTCATCCTTTCCACCCCACCTTGCGTATCAGCCCTGTTGCAGATCTCTGCATCATCTGCAAAGAGACATACTTTCCCTTCCAGTCCCTCTGCAACGTCACTTATAAAGACATTAGAAAGGACTGGCCCCAGTACTAAACCCTGCGGTACCCCACTAGTAACCCTCCTTTCTTCACCGTGGACTCCATTTACTATTACCCGCTGTGTCCTGTTGTCCAGCCAGTGTTTTACCCAGGGTAACACCCTGGGACTGACTCCCAGGCTGGCTAATTTGTTTATTAATCTTTTGTGCGGGACTGTGTCAAATGCCTTGCTAAAGTCTAGGTATGCCATGTCCACAGCCCCTCCAGAAAAGGGCCGTAATACTTCCCCTGCATAGATCCTTGATGAGATCATGCCTGCAGTACTGCTTCTGGGGTCCTCGCCTCAGGAAGGATAGGGACAGGCTTGAAATAGTGCAGGATAACAAAAATTATTCCGGGTCAGCCGGGCATGTCCTATGAGGAGTGCCTCAAGGCACTGAACACGTCTGCCATATCAGCCAAGACAGACAGGACAACGGGCAGGATACTCTGTGTAAACAGAGGTCAAAGAGTACACAATATGGAGCAGGACTCAAGCAGTGTGCGAGTTGTAAAATGTACTTGAAAGATAAAGAGTGCATTGAGTTCACTTGCAGTAAATGCAGTTACATTAATTAACGGTTTGCTTCCTTAGCGCCTCATTTTTATCAACTAGAATTTCAGGCAGAAATGTAATAGCTTGAAACGTTTATTCAAAATACAGACCTGATGTTGCAAGAAAACGAGTTTGCCATTACAGAACTAAACACATCGAAAGATAAAGAGAATAATATGGATTTGGGAGATAAGAGGAAAAGAGATACTGCAGGTGAACTGGACACTGATGATGAATTGAAAGAAGGAGCAGAATGGTGCTCAGTTCAAGCTAGCAAAAAAAGGCGGAGGAGACAGGTGCTGGAAACTGCCCCCAGAGTTAAGGAAAAGATAGTTGATACAGGGATTCAGTAGAAACAGATGGGGGAAAAGCTAGTGGAGATCAATAATAGGAGCAATTGGAAATCATCGGAGGTGATGTAAGCCCAGAAAATAGTAGTGACGTAAGCCCACCAAACCGTAGTAGCAACAGCAAACTCAAACTGAGGGTGAGACAGTATCAAGTGGATCGAATGAAAGGGAAATATTGGTTGGAGGGGATTCAATACTCAAATACACTGATAACGCAATAGGCAGAGGAAGGAAGGAGACAACAGTCAGTTCCCTTTCGGGGCAACAGTATGGGATATTAAAATAATATCAACATTTTGAAAGGCATTACAGAACCTATACTTGTGTTATGTGCAGGGATAAACAATATAGGTAGAAGGAAGAAATTAGGTATACAAAAGGACTTTGAGAAGGTGGGGAAGGTAATACAAAACAGAGGATGCAGGTTAATTGTCCCAATACTCACTGCGGGCAAAAAGAAAACCCAGGAAATCAGAAATTTAAATGGCTGACTGAGCAGACAGTGCAAACGGAAGGTTTTTTATTCCAGCACAACTGGGATAGATTTAATGGAGACTTATGTTTGTATGGGCATGACGGCTTACACCTGAACAGAGACAGAGCAAAGGTTCTCGGTAAAAGAATAAATGGAAGCATCCTGAAATATTTATGGAGCGGAAATGGAGTGGCATGCCAGTCATTAAAAAAGAGTGTAGAAGAATACTCCCAGAAATAAGGCAACTAAGGACTGGAGGGTGCTACTTACTAATGCCAGGAGCGTAGTGAGGAAAAAAGATGAGTTAGAACTGATATTGGGTAAGGAAGGAGTACAATTGTGTGTTGTTACCTAGACTTGGTGGCGCAAGGATGATAAATGGGAGAGAGATATCCAGGAATACATTCTCTTCAGTAAAGAAAGAAAGGACAAAAAAGGGGTGAGGAGTAGCAATGTACTGTACGTGTCAAATAATATAAACAGCAGATTGGACAACGAGGATGAAAACGACCTTGAGCATATATGACTCAAGCCAATTCCCACGACAGGTAAAAAAAAATCATCTTGGGTTTAATTTACAGACCTCCAGCACAGAATATGGAATTAAGTCAAAAAATGATGGACCAACTTAATATGTTAGCCCCAGATGGAAGAATAATACTCTCAGGGGATTTTAACATGCCAGGTATCAGATGGGACAGTAAGGAAGGGAAGACTATCATGGAAAAATGTTTTTAATTGATATTACAAACAGGCTGAATCTAGAACAACATGTCATAGCAAGTACTAGGGGAAACAATATGTTAGACCTCATTCTAAGTAACCTGAATGTGAACTGCAAGACTTTCGAACCTCTAGGTGGCAGTGACCACAATATAGTTATGTTTGACGTTAAAGAGCTACTGACGCCCAAAGACAAACTTTGAAAAACATAATATTTGGGACCTTGAAAAACATAATATTTGGACCCAAAGCAGCTCATATTTCTCATTAACTCTGTATTTTTTACTTCCATTAATTTATTACTGAGACTATATGAAAACAGGATAGTTGTTGCTCAAGCGTTCATCAGCTCCCTGTTGCTTCTTCCCAACCTGATGTCATAATACTTTGCTTGTGACTTCATAGTTATTCCCATGGCAACTGACTGTGATGTCACAAAAGAGCATTAGAATTTCAAGTAGGGAATAAGCTATAGAGGCAGATGACCTATAAGGGACAAAGAGCTTGTTTTTATGGGAATTTCTTCAGTAAAAAAATAATGGAAAGGAGAAATCTATAGAAGACGTATAAAACTGATGCTGAATTGTGTCTAAATATTATGTTTTCTGAAGTTTTCCCCAAAGGTGTCAGCTGCTCTGTAAAGAAACAAATTGTAACATAAAGGGGTGCACAAAAATAGTGTTTTTCAGGGCATGAAGAGAATGAATACTGCAGGACTGGAGAATTGACCTGGATAATAAAAATCTAATTGAGATGTGGGAGCCATTAACAGAAAAACTGAATTGTTTGACAAGTATGTACCAGAACAGCTTAAGTATAATAGGAATGGCACGATACCAGGATGGTTTAATAAAAAATTTTAGTCTACGATAAGGAAGAGAAAAAATGCCTACAGTAGGGCAGGGAAGAAAAAATTACTCACCTTAGTAATGGTGTTTCTTCTAATGGAGTCTTGCTGTATTCTGACCTATGCAGTTAGCCCCAGCACTTGAACTGCTCTGGAGAGGAAATAGTTAAATTCTATGCAGAGCATAGAACGTTGAGCTCGAGCTCGGTTCAAACCTCTGTCTGCTGCACTTCAAAGTGTAACCGTCAGATTCGTACGAGCTAATACTAACTAACTAACCCCATTATGTGGAAATTGTAACAATTTTTACTAGCCAAAAAGGCAACCAAATATTTTGGACCCCAGAAGACTCAAGGCGAGAAATCCAAAACAAAAACTAGGTAGTGAACAAAATAATTAAACTATAACAACAACCCACTCCCCCTGAAAAACAGGGAGAGTGCCAAGCACACCTGCGGTGCAACACTGCGCCTGCCCACCCACTTCCCAAAAAACAGGTTCTGAGAGGGGAGGCAGGGAAGGAGGTCAGAATACAGCAAGACTCCATTAGAAGAAACACAATTACTAAGGTGAGTAATTTTTTCTTCAAACAACATGAAGTCTTGCTGTATTCTGACATATGCAAACCACCAAGCAGTACCTCCATGGAGGAGGGGGTCGAACCTATTTTGGGAATAGGCTCTGCAGTACTGCTGTACCAAACCGAGCATCACTCCTAGCCTGGATATCCAGAGAGTTATGCTTGGTGAATGTATGGACTGTTTGCCAGGTGGCCGCTTTGCATATCTCTAGTAAGGGTATATCTCTGGCAACAGCCAGAGAAGCAGCTGTACCTCTAGTTGAAAGAGCCCTCAGGCCTGAGGGTGATATTTTGCCTAGCTTTTCATAGCAGAATTATATACAAGAGACAATCCACCTGGCAATAGTTCTCTTAGTGGCAGGTTTGCATTTCCCACTTCTCCATAAGTGAGGGACAACTGGAGGGAGTCAAACCTGAGAGCCTTAGTATGTTCAATGTAGTAGCTAAGAGCTCTTTTAACATCTAAACTGTGTAATCTTCCCTCTCCTGAAGAAAAATGATCAGTGAAGAAAACAGGAAGAGACATGGATTGGTTCAGATGAAAATCTGAAACCACTTTGGATAAGAACCTGCTGTTTGTACTAAGGACCACCTTATCCCTGTGGAATGAGGTAAAATCAGGCTCCACTGACAGAGCTTGCAATTCACTGATACGTCTGGCAGAGGTTATAGCCACCAGGAACACAGTTTTCCAAGTCAAGTACTTAAGCTCTGCTGAAGACAAGGGCTTAAAAGGGGGTTGCATAAGCTGAGCAATGCAAACATTAAGGTCCCAAGCAGTAGTAGGATCCCTAAAGGGGGGGACTGGTATGGAGCAATCCCTTGAAACATTTACCGAAAACAAGATGAGATGCCAGTGAGGAGGGCTTTCCCACTGACAGAAAAGCAGAAACAGCTGATAAGCATACTTTGAGGGTAGCTGGTCTGAGACCTAGGCCATTAAGATAAACCATGTACTCCAGAACTGTAGACAAGTCAGCAGTATCTGGGGATATATGCTTCTTGGAACACCAAATGCTGAATCTTTTCCATTTGGAGTTGTAAGTTTTTCTGGTGGTAGGTTTTTGAGAGGCTTTGAGAATATCCAGAACTCACTGAGACAGATGCAAACTTGCATACTCTAACTCTTCAAGAGCCATGCCTTGAGATTGAGAGACAGAAGGTTGGGATACCAGATCCTCCCCTGAGAGGAGGTTAACAGGTTGTGATTCTTGGGAAGAGATAGGAGAAGACGGACCACTAGGGACAGCAACAGGAGATACCAAGGCTGCCTGGCTCAATCTGGAGCAATCAGGATCACTTTGCAAGATTGTGCCCTTATCTTGACCAGAACCTTGAACAGGAGAGGAAAAGGAGGAAAGGCATACAGAAATTTCCCTTCCCAATCCAGAATCAGAGCATCCAGAGGGACTGAGCCCAAGAATAGGGGTCTGCAACAGAAGAGAGGAAGTTTGTGATTATCTGGGGCTGCAAAGAGATCTATCTCCGGAGTGCCCCACCTTGAAAAAAATCACTTTTAACACTAGGGGGATCCAGGGACCATTCATGATGGCCCTGGGAAATCCTGCTCAATGCATCTGCTAGCACACTGTCCTTTCCTGGGAGGTGGACTGCTACCAGAGAGGTCTGCAGAGAACAAGCCAGGGACCATAATTTCATGGCTTCCGTGCACAAGGCCATAGACCGAGTGCCTCCCTGCTTGTTGATATACCACATGGGGTGGTGTTGTCTGTCCTGGCCTGCACCATCTTGTTCTGTACTGATTCCAAGAAGGCTTACAGGGCCAGGTAGACTGCCCTGAGTTCCAGAAGACTGATATGTAGAAGAGATTCCCGAGTGGACCATACTCCCTGGGCTGTGAGAGTCCCCAGGTGAGCGCCCCAACCCAGGAGAGAAGCATCTGTGGTCAGGACCACAGAATGAGACTGAGTGATGAATAGGACTCCTTGCCTGAGATTGTCCTGATCCTGCCATCACTGAAGAGCCTGGATCAGGGTCTGCGTCACTGGAACAAGTTTGGTCAGAGGATCTTTTTTTCTGAGACCAAAAGGCCCTCAGGTGAAACTGAATGTCTCTCATCTGAAATCTGGCCCCTTGGACCACTGCAGTGGAAGCTGCCATGTGGCCCAGAAGCTGAAGGAAGTGCCTTGCTGGTCAAGAAACCAGAATGTGAAAGGAAGAAGCCAATTCTATCATGACCCTTACCAAGGGGAGAAATGCACTTGTTCTGACAGTGTCCAGTTCTACCCCTATGAAGGTCAAAAGTTGCAGTGGCTAGAGAACTGAATTGGGAAGATTAAGAAGGAAACCTACAGAAGTGAGCACTTGTTGGGTCACTTTCAAATCTGACTTGACTTGGTCTGGAGACTGACCCACTATGAGCCAGTCGTCCAGGTACGAGAATATGGAGATATTTTTTCCCTTAAGAATGCCACTACTACTGCTAGGCATATTGTGAACACCCTTGGAGCTGATGTTAGGCCGAAAGGCATTGCTCTGAACTGGTAATGGCCTGAAGACAGTTCGAACGCGAGGTACTTTCTGTGGGAGCACCTGATGGGAATGTGAAAGTAGGCATCCTTTATGTCCAGGGAGGCTAGCCAGTCCCCTGGCCTTAGAGAGGGAAGAATTATTCCCAAAGTTACCATTTTGAACTTTGGCTTTAACAGATGTTTGTTCAGGTATCTTAAGTCTAGGATGGGCCGCCACTCCCCTGTTTTTTTTTCGGGGTAAGGAAGTACCTGGAGTAAAGACCTTTGACCCTGTGAATTGTAGGAACCTTCTCTATGGCCCTTAAGGCCAGAAGAGATGAAACCTCTGCCTCTAGGACAATGATTCCTGAGATGTTTGCAGGTGGAAAAGATCTGGCTCTCAGCTTTGGGAATTTTTTGAAGCTGAGAGCCAGTCCCTGGCTTACTACCTCCAAGACCCACTTGTCTGAAGTAACAGACTTCCAGTCATGGAAGTAGTAAGCCAGCCTGCCTCCTACAGAAATGGAGGAGTCGACCCAGGCTGACACATCAGGGTGTCTGCTTGGCAGAAGCCTTAGGCTGAGAGGTGGATGCAACCCTGCTCATCCCCCTATCTGCCTCTCCCTCTGAAGAAACCCCTCTGAGAAAAAGGAGAGGAGGCCTGTTCTTGGTAGAAAGGCCTATGAAAAGGCCTGCCCCTAGCTTGCTGCCTTTGAGGAGTTTTCTGCCTTTCCTTGGCCTGTGCACTCCTATAGGTGGTCCTGTATTCATCCATCTTTTTCATATAATTCTCTGTCTGCTCCCCAAACAGAGAATTATTAACTACAGGGGAAATCCACAGCCTTAGCCTGGGTATCCTGAGATAGGCTAGTACACCTGAGCCAAGCTAGTCTCCAAAGAGCCACAGATATAGCTATGACTCTATATAATACATCACTGGAGTCTACAGCAGCATGAAATTGGATCTTCGATGCCTCAATCCCATCAGCAGCCACCTTCTCCAGCTCCTTGGCAAGCTGAAGAGAGGCCTGCTTAGCCAGTGCCAGTACAGTGTCCCACCTGGACTTCTTGTACCTGGCTGTACAGACCATGTAATTACCCTGTCTGAGTCCCAAAGAAGATGCCATGTACTGCTTCTTTGCCATGGCATCCAACTTCCTGAAGTCTTTATCTGGGGGTTGTGAAGCCAAGGGAATGTTAGCCTTATCACAGGCTGTAGCCTGCACGACCCCAACATGGCTGCACTGCTGGTACAAGTACTCCGTACCTAAGCCTGACTGCATGTACCTCCAGTCCATCCGTCTGTCCATGGGAGGTAATGAATTTGGAGTTTTCAACAACCTTTGTGTCTGTTTCCCAAAAGACTTGTGAAGGGGAATGGAGAACCTTTTGGACTCTGGGATGTCCATCATCTCCACATAGGCAGGCTCCTCTTGTTCCTCAACAGCTTCTTCCACAAGGAGATGGAGGGTTTCTGCCACTTGCCTGTAGAACATAAAGTGGGAAGGGGACTCAAAAAGCATAGGAGGGGAAACACCAGAAAGCCTGTCCGGGGAGATGTCCGGTTCAAAAGGCTCATCCAAACCTTCTATATCTATATCATCATCATCATCATCATCATCATCATCATCATCATCATCACCACCACCACAATCATCATCGTAATCATCATCCCCCTCCAAGTCCGGTTCATAAAAATCTTCAGGGGTATAATCTTGAACCGGAGAAACCAAACCGAACACCTGCCAGAAGGCGCCGGATCAGTCTGAACCAAACTAAGCGAATTTCCTCGGCAGTCGGATGATGCGGTTCTGGATCCGAACCGGCTGATTTGTCTCTTCTTTTTGATGGACCTGATCCCTTGGAATCGGCTCTCCTTTTGCCCGAAGGAGTCTCACCCTGGTCAGAGGGCACTCCTTCTGGTTCAGTCGGAACCGAACCGGGCTGGCCATCTGGGTCAGCGGACTTCTTGGCCTCCTTTTCCCTAAGCCTGCCCAATCTTTTATCCAGGGTGGCTTTAGGGAAATTCTTGCAAATCTGGCAGTCTGAATCAAGGTGGTCAAACCCCAGACAATAAACACAAGTGGTGTGGGGATCAGCCTTGGCAAAGGCCTCCCCACACACACTGCAGTGCTGAAACCCAGTGGTCCCGGTTTTTCCTTTGGGCTTCTCAGACGTAGCCATCCTTAATCAGAAAACTTACCCATTACTCGGCTTCAGCCAGGCAAGACTCCCTTATCGGTTTCTAACCGTGTCAAGGGTATTTGAAAAAAACGTAAAAACACATTTTTATTTTATTTTTTTTTTTTAAACCGATAAAGACCGGTACCACACAGTAAATTCAAAGAAAAAACAATGACAAGTTCTACACAGCAACCAGTTCAGCCGAACCGGTTGAAAATATCAAATTTACAATTTCCACAAGTTTTCCCAAATCTAGTCCACTACCTACGTACTTACTGTACCACAGACAGGGATCAGAACTGAAAAAACAAAGAATTTATCAGTAAAACTGACGACTTTAACCGACCGAGAACCGTAAGCATAGAAGAAATCTCCGGAGCGACTGTTCAGTTATGCAGAGTAAAGAATCTGATGGTTACATTTCATAGTGCAGCAGACAGAAGTTTGAACTGAGCTCGAGCTCAACGTTCTATGTTCTGCATAGAATTTAACTCTTTCCTCTCTGGAGCAGTTCAAGTGCTGGGGCTAACTGCATATGTCAGAATACAGCAAGACTTCATGTTGTTTTAAATTAACTACATACAAAGCCTGGCAGAAATACAACGAAAAAACAAGACAGCATAAAAAAAGTTATAAGGAAGGGAAGGGAAAAAAAGAAACCAGGAGCTCAGACTAGCAACATAAGTTAAAGATAACTATAAGTCACTTTATAATCATATACATTACCAGAGAAGTGCTGCTACACTCGTGGGACCACTTATTGATGCATCAGGAAATTTGGTTATGGATAATTAAACAGCTAGTATAGCATAGCATAAACGTTAAGCAAAACGGGGTAATGCTAACCATTTCTAGAAATGCTTAGCAGTAGATTAACCATTTTTTGAGTGAGTCCATGACACGATAGATAATATTAATACAAATATATAATCTTAAAATTTTGCTAATCAGTCTATGCCAAGTGCTATGCATTTTCACAACTGATTAGCACTTTCACATGTCAAACTGCTAATCAGTTTTTTCAGCTTATGTAAAACCTTAGGCTAGTCCAAAAATTTAAAATCAGGAAGGAGATATGATGATTGCTATGTTAAAACACCATTAGATCCAAATAAAGCACCGGGTACCAATGGTTTACATCCTAGAATTATCAAAGAATTAGCTGACAAAATAGCAGTTCCAGTTACCAGAATTTTTCAATCATTACCCGATAATGGGGAAGTAGTAACAAGCTGGAAGAGGGCTACTATGATCCCATTGTATAACAAAAAGGGGATAAGTCACAGTGCAAAAATTACGGACCAGTGAGTTTGACGTCTGTGTTGGGGAAAGTGTTGGAGAAGATGGTGAAGGAAGAAACGGAGTTATATTGTCAAAAACAATGCGAGTGACCCCACACAGCATGGATTTATGTAACCCCCAATGGTGGGACTTACGTTGAGATATCTCCCTGGGCACAGCTACAGCTCTCCGACTGGCCAGGTTCCAATCCTGAGATCTGCCTCTGAACCTTGGCTAATATCCAGTGATAAGGGTGTAAATCCATGTAAAGCAATGCTGTGTCAATAGTTCCTGTGTGAATGTGCGAATCAATGCTGTTGCGCTCTAGCTTTAAGAAGCTCAGCCCCTCTATAGACTGTGCATAGCCTGGGCTGGGTCAGAGATTCCAAAGCTTGTGACCGGTCGGACAGCGTTCTTACAGACTCCACTATGCAGTCACTTAATATTGCAGAGGGAGTGCAATCGAATGCTGTAAATGTTTATTTCTGAAAGTAAACAGTTTGTATATAAAATGGACTTAAAAGGTTGGACTGTTTACATATCTGCTATCCAGCAGCCATGTTTGTTACTTTGACCTTGTCTTCCGCCAAATGGATCTCAAAGGGTCCTAGATGGGGTCATTCTGCTATGGCTGCTGGGAGAAATGAGGAACTGAATTCTTGGCACCCATTTTGGCCAATCAGGATGCCAGAACTGTGACTGACAGCCTCCTCAACCAATCGAATTGCAGTATTGTGTTTCCTTCACTTAAGGGAGGACAGATGAACTGGGCAGTTCTCAGCGAGCTCCCAGAGAGGTAGGGAGCTTAGACTCTTGCTCTGAGGAGAAAGTGGACAGGCCTGTTTACCTCTCCACCACCTAACAGCCCCAAGTGGGTTGTCTGAACTGTTGAACCTGCAGACTACTTCTCTCCAGTTTCCAAACTGAAAGAAGTGTGAATTTCGCCAAAACTGCTGTTTCCTGACTAAAACTGAATCAGAGCCTGTCAGTGAGAGGAGAAGCTGAACTGTAAAGTCAAACTGCTGCAAACTAAGAAATCTGCCTCAGACACTGCTGTTTGAATTTAAAGTTGGTTACATAGAAACATAGAATTTGATGGCAGATAAGGACCACTTGGTCCACCTAGTCTGCCCTTTTCCCTACCTAATGCATAGGCTGCAAATCCTAGTTAGCCAACAGCCTACTTCCTCCTACCCCCCACTAGGATTGCCTTATGTCTGTCCCATGCATTCTTGAATTCCCCCACTGTTTTTGAGTCCACTACCTCCTCAGGAAGGCTGTTCCATGTATCCACAACCCTCTCCATGAAAAAATACTTCCTCATGTTACCTATAAGCTGTCCCCCACCCCTCCATCTTCAAATTGTGCCCCCTTGTTCTTGCACATCTCTTTTTTTGAAAGATGCTACCCTCTTGGATTCTGTTGATTCCCTTGATGTACCTGAAAGTTTCTATCACGTCCCCCCCCCCCCCCTCCTCGAGTGTATACATATTATGCTTCTTTAATCTCTCTTCGTATGTCTTCTGGTGCAAACCCTGCACCATTTTAGTTGCCCCTCCTCTGGACAGCCTCCATCTTGTCCATGTCCTTGCTGAGATGGGGGTCGCCAGAACTGGATGCAGAACTCCAGATGGGGTCTCACCAGCTGTCTGTACAGAGAGATAACTTCCTGTTTTCTACTGGCGATGCCTCTCTCTGTGCATCCCAGTATCCCACCAGCCCTTCTTACTGCCTTCTCACATTGCTTGCCCACCTTAAGGTCATCTGATATGACTACCCCCAGGTCCCTTTCCATTTTTGTTGTTATTATCTCACCCCTCATTGTGTACTCTTCCCCTGGATTTTTGTTTCCCAGGTGCATTACTTTGCACTTCTTTGCATTGAATCTAAGCTGCCATATATTTGACCATTCCTCCAACCTTGCCAAGTCTCTTTGCATCCTCTCCACCCCACCTTCTGTATCAACCCTGTTACAGATGTTTGTGTCGTCTGCAAAGAGACATAGTTTTCCTTCTAGTCCCTCTGCAATGTCACTTATAAAGACATTAAAGAGGACCGGTCCCAGTATTGAACCCTGCGATAACCCACTAGTACCCCCTTTCTTCAGAGTAAACTCTGTTTACTATTACCTTCTGTATCCTGTTGTCCAGCCAATTTTTAACACGCAGGCTACCACCTTGGGACCCACTCCAAGGCTGGCTAACTGTTGCTGTAGACTTGTCTTCTGCCTAATAGCCAAAGGAGGAGACCGGAAGATAATTGTACCAGCTTACTGCCAGAGACTTTCACCTGCAAAGTGGGTAAGCAGTGTGGCCTATTTGAAACTGTGTCAGAGACTGAACTATTTATGCACAGCCCAAATCCTAAGAGGCCAAAGAGATTATTGCTGCAACTTAAATGTGAACGGTTTCCAAGCCAGATCAGGGAGTCAGCTACCACTGCAATGTCCAGCATGGGTTTGCGGCCACCTCGGGGGATAGCAGGGTTTTAAATAATTGATTAGCAGTTTTTTTCTTGGGACAATGCTAACTGTACAGAAAGTATTTATATAGGTTTTCTAGAAGTGTTATGTTTGTTAAACACAGTAAGGCAAGTGTTATGCATTTTCAAAATGTTTTAGTACTTTTAAGAGCAAAACGCTAATCGATTTCTGGAGTTAAATAAAACCCTGGATAGGCATTGGAATGGGGGTGAGTCATGTTAGCTCTGGTCCCTGTATGCTGGTCCTATTCCAGAAGGATGAAAGCTCGCCACCTGCATCCAAGAGTCTGTGGATCGAATCCTGCTCCAGTGCTCTTCAGCCTGACAACTTGTCCAGCTTGAGAAGCCATGGTACCGTGAGTAAAAATCAGGGCCTGTCCCTGCAACTAAGTTTAAAGTTGTTTTGCCAAGCTTGTTTAATCTCCAGATTGCCCATTTGCTTTTCAACTGTTGTGCAGAGCATCAGGCCTGGGGATTACAGCTGTTTGTTGTTTAAAAGTTTCTGCTTCTGATTCTACCAAAAAGGTAGAAAGAATTAAATTAAAATTTATTTAAGGACCCCAATGCCAGCCAACCAGCTGCAACACGCCAGGCCTGTAACGGTTATAGTCTGGGTACCCAGTGAAGATAACTGGGACTGTCCATGTGGACAGCTAATTGTTGCTTGAATGCTTTGCAAAATCCAAATGAAACAAAAATTACCCAGTTTTAATTTGCATTCCCTACGCCCCAATGTTTGTTCCTCTAATAAATGGGGTTTATTGTTAATGTTAACACTATCCATTAGCATATTATTACAGAGTGCCAGGTTATTCCTTGCAGGTGCCCGGGGTGTATAGCGGAGGTCAGAACCCTGTTGGTAAGTGCAGTCACCATGAGCATTTCATTAGCACTCACCATTAATTGTACTACTGAATGCAAGGTAAACTGTTTTATGGGAATCCATGTGTGGGACCACTGGTTGGGGCAGTGTGTAGGTACAGCATCCCAGGGGTTGTTCTAGTTTGTCATCAGACCCAATTAAAAGCTACTCTGGGTGGAGGCACCGTGCAAATAGTTCTACTGTTGGTACTGAGCCCCTTTTGACATCCAAACCAGAACTCAGGCCCCTCAACCTGTATTGTGGGCCACAGGCAGGGGTAGTAGCTCACTGGGACACGGCGTCCAGGTTACATTTACAAAAGGGAGATCATGTCGGACTAATGTAATAGAATTCTTTGATAAAGTTGGTAGAGTCCTGGAGGAAGGGATTCCAGTGGATGTAATATTCCTGGATTACAGCAAGGCCTTCAATTCAATGACACACAATGAACTTAATAGTTTATGTAGTCTGGGAATAAACAATAGGCTAGTATAATGGATTGTATCCTGGTTGGTTGGACGATACAGAACAGCAGATGATACTATGGGGAGAATGGTCAAACTACACATCAGTTACCAGTGGGGTTCCTCAGGGGTCGTTTTGGGACCATCTCTTTCTAATATTTATGTTACATCAATGCAATGCAGTGAGGGAGTATGGTTATCTCTACTTGCTGATGATACTAAGATTGGTTCAGTGGTCCAGAATATCGGAGTATAAAACACTGCCTTGTGTTGGCAATTTGATCAAGATGGCCAACTCGTTACAGGTCACCAGGGGGAGGACTAGAGGGGCCTTGGCTATCCCCTTGTCGCACCCCACTTGAGCAACATGCATTTGCCTACCGGGCCCCCCTGTGGATGAATGAACTCCCTGGGCACCTCTTGGCCACCAGCTGTCTGGCCCTATTCAAAACTGACCTCAAACAGCACCTAATAACACTCTCACAGTGCACGTGCCCCTAAGTCCAGCCACACCAGCTCTCTCTGCCCCCCAGCAAGCACTAGACAGGCTTCAGGTACCCCCTCTTTCTGTCCCTTCTTATGACTTGCCTCAGCAATCAGTTTGCATCATGCTCCTTCGACACCCGCCACCTCACCTTCCCTCCCCCAACTCCCAGTCCTGTGAGTTTCCCTAATAATGAAAGCTGCCCAACCATGCCCCCTTGCACCCCACCATTTACTCTAGCATGTCTTCTCCGCTCAGCCTCCCCTCACCCCTATTTATCCCTATGCCATAGCACCCTTCTTCCCTCACCCTTCACTTTCACCGCAGTACCTACCTCTCTCTCGTACCTCCTTTCTTTACCCCACTGCCAGATATCCCCATCCCTTGAACTACTGACAAGGCACTTTGTGGCTGCTTATTCCCCCCTCCACCCTCATAAAGTGTTTTTCTTGTTATTTAACTTGTACCTAAGTTTTGAGTTATTCTGTAAGTTCTGAATCCAAGCTGTATCGTTCATTGTGATGTACCTTTGCTTTCTCCTATTGTACTTTGTTTTGCAATCTATAACATGGAACCTTTGTAAAAGAGCTTGAGCTCAAAGGTCTTTTCCGAATCACTAAATAAATAAATAAATCTCTGAAAGTGAAAATCTGCAGAAAGACTTGACTAAGTGCTGTTTATGGGCATAGATACAAAGTGGATTTTAATGCTAACAAATGTTCAGCAATGTACCTGGGCAAAAATTATTCGAAAGCAGCACATGTCTTAAAAGGGGCAAGTTCTGAAAGTAATT